>OU383781.1:6807544-7427544 GCA_910950805.1 Acrocephalus scirpaceus scirpaceus
GTACCATCTAAGCAAGATTTTTGCTATAAAACCCCACACCATATGTGCTTTTCCTGACTATGACTCATCGTCTAAATAGAAATTCTATTCCAGTCTCAGGGAGTCTATGATTAAACATATTTTTTGCTGTTGGTTCTACTGTGTTTATGTATGATTTTACATCTGTCTTATCTCTATTTCTTTATCCTTAATAGTCAATGTAAGTCCTCTGGTTGACCTGACTCAGTGAGGTTTTTTTTTCCCAACGGGTGAGTGAAACTTGGTGGCTTCAGCTTAAACGAGTGGTGGGTTTGCCAGAGCCCAAAGTGACGTTGATGTTGCTCACCTGCCATTTTGCAGACAGTAGAAGAGGAACTTCTCCCACGTGTACTGTGTCCATGTTATGGTGGTGCCAGGGCTCAGAGGTGTGCGGTTCACATGCTTCGGGTGCTGCCTGGATGATTCAAAAGAACCATAACAGAAAACACAGGAGATTTTGACCAGCCTCAGGTCTGTAAGTACATTTTAAACCCACAAAGTTTGAGTGTGTTTGAAATGTACTCAAATATTTCCTTCTCCACCATTGTGTCCTCATGACCCATTGAATCATCAAAGGCTCGGAGATGAAAGAAGGACTTATGGTTAGAAAATGCAAAGGACTCTCTGCTGAAGGGGGAATGGTTTGTTGTATCTTCTTTTTCTTCTTTTTTTCTTTTTTTTTTTCCTAATCCCAGAACAAATAGCTCTGGTGGATAATCTCTGTGAGGGTTTTCACTGTAATGAGTAACTGGCCTTCCAAAAAGCTGTTTTATGAATAAAGTAAATAAGCTCCCAATCAAAAAGACCCACAGAAATCAATTGCAAAATCCCCATAGTGTTTCATGAGCTTTGAGTTACACTCAGGGCAGAAAATTGCCCAAACCAATAGCCTGTAGTGAATGAAAAGATAGCATGGTCCTTTCACATAATATGAATGATGACTTTCTTCAGGTTATTTCCTACATGTGGTAACATAAGACCTGTTACTCTATTCAGCTGGAAAAGATACCTCGTACACCTGAACACCTTCTAGTGGCCTAAGATGGTACTGGCAGGTCAAATGCACCTCTGGGATAATTCTACTGGGCCAAAGAGGCTGTGTCCAAAGAAGGATTTACTGAGCTGGCACAAGTGTCTAATATTTGTATTTGCTGTGAGGGATTTTTACCTTTTCAGAAATGGCTGTAATTTTTTTTGGAGATGAATAAGTTTCCACCAGGTCAGAGTGAATGCCTTGAAAAAGGACACCTGAGGATCTTTAAACCTTTCTCTGCTGTGAGATGGGTATGGAGGTGGAACTGCCCACCCTGTAGAGGCTGCATTGATGATTAAATATGAACTTCACATAAGAATGTATTATTTTCAACCTCAGAAATATTTACCAAAAAATCAGGGATCACGACCTACTGGACAAAAGGAAAACAGTCACAGCCCTCAAAGCTGGCGAGGACCGGGCCATTCTCCTGGGGCTGGCCATGATGGTGTGCTCTATCATGATGTACTTCCTGCTGGGAATCACGCTGCTACGCTCCTACATGCAAAGGTAAGCTCATGGTTGTCCCTGCTCTCACACCCCCTGCTCCAGCTGACTTCATGTGCTCATCCGTTTTGACTTTTATTAAAGTTTTATAATCGTTTATTTGGTCAGCATAGGCCCAACTCTGCATTTTCTTGCCCCAGTATAAATTAGGTGCAGCCACAGTGAAAATAATTCGAGTAATACTGGCATAAAGTGAGGAAGAATTAGATCCCTGTTTGACAAAAACTCAATCCACAGGCTTTAGACTTGGCACAGTTTAACACCAGTATAATATCCATATCAGCTGGCCTGCAGCCTGCTGTACCCTCTAAGCTTCTCAGGGGCTGTTGCTGCAAAGCCCAGACTCAGGACAAAAGAGTAAAAAATATTTTTCAGCCTTGAGAAACAGTGCCCTTCCAAATGAAAGATGGAGAATTAATTTGGGAAAGAAATCGAGCTCTTTGTAGCATGTTTTCCATGTCGGTTATTACTTTCATTTTAACAAGTGAAATCCTCATGAAAGATAGTAATTTGCTGAAAGCGAAAGACCATTTCATCATTCCTGCACTGCACTTAATTTTTCCGAGGCTTTTTCTGGCTTCCTCCTCTGCCACCGAGCAGAGAGTTTGGCCTGTGATTCATTAACAACATTTGTAATCAGTTTTCAAGCATCAGCCCCATTTAAAATCCAGTGCAGGCTGCAATAAGGCTGTCAGTAATGCGGTTTTTTCTGCCATGATTGGTGGAGTTAAGAGAATGAAAAATGCGTAACTGGGGACCAAACTACTAGTCTGCCATGCCCCAAAGCATGCTGAGGCAGGGGCACATACCTGGAACATTTTGAGTTAAACACCACAAGCTTCTTTAGGCAAATGCAAGAAGTGCCTGCAGTTAACTGGTGTGAATATCCTCAATTGTACTGGTGCACCTGCATGAGAATATTCCCTCTTGACCCTGCAGGGATAAGGAATACAGATGAGGATGAGCTGTACTGATTCACAGCATCTTATTTATGTGATAAACTTATTTGTCCCTTTTTAAATCAAGGCAAAATTTAGCTTTTGAAAACTGAGATCAAGGCCTGTTAAGTATCCAAGAGCATTGCCATTCCAAATTGCTCTCCCAGATCTTTCAGCTGTATCAGGGTGAATTGCAGAGGCTGCTAAGGTCAAAATTGCTCACGTGGAAAGAGTTGATTTATATTATAAGATATGTGAAAAAAAAATTGCCAGAAGATATCAAAGCACCTCCAAAGTATCAAGTATTCCATCTTCACAAGTCTGTGATAGGTAGGTGTTACTTTATTAGCCCCCTGAATGAATAAAACAGCAGCCAGGAAGGTGAAAGTGAGGCGAAGACAACCCAGGAGCCTTTGCTGTCACTTTTCCACACAGACAGATCTCCTCAGGGGTTATTCTCCTTTACAGCAATACCCCTTCAACAAACACTGCCTGGGAGGAGGAAAAAAATCCTTTCATTCAATTTCCCCCAGAAAACGTAGCATAATTTAATACAAATGTAAAACGGAATATACAAGCAGAATTACTGCCGAAGTAAAGCAGCAATAGAATTAGTCAGAAATCTTTGATATCACTTAGTATGTAAAGCCTCTCATGGGTGTTTTGAGGGGCAAGCAGACCCTTGTCCTTCATGGTAGGGGAAGACAGCCACACTGGGGGTGAGCTGAGGGGCTGAGCACAATTAAATGGAAACCCTGGGTGAAACCTTCCCCAGCCCACAAAGGGCTTTTTGCAGAGCTCTCAGTGTGCCCTTTTCCCAAGGAAAACACAGCTGTAGATTTTTAAGTACATGCCAGCAAGCACTGCTAATGCACACCAGGCTCCATCATTTTAGCCCCTAGTGAACTGGAAGTGAATGAAATCCTCCAGAAAAGCTACAACCACCGACTTAACTTACAGAAAACCAAGCAAGCTGCCACTAGGAAAAGCTTTCCCATAGGTAGAGCTGCATGAGGTACCACTTGAGAGTTCCTATGTCTTCATGTATATGAGAATTCCATACCCTGCTAACTCGAAATTTTCCTCTCAACCTTCACTTTAAATTGACCTGGACTTGCAGTTAACCCTCAATCTTAGCTCAGGTGTCTTGTCATGCAGCCTGGTGTATGTTGTGCTCTTCCCAGCGCAGGCTGCTCAGTTTTCTTCTCTCTCTGCTGACACCCTTTCAAATATACCTCTCCAGGGTCAGAGTTCCAGTTCACTTTCCATTTATACACAGACATAAGCGAATAGGGCAACTTTGTGCCCAAAGGCTGAACTTTGGCTACTACATAGTAAAACACTGTCTGTGGTGTGTGACATGAGACAGCCCAGGCTTTGCTGCAACAGGTAGCCTCTCCTACAAGATACCTCCAGTATATCTCTGATGGGAATCCTGAAATGGCTTCAGTGCTTATTTGCCTATTCTTGCCATGCTCTAATGCCTTTTTTTTTTTTTTTCCTACTTAGTGTCTGGACAGAAGAGACTCAGTGCTCGCTCCTTAATGCATCCATCACAGAAACCTTTAACTGCTCATTTAACTGTGGTCCAGAGTGTGGAAAATCTCTCAGTACCCCTGCCTGCAGGTGTATGTTAATCTCACCTCTTCTGGCCAGAAGCTTCTACTCTACCACACCGAGGAAACAATGAAAATTAATTCTGAGGTAGGAGCACAGAATAAAATTTGTTCCTAAATGGGTTTCTGGAGGGTTTCTCATCATTACATCCATTCCTCGCTTTGAAGCAATATAAGGCTTCCAGCTCCTGCTTCACTGATAAATACAGAGCAGAGAGGAAAGCAGAAATCAGTGCACAAACCCAGCTCACATGTCTGGTGAGGGAAAACTTTCTGCTTCCATCCATTTCACACAGGGTGCTGTGCCCAAGGGCTGGAGCCTCCCTCATCCTTTTCAAGTGCTTTACAGGAGCAGGGCATCACTGAGCACTTGTCACACTGATATTCTGGTAGCTGGGGACAAATCACTTCCCACCCAGGAATGGCCCCCCATGACAGTGAACACCCCTAGAAATGTGCAGGGAGCAGCCCTGTGGCAGTGAGAATGGAAATGGCACCACTTCTGTAGGGCCTGGCAGGGTGATGGGGAGAGACAAGAGCCCATCTCCATCTCTGGTGACAAACTGTGCCTGAGCAGCTCCACTGAGGTCAGCTGTGCTACTGGGCTCCAGTCATTGCGTTTGCCCTGCAAAGATCTTGAAGTTTGCTCAGTGGGGAGTGACAAGATAAAAGCAGCAGCATAAATATAGCTTTTATTTTAAAAAGTCTGGCTTTGATAAGGAGTTGCCCCATCTTCACAGCACAACTCCCCTGATTCCAGACACTGAACTGATGGAATTGTTTTGAGCAAGTCTGAAGAATTCCCCTCTCTGCTCCTGCAAGCACAAACTCCAGCGTGGCTCGGTCCAGGTGGGATGGGGAGAGCTCCTGTCTGGGGGCTGTGGGAGGACAGCAGATGCAGGGAACAGTGCAGCACAGCTGTGCAGCTGTGGCTGCCGTGCATCCCTCCCCGGCGAGCGCCCGCCTTCGCTGGGGCTCCGCGCTCCTTCCACAGAGGAGGGAGAGATGGGGACAGGGAAACGTCCCTCTCCCCACCTTCCTTTCTCCATAGTGACAGCGCCTGTGTCCCTGACAGTACAAACTGGAATGAGCTGGACACACAGGAATCATTAGCCTTACAGTGACAGATTTTCTTTAGCTACTTGGTTATCCAAGGTCACTGAACCCCAAACTTGGCAAAGCACACCCTGGAACAGTGGAGCCCAGGATCAGGCTGCTGACAACGTAACCTATTGTGTTTCTATTTATGGCAGCCGTTCAGTAGAACAAATTACTTCTGCATATTAAGATGAAGTGATATTAAAATTAGTCAAAGCATGACATGGTTGCACTAGGCTGCTTATTCTGCTGGATAATTAACTCTCGTGGCTGAGAGATGGAGTCCTCTGGATCTGAAGTGTGACATGGAGAAGAGTTCCCCCTTTTTCCCCTCTGCTCTGGCATCAGTGCAGGAAGAGCATTCACTGTCTGTGAAGCCTGAGGCAGGACAGACAGACAGAATTCACTTCCTGCAGGGGCAAAAGCAAAATCATGATGTTCACACCTCAATTGATTAAAAGAGATCAGATAAATCTTTATGCCCCACTGATTCAAAGAAATAGAGAGATTCAGCATAAATCTCCACATTCTGTTATTGATCATTTTTGCCTGCTGAAATGGACTTTGGAATTCTCCCAGATGCCATCTCCTCTTAATTTAGTGTAGGCACAGTTAATACTTCTCCAGCCCAAGGTTGTTTTACAGGTTAAGCTCTGCTCTCAGGAGGATTCCTAGGTTTTCCTGACATGCTGCTGGCTATGTGACCTGAATACAAAAGCAGTTTTGAGTGCAAGTTTGTAATTTCTATAAAATACCTGTCTTCTTGCTCATGGCTCAGATCAGCAGAATTTCCAAGCTCAAATCAGCACAACCAGTCTCAACATTCCAGATGTGCTTTCCCTCTTCCCTGGCCAGAGAGCACCCCATGCAGCAGGAAAGCAGTCCTGAGAAGTGCTGGGTGGTGGAGAAGTGATGCTCCAGCTGGTGCTAACTGTCTCTCTCCATCCACTTACTCAGATCTGTGTTCCCTGTCTTTACTCTTGCCGCCAAAAAAAAAACACTCAAAACAAAAACAAACAGACAAAAAAAAAAAAAAAACCAAAGGAAAACCCCACAAAAAATCCAAAACAACAAAGCAAAAACCCCCATGTGCTTGGCTCACTGAGTTCTAACATTACTGGGGACAACATAGAGCAATCCTGACACCCCAAGGCCAACACCAGTGACCTTCAGAAGGTGAGCACCCCTCCACCAACCTCTCTGCTTTGCTGAGCACCACACACAGAGACAGAGCAGCATCTGGAGCTTGTCTCTCTCTTCTCCTCGCCAGCCAGCACGGACAGAGCAAAATCCACTTTGATGTTAAATAACTGTTTATCCAGGAGAATTGCTGTGTAACCTGGCTGTCAGCTCTGAAGGTGGAGTAAGGAGTAGGTACAATTGATACTGAGATCTACAGCATGCTGCTGCCAGTCCCTGGTGGGAATCAGTGGGAAGTCAGGGGTGTCTGTCAAGCTGCTCGACTCTTTCCAAGAAAAGCACACAAGATTTTTCTGGCTTTTCATTGCTCTCTCTGTGCCTACTTTATCTCTAGCCTTTAGGACAAGCCCAGCCCCTTGTCAATACTACAGATAAAACAGTTTAAATGCTTCCATGGCTGCACTTTCCTTCCTCAGCTGCCACAGGCTGTAACAGCCTCTGCAAGAGGTAAATCAGCCACAGAGCCAGGCTGTCACCATAAGGAAGGGCTGTGGTGGTTAAAGCAATTAGAGAGACCCCATTTTGATCTCATATTATGTAGTTTTGACTCTTTTCATGTCATTTGAGCTACTGCTGATTTATATTGGTTCTCCATTAGTGAGATAACAAGAAGGATTTAATCACCAAAATCAGCTGTAACTGCCTAAGACTCAGAAATTATGTGGATTCTCAGGATTTCTCACTAAAAACTCAAGTATTTATAAGCCAGGAAGGAGTTTGCCTGGTGCAGGGAGGGGAAGCAGAGGTTTTCAGCTGTGGATTCCAGTAGACCTATTTCAGGGCTGGAACTGGAGAATTCCATCTGGAGGAATCAATTCAGGCCAGCTCAGACAACGAATTCCTCCTTCAACCCTTCTCCAAACTTGTTGCACTTTCCAAAAGAGGTGTAAATTGACATCCTGACCACTTTCTCACAAAGATTGCCACAGCACATCCTGTCTAAGCTTCCAGGCTCAGCTTGGACACCAGCCAAAGACATATGATGAGAGTTGTGCATTTCACTGCGCAGGCTGAACTGGGGGCTTTTCTGGCAACAGCCTTTTTAGTGTATCTTCATTGATTTAAGGGAAACTGCCTCCAGCTCACCTGGAGAAGTTGTGTGATCTCCACCCTTGGAGATATTCATAACCTGACTGGACAAGTCCCTGAGCAACTCTGCACTGAGCATGGTACTGGACTGGATTTGTCCAGAGGTAGTTCAGATAGGATACCTACCCAATCCTTTATATTAGGAAAGTAGAAATGAAAACATTAACAACAACTTCTGTTTGTAATTGTCTGGTAGATCCTTCTTGTGCTCAGATTGCAAGGAACACAAGAACCATCTTTCTCATGCTGTATCACAGAATCTTCACTTGAGGTAGAGAACCAGACGTTTGTTCACTTGCAGATTTCCAAGTGTTTGATGATGCAGAAGTGCCAAAAACCAGCATAGATTTAATTGTCTGCATTCACAGGTACAGCACAACAATTGTGGATATAAAATTCCTTACCAGGCATTGGAGAAAACTATTGAAAATATAAGCTATGGAAAACAAAGAAAACATCAATACATCCCCTTATTGAGTTTTTCTACTAGTTTGCCAAACGCCTGTGAAACACAGCCCTGTGCTGTCCCAGAGATCTCACTGGCAAAGCTGAGATGTTGAAGGAGGCCAGGAACATCCCACAACCAAAATTTAATGTCCTTGTGCTGAGGACCTTCTCAAAGCTAAGACCAAGATGTTTCCAGGATCTCAGGAGAAGCAGAGTGAGGCAGATAGCAAAGGGCACACATACCTTGGAGAGCACCTGGGAGACCACAGCCTGGGGAGAGAGACAGCTTCAGCACAAGTCTGGATGAGAGGCAAAATAAATCAGCTTCCCTTGCACAGCTGCACTTCACAGTTTCATGCTCCCAGGCCCTCCATCATGGGCAGCCCAACAAGCTGGTGGCTCTGTGCCAGCAGGTGTAGGAGGAGCAGCTCAAGTTCTGCTTCAGGTCCCCTCTGAAAACACTTGGACAGTACTTGGACTCACTGCACTCTTGGGATATTTCTGCAGTCTTAGAGCTCAGGTATCTTTCACCCTTTTAGCTTCTACAGATCTTCTGTTTTCTGTCAATGGGAAGTTGTATTTTGCAAAAGTGGTCAAGTTATCATTTAGTCACCTCATTCAGGGTACTTAATGGGAATTCCAGAAACAGAAATATATAGCAAAAAAAATTACAAGAAAAAGCCCCAAATTTCCCCAAAAAACACAACACAAATCCACTTGAACTGGAAATGCTGCTGCTATGACAGTGATAACAGATAATTTATTAAGGGAAAATGAGGAATGCTTCACTGAGAAATTTCCCCTACTTAGTAGATTATGATCTATTAAAGACTCGTGGGCACTGGAAGAGGGCTCGTGACTTTGGACACTTAAGACAAATTTGGTCAGAGTACAAGAGAATATCCTATAGGGAGCAGACACACACCAGCAGCAAGATGGATGAGATATTAATGCTCTGATATTTTTCATCTCTGATTTCTAGAGCCCTATGAAATATTCATAATGGCAGTGTGGCCACGCTCCACCATTAGCGCTCCAGTCTGCTAACGACAGACAATCTCTCTGCCATGCTTCAAATTATACTCTGTGTTAATAACTTGCCAATGAATCAATCAAATCCTGTTATGAGGTTAATCCTTTGATCATAATTAGGACTAGAGATTGTTGCAGTATGTTAAAAAAAAGCACGTCACGAAAGAGAACGGAGGGACATTTATAAAGAATGTACATTAAAACAGTAATAATCAAAGCCCATGGGTCATATTATTTTAATCACAACACCTTTTTTCCTTTGAAAAACTCTCTCATTAAATTATCTGGGGCTACTTGAGGTTCTCACCAGGACAAGCAGCCTGCTGGGTCCCCCCCTGCATGTCCAATGAGAAGTCAAGCAGCAGATTCCCACTCCTCCTGAAGCAGTTAATCAAAATCCTGTGCAGGTGTAGAAAACTTTCAGATTTGGCGGGGTGTAAGGGCATAGAAGAGAGAAGGAAGTGAGAGGCCCTGGGCTGCTCCCATCAATCATCTTCCAGACCAGCAGGAGCAACAGCAAGTTCAGGGGTTTCTGCTCTAAGTCAAAAATTGCCCAGATGTGCTTTCAATCCTTGTGTGTGCCTACCACCCCACCAGCCCACACCAGCTCTTGGCAGGGAGTGGTTAGCAGAGCCCAGGGCTGCTGTGCTACCTTTCCCATGGAATATCTTCAATGCATGGACTCCATGAGGCAGTCTTTTAAATAACTTGCCTTTAGTATTCTCTGGAAATGTAGGTTGCAACTGTGCTAGATAGAGCCACCCTCAAATTTTATATCCTTTGGGACTAAAACTAAAATTCCAGGATCATCTTCAGAGAGAAGGAACTGTTGAACTTATGCTAGGGTCAAGAGCAAAAGCATCACTAAAGAGCCACCCTGGAAAACAGGTTGATCTTCAGCTGGACACTGGATGAAAATCCTCTGGGCTGTCAGAAGAAAACCAGACTACTTATTTATCTCTAACTGAGAATATTTGTGTAAAGGTCCCTCCTCATCCCTCTCCCTCTGAGTGAACTCCTGTGCCCACTGTGATCGCTTTGATCCAAGCCAAGTGAGAGCTAAACTGCCAGATTTGTATTTACAGAAAGTCAATTATCCATCTAACTGTGAGCATATGTGTGCCACTTAAGCTGAAGAGGTACTTCATCAGTTCTATTTTTGCATGTGTAAATTAGCAATAATAATATATTCACCTATCTCACAAGGCACCGTGCAGATTAAAGCATTAATGTTTGAACAGCACTTGGAGTTCTCCAATGGGAAATTCTGTAGATGTGCAAAATATTGAGTTTTGCTGTGATAAATTTATTATTAGCGTAATAGTATTCCACTCTTGTTATGAAAAGCATAATCATCTCGAGATTCCCCCACTTGCCACCTGCAAACAGACACTGCAACAGGTTTGGAGACGTTTTTCTCCCTCTGATTTCTTCCCAGTGCTCGTACATCCCCAAGTGCGGGAAGAATTATGAGGAATCCATGTCACTGGTGAACGTGGTGATGGAAAACTTCAGGAAGTACCAGCGCTTCTCCTGCTTCTACGACCCTGAGGGCGTTCAGAAGAACGTGATCCTCACCAAACTGTACAGCTCCAACGTGCTGTTCCACTCCCTGTTCTGGCCCACCTGCATGATGATCGGTGGGGTCGCCATCGTGGCCATGGTGAAGCTGACTCAGTACCTTTCCCTGCTCTGCGAGAGGATCCAAAGGATCAGCAGATAGGAAGAGGAGACTCCTCTGAAATTCAGTTGCAGCGAAAATACTGTTTTTTCTCATTCTTCACCAAAGAACCTTAAGTTTGTAATGTGCAAGTCTGGTATAAGTTCCTTACTATATTCTTCTAAGTAGAGCAATAATGCAAAAGCTGTTCTATATGCAAACATGATGTTATTATTATGCAGACAACTGAAAAAGTTCCTGTTTTGTGTTGACCGTCTCTATGATCTTGTTTTATGCTGGGATAATACTTTCTTTTCTACAGCCAAGATAGGGCTCAGTGTGACCATTGGCCAAGCTTTAGTCAGTTGTTGTTTTTGGTGTAAAAGATTCTGGAGAAATTCACTGCTGGACAAAGGGCAGCGACCACTTGTGCATCATTGAGGTCTCACACCTGGCTCAGTCCATTCGATGGATTTGTGGCTTTGGCTTTTTTAATATTGGCTTTTATTAATTTGGAGGGGGGGGGGAGGTATTAATTAGGGTTTTTTATGGTGAGATGGCACAAAAAGGTTGTATTTTGAGGTAAGCATACAGTATTTTCAGCCTCAGTAGGACTTGGTGTTTGCTCCCTCAGTTCAGAAGTCAATTGTACCCTATGGTGTTTATAAGGTCTTTTGGAAAACACTTTGGAGTTTCATTTTGTCTAGTGCTATAATTTTATTCTGTCTTATCAACATGATTTTTGTCACTTGCAGAAGCTGTAGCCAAAAAGCAAAAAACATTTTGTTCCATTTTGTATTCTAGTCTGAGCCCTGTTGATGGAGGTGGGACCAGAAATCCTTATGTAAAGGTTTATTATTCATTTGTCTTGTATTTGCTACCATATCACTGTAAAGAAAAAAATAACACTATCAGCTATTTTTTCATTTTTTACTTCCAACTATTTTAGATTTTTTTACTTGATATATATACAGATATATATATATAAAGAAAAAGCTATATTATATCTAGTTGTGTATTGAAACTTGTTTAGGGGGGTTTTTTTCTTTGTTTTTACCCACTGGAAAATGAACAGTACAACTCATGTATTTGTAACCTTCGTCCTTGGATAATATCATAACACGGAGAAGCAGCACTGCAGGATCTTATCCAATATTCATGATGTTGTTTCAGTCAAAGGTCTCTGTTGCTATGACATGGAAATGACAAAAATCTCATCCAATTCTATGACTCTATTAAACCAATTGTTAGATAATCATCATAACACATTTGGAAATCTCTCCTGACCTTAACTCACTATGCAGTGCTGGCTGACATGAATTATGATTTACAAGACCCAGGTGCAATGATTTATTGGAAAAACTGAGAATCTGGCTAAATTGTTGTCCTGTCTCTCAAATATTTACCACAGTATACTTGCCAGTTTAATTTTGTACACACTGTAGTCACAATTTCTGCATAATTTATTTTTATTCCCCTATAGAAAACATTCCTTTTTTATGTTTTAAAGACACCTCTCTCAGTTCCTCATGTTGTACCCAGCCTGAAGGATAAATACAAGGCACATCCTGGGAGCAATCCTGTGAAACCATTATCCAATAGCTCAAAGAAACCATATATAGGCCTACTCAAACCAAGAAAATAACATTTTTCCCTTCAAAAAGACTGCAAATCAGTATTCTGCCTAGTTCATCTATATATATATAAGTACCTTTCCTCATCATAGCATTAAAAATTTCAAGATGTTACAAAACAAGTCATGCAAGTGTAATGTGAGCTGTAAAAAAAAAAAAAGTTCTCAGCAGTGAAAATAAACCTGCAATCTTGTAATCAGTAGTATAATTTTCCTTAGGTAATTAAATTCCTGGAGGGTGGGGGGGATAATGAAGGTTCCAAAAATATGTAATAAAAATATTCAATTAAATCTTCCAGATTTCAGTATCTTCTGCCTTCAGATCTGGCTTGTTTAATCCAACTGCTTTCTGTAGCTTCCATTACCAAGAAAAGAGGAGTGCTGGTGCACCAGGGAATTCACAAATGTTCATTTGCAAAACTCTGTTTTGATCAATATGTTGGAATTGCAGAAGCCGGCGCTGGGAGATCTGGGAACCTCCACATCAGTGGGACTGGATTGTCAATCACAATTCCCAAACCAGGAATGCTGCACAGCAGAGCAGCACAGAGCTCTGAAGTGGTGGCTTTTCCTCACCATCACCAACACTTGTGCTGGCCATTTGCAGGATGATTCACGTGCCTTGTGACATTTTTTGCCTGTGTTTGTGCATTTTCGCTCGGTGACAGGGAAGCTGATTGTCCTGACATTTGCACATCAAACGCTGCTTTCAACCTATGGTGCCATAAAACATCTCACCAGAGCTCCTGTGGGTGAAACATCTTGCTGCTGTTGTAGGCTATAATCATTTTGTTGACATTAAGGGAGAGATCTGTGGGATAGCAAAACAACTTGAGTAATTGGATGGAGTGAGGTAAAACAATAATTTTGAAGGGAATTATCCATCTGATCCCTGGTACTGTTAACCCCCTACTGAAGTTTTAGCGCTGCAAATGGGATTTTTGACAACTCCTGCTGCCCCAAAGAGAGGTGGTGTTTCAGCAGGGATGTTAGTCTGTCCTACTTCTTTCTCTACTCTGTTTTAACATGTTTTCCCTTGCAAAAGGCATTGATGTTCCTATAGGCAGATCAAATGAATTAGAAAAACCTGTAATGTAATTCAGCAGCCAGGCAAACCCACCCTATTTCTAGCACTGGTTCTGACTCTTCCCAGCCCAAACACTCAACTCTTGATGTCCCAGCTGGGCATTTGGGACAGCAGGGAAAAACTTGTCCTGGAAAACCCTAGAAGGGAGAGGTGCAATATGAAAAAGGTTGTGCAGTATTTCCAGGCATCAGAAGCCTATGACAAGCATCCTTGTGTGATTTTAAATGATTTAAAGCATTCATAAGCATTTCAGATACCAAATTCCCATGGCCTTTTAGTAGTTATTTTCTTAATTAGATTGTATATGTCAAGCCTTATTCCTATTCTGGAACAGCTAAATCTGAAGCTGAAGTGTGAACATCCTCGCTGTAATACTTTGAAATTTGGCACCTTGCAGCAGATTTACTAAATGTCACCAGCTAGGACAACAGAGAGTTTATTTTGATTTAGTTTTCTTCATTGAGGAGACGTCAATTTATCTCACAAAATGTACCCAGTGGGAGAACACCTATCTCCAGGGTGAGCTTGGGTGAATGCAGCAAGGAGAGAGGGTTCAGAAAACACAAGGAAACACATCTCAAGGAGTCACAAAGGCAGTGATTTCCCACCTGAAGACAAATAGGGAATAAAGTCCCACCTGTGGCTTTCTTCATTTTCTTTTGTACAGGATAGGAGTGAACTTGAGTAATTATTTTTTTTTATTCTATTTGAAAAATAGGGTTGGGGTAAGGGTTAGGGTTGAGTTAGGGTTGGGTTAGGGTTAATATCAGTCAATGGAAGGAGTTGTTGAGAAAGGACTGGCTGGGGTTATTCTGTTCCATGAGGATTCCTGCTCTCATTTGGCTGTCAAAATTTGACCTTATAGCAGTACAAACTCTGTTGTGAGTGGAGTTGTCCATTTAGTACCACCTTTATAAGTTTTCAGCTAATTTCCCTTCTCATCCATCATGAGGGTATTAAATCAGCTCCAGGCACTTAAGGGTGTTACTCAATATCTTTGGAGCAACACAATATTTCCATAGACTTTGAGCATCTTCTCTCCATTAGCCACTGTACTGTTCATCATCCATCAAAGATTTGGGAAAATCCCTGACTTTTCTGCTCCACTGAGCACTCATCACTTCCCAGCATTCAGTTTTGCAGAGGAAAACCATGCACAGTTTTTGGAGTCCCAAACATCTCACAACTGAATACAAACTTTGCCAAATTGTTTTTGTTGTGCAGGATAGAGTGAAAGCAGGAGTAAACTTCAATTATTTGTCTCAGTGCTTTGAAAACAAAATGCTTCCAATTAAAAAAAATAACAGCAATTGATCTGTTCACTGAATATTTTGAGGTGGGGGGGTTTTTGTGAGGTTGACTGGCAAGTTCTTTTATTTTTATCTCCCACCAGTGAAGTGGATCCATCAAAAGATGTAACCAGCAGCAGCCCTAGCCAGGCTCATTGGGTGATGGTCATCATGGTCATCTCAGGGATCACCAGGATGGGTAAAGCAAAGCACAGCCTCGACCTCAAGGAGTGTAACGCCACTGAACTGAGCTGTTTGTGTGGATGCACTCTGTGTTTAAAGTTAAACCAAGCTACCTTTTTTGTTTTGTTTTGTTTTGTTTTGTTTTGTTTTGTTTTAATACAAAGTGGTCAGGCCATGTGATTCAATTATTTAAGCTGTTGTAATTTAGGGAGGACCCTGCATGCAGAGGCCCTGGGTGAGTGGATTCAGCCCCAGCAGTGTGGCCAGCACAGCATTTGGCCCATTATGAGTTGGCTCTCCCCATCTCTGTCCTCTCCTGTGTTTGACAAATCCCACGAACAAGGAGGGGTTGATGCTGCCTTTGGCCATCTGCTGGTCCCCCAGCAAGCCACTTTTTGTCCCTGACCTGCAGCTGCTAAATGTAAAGCAAACTTCATTTGACACAAAGGGCTTCTTCATCCTTTGGATATGATCTGAAAATAAAACAAATCATCAATGTTGCCTGGTGAACTCACACCAAGATTTTTTAAATAAATCAAATTTTTCCAAACACTGACAAAACTGTGTTAATATCAGCAGAGCCCTCCATACAGCCTGTCACTTTTTCTAGTTCTCCATTTTCATAGAAGAGCTGGTAGGTGAGTATTTATTTTTAATGGAACTACATTTATTTAGGTAAGAATTTAGTGTATTTCATTGCTTAGTGATTTTATTGTAATATAAATGCTAAGAGATGCTCATTCTGAAATGCTGTTCAAGCTCTGTGGAAACATGGCCATTTCCAGGCAGGTGCTCAGCAAATGACTCATAAAACATGGGCAGACATGGAGGACCAGCTCTCACTTAACACTTAGAAAAGGTTTGTTTAATTTGGAAGTTCAAGAAAGGCAGGTGAGAGTTAGAAGCACCTCCAGAGGCAGTCAGGCAGGTCAGATTTAGGGAACCACATAAATTTATGTTCATACCCTTTAGGATAGCACAGAGGATCAGACACTGCTATAGATTGCAAAAAATAAGTACAGCTTTTTTGTCCAGGAGTGTGCTCAATTTTCAATATATTTTAGAAAAGAATGTTAGAAAGCTGCTGAAATGCTGACATTCAGTGCACCAAAAAGTAGCTTCCTTTACAAAGACACCATCCCTACTATACTTTTTTTTTTTTTTCCCCTTAACTTGGGAAAAAAATTCAAAAGGAAAATCTGAACCTGGAGTGAGCTCTCACTATTTCACTTAACTCTTTTATTGACCTGATTGATTTTTTTCAGATTTTTCAGTCTGCAGAATATTTTGAAGATTTCCATCCCATTCACAGCTTAAAAAAAAATATGGAATTGGAAACAGTGCTTCCCACTCAGCTCAGACTAAAATCTCCAAGCTCCTAGGACAGGTTTTCTAATACATCTATGGAAGGTGTCCTTTCCTGTGACAGGGAATGGAATTAGATGATCTGTAAGGTCCCCTCCAAGCCAAACTATTCTATGATTCCACCATGTGAAAATGTATGTGAGCAATGTGGAGGTTTCACCTGCTCTTCCTAAACTCTCCACCTTGGCAATTCTCTTGCACAACTGCAGGTAGTGTTCTGTATTCAGGTACCAAGCACTTTTTAAATCCCAGCCACCTACACAGTTAACTGCAGATCCTGAGCCAAGGCTCTGTTGTGCCAGAGGCTGCTGGGCAGCTCAATCCCAAAAATCCAGGGGGCAAAAAAGGAAGAGCACCTTGAAACCCTTCCACAGGGAAGGCACTTGTGATTTCCATCACGGTGCACTCAAGCTCTCCGATATATTCATCAGAAATTAAATAGGAAGCAAAGTCTGATGACTAAGCAGCAGCACCTTAATCACTCCCCTCAGAAGCAAGAGTTCAAAGCCATTAATACAGCAAGACAGCTGAACAATGCAACGGGAGGCTGCAAACACTGCAGAGGCTGCAAAACCCAACAGGAGAGTCTGGCTGTAATTACCTGCCCCCCTCGGCACCACTTCACCATGTGCTCAAAGGCAGTGGGAAGGGAAGTTTGTACCAGCAGCAGCTCATTTTCCATCACTGGCAGCTCCCTTCCCTCCCCAGCATGTGCTGGCTCCCAACCCCACACAGGAGTTTCTGAGTCTCAGCCTCCAAGTATGAGACAAGATCTCTCACCCAAGAGCAAAACAGAGGCCAAGAATCTGTCCCAGAGCAGGTTTTTCCACAGCATGTGAAGTGCCACTAATCCAAGGTTTCTATTAAACAGCCACCAGGAAGGAGAGGGAAAGACAAACAGCAAACATGAGTAAATGAGATGTTCTGCTTTGCTGAGGAGAAATGAGAATTATCTGCTCACACACAGGGGGTCCAGGGCAGGAAACGTTCAGGGGCCTCATTCTCTGTTGGCAGACACATCATGTTTGGCTATAACAGCCAGGTTTTCATTTCATGGGCACAACACACGGCCCTTCACAAATCTCTGCTTCCCAAGGAGTAGCTGCTTACTAGGCCCACTGAACCAGATGCTAAAAGTTTTGAGTATTCAGTATCAAAACAGAATTATTCAAATGCCATCAGGACACAATCCTGAGTAATGTGCTGTGTGGGAACCTGCTAGAGCAGGGACTGGACATCCCAGCACTTGGTAAGTAAGTACAGGTCTTCTCAAAGGAACAGGAGTCGAGTCAGAAGCTGTGATGAACTTGGCTGTGAGTGGAGAAATGGGTTAACCGCATTTAAAAACCTGATTTTCTGCTAATACTCCATCACACTCCATTTTTCACTCTTTTAACTCAAAGCATCCAGTGGAAGACATAGAAGCAGAGCTGGCAGAGCTATCCAGGAGGCTTTCCCCTGCTAAAGAGCACCAAAATTAGAACTGGCATTAGAGGGAATCCAGACCCTCTGCTGTCAAAACCAGGAGGTTTTACCTGATAACTTCAACCAGAAGGTTAATCCCGAGACAGCAGCCAGGAGAGAGGGACTGCAACCCAAAGCAGAGAAGGCAGCTTCAGATGTCCCTTTCCCACCAGCACATTGTGCCTTGTCCTGAGCACCCACAGCTCTGAGGACACGGTCTGTGCACAGGAATTTGGAGGCAGGCACTGCTCCTGCTTCTCCAGTGTCGTGCCATTAGCTCTGTGCCACTCAGCAGTGACCTTAAGAAGAGAAATCATCTGCAGTCCCAGATTTGCCACTGCTGTCCCTGGCAGTCCTTCATCTTGAGCCAATAACAATCTGGCTGCAAATAGCAAATTAATGATCTAGGAAATGGCTTGTTCCCTCGTACCCTTTCAGAGTCCTCTCCCACCCCTTCTGGCCTCTCTCCAGGTGAGATCTTGGCCATGCGGATCAACACATGCAGGAAAGCAGGAGAAACAAAGATGAAATTCCATCCACTTCCCATTGTCAGAGCCATGTGAACTGGATCAGCACTAACCCACGTTTAGATGCTTGGGCAAGGAGACTTTGGTGGCAGCAGCCCTTTGAGTTTGGTGCAGCAGCTTGTTATGGACCCATCACCACAAATGACCCAAGGTCCCAAAGAGGACAGTGAGGAAGGAGCATCCAGGGCCCTCTAAATCCAGTCGCTGGCCAGTGACACTTCTGCTGAGCTGGCCCACACCCCAGCTCCCAAACCATGCTGCCCATGCCTGAGATAACCCTCAAACCTTTCACACCTCACGCCAAGAGCAGGACAGGAGGTGGCAGTCAGCTCTGGGCATGCCACCATGCCCATGGAACAGAGTAAGTCCCAAATGTCACTCATTTCTTCTACATCTGTGGTGCAGATATTTTAGTGATGATATTTACCCCTCAACGTGCCCCTTCAAAGTTCACAAGGCATCCTGCCCACTGCAGAGCCTCTGTGTGCAGACCCAGGGGTGAGCTGGTCCTCTTCTCCATTCTGTGACTGGGAAATGCACAGCTTTGTCCTTCCCTCGAGCTGCTTGGCTGCTCAATACTAGCCTGACAATTACTTCCAGCCTTGGATAAAAATCTCCTGCCCTGATGCTGTTAAATTATGTAGAACAAGATTATAATTACATCCTAAAAAAAAACCTCCTAAACTCTATACTTAAAAGAACATTATTCAGGTTGCAAAAGCAGGCACTCTAAAGTTACAAAATGCTAGAAATAGAGCTGCCTGAATAGCTTCCATGCTGCACCACTTGTATATAAGCATGATGATACAGGCTTTAACTCTACAGGGATATACCAATTTCCACAGGATCCCTGACCCTGCCCTAGTGAATGACCTTTGGGCAGGGTCACAGCAGTGGTACCATATGGGCAGAGCAAGAGTGGAAGAAGGAGATATGCCTGATGTCCCTCAGAGGAGAACACTGCTGAGATGTCTGTGATGGTGGAGAGGATTAGGTGAAGGGAGGCTGATGGAGAGCCTTCTTTTCTCCCAAAATACTGTGGATCCCTTTCCTGCTCAACTCTGCCAAGATTTGGTGAAACCACCGGGCTGGAGCAAAGCAAACACTGAGCTCTGCCCTGAGCAGAGCTCAGCTCAAGCAGATCATCTTCCTGCTGAAAACAACTGGAAGGAAATATTTTGACAGCTCCAAACTGATAATCTTCAGACATTTTTGACTGGTGGGAAGCAGGGCAAATTTACTATTAGTTTTTGAACTCCTTTGTGCCAAAACTCCAGGAAAATGCCACCCTTAGCTCCCCTGCCATGCCCTAGTAGCAGGGTTCCATTTCCCCTTTACTCTGGCTGAATGCTGTAGCTGAGTGTCACCAAACCTACCAATCCCACAGCCAAAGGGGTCCACAGTGAGAGCCTGCTCCCCTCCACCAGCCCTGCTCCAGAAGCCCACAAATGCTACCTCCCCTCTCCCCAGAAAGGTCTTTTTGACTTGTTTCAAGGCTGAGCAGACAGACCAGAATCAGACTGTCAAAAAGGGGGTTTCAGGGAAAGCCGATTTCTGTCTATTTCTCAAATGAAGTTAAAATCTATTGACACAGAGACTCTGTAGCCACCAAAAACCCAAGTTTCCTCCAGCTCATCCTGGCCTCCAAACCCAAGTTTCCTCCAGCTCATCCTGGCCTCCCCACACGCCAGGCCAAAGGTCAGGGTGTTTGTGCACTCAATAAAGTTGAAAGTGGACAAAGCCAGCCACCAGCCCCACAGAGAGACCAAGTTCTTTAACAGGAAGTTCTTTAAGAATCCAAATCCTGGATTCTTCCCAGACAATACCCACAATAAGCCATGAGGGTCCACCTGCATTTACCAGCAGCTGCCAACCAGCAGCAGCCCTGGTGCACATCACCAGGTTCTATGCAAGTGTGGTAAACACAGTAAGGCAAAGAAACAATCAGGAAGAAATGAAGCAAAACTAATTGCCTTACCTGGGTTGTTTCAATTTATTTTTTTTTTCACATGGTGACTACAGCATCACTGTGGAACAGACTTTCTCAATGGTCCTTGTTCTCTGTGACTTCAGGTTTTTCAAAATTTGTTTTGAGTCTGGCAAAGCTCCTGCTCAGTGATTCCAGAATATTTCCATCACAGGAAATATAAAGAATTAATGCAACCTCAATGCATAACACATTTGCACTGTGTAGCATCTCCGGTTTCTTGGGAAACAAGTGTATGGAAGTTGCAAATACTTGAACTTTTTGAACTGAAAAAATAAATTTATTACATCTACCTTCTCAATAATTCACAGTTCTATGGAGGATGAGATCATCTAGATGTGTGCTATACAGCAGCTCAAAACTTTCCTCTGTCTTTTCATGACTGTGGGCTTCAATCTGGGCCTGAGCCTCACCTTCCATTCCTGACTCAGTTGTCCTTGGGGTGTCCCAGAAATACAAGTCCTGTTGCTGTCTTTCTGCTGCAGACCAGTGCTGTAAAAAATGGAGGCAGAAGCCCAGAAAGAATAAATCCAGCAATATTTTGTGGGAGTCCAGGACCTCATTTCCATAGAATAGTGGCACAGAAAACTCTCCTACAGCAAAGATTTTTGTCTCTCCCATCTAGCCAGCACCAGCTGCTTGCTCCCCATGCCCAGGGGTGTCCACCTGGGATGTCCCATCATAGACCACGAGCTCTTTGGACACAAATGGTTTTACAGAACTGAGCACAGCTGAGCCTTGACACACACAGCTGAACTGCCTTAGTTACCAAAGTAAGCACCAGTCTCAGTGGTAACTTAATGGCTGGTTTTCCATAAAAACAATATTTAAAAAAAAAAAAGCCTCTTTGCAGCCTGGAGCATGAGACTGGTGGGGTGTCTGAACAATTTTCCCCTGGACTGAATCCCTGCAGGATGGAACTGCAGAGGGCACATACACCCTTGTATGACCCACAAGCCACAAGGAAGCAATTTCAGCCCATCAGCCAAGAGCACACCCAGGGTGCAAGGAGCTGTGTTGTGTTGCCAGGCCTGGCTGGGGTAACACATAGAGAAGATGTAGATATTTGCTTGGGAACTTTTTTCCTTTTCTTTTTATTTTCAGGGTTTACTTGCAATGCTGTTTGTCGCATCTCTGCAATCTCTTTGTACAGCATTCATCATCTCACCAGTGATGAAAGGCAGTGCCCTTAAGGACTTTTTTTTGGCCTTTTAATTGAGTTGTTTAAACTGATAAATTCAACTTGGGAAAACTGTCTGAGAAGCAGTGATGATTTTATTAAATAAAGAGAGAGCATGAGCATCTCTCAGGCCAAGCCAATCCAGAGGAGCAAGTTCTGGGACACAGAACCACTCTCCTCTCCATACATTTCTGCATTGCCTTGAATCAGCACCCTAGAGAGCTGGAGCACCACATCTGCAGGTTCAGATGGTCTTTTATAAGATGGCCTGGCAAAAGAACAGCCTTTAAAAATGATAATACATTCCCTTGCATAAATACAGCCTGTAAATATATATGATTGTGCTAGTCAGTGAAATATCTTTCCCCAAACTTGGGGACTCACTTTCATTGCTGGAGGATGAATCAAGTAGAAAAATGCTGGTCTGTTTTGCAGAAGAGGTTTACAGCTAATAATTCCACAGGGTGTTATCTGGTAAAACTAGTAATGAGAAAAGCCAGGCTTAGAATATCATGGTTTGGAACAAATTTTGTTTTTAAAATCTACTACAACATCTGCCTGCTTCCAGGGAGTGTACCCCAGGGCCAGGTCCTGCTAAGGGGTTCACAGGCATTATCCACTCCTTCAGACACTATCTTTGGCAGTGAACAGCTGAAATCCAGGCTTTTCCAGCCTGTCCTGGCAGCCAAACCTGCTCTGCTCACTTGAGACAGACACCAACACTCTCCAACTCAGTTTATCTTTGAGTTTTAAATAACCACGAGTGCAAGGCCCACATTAGACCCAGGCCCATGGGACCATCTGACAGCACAATGCAGCCAGCCTCCTGGGATCCACCAAACCCCACCTCAAATCCTTATTTTCCCTCTGGTACTTTAGTTCACTTGATGTTTTCCCCTGCAGATTTTGATCCCTTGTCCTCCTTCCCCTGTATTTCCTCAAGTGTTATTAAGCATCCCAGTAACTCCCAGCCCAGATCAGATTTGCAGGGAAGTACCAACTCCTGCAGAGCAATTCTGCCTTGCTCTAGCAGAGGAAAAATCCCTCCTGCTCCAGCCAGACCTGACACTCTCTAGCAGAGGAATGCTGAAATATTGAAGCACATGAATATCAATCAACCTGAAGCAAAAAACGAACTCCCTGCAGGAGCAGTACACTTCCTTCCTCAGAGAGCTGCTGATTAGCAAGGTTAATTGTGTACCTGCCAGCAGCAGCCAGCCTGAGCTCGCCCATGCCTTGCAAGGGACAAGAGCTGATAACAGCATCCTTGCTGTCCTTGGGTGTCTGAGCACACACCAGCAGCTACAACCTCCAGCTCTGCCAGGCTGGAATTTGACTCAGGCAAGCCAGAAGCAGCTGTGGCTTCATGTACAACCCCTGAAAGTCTTCCCTAGTCACACATCTCTCTACAGGTGTCAGGTATTTCTCTCAGAAGCAGAATAACCGACTTCTCAGCAAAATATTTTTCTATCGGATAATAACGTTTCTTATCCCAAAATTTTCAAGGGTGGATTGTGATAGTATCAAAAGCATTTTATCTTAAAAGACACAAAGAAGGCATTTGATCTCTTCAGATGAGGATTTTCTCTTTGAAATTCAAAGTAACATATTTTTTACTTTCATTTACTCTCTATTGTAAACAAATCAAATGTCATTTTGGTACGGAAATGAGATATCACCCAACTGTGGCATTTACACTGAACTAAAACATCACATGGAGAAAAACCACAAACCAGACCGTGCTGCAGAGAAACACATTCCAGGCTCCAGCTACAGCACTCAGAGCAGGTATTTCATGCTCTGAAGACCCCAGAACACACAAAACTGCTGTTGGGCACAAGGGAAAATTTTGGAAAGTTGCAGCCTCTGGGAATGTGGGAATTACAGGGCAAAAGCACAGTGGAGAGAGAGAGAAAGAGCAGGGAAATGACTGCTCTATTTGGCCTGGGAGACCTGAAGGACTTGGCTTTGTCAAGGGCGGTTGGTTTTGGTGTGGAGCAGAACCTGCAGCAGTAACAGCTCAGCAGGGAAAGCACTCAGATTCTGGGTAATGGTTTGGGCTTGAAAGCTGAAGCTGAATTGGGTTATTTTAAATTCCTCACTGTCCCTGGTGAGCAGGCCAGGGCTAGCAAGGATGTGATGGGCAGAGCAGCACATCCCAGGGCCTGCCAGAGAGCTGAGCTGGCCTGTGTGAGAGGGGAAACTGAGGCTTGCTGTCCTCAGGCATGGGGAAAAATAGGTATTTACCTTACAGAGGAACAGTTTCAAACCCAGGTGCTGAACTTGCACCCTTGGAGTCACAATTTGCCAGTGCCTGATTGGAGATGAAACTTCTGTGAGTATTTCAAAGCATGGGCTGCCCTGCCCAGCTCATGTTGCAGTGTGGACTTGGGCAATAGAACATCTATGGTCTGTTCTGACTCACTAAATTGCCTTAAAAATATCAGATGCACACAAAACTCAGGCATTTGAATGGCCCAGAAGAGCAGGGCTGTGTCACAGCAGCATTTTTAGAGCCATTTTGGCCCCTCAGTCCTGGAAACCCTTCCAAAGCACAGAGTCATTTGCTAAACAGCCGAGCTGTTTGGGCAGCTCCTGCCACTCTGTGCTGGGCTGACACCCCCCATTAGCAGCATCCCCCTCAGCCTCTGCATTCCAGCTGTGTTTCCATCTGCCACACTGCTGCCACAGGAGCCACTGGGCAGAGCAGGCAGGCTGTGAGGGACCTCTGAAGGTTTCCACTCAGCTAACCTGTCTAGCATGGCACAGAGACCTGTGTGAGAGCTTGTCTTCCAGATGCCATCAACAGCCAGTGCAAGGCAGCATCCAACACAGCTCCTGAAGGAAAAGAAAATTTCCCAAACATTCTCCTCCAAAGGCAAAATAATAAATAGTAGGAAAAGGGCTGTTTGGAAATATCAGTTCTTAAAGTATTCTTAGAAATAACATTTTTAAAACCACAGCTGGTTTTTTCATTTGAAAGGTGGATGCAGAAGTTGGGTAACTTTACCTAAACAGCTGGAATGTTGCACTGGATCAGTGCTGCCATTCAAGATGAAAATCAGCAGCAAGCTCTCCCTTAAAGAAATAAGTAATCCCAAGGCAGAGATAAAATTGGATAATGAATGTCCCATGTGACACTGATAAATGGCAGGCTGGGACACAGCTGAGCTTCTCTTAGTCCAGGTCAATCCCATCACTTTTCTTCTCTGTTTGACATTGACATTTTCTGCAGAGGAGGTGTTGGAGCAGCATCCATCAAGCAGGACTTGTGCATGAGCTGGGCTGTGGTTCCTCACATTGCTGCAGCATGTCCCAGGCCCTGAGAGCTGCAGATCAGCTCTGACATTGCTCATTGCTAGCAGCCCTTCACAGCAGAAACTCCAGGAATTTAATATGTACACCTCAGTCAACTTTACAAAAGCATTTAAGATGTTTAGGTCATTAAACAGGAATAGAGAGTAAAAAAAAAAAAAAGCTTGCACATCATTACTATTAACTGCAGTCTGCTGTGTAGTTCCAAGTTTCCAAACAAAACCTGCACAGTGACACCAAGGGAGGTGTGGAAAGTAGAGAGGGGAAGGTCATGGAGAAAGGAAGAGCAGAGTCAGGTCTGTCCCTCAGAGCCAGTGCCCTCCCTGCAGCCTCTCTGCTCATTTGGTTACTTTGGGGAGAATTCAGAGGAGAATTCAGAGCCCAAAGAGCAGACAGAGACCCCGGCACTTCCAGAGGCAGAAGCAGGGCAGGTTTCCCAAGGCTGGCTCTGCCACTGCTCCTTGCTCCTGACCTGCCACAGCCAAGGGTCTCTCTTGATCACTGGCTGCCAAGTTCATTCCAAAAAAACCAGAAATGGCCTGGGAAAAATGACTCAGATTGTGTGTGTCTAAAAAATTCAGGTTGCAGCAGTGGTAAACTACTGGATGTACTCACAGCACTTACCTCAGCACAGCTGGACCTCTCCTCCCTGTACCCCAAAATGCCTCAAGCCCTCTTTGCCTTCACAGCACTTCTGGGTAAGGCTTGAGGAGGGCAGCAGAGGCTGTGAGTGGTGCAGACCAGCACACAAGACCTGTCTGGCCACCAAAATGAAGCAAAGCCTCTGCAACCTCTCTCCAGGCAAAAGATTTTGCAGTGTGTCCCATGTTGGCAAGAATATAGGCTCAAGCAGCTGAGAAAAAAAAAATATCAGTTCCCCTGAGTGAAAATGAGGAAAGATGTTCTCTTTTTCTCCAAAAAAAAAAAAAAATTAGTTAAAACCATTTAGTTCTCATCTCCTTTTTGTAAAATTAAATAATGAAAATCTTTGGTTGGCAGATGAAAAGCAAACCATCCTGTAATAGAGAAAATTAAAACTCCCTTAAAAAGTGTTTCTTTCCTGTAAAATTTCAGTTACACAGAAAAAAATAACCCCATGACTCAGGAGAAAAAGAGGTTCTAAAAAAATTATCATCAATTCTTCCAAGGATGCTTCAAAACTTTGCCACAGCCAAGGCAGCTGCACTGTATTCATTACATCACATGGCAAAAAAAAAAGTGAAATATTAGGTGAAATAAAGGTGAAATATTAGGTGAAATAAAGGTGAAAGCCTTTGAGTAAATAGTTGAGCACTTCACTTCTAAGCCTGACCTTGGCACCACACACCCTGTACAAGTCACCGCTCCTCTCCCCCCTTTTTACCCCACAGCAGGAGCCTTGTGGTCCCTGCTCACCCCACAAACTGCTGTGCAACCCCACAGTCCCAGAGAGCTAAAGGGTTAACGTGAACATTTGGGTGTTTATTTTGAGTAGAGCATAAAACCCTGACAGGCCATAATTGCAGTGTTGATAAGCAGGGAAAGAATATTTGATGTTTCAAACATCACATGACTAATTGGTGCTGGAACAGATGTGTGTGCAATTTGGGGATGCTGCAGTGTGTCACAGGCTCCAGCAACACACCCAGGAGAAGGGGGCTCCATGGACTTGTGCTCCTTCCTCACATGGTCCCCCCCAACCATGTCAGGGGGTGCATGGGGGTGACCTTCCCCTTAGTGCATTGTCCAGCTGAATGGATAGAAAAGTGAAGAATTAAACACTCATTTCCATTCTTTGATTTCCTTCTTGCATTGGGCTTCTCCGCAGAGCATTACGGACACTACTCCAAAAAAATGCTGATTTTTTCAGTCATTGGGCAAGAGAGCACTCAGAGAATGCTCAGAGAATGCCCTGGGCTGTGGAGAGGAAGGTGTGAGGCAGGTTTCTATTGTAGTAAAACACACCCTCATTTTCATATTCCACATACCAAATTTCCTTTTTTTGAGCTAAAGATAATAGCCAGGTATGTTAGTGGTCCCTATAGCAAAGAGCTCCAGAAACACCACAAAGCCCAGAGGGACACGGTCAGACCCTGGTGGCACTGCCAGCCTTTCTGCACCCTTCACAGTGGGTTGGTTCAAGTCAGAGAGAAACTTCATTGTTCCTTTTACCCTTCTCCTCCCCGAGGACGTCTTTCCACATCCATCCAACTGGGATGTTAAATGACTTTAGGTATTTATTTTGAATGGGGTGAATATTTCATTGCTTTGAGTCTTCTTGTTCTCTTCCTTGTCTCTCTGCCTCTCCAGTTTTTCCCCTCCAACTCTCCTTAGGAAAGGTGTCCCCACCCAGCTTTCAGAAGGGATATGAATTTCACAGGCTGCTCTATCATATATTGCTTTAGAATCACTTTTCCTTCTGTAGCCCAGAGGGAATTATGAACTATTATTTAACCCAAAACTTGGTGCGATAGGAGCTTTTAATTGCTAATACAATGTGTGCACCAGGGTATGGAGTTCAATTCTTTTTTAAGTCTCTTTAAGGAAGAATTAACATGTCTGTAACTGCTCATGAGCAAAAAATCCTGACATTCACAGGTGGGAGCTGTTTTCCACATGAAAGGCAGAGAGTGAAAAAGAGAGAGGGTAAGGGATGAGCATCTGACCCAGTCCAAGCTGGGATAGGGCCAGTGAGTGCTCACAAAAATTTGCTTACAGTGCTCACAGCATATTTGCTGATATCAGAGCCTCCCAGTACTGACCAGAGAGCCCAGTCCATAGATAGAATTCAGAAAGAGTTTATAATTCTCCTTTATTTGCAAATTGAGTCTGTTCACACAAATGTGAGTCTGACCCATGTGCAGATGGAGTGAATGTGGCCAACACTGGGGCACCATCCCAAATGTCACAGACACTTTCTCTAGGACAATGTGGCCATCCATGAGCATTTCCATGCACCCACAGCTCCCCTTTCTTCACAAAAACCTATGGTGTCATGCAGGGACAGAGCTCCTCCCTGTTCCCAGAGCTGCCACACAGCTCCCCCAGGACCATAACTCCTCACAGCAGTTGGATACAGCCAAAAACACCAGACAAAAGGGCATTGACAGACTGGTTGTGACCCATCAATTAACAGGCAGATTTGGCATCACAAGAACCTCTGGAGTGCCTGACCACCCACCAGGCTGGCTGGGACATCCTTATCTAGAGCCTTCAGCAGTCGCTGATGGAGTCAAAGCAAGAGCCTACAGCTACAAAAATTTATTAAAAAACTCATCTGTCCCGATGTGTTGTCAGAAGAGATTTTCCTCCAGCAGCCCCATCTCTGGCCACAGCCACAGCACCACAAAGAGCACCAAGTGAAGCTCACCCAGAACTCCTACCCTAGGTTACAAAGTAAATTGTGCCCAAAGTCTGTATTCTATCCCCATATTCATGAGCTGTTGGAGCCAAGGTGGGGCAGTGTTTTCCTTATCTTCTGTTAATGAGCCTAACAATGCCTTGCCACATGACCCATAGAAAACTCCCTCCAGGAGCTGTCTCTGGTTACTGGGCCATCAAGGACCCACTGCAGGGCTCAGAGAATGAGATCAGCCCATGGTGAGATGCTCCAACCAGGGGAAGGAGCCAAGCATTCCCACCTGGATAAATCCAGGGTTTGGGACAGCACAGGCAGCTCTTATCCACTGGACTTCCAGAGGAGACAAGAGCTGCCAGATGTTTCTACAGGAATCACTGCTTTGGCAAGACCATCACATCTGGACTGCTACTACCACCCTAACAGGGTGTCAGGTTGAATTCTGACTCTGTCAGTGGGGGTTTTTTTGTACTATTACTTTTATTTTACTTTCTTTTATTTCTTTTCATTTCCTCTTATTAAATTGTGTTTCTGACTTGGAGTCTTTCACTGGTTTTGCTTTCAAACCAGCACAACTCCAAACTCACTTCCTACTCTCAGGCACATGGTGGGTACCTGAGGAACACCCCTGGGAGCAAGAAACAAGGCACACATGGCAGACAAGGCTGAAAACATCTAAATGTGGGGGGTCATGATTTCACCTCTTGCATTTTGCAAAGCTTAGTGTTTTACTGTAATTATGTTTTGGCTACAAACTGCAGAAGAGGGAAATGATTACGGGTTTTACTATCTCTTAGAATTCAGCACAAGAGCCACTGAGCAGCTGTGGCTGAAATGATGAAGTATTTATATTGCTGTTTTTCCATCACAGGTGTTTCCTAGCATAAAAAAAGATCCCCTTGCATTGCAGTAATATGTAAGTGTACACTGATCAGAGCTAATGGCACTTGATCTCACAGGCAAGAGGAAAAACAACTTGCAGGTCATTTTCTATTCATATATATATATATAAACTCACCAGAGTTATGTATGATATCATTGTTGTATCTATGCCTCATGTAACAATAAGAGGGGTTTGTTACCCAATCATGATATTTTCACCAGTCATTTGCTGTGAGGTAGATCTGGATGTCTTTACATAGATTTAGGGAGGAAGAAGGAATTTTTACTGTTTCCTTTTGGGGAGTGGGGAGGGGAATATATGGTGTGCTGTACCTGCCACACATTTTTGTTGCATGGGAAAACAGTAAATTTTTGTAGGAACCATTCTGGAGTAAATCCTTTGTAGCTGAAAGTGAGATAATTTAGTACTTAATTTAAAATCCACTAATATTGATTTCTGAATGCTTTTCCTCCCCCAGGGCTGCAAATCAGGTAAAACACTGTCAGGGCCTGGCAGCACACACCTGCCTGTGGTCAGCATCTCCTCCAGACCTCAGCCAGAATCCACCAGCCCTGGGGAGAGCCCCTGGATCCAACAAGGCTGATGTGGGCTGGGAGCTCTCCTGCACCTTCCAGCCAGGCTTTCAGATATTTCTACAGGTGAGGAGACATTAACAAAGCAGCTGCTTGTTTGTTCTGTTCATCCTGATCCATGGCTGGCATAGATAGGATCCACTTCACCCAAGGACTGCTGTCAGCTGCTGGGGCTCAGGATGTTCTTTCAGCTTCTTTTTCCTGCTTCCTCATTCACAAAACGATGTGAAAAGCTTGAGCAGCAACACCTCAGCTCCCTGCTGGGGTGGGTGACACTGATGTCCCCAGCACTCTCTGTTGGAGTGACTGTGGCCTGAGCTGTGCCTGCAAACTGCTGCAGCCCTGGAGTACCTTGGGGTGCCCCGATCGTCCTGCGGTGTCACAGCACGGGGGCAGGTCTGCCTAAAGCCAGGAGAGGAGATGGACATTCCCTGGAGCTGGGGCAGGTCTGCCTAAAGCCAGGGGTGGAGATGGACATTCCCTGGAGCTGGGGCAGGTCTGCCTAAAGCCATAGGAGCAAATGGACATCCCTGGGAGCCAGGGCAGGTCTGCCTAAAGCCAGGAGGAGATGGACATCCCTGGGAGCCAGGGTAGGTCTGCCTAAAGCCATGGGAGCAAATGGACATCCCTGGGAGCCGGGGCAGGTCTGCCTAAAGCCAGGGGAGGAGATGGACATTCCCTGGAGCTGGGGCAGGTCTGCCTAAAGCCAGGGGAGGGATGGACATCCTTGGGAGCCAGGGTAGGTCTGCCTAAAGCCATGGGAGCAAATGGACATCCCTGGGAGCAGGGCAGGTCTGCCTAAAGCCAGGGGGAGGGCATGGACATTCCTCAGAGCCAGGGCAGGTCTGCCTAAAGCCAGGGAGAGGGCATGGATGTCCCTGGGAGCCGGGCAGGTCTGCCTAAAGCCAGGGGAGGGATGGACATCCCTGGGAGCAGGGGCAGGTCTGCCTAAAGCCAGGGGAGCAGATACCACATGCCTTGGAGCCAGCCCGTGTTAAGGGCAGAGAAAACAAAGAGCTGCTGCACTCCGGACAGCAAAGCATCTCCGGAATGCCGAGCTCTGAGCTCCCCCGTGCAGGGGCCCGGGGATGTGCCCTGAGCACTGACCTGCCCCCTCCCCATCGCACTCACAGAACCGCTCGCTGATTCATGTGAGTGGGCGGAAAGGAAAGAGGATGCTGTGGGAGGCTTTTTCCTCAGGATTAACCTCTGTCTGAGAGGGCTGATATCAAAGTGAAGCAAGTGGGCAGTAGGAGAGCTAATATCCAAGACCTGTGGTGGTGGTGGTGGTGCTGGAGGAAAAAACTCAGCAAGGAGACACAGATGAGTACTTGTAGTGAAGGATTTGGGAATGCAGCACCTCTGCAAGAATGCAATGGGAAAAGGAGAGAGGAGCTTTCAAAGTCCAAAAGCTACCTCTTTGCATGGTTTGTGTAGCTGTCCTGAGAGGAAACCAAGAGGGTGTGGAAGGCTCAAGAAGCATAATTGAATACCTAACAAGCATCCCCACAAAAAAACCAGAAATCCTCACAGCTTATGGCCCATGTAGGTGTTAGTTGTTTACCAAGAGCTATTTCCCAGGAGCTGCCTTGGTTATGCCACCATCTGCTGCCATAGGTCACCTAGTGGTTAGACTGGACTAGCAGCAAGGCTCATCCCTTGTCGTGATCTAACTCATTGAAGTTTGTGCAAACTTAAGCTAAAAATTGAGCTCGTGATGGTTTAGAAAAAGCCTAGACTGGAAGCACAAAACAAGCATCTTGAAAGTAAAATGAGGTTTAACTACAGCTGATGATCCAACTTTCAAGTAGATAAATTACTTTGCAAAAAGACTGGTACAGCCAAGCCCCTTTTCATTTACAGAAAGCTAACTCAATCAGTTCCTATTCTTTTTAGATAGATCTGCTGGGTGTAAATGAATGTGTGTAATATGTGGACCATTTATTTCCAAGAACATTGCAGCGAAAGTTTCTTTATGGATTTGCAGCAAAATCCTAAGTAAAGAAAAAAAAATCAATAGAAAGTATCCACCTTTCTTAAAAAGAAAAGCCATTTTTCACCCCAAAGTTCAATTCATTTTGCTCTGGCACTTACTGACTTTGATTAAGAACCTTTCAATGTTTGTGCAGGGGCTTTCCTCCAACCTCCCTGGAAGAAGTTTCAAGTCCTTAAGCTACAGGGGTATCTACAGAATTGGAGGGGCTTTGGTGGGGTATGGGGAGAAACCACAAAGCTGAAACTCATCTCTGCAAGTGAAGGAGACATTTGTTTTATTGTTCTTAGCTGGGGGAAAGGGTGTCTGTGGCCACACTGCCCCCAGTATGACCAGTAAACATTTGGTGTGACAGGCTCAGGAAGATGGACAGCCCAGCCCAACCTGTGGTCACCAGACCCCTCTGAGCTTGCCTGCAGTGCCCTGACTTCCAGACATTGTCCCAGGCTTGGGAGCTTTGAGGGCCCAGCAGAACTCATCACTGAAGTGTTGGTGCAAGTCCTGAGGCAGTGAGTTCAACAAAGGTCTTGGGAGCAGAACAGTCCACTTGGTCTCACTTACTTAAATATTTTGCCTTGATTTGGCAAAGAAAAGTGGCCTCAAAGGTTTTGGCAGCATCTGTCAGAGCAGTACTGGGCAGCATGTCTGCTGTTGGAGATCTAGGCATGAGTCAGTGGCACTTTGGGAGGTGGGTGGGTACCAGCAGAAAGCAGGAGGCTCTGCCAGCTCCTTTTTCTCCCTCTCAAGGACGAGCTTGGCTCAATCACTGTTATTAGCTAGCAGAGTGGAGGGTTTTCATCACCCAGCAGCTGTAAGGAGGTGGCTGTGCTCACTTGGAAATGAGGTAAGGCACGGAATGAGTGGGTTTGGCATTTCTGTGAGCTGCTCATTCATTCCCCTGTACCTTCCACCATGCACAGCACAGCTCCTCACAAGGGCTGGGCTCTGTGAAGGGACAGGACCCTTGTACAGAGAGGTAATGCTCTTTCTGTGGATGCTGGGATATCTCTGCAAGACAAGGGAAGCAAAGAGTGAAAGTACCAAAGATCCTGTGCTTGTAGTGAGCCTGACATTATCCTGTGTCTGTGTACAGATGGAATGGAAAATGTCAGGTAAATGCAAAGGCACCTGTACCTTCACTCCATCCAAATTCAAGGGATGGCAGATGAAGCAGGTGTCTACACATGCACACGCTTTGTACAAGCCTGTCTCTTCTAAAAGTGCTTCCTTTTTTTTCCAAACAAAGTCACAAATAGCTTCAGGCTGAATAAATATTTGGAGAGAAATATTTTGTTTAATTTCTTGAGGTTTCCTTGACTGGAAACAAAATCCACAAACTCATTATTAAAAAAAAAAAATACATCTTACCTTTGATAAAGCATTTTTTCATTCTCTTTTGCTGGTGTTACATAGGAGGTCAGAAGAGAAGCACAAAGGAGAAAATTATTTCCTGAGATGATTTTCAAGCCCAAATATGTGAGTTGAGGTACTCTAGACATTGTCTATATGGAACTCAGTTATCCATAAATAATATCATGTAACTAATTAAACATTGTTCCTCAGCTGTTATAAATGAAGATATAATGGTGTTTTTTACTAACAGGTGTCTGGTATCTGATAGTTTTACCTGTCTCTGGGGTTGGGGAGGATAGATGTCTCAGATTAATTATCAACCAGCTTGCAGATTAATGTGGGAAAATGTCTACCTTGGCCTTAAAAATGTCTGACTACTTTACATTAATTGGCAGTCAATTAAATTGTGGTAAAAAGTGCCCAGAGTGGACACACTCAGAGGAAAAGAATTCACTCTGTGTGCTGTGTATGTTAATTTAAAATCACTATAACAGCCATTTCAAAGCGAAGCCTTTCCCAGCGTGACCGAGGATTAATCTTCATTCGCATTTCAAGGGGGATAAGTGCACTGCTGCTAAATAAAGCCATTTTTCAGTTTCCCAAGCTAAAGCAAGAGTTACGACCTTTCTGTCAGAATATGGATCATGATTTTGGGTTTTTAAGTGACCAGGCTTTGAAGTTCTCCTCTGGAGACTTCCCATCAGAAATTGTGATGTAACTGGAAAACCCTACACAGAGTGAGGATTTCCCCTCATCCCCCACCTCTCCTGTGGAAGGCAGGTGAGTTACTCAGGATTAGGGAGGAAACTCACTTCACTTTGATGAGATGCTCCTGTGAACTGAGCACTGAGAGTTCATTTTTCCTGTCTCGCTCAGAAAATTGAAAAGCTCAGCAAATAAAAAGTGTGAAATAAGAATTAAGATCCAAACAGGAAAGTCTATGTATTTTATTGCAAGAACTTTCATAGGGACATTAAGCGTTTTGCTTCATTGCAAATTGTTATTATGAACAATATATGAATTTCTTTTAGACCATTTTCTTCTTTCTTTACCTCAAAAACGAGAGGCATTAACAATGCTCTCAGCTATTAGGAAATTGCTTTGTGCTGTCTGAAATTAATGTAAATTGAAATCAGAGCCTCGGGTGCTGAGGTGAAGTTTGAAGTTCTCTGTGATGTGAAGAAAAGAAAGCTGAAAAACCTCAAAGATACTCATCGAAATGGGCCATTTTATCTGCATGGCTTTTTCTATTCTCAGAAGGAGGCAGAGGTGAGATTATCGCAGCAGTTAAGAGAAGAAACTGAAGTTTCATTGAGCTGGCATATCTAGATACATTAAATCCAGTGGTGAGATGTAAATGAATAAAGAAGACAGCAGAGATGGAAGGGGGGAAGTTGTTTCTCTTCTTCCTGCCCCTGAATCCCCTTCTCCTGCTGTGACAGCCACAAGAATCACAGAATGGTGTGGGCTAGAAGGGACCTTAGAGATATTTAGTTACAATCCCTCAACCATGGCACCCACTAGATCAGGTTCCTCAGGGCCTTGCTCAGCCTGGCCTTGAACACTGGGGTACCATGCTTGTATTTTGTGGCAGCTCACATCTCCTATCTTGCAGGAAAAGCCCTGGTTCTGTCCATGTCTGCTGATGTGGTCACACCAGACTGTGCTGGAATGTCCAAAGCCTGTCCCTCAGTGTGTAGCAAAGAGGTTAATAAGACTGAGATTCCTCTCCAGGTGCAAAACAGGCAAGCTCCATCACACTTAGATACTTCTGTCTTTTAATTAATGCTTAATAGGTTCATTCTGCTCTGGAGCAGCCTGCCTTACCTACATGGACCAGCTGCTGGCAGCCCTTGAAAACCCTCTGGCAGAGCAGCACTAGCTGCACTCCTTCTTCCAGATGCTCACTGGATCCAAGAAAGCGAAAAATATAAATTAAAAGGTCACTTTTCCACATGGACAACTGCTATCCTTGCCTAGAGGGTCTTCTATCAACTCAGATAAGGAAAATGGAGAGAGGAGGTGAGGTACAGAGCTCCAAGGGGAAATACTCCTCACTTCCAAAGAACAGGTTTCTATCTGCCACTCATTTCCACGTGCAGAATTAATTCAAATGTACCACATGATTTTGAAACACAACAGTATAAAAACAGGAGTTTAAATAGTGCAAATTTAATATAAGCTTTGGGGACAGAGGAAAATAGGAGGCAGCCTGAGTTTTCAGAGTAGAAAACAGACCTTTGCAGAGGATAATCTCTATTAGATTGAGGAGGGATGTTAGAGTAAATTGCCAGTGCTAAGCAATTTTCTGATCTCAGGCATAGGAGGTTTATAACAGCCCCATGTGCTTTGGTTTAGATCATTTAGTCTGTTTTGCTAGCAAATACTACCATGTGCTGAGCAGCTAATTTTCAGCAAACCTTGGTAGAGCCATCAGGGAACCAGGTTTGTTCTGTGCTTTAACTTCATCAAAACACTTTCGTTCTTTCCTTTTTTCTTTTCTTTGTGGTTTTTTTTTTCTTTCTTTTGACTGAAGCACTGCAAATACTCTGATCCCAATCTGAAGAAACAATCTTGCACAGCAAACACAAGCTTCAGTGCCTGGAACATGCCTTGCCCATCCCCAGCTCCCCCTTGGCAGGTGCTTTGGAGGAGTCATGATGACACATCAATCATTCCAAGCTCCCCTGGTGCCTCCTCAGCATCTACATCAGTTCCTTGACATACAGCACTCAGAGAATAAACCCAGCACTATTATGCCCTGGTTTTCCAACCTGCAGCTTCGCAGCCAGTTATCCTTTGCTCCCATGTGCTGTAATTTGCCTTAGAAACCTGCATGTGATGATTTCTGGGCCCCAGCCCAGCTCCTGGGGAAAGTTCCCTGCATGCCAAGGTTGCTCCAGCCCTCAGCATCCAGCACAGAGGAAAAAGGAGGAAAGGCTCACTTTTCTGTGGGTGTAATCACATTTCTGACACTTCCAAGTTATTCATTTGATTGGAACGGGGCAATCAACCCAGCTGTGCTGTGTCTGTTGTTTCAGGAGAGCCTGCTCCTCCTCCTCCAGCAATATTTCAGAGATCCCCTGACCATCATGGATGCAACCCCAATCCCTGGGGTCTGGCTCCTGCCCACGATCCACCCAGCCTCTGTGAACCTGGCACACTTGGAAGAATTCAGGCAAACAAAAAGGCATGGCTGTGCTGTGCCTAATTGATAGTAATGTTAAAAGACTGATTGTAATTTGAATGCTAATTAAGGAAGATAGTTATTGATTTTAATGGGAGACAGAGCAGGGTCTTGCACATCTACCACATAATGAGGAAGTACTGGGGTTGCTCTCAGTGCCAGGGAAACAATCACAATAATAATGTGCTGAGAAAAATGCAGCTTCCTCTTGATAAACCCTTAACAGCAGCAAGAATGGCACTAAAGAAGAAAGGATTATCTGTGCCCAGCCCTGGGAAGTTAACTCACTTCTTTCTGTATAATTTACCGTAGTTATAACAGCATTTACAAACCCCAGTAAACACAAATATGGATGTCATGAGGCCACCTACCACTAAGTTATATGGACAGCTGGAGCTTTTAAGATGCTTGTGTAAAATGTCATTCTGTCCCCACTCACAGCATTCAAAATTCTCAATTTTTATTACAAAATTTTGATTTAAAATTTCTTTACTTTCAGCAAGTTTAGTGTGAGCTGAGGTCAGCTCAACACCCAGCATCACAAGTCAGCACATGGTCCATGATTTCAGGGAAATTTAGAGAGAACATTATTTAGAGTGAGATTTGGAACTGAGTATTTGGTTTACAAATATCCTTGCCCAAAATTCAACACCATAAGATTTTTTCTGTCATTTTTACTTCTACCAATTCATCTTTGATTTATTGCTCCCTCTTTTAATACCAGAGGGGGAGAGGAATGGGGTGTTCAAATTCCACTCTATCAAGGTCCTCACAAATAAATAAGAACTCAAAAATCCATAAAATTGTCCATTGTCTTTCAGCTGCAAAATCCACATCCCATGCCAAGAATTACCACAACAATAAAAACTTCTCCATCTTTATTGCCACAGAGCATATGATTCATTGCAAAGTTTCCCAGGAATATTTTTATTTATGCACATGACTCCATGTTGACCAGAGAGGGTGGAAAAACCTCCAAGCCCCCTCTTTGGCCAAATTAGATTTCACAGTTGAATTGTTGAGATTATACATCGATTTTCAATGCTGGTGCTGGCATTTTTATGACAGTGGCTCTGGCTTATTAAAAGAGCATATTGAAACCAGCTTGGTGATTTTCCCCTCCTTCTTTTCACTCTGTTATACCAAAGAACATTTATTACTTTTTGATAAAGGATTCACACCCCTCCCTTAGGAGAGGGGCACTGAAGCAGGATGAGATGGCTCCTGCCTTTGTCACTGTCTCCAGAGTAACTGGGGAAGGGCAGAAACTGGAGTGTAATCATTCAATGGAGTGACAAAATACAGGGCTGAAGGAAAAAAAGCTTAGATTAAATAATTCTTCCATGTCCCTTATGTCTTCATCTATTTCTCAAAAGGCATTATGTGCAAAGCAGAAAATGGTATTACTTTTTTGTGTTAATAGCAGAGATGAATCATCTAATGCCATTCAACAGTTGGAACTAATATCAAGATTCAGGTTTCACAGCTGGCTGTAAGACAGACTAGAAAAAGTTACAGAGATCAAAAGATGTTCATGTTTTGGGGAAGGTCCCTCTCCAGTCCCTCAGTCTGTGACTTCCTCTGATCTTGGAAGTTGAAGCTCTCCCTTTAAAGCCTTCAAATTTAATTCTTGTTCTCCTGAATACTAAACATCCAGAGAGAGCGTTTTCAGGATGTGCAAGGAGGGCAGTTTGGGTTTGCTGCCATATAGCCAGTCTCCAAAACCCCAACAAAACCTTTAGGAGGAGGAGAATGACAGGGTCCTTCAGGGGGTTCAGAGCAGCTTGTCAGGCCAGCAGCAATCTCCTGGCATCACCAGGAAGGCTGCAAAGAGCCAGGTGGTTGCTGAGGGTGGAGCCCACCAGCCCAGCCTGCCAAGGACTCAGTAGCCAGGGACCACCTCCCAATGGCCACATCCCCAGGGACCTGGCAGGGCCTCCATGCACCTCTGGGAGATTTGGAGGAAGTCTAAAAAGTGGCTCTGGAGCAAGGCATAAGTAGGTCTGCTGATAATGTCAGATTGTTTCCAAAGATCTGTTATTTTTGGGAGGTGCACTCAGGGTTAGAGACTGAGGTGGCTTCACCCCGTGGATCATTCTCTCTCACCTAGAGGCTGCCTGGCCTCCACTTCCATCCATGCCCCACCAATCCCTGAATAACCCCTTGAAGTGGCACCAATTTGTTGGTACCACTTGGTCTAATAAACAAAACCATGAAGCACAGAGAAGCAGGAGCTGTTCCACGTGAGGTTCAGCTGTTCCTGCTGCAGAGGTGGCACTCCAGGTACAAACTGCCACAGCCATCTGTGTTTTATCCACCTGCACAACCAGTCAGCCTTTTTGCAAAAAGCCTGGATGTGAGTCCACAAGGACATTATGACTAATCATGAGAGGGGAAATAGAGGGAAGAGCACTGAAGAGGGGTATGAGTAGTACAGTCTCCAGAGCAGGAAGAATTAATTGCTTGCATCTTTGCAAGTTGTGGAAATCAGTGTGAGGGAAGGATGCCCACATCTCGCAGAAGGAAGGTGTGTAAAGCCAGGGTCACCTTTCACAGCAAAACTTCATAGAAATTAGATGGCAGCCCAACCGTGCTAAGAGTTTCTCCACATCAGAGGTTTTGAATTGAGGCAGAATAATTCCAGCATCTGTAATTAGCGCTTCCATTAAATCCTCATTGCTCTCATATTAATTTCAGGAGTTTGGAACTGTCAGGAGCGTTATTAAGGGATGCTATCCTTGTCAGGAGCTGCAAAAAAAATTTGAGCCTCTGATTAAAAGTTTAGGGCAGCCCTCATTATTTCCTGCATCAGAAGAGCAGTCTTTTCTGGGCTACCCTTTCAGTCAGTACTGTTTCATTACGGAGGGTCTCTAATTATTTCTGCCTCGAAGCTATTAAAAAAAATAGACAATTTGTTTTTCACATGCTTCTTGGTGCAGCCAAATACAAAAATTCCCATTTGTTTTCAGAGCTGGAAGGATGCAGTGGCACTGGGAATGTGCTGGAAGAAGTCACTGTGACACTGCGAAGGTTCTGGGAGAAGTCACTTTTGAGCTTTCCAAATTACCAACCTAGAGCAATGAAGGCACTGGGAAGTACAAGTCCCAAATGAACAGGGATTAACTGCCCCTCTCATTAAGAGCCTTGGCATCCAGGAAACACACAACAGCCTGGGGGCAAACACATCCAGGACATGTGTTTCCATGGCATTCAGTATGATTATTTTGGCTTTAAAAACAGACCAAATTTCCTGACTCTGGGTCCAGCCATGCCCCCAGCACAGGCCACGGCGACCTGGGAGAGAGGTTTGTGAGTTTTGGATGGGGAGCAGGCATCATGTGGAAAATCAGGTATGGGAAATTTCTTATGGAAAACCTGGTCACCCTGTGCTACAAGGCTGCACAGCCTATGTGCTGTTTGTATACACTGAAAAATAGGTGTACAGGCTGAAGGCAAGGCAGGCTGGGGCTGGTGCCAGAGCAGGGCTGCTCTGGGCCTGAAGTCAGGGCTCACAGGGCTGCACATTAGAGCAGTGACATGGTCTTCAGCCAAATATTTGTCAGGAAATAAAGATTTGGATGGACTTAACCTCATTGCAATCTCTTGTCAAAGTTGTGTAATTGTTAGTGTTGGAAATGGAAGTTTGAAATATCAAGATGCCTTATTTGAGAATTTACAAACGAATTTCACTCCAGGAGGATGTTTTGGTTCAGAATTTATGCATCTGTCGTTGGATACAAACTGAAAACCTCTTTCAATTAAAAAAAAACCCATGTGTTTGAGGGGGGTTGAAAAACATTTACTAAACCTGATTTTTCTGTGCACACAGACAGTTGACAGCATTTTTTCCCCCCACGGGCAGTAAATAAAGAAACTGACTCAAACCAGTGAGCTGCAGATGCTTTTTACTCTGTCTGAAGCCAAACATCTCTGAAGACCGAGTTCTGTATTCCCTTGGTTACTTTTTAATTACATTGCAATAAAATTGCAAGGAATCTAATTTTGCCAGACAAAACCCAGGGACTCAGTGGAAGGTGATGGGGGTCCAGCTATTTCACACACTAATTACACCAGCATGAGCCCTGAAATACTGTGCTATTTTTATTCATTCATGGGGAAAAAAAAAAAGCTCTCTCGTCTAGATCTGAGTGACTGCTATTTCATTCTCAAAAATAGTCAATGCACTCTTCATTTCCCAAAAAGCAGCTGCCCTCTTCTGTTTCCAGGGAATATTACTACCTTTCAAAATCCTAATGGGTGTGCTGCTGAAATCAAAATAAAATGCCATCACTCTGCCTGCCTCAAAACAACAACCCAATCTCAATAAAGCACTGCCACCTTCCTTAAAACCTCTGAAAAGGGGGCAACATTAAATAAGAGCTTGAAATATGGGTCTAAGGGGGGAGTTGTTCAGGATTTCTAAAAGTATGTCTGCAGTGCCATCAGGAGGTGTGATCACAGCATAGGAAGGCTGGGCTGAGCTGAGGCCAAGCTGGCTGGGTGAGGCAGTACAGCCACCAGGACAGATGGACATTGGAGCATGGGGAGAGGCATCCCACGTGCCCTTCCCAGGGATAAGAGCATCCTGAGAGCTCCAGGCACTTGTAAGAGTCACCATAAGGTGTTGCCACCTCTGTTGCACCTCTCTGGCTGCAGCCAGCACTTCAGAGCCTTGACCCTGCTGAGGACTGATGGGAATTCTGCATCCAGGAGGCTCAAACACATGGAAATATGCAGTCTTCTAAGGGGCTACAAGACTTTTGTAATTTTTCTCTTAATTTTCTGGAAGCCAATTAGAAAAGCACAGCCTGGATCTGCAGTGGGTGAGAGGCTGGTCAGTGCTGCCCAAGCAGGACACCCCAGCCCACAGCAAAACTGCTGGGCCTGCAGGGAGGTGGCAAAATTGGAGGCTGAGAAAGTGGATACCAACTAATATGAGTTATTTTTGACCTATGAATTACTGTGACCCATTTCTGCCAAAACTGACCTCAGATCTCTATTGTTCTCATTTTTCCAGTTACCAAAGCCATCCCTCCAGGGAATAAAGATTAAACACTTGTTAGAGAATTTCAGGAGGGTGACTCGTCACCTCACACAACCACTGCTCACTCATCTCCTCGGCCCCATAAAATGCATCATAAAAATGCCTTCTTTACTGCCTAGTAAAGAAGATTCAAGTGTATCACTGCATTTAGATCAACGTTCAGGACAGTCAGATTTGCCACTTATTTATTACACTATTTGAATACTATCTTTTTCCTTAAAATAGGAATGAATACAGTCATCCCACACTTGCTCTTTCCCCAGAGAGACAAGAAAAATTCCACTGAGACAGAAAAACATAATGACTTCACCAAGGTCTCATTAAAAGAAGCAGTGGCTCAAATAGGTGAAGGTGGAGCAAACAGCTGTTCCCTGTTCTATGCTCTATAGGAAATCTGGCCATGAGGATGCTGATTAAAACTGGCCTCTTCTTGTGCAAGTGGAAATCTTTTCCAAGTAATGGAGCCTGCCTGGACTCAGGGCATCTGGCCTTGTACATGTGCTCCAAATGAACAAGACTGCCCCCAAAAATACTGCATTTCATCACAGTTTAGCTTCATAGCAAGAACCTCCACTGCAGCTGGTGATTTCGGTTTAGAAAGATAATAACAGAAAGACAGAAAAAGGAGGAGAGAAGCCAGGTGGCTGCACTCCTCCTCAGCTTGGCTCTGGACTGGCACAGCCCTGGCATCTCAGAGCCCATTTTGGTTTTCCTTCCACGGGCTCTCCATCCACACCACTTAACTCTCCACATTTCTCTGCCAGCAATACATTTCCATGCTTTGAGGGTGTAAAAGCTAAACCCTTTGGAAAGAGCCTCAAAAGCCACACAAAGCAGATGAAGAGCTAACACTCTTTCAGCCCTTCAAAGGCCTAATTTCTGCAAGGTGACAATTTGCTTTTGTCATACAGCAAGTCTGTAGAGGCAAAATGCTGCAGATAGGATTTTTTCACAGTGCTGTAGGTGGAACCAGCTGTATCGGGTTAAAGGCAGCACTTCCAACATAGAAAAGTCATTTCTTATAAACAGAAATTGGAAAAGCCTCCAGCATTGAAACAATATTAAAGATTGAATCCTTCTTGGAAAGACATGTGATATTTGTCTGGCAAAATTTCTGCCAGCCATTCGACACAATAATTGTGTAACATTAAGTTTTATTCTAAATGCCAAGCACTAAATGATGCTCCTGCATGATTTGACACAGCTTCACCTCATTCTGGAGGAGATCTAGATCAACTTCAGTGGCACCTGCTGAGCACAGGGTGACCTCAACCAGTCTCTAGAACAACACTCAAATATTTGCAGTTCAACTGTAGCACTGCAGCATTGAGACGAGCTTCTACATGGAACATGTAGCTTGAGGAACCAGAAATGTACCCTGGCAGCAACATCCTTAATTTTTGTCGGGGTCTCTGCAGGGAATTGCCCTGGAGAGCTCTAGCCAGGCTCAAAGGCTACAACTTCACCCACTGCGCTTGCACAACTGCATGCTGATGACTCTCTTTTTAGGGTTAAATTCTGTAAAAGACTAACTTGCCTGGGGGTTTAGGCCTTGTTTTCAAAGACAACTTGCAACCAGATTTACAGAAATGCTACAGAAATTTAAAATGTCTGCTGGGATTGATGAAAATGCCCAAGGAGAATAAAGTGCCAAATATTTTTAAATATTACTTGTGACTTATGCTGGTCTTGGGTGCCAGGGTTGGCAGGATCATCCCAGGGAACTTCAAATTTTCATCTTGTTTCTATTCCTGTTTCTTTCACTGATTATTACTTTCCCTTCTGGGATGCACATGTAAAACTCTCTTTTAAGTGTGACAGTCTGTGATCTGGACCCAAGGTGTATCTTTGGGTGCTGATATTTCAGGGACACATGGTCTGATTTGGAAGACCTGTGCTGTATTCACTGTGGGAATATTATGTTGTGTGCCAACGACAATAAATGCTGCCTGGCATTTTCCAGCCTCAAAGCTCTCATGAACCATTGCAGGGAGCTTGGCTGCTCATCCATTTACCACGCAGTTTGTTAAGTGGGCAGCCTGACAGTGGCAGTACCACAGCTTCATTTTCTCCTAACAGCTTTAGGACAGCATTTCTTAAATCAAGACAAAGCCTTTGAAGTCAGTGAGTGGAGAAGGCAGCACTGGCTTTGTTACAGCAATCAGAAATTCAAGTTGAAAGCATGTATGCTAATTGCCAAGACTGCTGCCATATAATTAGCATATACAGTCTGTACCCAAATTAAGAACTCCTCCCTTGAAAGCTCATTATGCCCTAATATATCCAAGTATGTTTATACCTATAGCTGTGCTCTGCCCCACCTTTGTATTTCTCAGCAGCTGTGAGGACCGTGTGAAGATCAATGCCAATCTATCTGAACAAGGTGTCTGCAGAAATCTGTGCCATGTGTTAGACACTGGACAATGCATGACAGGAGTCCAGGCTGATGTAACTGTCTGTCAAGAGCCCTGTTAAGAGGAGAGATGCTGCTCCATGCAGCCACCCTGACCTCCCAGTGCCTCTCTCTGGGTCCTGCTCACCTGCAGCCTCCAATGCTTCAAAGCTCCAGGTACGTGGCTAAATCTTACATTTTAATAATGGCTGTCATGTCTTCTGTGCTGACACCAGGCTAACTGCCCACCCCAAGGACATGGGCTTCACCCAGCCTGCTGCCTTTGTGGGAAGAGAGTGCAGGGGAAGGAGCAGCCTGCTTGGCTCTGCAGAACGATCCCGAGCCTCCTGGATCCTGCCTCTTGTCTGCAGCTGCAGATCAGCCTCAAGGAAAGGGTAATTCCAGTGGTCAGCAGTGCAGCTCGGATTTTATCAGACTTTATTTCAAGGGTATAATTGCCAATACAGCAGCTGAACCCTCAGGGTGTCTTGGGACTGTGGGATTGGCAAAAGACAGATTGGAACTATCCACAACTGCCTCCCATTCCTACGTCCTCACTTTTGTGTGCCAGGGTCACCACAACCTTGAAAATCTCATTTATATTCTTTTTCTGTTACCCCATTTCTTTGTACTTTTCAACGATATCCACTAGAAATTGGGGTGTGCATAATAAAAACCTGTGCTTCGTGCAAGTAAATGTTAAACTGAGGAGGTGTCCTGTTAACTGCACTTCTGTGACTGTGACAAGGCAAACCAAAGATACACTGGTCAAAAACAGACCCTCAAAGACACAGTCACTGAGAGGAGACACAATAGGAGGCATGGAATGCATCCAGCCCTCATGCCTGGGTACCTTGGTGCCAGCTACAGACCAGCAGAATGTATTTATACCCACCTGGTATAAATAAATGCAATATCCTGCAGATGAATGGCTTTGCTCCTCTGTCAGAACTCAGACCTGCTAATCCAAACATGCTCTGAGTATCACCAGATTTTACAAACAGGAGGTACTTGTCCAAGATCTCATGTGTTGGCTGGTTTGGCCATTTCCTAATTAAGCTGCTGTTGAGATGCTGTGACGTGTTAGAGGAAGCTGAAACAAGGAGCAACTGGAAAATTATCTTTAATAATTAGTGGACAAGAACAAGGAGGAAGAGTCCTTAAGGGGACAAGCAAGCACACACATGGCAGAATTTGTCCCTGGAGGCTACTGAGACCACAGCCATGCCTTGCACAGGAGCCTTCCCCTTTGGTGAAACAATCCCCACCTACACAGGCCCACAAAGAGCGAAAGGAGCTATTGTCATAAATGACATCTCAGTACCCAAACTCTCCAGTCAGCTGCAATAAGAGATTCTTGGCATCATCATGTTGTTTCCACAAGTCTCTTAATTCTGAAGTATTCTTTCCAGACTCCCCAAAATATCAGGTGTTAAACTGTATGTCATCATCTCTTCTGGTACACAGGGATTTGGCCATTTGATTTTCCTTTGTTTTCACACCTGTGTTCCAACTTTTGTGTTTTTCACACTACCGCTCACATTGCATTTAGTAAAGTACATAGTCTGCTTCTTCAGGTGAATACTGAATTCCTGCACAAAATTCCAGACACACCAAACACAGCCTGTTTTGTCATGCAACTGTGTTCATTCCTTCTTAGAACCCTACACCTTGTCCTTTCACTCACAGTATCTTTGTACCTTGATACTGTGAAACAAGCCTTAGATTAATACTTTTTAAACATCTTTATATGTACTGCAAACACCTGCCACGTTCCCTAGTCTCAGATAATACATTGTGGGTAATCTTCCTATCTCTCTTTGCCCTCATGTAATTTCAGTGACTTTACACAGCTCTGCTCCTGTTTCACACAGGTAGAGAGGTGAAGGAAGCCCAGTGGAATAAGGCCAGCCGAGAGCACACCATTCCCTGCAGGATAGGCCAATAAATCCTTGATATTATCTGTAACAGCAGCTTATTACTATTCCAAAAGAGAGAAGCAGCCTTCACATCAAATGCTTTAGGAGAACTAGAAGTAGGAATAAAGGGAATTTATGTGAAGGGGTCATAAATGAATACAGAAGAGTCTCCAAACCTGCGCTTTGCAAACCTGCATCCTTTACAATCCTCCTAAAAGCTGTTGTTTTTCCACATCTCCACTAAGGTTTAATGTCGGAAGCAACACTGGAAGATCTCTGCCAGGATTCATTATTTTTAAACCACATGCTAAAGTCCTAATGCTTTATAAAGCCACTACATGAACAATGAAAATCCAAGTATTATTAATCAAATTGGTTTTAAAATCCAGTCATTTTCATCATCCTGGGAGCAGGGAGGCTGGATGGAGATGAGGCAGGGACAGCAGCTTGGAATTTAAAAGCATTGAGTTCAATCTTCCTTTTTAGCCATAGATTTTCTGGACAAATAATTTTTTCCCCCAAATTTTACTTGTTAAATTGCAAAATGTTACAGGACAACTATGTGAAATCCTTAGACAATTACCCTACAAATCCCAGGGTAATTGTAGAAGCAGATGGAGGTCTATTTATGCCTTCAAATTATACATTTAGTCTTTGCTTTTTCATCTTTTTTTTAATAGTACTTTATTTGCTGAGTATTTCAGCAAATGCCTGTGACTATCAGGTTGCCCGGGTATCTGTGTGTCACTATGGTTTTTGGCTGTACCAAATTGCTACAGAATTGATATAAAATAGAATTACCACATGTAAGTATTAAAAAGGCAGTGCTTTATCCCAGAAATCTGATAATGGGGATGTGCTGCTTTGTAGGGGTTTGGTTTCCAGGATGACCAAACACAGCCTGGATGAACATAAACAGCAAAGGGCTGGGGTGAGATTTAACATTAAACTGCACTTACAAGTTTTTATGATTCTATTTACTTTAAGTGAGAACACATAAAGCCTCCAGCACTTCACTATTAGCACAGAAGAAGTCACCTAAGCATGGAGGAGGCTCTCATCCCAAATGGTAAATCAGGAGAATTTCACCAGTGTCAGTGCTCTCTGTAAGGGCCCAATGCCTGGAATAAGAGAGGACAGAGAGTACAGGGACACATCCCTGTTCACAGCTGCTTTTACACCCAAATCTGTGCCCCAACAGCAGTTACACCCCCAAATGTCTTTGGAGTGCCCCCAGGACACTGCCCTTGAGGTCAACAGCTCACTGCACCAACAGTGAGCATGGCTGCAGCACCACAGAAGGGCTGTGCTTCACTCTTACCTGAGCTGAACTCAAAAAACCCAGATTCTCTCTGCTTCCAAGGCTCCAGTCAGAATGTCCTGTTTGGGAAGTGATTTATGCTGCACAAGCATATGCTCTTCTGGAGCCTTCAAGTAATGAAAGGGGGAAACAGCACTCTGGTAAAAAAAATGTGCAAATGTAAGTATCAGGCTTAGCTTGTCCCCACCTTTTCACAGTCAGAGTTGAAAGTCAGTCCCTGGTTCAGCCCGGGGCTGTTGCAGAGCTTGTGATGTCCACTCAAGGGGAGAGCACAGACAGAAACAGAGCCTTTTGTGTCCCTCCTGACTCCTGTCCGCCAGATGCTGAGCACTCCCAAACCCTCCCAAAGCCAAGAGAGTTCTCAGCTGGCTTTCAGTAACAACTGGAAGTACACTGACCCTCCTCCAGAGTAACAAATTCTACCCTGAATTATACTCCTTTATCAGTGTGTGAAAACATGTTCATGTAGTTGCACTCAGTGCTGGGCTAACTCAGTCCTGCTCACTCCAGCCATGAGCAGTAGCAATACCAAACATCAAGGCTGTACAATGGTTAAGAGCAAGATGGTTTATTATATAATGAAGAAAAAAAAAAACCTCATTTTCATCAAGTATTCCCTCACGAGGGTCAGTACAATATAAAGGAAATAAGGAAAAATGTACAAAACAACCTGACAAGAAGGCTCTAGATGAAACATGTTCAAAGCACTTGCAAATGATGTTGCTGGACAGATGCAGAAGGAAATTAAATCAAGTATTTTTCCCCCCTGCAAAATACAAACTGAAAAAGTGATTTTATTTTCAAAAATTCAATTCTCTCTTTACCTGCAGATATTTCAGGTAAGCTGACACAATTTTAGCTGTGATACATTTTTAAAGGAGAGATTCCCAGAACTACAGTTTGACCACATTTATTTCAAACTGGTTTTTATTTTCCCTTCCAACTTCATACAGGTGGTAAGCCCAGATCAAAAGAAAAGAAGCTCAGCCACTAACTTCAAACAAACCAGGTCCATATTTCTCCATTTTTTGTTATTCTTTGGCAACCATGGCATTTGTTTTTCCACAATCAGCAACAGATTTCCATCTCATCCAGAGCGCCCTTGTAAATGTGGTTGTGAAATTAAAAAAAAAAAAATTCAAAAAAAAAATCACAAAACAAAAACACATACAAAACATCAGCAGTGAGAAATTCCTGAATGTTTTCAAGCCTTGCTCCTAACTCAACTAAAGTCAAGGTACTTCAAACTATTTTAGCTGGAGCAAGACCAAATCTTTACAGAACCAGAGAGCTGGTCCTCAAAAAGCAAAACCAGAAGAGTGTTGTAATCCAAATGGAGTAAAAGACAAACTTAGCAAGGTACCTTGCCTAGCCCCAGCCAACATAATATCCTTGCCTTGGGTATTTCATTTACTCCTGACCCAGGCAAGATTCCCATAGGTTACAGTGAGAGCATCACTTAAGTAATGTAGCAAAAGGACATCATGCATTAGTAAGCTAAAATATGAATCCATGCTTATGGCAATAGCTTTCCCTTCTAATGCTCCACAATGGGCATCTAGGAAAGGAAATAAGCAGCTTTACAGAAAAAAATCTGCGTTTTGTTACACCGATGACCATCCTAAGTAACTCCACAGAAGTTTTCAGGGTTCCTTTTAATGTGCATGAAGAAAGCAAAAAGTCAAAAACAGACCAATGTTAGGCAAGATTATAACAGGTTTCCTCATTAGTGCAGAATGCAAAACAACAGCTAATGTTGTTAATGTAAATAGTATCATTTTCATACTCCTCACTAATTCATGGATTCCACATGGTTTACTTCCTTGCCTTAAAAGAAATGAATGTTTAAATGAAGCATGAACTTTGTGTCTCTAAAAATAACATCCCAAGTTAGCAAAGGAATCATTTGCGGAAAAAGAAATTGGAAATGGACATTGAATAACAAGTTGCAAGGAAATCCCCATTTTCTTTAGCATGAAAAGAAACAAAGATCCATGGACTGGATTTGGTTGGGGGGGTTGGGGTGCATTTTGCTGTTTGGGTTTGGTTGGGTTTTTGCATCAAGGGAAAGAAAACAATAGCTATGTGGGAGGAAAAACATTTTCACAAATATAATAAATAATTGTTCTGATCCAAAAGCAAAGTGCGATGTAGAATTTTTCCACTTAAAAACAACCTACAGCATAATGCCTTAAATATTAACAAATCAATTAGTGGTCAGCACAGTAAAATAAATATGAACATATTGATTTACATTTTGTTTCTAGCAGCAAAGATCATTAACTTACTGGCCAATGTGACAGCTTCACAGAAGTCCTGTTTCTTGGGTTTGGTACTTGTTTTAACATGAGAAAAAGATTAATTGGGTCTGGAAAATGGCACTTCAGCTGTACAGTGTTCTCCCCAGCCCACCTATGTCAAAAGGGTTTGCCCAGAATGTGTTTTCAGTATTTTTTGAGCAGTGATTTGGAGAACACCTTTGACAAAAAGAAATAAAATCAGGATCTACTCAGTATCTAATGCTGACAAGTATGAGGTTGGATTGTCCTGAACCCTAAGGATAATGGGGAGGTTGGGTGTTTTCTCTTTGCAGTCAGCAACTTCCTGTGCTGAAAGGGGAGTGGGAAGATCACAAGCCATTAGACAATGCTGAAGAGGGAGAGGAAAGCTTTGTAGCTTGCAGGAACAGAGCACTGGGGCAAAGTGAGTCTCAGCTGCTTCTCCCAGCAAGACATCTTTCCTTCCAGGGAGGAAATCTGTCCTACCTTGTCACTTGAGTCCCACTGCCTGCTGTACACCAGCTCTACAAGCCACCACTCTGAAATCACCAGGATGACCACATTCACTGGTACTCCCTTGAACAGAACAAAGCAGATTCAGGCTTCTCTGTTCAGAGCAGACTGAAGCCACCACTCCAAACCAGACTCGGCCCCAGGCAGAGAGGAGCCTGCAAGAGCAGCCTCCTGCACATTTCTGCACCTTCCCAAAAGCACCAACACACTGCTGTGCTGTGGCACATCTGCAAAGCTGGAGCAAACCAGGTTTTGACACCTCCAGCAGTCACTGGAAATGCCAAGTGAGGAGCAGATGGCTGGGCTGGGAGTAGGAGCAGTAACCAAAGCTAAGTGGTGAACAGCTGATTTTTGGGACATGTGAAAGCAAGCAAAAATGCCTCCTCATCCCTAGCAATAAGCCAGACAGCACCAGTACCTACAGCTCCTCCAGCTCATATTTCACAAAGGGTTGTTTTTCTGCTACTAATTGCAGCCTGTGGGAAATGCCACGCTTTAATTTACAGCCAGAGGGATGTTTAACCATAATGCAGGGATCACTGTGCTGAAGCACATTGTGGTAAGGCTCATCTAACTCCCTCTGTCCCTCTGGACAGTGGTGTCAGACTGGCAAACCAAAGGACAGGACACAAAGAGAAAACCAGAGCCCTTCTGTCAATACAAATGATGAGGGGGAAAGGCTGATGACAGATTTTGGAAAGGCAAATGTTCTTCAAGGCTACGCAGAGGGTCAAGCAGGGGCAGAAAAGCACAGAAGAAACAGAGTTACAAAGCTGTCAGAACTATTCAGTGAGTGCTCTACAACCTGGGCACCTGTTCTACCTTCTCACGTGCTCCAGGGCACAAACCCCATTTGACTGAGTTTTGCACAAAGAAGGGGAAGGAATCCCATTCATGAGGACACCAATTCCTCTGCCTCTATCTGCAGGGCAAGGATCAGCATGGAATGATCTGGGGGGTTGTTTTCAACGACTTTGCAAGCACTCACCTTGCCTGGACTTAAGAAGGCTGCATTCAGGTGGTATGGCTCCCTGATGCTCACTCAGGGAAATGAAGAATACAATACTCAGTTTCTGAGGAGCAGCCAAGTGCAACAAACCTTTTGAAGGTCGACTAGGAAGATGAATAAAGACTATCTAGATTTTTTTGTTACTCATTCTTCATTTTTTAAGGCAAGCAGAAAGTCCTTCTGGAATGCAAGAGGCAGGATCAGAATGGCAATAAAAGGAGGTGGGGGAGCTACCTTCAACACTATGCACTAGGTATAATTTATCCCTGGTAAAATCCTACTGAAACTAATGGGGCTGCATCTAATTCCAGCTGCCTGAAGAGGGGTGAGAGATGAGCCACGGTGTTTCCTGGACCCTCTCTCTGCACCTGCCACTGAAGTCAGTGAAGCTACACCAGTGCCCAGCTCCAGCAGCACAGGGGGAATCAGGTCCAACAAAAGCCACCTGTGTGCTGCACTTGCCACTGGAGACCATGTTTTAATGACACTGGGAGTTTTAATCACAACTCCTCACATCTACCCAAACAAGCAGAAGAATATTTGACAGCCCTACCTCTGCTCTTTATCCCCTTCCTACTTTTGCTAAGGAATATCAAAACTAACACACACATGTTTTGAGTTTGTCTACAATTAAAAAATTGCTTAACAAGTTTCTTGAATACTTCCATGAGGCCAAAAAGCCATTACTCAAACAATCATCACCCTGACACTTAAATCCTACATAACTTTGGATTTTTTATGGTCCCTAGAACAGTCAAATTCACATCAAGGAATGGAATTAAAACCCATCCTGAGATGGAAAAAGAAAGACGGGGGGAAATGTCAACCAATATTGGTAGCTCTAGTTCAAAGCTAGAAGTTTCATCTTTGCCCTATAAACATCCATTAGGCTTTGCCCAGGGGGTGGCATGGAAGTGGGACACACCAATATCTGCTACCCAGAGTCCAGGCAGCTCTGTTCTTCCAGAGCAAGGACTGCAGGCCAGAGACCAACTCTTGCTCTGTTCTACATCAACATGCAAAGAAATTACAGCTGACAGCTCCTTCCATCTATTCTCAACCTGACTCAGTCTAAGGCAGAATCAGCACAGCACATCTCACCTGAGCAGGTTTGCTCTCCAGTTCACTTACTTAAGCCACTGAGATCCCCAGAGATTCTCTTCAGGGAGATGAGCTACACCCATGGTATATTAAGGTGTCCAGGCAACAATATCAAGAGTAGAACAGTATTTCTGAATGGGGCTAATCAGCTGAAATCCATGTCAGATGTTCAGAATGGAATCTGCATCACGGAGGAAGCAGTAGGAGGCAAGACCCTCCAAGGAGAAGAGGTATGCACAGCCTTTCTACAAGGATGTGGAAAGAACCTACTCTGGACTGTAATGGGGGCCGGAAGCAGCAAAGTGTGGACAAGTACACCACCTAATTCACACATTCACAGGCCCCACTCCTGCCCCTCTTTTACAAGCTGCCCAGAGATTCAGTCTGCTGTAGGGAGGCATCCTGGAGCACTGCTCTGTGGTGTGCCAAGAGGGGAGTGGGCTTTACACATGGACCACCCATGTGGTAGAACCACAGAAGTTCCCAGCACTTCTTGGGCTTTGCATATTCATGCAGAAGGCTGAGGAGAAGACACAGTTCCTCCCCGCCACTCAACACAATGAAGAGCCTTAGATAATTAGCAAACAAACACCAAAAACACTTCATATGTCCTGCACAGCGTCATCCTGCCGACTATGATAGAAAAAAAATCTAACCATACCAGTAAGTTTGCAGGTGTTACATGTACAGCTCGAGAGCATACTCGTACCCAATGGAGCACAAAGCAGGGCATGTGGCAAACAGCAGGCGAGAGACAAGCTGCTCTAGTTGCAAACTACTACCGAGGGTGGCGCGTCATTGGACATAGCCCAGGTTCTCCATCTCGCTCCTGTAGCGCTGCTCGGACACTTTGCTCTTGTGCTGTTTGCTCTCCAGGTGCTGCCTGAACTCCATCTCCTCGCTGGCGCCCGCGTTGCACATGGAGCAGTAGAACTGGCCACTGGGTGTCACACACATGGCCAGGTCACGGGGGATCCGCTGGCGAGAGCGGGGATTGAAGTAGGGACCTGGGGAGGCAACAGCAAAGCCTGGTTTACCTGGGAGGAATCAAAGCTCAGTGACAATGCCCAAGAGGACGAATGATTGAAAAGCAGACAAAGATTTGCTTCTTTAACTGATTAGAGTCAAGCCTTATTTTCCCCACAACTGCTCTGCTGATTTACAGATTTACAGAGGTGCAGCACACAGGGTAGCACTTGGAATTTTATAAAGTAGTAGACTGGGCTTAATGCCCCAGTCTTATTGAAAATCACAAGTCTTACCATTTAAGTAATAAATCATTAATTTTTTTTTTTAATCTTAACCATCTAATTCCAGAACTGAAACAGTCTTTTGATTAGAACAAGCTGCCTCAGTTTAAAACTCATAAAATGATATTTAACATAACTTTAAAAGATTTGTCTTTTCCACACAGCAGTGATTAGAATGACATGATTAAACCAAGCTTCACCAGGAATCAGGGTTTCAGTTAATGTGTGCTTGTAAAACAACTTAAAATGAAAAAGAAGAAATAGATGCCTGGCTGGAGACCATAATACATCTTTAAATCATAGTAAAGAAGCAAAGTTAGTATCTAACACCTGAGGAAGGACTCTATGCTAGGAACAGATGGTCCTAGAGGGAGGCTAACATGCTCTCTCATTCTGGTCATGGGAGTGCAAGTACAGGTTGATGTGTCACAGCAGGAGTCAAAGCACCTGGCCACCTGCCAAGAAAATAAAGCAGGAAAACTGTCACCACTTAGAGCAGCCTTAGAGACAGGCAGATGGTAAATTAAGTTACAAACTGAGAAAAAGAACTAACAAGCAGGCTGACAAAACAAAGCAACTTTAGCAGCTGGGAAAAAAAAAAAAAGATGCAGACATGAAGGATCAGCAGAGCCTGGATCAGCTCCTTTCATGACCTGACTCTGCTAAAACAGACCTCAGAAACAGAAGAAAAACAAGTCTGTTTATTATTAGTTACTATTCCAACTACAGAACAGATGCAAGCTCCAAGTTACCTGTGTTGTTCTGAACCGTATATGTATTTCTTCTGTTCTGCATCATCTTGTATTCATTCCCTTCTTTCCTCGCCCTTCGTTTGCCTATTTCTGAGGCATCCCTGCAGATTAAACAAATATGAACAGCTGCAATTCAGAGTTTTCTGACAAAAGGACTGCCACAGACACTGCCACACGCTTTCAGCCTAAGCATGAGGTTGAACAATACCTACGAGAATGAGTTATTCTGTGCCTCTGCAAGACGCAGCCTCTTGGCGTGATTTTTCCCTTGGTAGTGAGCCTGTGCCACGGCCGGAGAACTAAATGAGGCATCACAAAGCTTGCAGTAATCATTCTCTGTAGCCAAGATCACTCGGCCACCTGGTTTACTGGATCCCATCTAGCAGCAAAGGGAGAGACAGCACGTGAAACACAAGAAGGTTAAATCGCTGAAATATTTCCATCGCAGGGACTGAGACCACTGCTGTCTTCATCAGACAGCAGGAGAGCTGGAATTAAAGCCCATGGATTAGGACACTCTCAAGTTCTCCCCAGAGTGCTCTTACAAGAAATTCATTGTTCCTGCCTCAGCCTCCAGGAGAGCCTGCAAATTCCTGGCCTGAGGTGGAGAGAAAAGCAATCTGAACAAACAGCTCTGCAATAGCCACAGAGGCTTGTTTACATCACAGCAATGATTTAACTCCTCCTAACTGCTGGGAGCTGATGAACAGTGACTTTCACACTGAGAAAGACCCACTGAAAGGTAGAGATGCTTCTCTCTCCTATTTACAGTCCACCTGATCTCTCCACAGCACCCTGTCTTTACACAGCTCCCTGACCACAGCAAGAGGAAAAAAAAAAAAACCAGTAGCAAAGCTGCCAAACCTCTGATCCTTAACCTTCAGGTAGGAGGACACCTGGATCCAGACTTCAAAGGAAGGACCCAGCCTCACATGAGTAGCTCCTGCTATATGAAGGACACCTTGTCTGTGGAGTCAGACCACATACAGTGATCCAGGCAGGAACCATGCCTCCTCAGCACGGAACAACCAGGGAAAAGTGTTTTGTAAACAGTGCAGCAGCAGTGATTCATGCACCCATGTCACTGCAGCACTTGACAAGCCAACATTCTTTCACATCTCCTTTGATACTGCTCAAACTTCGAGACACACAATTCTGACTTTTAGCTTGCAAGGTGAACCCTCACATGGCCCCAGAGTGGTATTTTTATTGCCATGGGCTGTTTCCTCCATTAAAAACCACACCATCAGATACCCTGGCAGGTACAGTAGCCACATCCGCATGCCCTGGGCCGGACCCCACCCCATCCCAGTTCACATCCCTGAGCTGCAAAGCCAATTTACATGGCCTGGAACAATCTGCCACTCTGCAAATGCTCTCTGCTGCCCTACAGACAACACAGGCTTACATTGTGGGGACTGACAGGCACAGCTTCAATCCCTGTGGCCCAGCTGTGCCTCCCTGCACAGTCACAGGCAAAAGTCAGGTTAGCTGTCACATCTCATGACAAACCCAAGGGATGAATTCTAGAAGGAGAAAGCAAAAACCATCTCTTCTGCCTCTAATGTGCCCAAAACAGAATTAATCTGGATCACTGAGGGAACAATCCATTCACTCTGCACACAGGAATGAGCACTTCAAAAGGAGCAACAAAAGAGGAATTAGCTAACAGCCCTGGGCAATGGGTGTAGGAGCACCAAAGCACTTTTTCCATGTAGGCTTCCCTCACACAACAGAGGGATGATTGTGCAGAGAGGATGCCACACCCTCGCAGCCAAATCCAATTCCAGCAATGCTGTTTTATACCTGCCCTTACACAGCTATAATCAGCAGCACATCGGACTTACCTAGGAATCAAAGTATTTGCCAGGCAGAAATAGAACATTTGAAGTCCAACATTGTGCTGCAAGGGCAGATCAATATCTGCATCTTCAAAGGAAAGCAAACAGCTCACAACAGGCCATTTCCACCATCCTGGGCCACCACAAGGAAAATTCTTTCCCAACTCCCCTGGTAATCCTCAAAGCCTGAGATCTAGTTATCCTTACTGGGGGTTAGGTGACAAGCAAGCATGATCTCAGTCCCCTTCCCATGCCTTACCTGAGTTGGAAGGGAGACAACCTGAGGTGGGGCAGGCTCAACAGAATTACTCATCCTGGCAGGTGCCGGACAGCTGTTGGCAGCATAGTAATTCCGGAGTTTCTTACTGTGGTTTTTACCCTGCAAAGATAACCCAGATTAATCACTGTCCTAATAATAGTATCTTACTCTGAAAGACAAAGGATCCAGAGACTGAAATGAGGAAGTGCCCATGAAGGTGGCAGCTCACGTAAAGGAGCTGTCACCCAGAAAATAACAGCTCTGAATTCAACAGATGCAGGCATTCCTCCCTTTCTCCAAAATGCTCAACACCTAGAATGACTGGGCCTCATCTTCAGCTAATTTTCTCAGTAAGTTTACAACTAGTTTCTCAGTCTGTTTCCATTCCACTGAAAACCAGTATTTTGTGTTTTAAGACTATTAACTGTTTTGCACAGTTTTTTGATAAGCCTGAACACACACACACAGATTTCATGAGACTGTAAACTTGAGTTAAAACATGAGATTGAATATAAAAAACCCACTTCATATTTTATTTTCTCTTAAAAAACATATATCATAGTTGTTTTTGGTGTTCTGAAAACCTGATAGAACAACATGAGACTATGTATATGCATTATGGATGAATAATAGGGCAAATGCAAGTTATGTACAAATTCACTTCTGTCCCCTCATGGCAGAAATTCTGCAGAAATAAGATGTTAAAAGTGTAACACCAATCCAACCTACCCCTTCACTAGCAGGATACCACTTTTTCAGGGCCAACAGCAAATCTGAAATTTGGGTCTGGTGTCCTGAGGTTATGGACAACCACTGGTTTGCATTCACAGGTGGAGAAAGCCACTATTTCCAACACTCATGCAAACACAGCACCAGGCAGAGAGGATGTAGTAAAATGGGGTAATGCAAAGCTGACATGTTCTATCTCTAAGCAAGAAGCATATGCAAAGACTCCTCACCCTATTTCAAACAAGTCAACAAGATCAGCTCAAACAAAATAAATTTGATCTGAGCCAACCCAGCTGATGAGAGAGTTTGCATAAAAGGTCCCACCAGATCAGTGCTGTGCATTGCCTCAGAAAGGAGACCCTGATAAACACATGGCAGCAGCCCCTTTCTAAATGGCACAGCTGGAGCCAGCAGAAAACACCTGTCCAGGCCTCACAAAATCATGTCTGGAATCAGAAGGTCAGTCTTACTAAACTAGTGTAGGTGTGAAATACAGGTTGCATAAAACAAAGGAAAAATCACAAGTGTCTGCTTTTTTGCCCATGCCATCTTGGCACCACTTCTCTATCCCCATGGACAGAGTTTTTGCAAAAAGCTCCAGTAACAACACCTTAAAATGAAAGCACTGCAGCATGTCTGGACAACCAGCAAATCCAAGCAGGGTAAAGATATCTACAGAGCAGTTTCAGCCCATGAAGTGGTGCAGAGGTAGCTCCAGATGAGCAACTTGAATGCTGCTGCTGGCGTGCAGCACTCAAAACCCCCTCGAGAAGCTGAGTGAGTCCTCCTGCATTAGCCCACACTTCCCTCTGTGCTACCACAGCAACGCTGCTGGCAGTGCTCATGCTGGCACAGGAATGTCTCCACAAGCTGCAGATGCAGCAGCCCCAAAAGCTGAGCCTCCTGCTGCTCTCCTTACCTGGTAGTGAGCCTGGGCTTGCTGGGCCGAATTCAGAGTGACATTGCAAAGCTTACAGCACAGGGGCTTACATAGTTCCTCCAGCATAGGGTCCTGCTCCACCACCTTGGCAAGTTCCTCTTCCTGTGTGTGATGAAAGGAAGGCCCCAGTCCGAGAGACTTTGGTGGGGACAGTGGTGAGCTGGCTCTTGGCCTTGTAGCCACTGACATAGGAAGGGATGAAGGCTTCTCAGGATGAGGAAGAAGTCCTGCTTGCTGTAGAAGAATCATTGGCCAGGAAGACTATGGGCATGCTACTGCTGAAGGAGGAGGAGTCTTCTTCAGATCTAGACCAGAAAGACACAAATGCTGAAATAAGCAACAAGAACAGGAACATCAAGGATCCAGGGGCGATTCCTGTAACTCCACTGCCTCTACTTCAGGCTTTTCAAAATGCCAAGCAGGATAAAGTCAGTTTGCAACACTCTACCGCCCACGGGAACAACAGCATCCCAGACAAACAGGGCCAGATTACAAGATACTTGTATAAGAAGTGGGTTCCCAGGCACCCTCCTGGCAGGTGAAGATTCCTAACACCCACAGCATCTGACAACAGCACACTCTCCCCACTGTTCCATGCCCACGAGAACTGGGGAATACAACATGCACAGCACACAGAGCTGTGTCAGTGGGGGGATACAACCACTATCCACACCCTCTTTTGGAAGCCCAAGGACAAGCTCACTCTCCAAGACCTAAACAAATATTACAGTGGACAACTGCAATGAACACTTACAAACAATCCAAATATTTCAAAGCAGATTTTTTGTATATAGGCAGATGCAAAATACATAAACACATCTATCCCTCAAATACTCACAAAGATTTTCCTGAGGAAAAGCTTTTCTCCAGTAAGTCAACCAAATAGAAAGAGTGGGGAATGAGCTGGAGCACACCTTGTTGTACAGTCAGCTCCCAAGGGCTCTCTCCCATGGTCTTCTTGAATGACCTTGAGCTATCTTTCACATTTCTATTACTAACTACAACCAATGCAACATTTAAAGCTACATCTTCTTCTGCAAAATGGAGAACTTATCTCATATTAACCTTTATTCAATTATTTCTCAGTTAATTCAAGTTATTAGAACTAGGTCCACATTTTAAACAAGGGGTTCTGAGAGATTTATTTAATTAAAGTTTATAAATCACAACTACAGCCCAGATGAACATCCCTAGAATAATACAGGAGTCACATTATGAATTAAGGCACAGCTACTTTTGTTAATGTCTTATTAGCTTCTTATCATAACAAATCCTGTTCAGTGCCACACTGGGATCAAGAGAAGCATAATCTTGGCCTTTGCAGATCATTCCCAGCTAGGGCTGCGTTGGTACCAACCATATTTATGCTCTGGGCTTTGTTCATTTGTTTAAGCAAATAATGAGACACATCTACATTTTAAAACACTACTTGTGGAAAATTAGGGAAAAGTAAATGAAAAGACACAAAGGAATTTTGTTCCTGAGTTGCTCTTGAAAATAGGGACTCCAAAGGCATTTAGGAACCTGAAGAAGCAGATAGCATTTATCTAGGATAACTTCCGGGATTTTCAATCTGCTAAAATTAGCTGAAGATAAATACCTTCTACACAAGCTATGGAAAATCCCAGTTGATGCCTGCAATTTTAGGTACTGTATTATCTTTGGATCTCTCTTCCCAGAGAGATCTATGTTCTATTAGGAAAAATAAAACATAATTTAAACAAACTAATGGGACTAAAGCATTCAAGTGACAAAAACATTTCTGAAATACTTATCTCACATCCAAACTTACTCAAATACAAGACTGGAGCCAGTTCACTTCATACTAATAAGAAGTGATAACTAATAACTACAGGTAAGACAAAAATTAAAAACTATTTAAAAAAAAAAAAAAGAACAGTATGCACTGGCTTGAGGGCAATGTTTTAAGGCAGTAACAGAGCCACCATGAGTCTTCATGTTTATATTATTCCTTCACCACCGAGGCTCTGCAAAATTTCAGACCTGGAATCCACCACAAAGAAGGAAGAGGACACACAGGAATGGTGCTGCAAATCATCCACCAGCAGTGTAAATTCTGTAGTGTTACCTAACCCCTCTCCTATTTTCAGCACACATCACCCTGGTTAAACAGAACAGAAGACAATTTTTTTATTTTTATTTTCCTCAACTAGTACTCTGTAGGCAGTCTAATTAATTTCTGTGGGACTACAGATGGAACAAGTTCATATTCATGTTGGTTAAATACATCATAACACAGGTCTATCAAGGCAGTTTAAATAAACTATGCAAGCAGGTAAGCATGCCAGCTAATTTCAGAGTTTTATTACATGAGTATAATGGGGCTCTTACCTTAAAATGAGAGTAAATTATAGACAAATACTTCATTGAGCCACATAAAGAGATGTACAGTAAATGGCAGCTGAGATTCATCTGCTTAATTTTGCATGAGCGTTTGTTGCATCACATTTTCTTGGAACTGTCACAAATGGGATTTGTCATATACAAGAGGACACAGTGCTTACAGGATCTGTATCTACAGGGGAAAAGGTATAATGTAATATTCTTAGAAAATCTTTAAGGTCATTTAGTGTTTCTTAAAGTAAGCAGTTGTCTGAAGATAAAATTAAAGCTGCATGAGCAATTTCAATAGTAAGACTTCTTGATCTGGCTTATGCAATATATGTAATTCTGACTGTCATCTGACAGTGATCTTTAATCACTGAAATTGCTCAAGTTATGTTCATTTCTCTCTTACTGGTATTATTTATAAGAAAAAAAAAATCACTGAAATTCAGCTTATTTACAGGTCTCTTTAATCCTCCACTGCTGGTTGTTACAGCTACCCTACCCAGGAGAAGGAAAAAGGACATTTTTAACTCCTCCTTTCCCTTCACATGAGAAGCTGTAAAATATTTACCCTACGACACAGGAAAGGAATGAGGCATCTCCATCACCAGGGGCTCCAACCAGCACAGCCCAAGGCAAGGGTAAGGACCTGCAGCTCTCCAGGGTGAGCTGAGGAACCATTCTGCCCCAGGACAGCACCTCTCAGAGCTCAGCCGTGCCTGCTCTGATGTGCCAGGATACACTTCCATCCCACACCACTTGTCCTTGAGTGGATAAAAGGGGGACAGGTGCAGAGCCCTTCTCCCTCCTTTCCTTTGGAGCATCCCAAGGGCAGCACTGAAGGAGAAGACCCAACTTCCATGCCCCGAATGCCACAGCCTGGTAATGCCCACGTAAAGGGGAGCAACCTCCCCTGCTGACAACAGTGCCAGGAAAGGAACTGGTCTAGCCTCAGACCTAAGGATGGGGAAGGCATGGCGTGACTTTCCTTGGTGAAAAGAATAAACCACAGTGATAAATCTATATGTTCCCACCAGAATTGTTTCTTTAAATGCAGCTGAGGCAACTAACAACAGAGATGAAAGCTGTAGAAATGGCGAGCTAGCCGTGAGTTTCACTGCTCTGTCTTCAAGACAGGAAGCGTTTCTTCTCAAGTTCACTCGTCTATCAATGCATGGACATTCCTTACTGTAAATGTGCCAGAAAGTTTCCTTTGGCCACGGACTGGGCCTACACCCTTCACCCTGAAAATCAGGTTGTTTTATAACGCTGCAGGGATTGAAGGCAGCACCAAACAAACACACAGCACACACAGCTCTACCCTAAGGTGCACCGGCCCTCTGCTGATAAGGATACACATTTAGCAGCTCAGAACCATTCCTTACGTCAAGAGGGGTATCAGAACCCGGGGTGTAAATCCCGACTCCTCGCAGGCATTCCTGCAAAGCTGCTTGCCTCACAGTCTGGGGGATGGAGATCAATTAAAAAAATACAAGCCCTGCTACCTTACTGCCTGGGAATCACTGCAACCACACGGCACCGCCGCACCATTCCGGGAAGGCACAGACCCCAGCCGAGAGGCAGGGACCGGCATCCGCATCTCCCGAGCGGCTCGGACCGCGGCGGCACCGGGGCCCGATCCCCCAGCACAGCACCGCCCCGGCCCCGCGGCGGCCCCAGCGCTGCCAGACCCCCGCGCACACCCCGCACACCCCGCACCTACCACGGAGCCGGGGCGAGCAGGGCCGGGCCCGGGCTCGGGCTCGCACTCAGCTGCGGGAAGTGACGGCGGCGGGGGCGGGACGGGGCTGCGCCCGCCGGGCCGGGGCGGGGCCGCCGCCGCTCCGAACCGCCCCGCACCAACGCGCTCCGGGGCATCGCCGGGCAAAACATCCTCCAGAAACTGCTTCAAATAGTCTTCAGTCCTGACCCGTGGTTCTGCATAAGGGAATTTAGTCTTTTTTCTTTTTTTTTTTTTTAACATAATTTTTTTTTTCCCACAGCAGACGTTACAATGAACCTGATTTGCATATATAAACATCTTCTTATTCATGCTGCTCGTAGCCAAAATGAGTAATGATTTCCCCTCGAGCCACCAAGGCCTCACCCGCGTGGTTGGGCCACCCTGTTTCAAAGCATATGGAGTTTCTGTTGATTTTTTTTCCCCTTTTGTTGGAACAGGAAAGTGCTGAGAAGTCACTACAGGCTGAAACCATCACCAAGATTTTACAGTAGCAATCAGCCAACCCACTTGGCAATCCATTGGTTAGACACACTGATTGTTACTAATTTTTGTTAGATCTTTTTAAAAAAATCCATTTACCAGATTCATAGAATCATAGAACAGTTTGGGTTGGAAGGAAACAAAACCATCTCATTCCAACTCACCTGCCACGGGCAGGGACACTTTCCACTAGCCCAGGTTGCTCCAAGCCCCATCCAACCCAGCCTCGAACAATTCAGGGATGGGGCAGCCACAGCTTCTCTGGGCAACCTGTGCCAGGGCCTGACCTTCCTCACAGTCAAGAATTTCTTCCTAATACCTTATCCAAATCTGCCTTCTATCAGTTTAAAGCCATTCCCCTATCACTACACGCCCTTGTCAAAACTCCCTCTCTGGCTCTCTTATAGGTTCTCTTTGGGAACGATGCTGCAGTTCGGAATGAGGAGCCGTGGTGATGTGGAGCAGAAGCAGCAAAGGGACAGTTCACCAGCAGGAATGCTCACGGAGCCTGCTCTACACTGTTTGCTGGGTGCATTCTGCCATGCCCTGCATGGCTGGTGTTCCCACCTACTGCAGCATCTCAGCCTGGCCATGGCTGTGAATAAGATCCCATGCTAGACTCTGGGGCCTGGAGAACTATTCCAAGTAAGAGAATTCACCAACGCCCTCGCCATGTTCACACCTGGCTCCAAAACCTGCTTATGCCATCTCTCTTGTTGAAAGGATAAGTATCCCTTGACAATAGAGCGATTTGCCAAAACGCCCTAACAATTAATAACCCACGTTATCCCTGTCCCTCCTCCCTATCAGCACCTCAGTGCCACCCTCACTTGTTGCATCTTGTTGGCTCTCACCAAGGTACCGCAGCCTGGTAGCTCTCATTTCACACCCTGAAAACCCATACCACTCTGGAGTGCGTATTTACGATGTTATTTCTCTTCGACTTCTAATTTGTACGGGCATTCGCTCGGCGGGCCACTCTTTCAACAAAACACCGGACTCACGTTCAGCGACTTGATGCCAGTGGCAGCTGATTGTAACGAAACCGGGTGATCCAAGGGGGAAAAGGGCCAAGACCGGGTCAGACGCGCTGCGATGTGCAGAGCACCGAGGTGTCAGTGACTTTATGGCAACAACCGGGGCAGTACGAGCCCGCGATTCCCCGGCACACCCCGTTCCCCCGGCCCGCTCCCCGCCACCACCGGCCCCGCGGGCCCCGCGCCCGCCTCCCCCCGCCGCGGTTCCCGTTCCGGCGGGCGGTGCCTTCCCCATCCGGGGTCAGCCCCGCTCCCTTCCTGTTATTCCCGTGCGGGAGGCGGCGGCTGTCGGGGAGCGGCTGCCGGCGCCGCTGCCGCCCGCGCCCGGGGCACAGGCACCGGCCGAGGCGAGCGGGGCGGCCGCAGCGGCGGGAGGCGGCGGGCGCGGCCCGGGGCGCGGCCGGCCCGGGGAGGCCGCGGCGGGCGGGTGAGTGAGGCGGGCGCGGCGGGGGTCGTGAGGGGCCGCTCCCGGAGCGCCGCTCGCTGAGGGGGCTCCGGGGCAGCGCGGGGCTGAGGGGCCTCGCTTGGCCGGGAGAGCTGCCCCGCCGCATCCCGCGCTCGGGGTGCTGGCAGGGACGTGAGCCGGGAGAGGAAGAATAGCGGCTTGTTGTTTTCCAGTGTGGGTGCCTCCACCCCTGGAGTGGAGCTGTTTGCTGTGAATGTGCTCCGGCGGTGCTGGGGATGGGGCTGGGTGATGCCGCCGGGAGCAGAGCCTCTCCCGATGGCTGTGTGTGTGGATCCTGGCACACAAGCTCCTGCTTCCAGATGCACTCGGCTGACAGTAGCAGTGTCTCATCCCTGCTACCTGTGAAACCTTCTTTCCTGTTTTATGCAGCCCGGAGATCGGTTTGTACTGATGTTAAGTATGAAACTGCTGTTTCTTACCAGTATTTGTGTGTTTTCTGGCAGACTCTATATTAGCAAAACTTTGGCCAAACTAACACAAACTGCCTGTTTGTTTTCCTTTGGGGCTTTTGTGGCTGTTTTCAGTATTCCTTAAGTTATTAAGATATCAGGCCAATTACATCTGTAGCTGTTGTGGATATGTGTCTAACTTTTATAATTTTTTATGTGTATTTAATTTTCTTTTTGACCAAAGATCTGATTGAACAAAGGTTACTTTGTAAGCAGTGCCTATTCAGAACAAACAGGAGGCAAGTATATATACTTTAAAAGTAGACAGTAGGGAGTATGATACTTTTCTTGATTTCATTCTGCAGCAGACTTATAAAGGGGTGGTAAATTTGATTCTGAGTCTAGATTTTGTAGAACTTAATAGAAATAAATCTATTCTGTTCTGTTAGTTATTTGTACTTTCGCATCCCTGCTTTGAGCTGTACCAGGCATTCAAATTTATCACATTGGATAAAATTAGAAACTTTCCCATCATGATCTGACTCATTCTTTAGTTTCTTCCACCTCACAGTTAGTTTATAGAGGTGTGCTCATACTTGTTGCTTCCATGCTGCTTCTGTAATGTAATGTAATAATCAAAGTCCACTTCTTGTGTGCAAACTTTGTTAGCTCCTAGGAATATTCCAGTCCTCAGGGTGATGGGATTTAATAGTGTGTCTGCTCTGAGGAACTGACTGGATAAGCTGTTCAAAAATAAAACCCCATGTGATCTTAAAAGTTTCATAATAAATAACTTCATTCTCAAAGAATAGCGTTGGAAAACTTCTTTTGGAGTTGTTACTTATTTAGAAGCATATTTTGGCCAGTGTAAAGAAACCACACATCAACCAAGCTCACAATGTTCACGGAGGAATTTATAAAACCACACAATTCCTATGGGATCCATAAAATATTCCACTTTTTCATTAGGACAATAAATGCAGCAGCTCCAGAGCTGCAGCTGGAATTTGACTGGTGAGATGCCCTGCATTTCCTAGGTGTTAACTTGGTGCCATTCTTAGCAACCAGGAGACAGTGTTTTGTGTTTTTTCGGGACGGGCAAATCCCAGCCTACAAATCCGTGCCAAAGTGTTTTAACTGGCTACTCCAAATTGTCATTCTGTATCAATGACAAATGTATTTCTGTTTGTTGTTGCGTTTACTGCCTGAATGATGTCTCTGAGAAGGTTTTTCTGTTTTGTTTTTTTTTTCTTTTTTTTTTTTTTCTTTCTGGAGTATTCTTTGGAAAGGGGGTGTAGCTGATTTGTTTACAAAGCAATTGTGCTTTATTGGAAGTCATAAAGTGGTTCAATACTTAGTTAACTGTTTCTCTGATAATCAGGCTATTCCTGCTTTCTGCGAGCCAATGGGGGATACTTCTCCTGGATAACTCTTCTTTTAAAAGTTGCTCAAAGCTTTAGAATATGAATTTCTGCAACCAGCAAGGAGTTCATGCTTTACCCTCATGCTATCTCACGAAATGAACTAAGTAACCTCACAAGAGGTTTCCAGTTACTGGAGGAAAAGCACACCTTTAAAAGGTGTTGTGGCATAAGGAATGGACTTCCTGATCCACAGATCCTCAGATTTTAGTGTGTGTGTGGTGTGCATTTTAATGGCTTGCTCATGTGTAGTACAACTTGGGACAACCTTGATGAGCATCATAACTTTAATTTCTTTCTGAATTAAAACTATCTGTAAATGATTAGACAACAAGCCTAAGGCTGCCATGCAGTCTGCAAAAACTGCTTTCTTATGTTTTGTACATGAAAAGTCAACTCACTGTGAAATCTTTAAGATTTCTGGTGCAGATTCTGTGGGTATCAGGAATACCCTGACCACCTGGCAAATTTCACTTGTTTCCAAATGGAAGGTTGTTGCTGTTGGTTTTGTTTACCTGTTAGGCGGGGAGAGGAAATTGGGATGATGATACATTAGTTCCAGATCACAAAGATTGTAGTTAAGAGGACATTTGAGGAGTGTTGTGTTTGGGTGAGGGGAAGCTGAGATACTTTGTTTTAACTTCAATACTGATGCAGATACTGATCTCGTTATTTATAACTGGAGAGAAATAATACTGCAAAACTCATCTTTCTAGTTTAGTCTTTAAATACCATTATAAAACTAAGTTTTGCCTTACTACTTACTAGTTTGTAATTACTGAAAAATATGTGAGATCTAGTAAATCCTCCCCACTGTGAAAAAGTGGGCCATATCTGCATTTTTTGTGTGTGTGATGGAGTTGGAGGGGGAGCACTTGGAGGAAAAGGATAAGAGTTTGCACTTTGGCTAACTGGAGAACAGATGTGGACTAAGGTTTGGGGGTTTTGCAGCTTTTTATGCATTGCATTCCGTGCTTGTGGGAGTTTTGTCTCATCCTTTTAAAAAGCCAGACATCCAGCTGCTCCAAGGGGATGATGCCTGTCTGTAGCTATGACTAGAGGAGGCCACAAAAATATTTATCCTAAAAGTAGATGGGAATTTTTCTTTTGCTCTTGAAGTTGAATGTGTCATGGCAAAGAATTCTGTTACAATTGTCTCTTTGTAATATCCTAATCCAAATGGGAGCAGTGGAGAGAATAAATTTGTTTCTCTCTATAGTTAATTGGACAACAAATGTATGTGATTTGTTTTGATTGCGAAGTTGGTCAAGATAAGCTCCAGAGGTTCCTCCCAACTGAATTTGTTCTACAGATCTATTTTTGAATAGTTAATGAAGTGTTAAATGAACCAGAAATAATACTCTGAGTATTAACTGCTGGGTGGTTTTTTTTTGTTTTTTTTTTTTTCTCTTGCAGCACTGGTATAGGATTAATTTTAAGAAAATCCCAAACAAACAATGCAATCAAGCAAGCAAACAAAAAATCCAGCACAAAACCAAGCCCAGCTAGGGAGTAGAGGGAATGAAACTGGTTTAAAGAAGAAAAAGAGGCATTTTTATAAATCCTGTACATTAACTCGTAGTCATGTGGAAATGCAGCAGACTGAGTACAATTTATGCAATTCTGGATCTGACTTCCCAGTCTAAGCAATATTTAATGATTTTGGAGCACATAATGTTGTTTTATATGGCATGTATCTACACTTGAGTTCTACAAAAGTATTTTTCTAGTTAATTCTGGGCACAGATGTTGTGCAAGGCAGTCTAAGACGCCTGTGTATTTCAAAGAAGAAATATGAGGGACAGTAGACATCATCACTTGTTCTCTATTTCCAGTGTTCTTAAAGCCAGCAAAGCAGGGGATAAAAGCACTTGATCAATTGTGTCTGCTAAGTAAAGCCCCTGGGAATAGTTATAGTCTGTCTTTGAAAAACTGTGCTCACATACCTGAGCTCTAGAAATGTAAAAACAAAATTCTAAGAGGCCAGCTTACCTTTGTCAAGTTGAATGGGAAAAATGAGGGAGCTCTGGTGAAGCTTTTGCTTGACTTGCAGCAGTAGAAGTGGCTACTTCAGTCAAGTTTAAGAACAAACCCAAACAGTGGGGTCAAACATACAACTTTTGGTTCAGTGATCTCTGGTTTCATGCTCTGTTGCTTTTCACCAGTAGAGGGTTAGATAAATCCCCAAAGAGACTGGGGTTTGTTGTTTGGGGTTTTTGTCTACTGGTTAACACATTTGCGTTTATTAACTTACCTTCATGGATTTTTACGCAGAAAAACCTTGGCAGTTTTGCCTACACCTTCTGATTAAAGAAACATTTGCAAGTGTAGCTTTTGAGGGTTGTGAACCACAAAGTATATTTGTTGAACATAGGAGACTTATTGAATTGACTAAGACTGACTGTAAATTCCCTGAAATTTTGAGACAGCTGAGTCAGATTTATTGTGATAAATCTGTATATTCTAACCCTTTCCTACGACAAAGAAATGTAGGGAAACATCCCTTGGGTTATTTTCTCTCCAACGGAAGAGAGAGAAAGCTGGATGGTTGCCTCCTAGATTGTACAACATGTCAAAAAAACTTATCTGTCATTAAGACTTCACTGTTTTTCTTTTTTTCATACTCGTTAGTCAGTCTTTTGCCAATACTTAATCTAGCAGTTAATGGTGATGAATGACTCTTGCCTAATATTCCAAGACTGTTCCTGATTTTTAACTCTTGCTGTTAAATTGGGTTCCGCTCCTTCCAAAACCATGGATTTTCTGGTGAAATCACATTTGTTGTCTTGGAAAAGTGCCCTTATCTGTCAGCTCTTTAGCTGTGGATCCTTACAGAGGACACTAAATTGTTGAATCAAAAATGACTCCTTGTTGCAACCTTGTTCCTCCTCTTAGCTATCAGCAATCAACAAAGAAAGAAATTCTTGAACATCCTCAAAATGCAAGAAACTTGGAACATTACTGAAGGCAAAATATTCAAGATTCAGCATTTCATCTGAGACTAATCAGCCATAAGTAGAATACATGCCTGTTCTGTGATCTGAATCTAATAGAACAAAATTTCCAGTACCTTGGGACTTTGACATCTGACTTGCTGGAAAAGCGAGGAGATTGATCTCTGCAAAGACATAGGCAAACTAAATATGGAATACTTGAAAATACAAGTGCAAAAGAGGGAGAATGAGAAGACATAAAGGCTTGTTTACCAGGCAAGCAGAGTGGAGAGGAATTGTTGCTTTCTTAAACTATTCAGTTTCAGTTCTGACAAAACTCCATAAACACGCTTTCTGTGAGGAGGAATGTTGATCCAGCTTCAGTGCTTGTGCTGTTAAGATACTTTTCATTAAATCTGGAAAACACTTAGCTTGACTCTGACTACAGGCACAGTTTGAAAGATGGAAGTTAATAGTGCAAGCATAAGAAGTTTCTAGATAGAGCTAACTTCCTCTGGGAGAAGGGAAGTCAAAACTATCATTCCAAATACTCCAAAGTATGCCTGTGGTGTCATTAAACTGCTTAGACTCTAAAACATACCACTTAGTCTTCATTTATTTTATTTATATTCCCAGCTCTTTACAGAATAATCAGGAAATGCTGTGACTAATAATAAAAGTGGAAATGATACTAATAACACTGAAAATTGCTCTTCTGCCTTTGTGGATGTTGAACAACCAGTTCCACTTACCAGTTTATCAAGGCAGTCTCCACTGGTGGGAGGGAAGTGATAAATATATTGTTTTATCTTCTTGCTGTTTCATGCTGTCACCTTTGAAATCTTCAATTTTAAGGTGTTAAGTACTGTAAAAGAGTACTTGTCCCAAGAAAGCCTCTGATGTTTAAGAGCTATTTTTTAAGCAACAACCAGACATCTGGAATAGTCTTGATTGTGGTGTATAATTGAGGATATGCCTGTGAGTTCCACTGCCATTCTAGCAAGTTTTTTTACAAATACTGATTTGTGATAAATTTATTTGTATTTTAGTGTAAAATGGTAATATATGAAATTGTAATGCTGCAATTGGAGAGGATAAACTTATACAGTTACATGAAGTTTTGGATAAGAGATTGCTAGTTAAAAAAAAGGCTTAAATTGATTTTAACATTTTATTTGAGAAGGTAGAGATTAACTCTTTTGCCTGTGTTCAACCAAGGTTGAACATCTGAAATTCTAATAACCTGCCTTCCTCTTCAACGTGCTCTGAAATGGAGGATAAAGCACTGATGTTGTTATCACTGCTCAGCAGCACTGCCTTGATCTCAGATAGCTCCAGCTTGGAATGTTTTTTCGGTTCGGGAGCAATGGCAAAAACGACCACCAAGAGATAAAGATGAAAACAGAAACCAACGGGCAATAAAATGGCAGAATTTATACATGAAGAAAAGGATAGCAAAACCTATTCCTGACTCTGGAAACTCTTCTTAAATATGTTGTCAAAGTGCTTTGTAATGCAGCTCTTCAAGTCTTCTTTCATCACCTCTTTTCCAGGCTTTTCATTGTACATCAGCAGATAGTGCAGTATCACAAACAGCTTCAGGGTGATATAGGAGTGTAACCATGATTACAGATACCACTCTCCTGTTGTCCTGGTATGTGAGCAGGTTATTTATTTGAACAACAGAAAAGATGCTTTGCAAGATAGATACGCTTCCCTAATTGGTGTTTTTTTAATGGGTGGAAATTAAATCCAGAACACTTGAGCTTTTTGTGATCTTCTGTTCTAATCCATAGTTAAACTTCACCAGGCTAAGAACTGATTTTAGTCTTTTTGAATATACGTACCTACAAAAGCATTATTGAAATGTTTCTGAAGAACCATCCATGTAGTTAAAAAATTCTTCCTTTGTACAAATGTGTAAAATCCTCTCAATAGCTGTGACTGATTACTGCCAGTATCTTTCTGGCTTTTTTAAAATAAAGGCCTTTCAATTTAATATATCCTTCTTACAGAGGTCTGATTGTAGTAGTAGACTACACGTGCCTTAGTCTCAAACCATTTAATCTGGATATGAAAGTGACTTTCTAAACTGGGAAATCCTTAAATTACTGCAGAGATGTGACTGATAGTCACTGCTTAAATACCTATGAGCTTATGTCACTTTTTTGGGAAGTTCATGTTCACTGTAAGCATTATCTATCTAGACAAACATGATCCATTTCTTTCTGATGCATCAACCACAACTTGCTGGTATGCTGACCTTGTTAGAGAAACAATTTGGGTTACAGCTTGAAGTAGAGGAAAAAGGGATGCACAGTACACAGCTTCCTTTCTCAGTAGCCCCATGCCTGCCATGCTTGTGTTGCACAGCGTGGTTTGCAAAGCAGATGCTGTAAGGAAAGGGGTAATAACATTTGCAGCATCTGCCTTAACCACTTGTTCAGTGGTGAAACTTGTTGTGGAAACACCAGAGCTGCCTCTGCATGAGCCACAAAAATGAAGAGTTTCAGTTCTGACCAAAGGTGATGCTGCTCACAGCAGTGCTCCGTTGTGGTGTGTTATAGAGCAAGTGTGTAACTGCACAAGGCAAGGAGTGGGGTAACAGGGAGGACACTTGGTTTTGGGGGATGTGTGCCTTGTATGACCCACAGAGCAGACCCTTAATAACTACCAAAATAAGACCTGACCATGTGCAGAGGTGAGACCACACCCACTCTCACCCGTCATGCTGATCAGGAACCAAAAACCACACCCACTTTCACCTCTCATGCTAATGAGGAACCAAAAACCACTCAAGTTTCTCATGCTAGTGGGGGATGGTTTAAAACTGGGAGCGAACCACCTGGGATCCTACCACCACTGGGAAGAAGCCCAGGGCACTGGAGGACCAACAGGACACCACAGGATCCATGGTGATGACTCTCTCCTGCTTGCACTCTCTCTCTCTCTCTCTCTCTCTTCTCTTTCCCTTATACACTTAATGTAGCAGAATAATGTTGAAATTGTTGAACAGGCATTTGGTTTCATTTGCAGCCTAATTTGTGCAGGGGAACTTTAACATCAACTCAGAACAGATGCTCTAGCAGGAATGTAATGTACAGGAATGATAAACATTTGATTAAGGACACTGAAGAACCGTGTACCAGTTTACCAGAGCTGGTGGTGTGCTTCAGGCTGGAGCATGCAGGGCTTACTGACACGCACAGACACAGTGAATTATGTTTGTTTGCACTTGTTGAGCACACATGCAAATGTATTGATGTCTTGAGCATCATGATTGTGGTATCCAACCTGTAAATGCAGAGAAAAGTCCTGTTCAACGAGGGCCAACAGCTACAACAAGAATAAAGACTCCTTGAGGTTTCAGAGAAACTTTGTTTTCTTTGTAACTTACATGAAGCAGTCAGATAAGTTTACAAAATCGGGAATTTAGTCTTGCAGTGTTGTTTCACATAGAAGGCCCAGTTTTCCTCTGTGCTTAGGTGCAATACACCGATGTGATCTGTGACCTTTAGGGAGGTGAAGCCTGGTGGGAGCTATTAGTGGTGCCAAATTCTTTGCAGATGAATACTGTCCCCACTTGGTGCGGGGGGTAGGCAGGACAGTCTTGGTCTGTTGAAAATATTTTATGGAAAACTGTTGCTCAGTAGGTTTATCAAATACTGCTAAATAAATATTTAGGTAATCACCATTGACTGCATCACAAACAAGTGATAGGGAGTAGGACGTCATTTCTGACTGATCCCTGACAAGCTGTGGTATTTTCCTATCGTGTTTGTAGCTCATGTGGAAGTAGACAACAGTTTCCACAGGGCAGGGTTTGCACGGAACTGAATTTGTTTACTGCTCTCTTATTCCATGTGCCTTTGTGTAGGATAACCTGCTAAGAACTGAGTTTCAGCTGTTTATAGGACAAGTGTATTTAGCTGCAGAATTGAATTTTTTCATTGCAGTGGCTGTGCCTTTGTGTTAACTCTGCTACCAACTTCCTTCACTCAACAAATGGTTTTGAAAAGGGAGCTGAGGAGTAGCTCAGTGGAGAAAGCATTGTTTTAGTTTTTCAGTTGAGACGTTTAAACAAAGAGAAAAATAAAACAACCTACTTCCATGGCTTTTGCTGAGGTATGTGGTTCTTTACAATTCCTCTAACAAAAATAAAGTTGCATGCTATCCTCTGTTTGCCAGTAAATAAAAGATAATGATTTCTGCTAACTGAATTCAGTAAGTCCATGCAGACTAAACCCATGCTCCTGTTAAGTACTATTTGGCTACAGAAGTCTGTAAAGATAGCATAAATGGAAAGCTAATTTATATTTGGATTACAGAACTGAAACTTCTGTTTCCAGTTCACTGTTCTAGGCTTACTATTAAAAATCTGTGAAGATGCAAGAATGGTGCTATCCACTGCCACTCCAAAAGCTGTTTCTGGTTTTACACATTGATTGCTTTCAGGGTCTGGAGTAACTTAGTACAGCAGAAACCCTTTATCTCAATTTAAAGTTGCTGCCAGAAGGCATCCTAAGAAATATTACACGGGAAGTAAACAAGATACTGTAAGTCAGTCTGAGTCTGATGTCTTTTTCAGCTGCTTCTTAGTAAAGAAAGGACACGCAGGGTGATTATTCTGTGTAAAGATGAATGTAAATTAATAATTGAACCCTGTTGACACAATTGCCTATTTAGAGAGGCAAATGTGGAGGTCTGCAGGTGTAGTGAGGTCTGCAGTACCTCTGGAGTTTTATTGCAGTTCTTTCCCTGCCTTTCTGGGTAGGGACAGTTGGGAGAGGAAATCTTTCCTCTTTCTCAATACAACTGGAGGTTCATCGTGCTGCAGCAGTTACTTCTAAAAGCCAAGGTGACAAATCTGGGGAGATCAGCACTGGGAAGGGTCCTGGATCTGAGTTACAGATCAGCTACACAGCTCCTCATGTTGGGTGGGGATTCAGACTAGAGTGCAGAACACCTGGATTAACTCTGCTCTGGTTCCTTGTCTGTGTGCCAGCACTTCCTGTTTTTAAAGATCCTGTTTACTGTCTGCATTCCAAATACCCCAGGAAGGTGGGAGGATGGGAAGAAACATGGAAAGAAAAGTAAACAGCATTATTTAAGGTGGAATTTTTATATATTTTTTAGTTATGTAACTAGCATTTGTTACTTTTCAAACCTAGTGTCATTAGTTACATTCTAGAACAAGCTTTTGTTTACATCATCTGGCACTAATTTTTAAAAGCAGAGCTGCATGTGAAAGCTGTCACTGAAACCATTAATATCTGCAGCAAAGAGCAGAGTAAGGTTTTGTGGTGTGCTTTGGCTTTGTGTTCTTCTTGATGTTCACATAAAACAATGTTTGTCAGCCATATGAAGGGGAGTATTAAACAAAATAATGTAATCAGAGGAAAACCTTATTTCTATGGGTACAAAATGGCATGTGCTCTGATTTTGTTGCCAAACCTTAAAGCTTTTGATTTAAACAGCTTGAAAGAATTTGGGTGATGCTCACTGACCTTCAGAGCTCACAGCCTACTGTGGAGGAACAGCAGAGAGCCAGGTGGAAAGGTAATTCTCATCCTGCTACAGCAAGCCAAGCTAATTGCTGAAATAATGAGTAAGCAGATACGTGAAGTGTAAATAGATGATATGTTGATTTTCTAATTCTTTGTTGTGCTTTATGACTATTAGTCCTCAATAAATAACAAAATCCTGTCTTTTGAGGTGGAGCTAGAGATGGAATTACTGAATGATTTTTGACTAAAAAGGAAAACTTATTTCCAGGCTTTTCTTTGTTTAACAAAGAGGAAAAGTTCTGCCTTTAGCTGGAAGAAAATGTTCTAGGACAGATATTCTGCCTTTGGTATGTCATGGGATCCCTAGGGAGAAGGCACAGTCGTAGTGGGAGTTCTGGAGGTCACCAGCAACTTGAAAATGCTTCTTTCTCGTGATCCTGTTTTCATGGCTCCCAGACAGTGAGGGAAGCTATAAACACTATGCCTGCATGGATGGGGGAGGGTGAGCAAGGGGATTTCAGAATAAGAATTCACAAAGGTCCTTTGGTTCACTTGGAGAGCAAAAAAATACTCCAGCAATAGTAAATCTTTTTAAACTGATCATCTTGGATTTGTTTCAGCTGTTTGATCCTGCAGCAATGTAACACACATAGTTCCTCTTGGGAAATACTTTGTAGTGAGTTCTTCTTTTTTCAGGATGACCTCACCATTAGATTTATTCATAGTATCTGAAAGTCACTAGGAGAATATTGTATTCTGAAAGAAAAAATCTGGATGTAAGATAACTTTAAAGAGAACAACTCTGAAACGTAGCCACCACATAGTCTCACATCTAACTAAAGTGAAACTGCTTTTCACTAATTTCTAGTGAGGTTTTGCACTCACCGGAAAGAACAATTTTGTATTTCAGCAGTACTTTTATTCTACAGATGTTGCCAATAATTTTAAAGGACTTTAGCTCTGTCTAGAATAAGGCAAATGTACTCAGCATTGTTTTGGAAGGGTGGAAGAAATGGGTAACTACAAATAGAATTGGTAGTGTTTGGAAATACTTGCCTGTTTCTGAAGCAAACTAAATGTTAAGATGTTTTTGACAGTGTTAAATCCTCCTGTTTGCTTCCCTTGGGCTGCTGTTTGTGATCAGATAAGGAGTTCCGGGTATCTGCACGTTTTCTGGGAAATAAGGACGAAAGCAATACGTATGAAGTGAGACACGCCTGCAATGCAACAGTCTGCTGTTTTCTATTCTGAACAAAGCAATATTTTTACCAGTTATATCTGTGTATAATAATGTTTTCATGGAGAACAGCTTCAGACATCATTGTACTAGTCTTCCTGGATTCTGGAAGAGTGCCAACTTGGCAAACAGGAAGAACAAAAGGACAGTACTGAAAATACCTAGTCTGGGGCTGTCTTACACAAGTGACAAACCTGCAGTCACCACACAGCAGGTTTGGACAGCAGCAAAATTAGACAGACAGCTCTGCCCAGTTCTCTTTATGTTTTAGAGTGCCTGATCTGTCTGATTGTGAGAAGAAAACATTTTGGCTTTTAGAAAGGTTGAAATGTCCCTTGCATTCTGAAAAGTGTTGTTCTTGTTCCAGGAACTCTTTTATTTGCACAAACTCACAGCTTCTGTTTTGGGGATTTCATGGTACTTTATAGAAGCTTATTTGGGGTCATAGCTGTAATTGATACTTCTGTCAGTGTGATAGAGAATCAGGAAAATCATTTAACCTTCAAATGAGTGCACAGTAAATTAGGATCATAAATTGTTGGATGGCTGAGTAGATAGCAATGCTAGGAGTCTAAAAGAAACTTCCACCTGGAAAAGAAATCAAATCCAGACACAAATCCTAACAAGCAGCTCTCTGATACCAAAGATGCCACAAAATATTATAAAACGTTGCTACATCCTGCCTGTAAAAACAGTGTAATGGGATTTGTCTTGTGACTGGAAAAACTAATGGACTTCAATTAAATTGTGGCAGTTTGCTGAATGACTCATTCAATCTCAAACGTGGGCTGATAAAATTGTATCGAGTGTTTAGTCTGTCCTTTTGAATGGGTTTTGGAACAGTGGCTGATGTGTACAGCAGTGCAGATTATTCAGTGCTCAGTCACTGGGACTGCAGAGTGTCTTCATCTATGGGGCGATAAAACTGTCATAGTTTACTGAAACCAAATTTTCTAAACTTGGAATCTCGTATTCTTAATAAGGAACTATATCGTCTATATCAGATGATAGCTGATTTCTATCCTGTAAGAAAATAGGTTGTATAAATTAGCATTCATATGCTAATGTATCTGGAAGCAAGTAGGAATCTGTATTATAGAAGGTATGTTTATCTTCCTGCTGTCTTCCCTCATATATGTTTATTCTTTTTGAATGGAATCTCAAAACTAGAGATTGTTTTGTGCTCGTCCAGATGTCCCAAAGCTTTTGGCAGGAGGAAGAATGTTTGGGGTGCTTTAGGAAGGTCAGGGATTGCAGGTGTGATGAAATGTTCATTTGAAGTGTTTGCATGTCCCCTTAGTCTGATTTGAATAACATCTCTCTAGAATTCCCTTAAAATTACAGTCCTTTTACTGTCGAAGAACATAATTGATTCTATTTATTCCAGGCAGCCTTCCAGATTTGAAAGTGTACACAGAAACACAAGCTGCCAGCTATACTTCAAAACTGTTTCTGTTTACATTCTTGCTTTCCAAATCCAAACCCTGGAGGCGTGCTTACATGTGCAAGTGAAATGAATGTGCACACAGAGTGACTGCATGCACCATTCCAGCACATGCCTGTATGCCTGCTTGAAGCAAAAGCTGCTGTCTTGGTGCAGTTGCTCTCAAAATTGTAGATTTTGGGATGTCACATTTGGACCATTTGCAAGTTTTTAAAGAAAAGGTATTGAATTGTCATTTAAGCTTTGAATTCTTTAAGAAAGCCAAGGCTGATGTTTATTTTGAAGAGATGCTTGGCTAAAAGGATTTACATTTTTGATGCGTGTGTGTCCCCCACTCCTGCCTCTGTTTCTTTGTTGTTAGTGGGGAGGGAGGAAAACTTGCAGTGGAAAAACCATCATTGCAGCTGCTCTTGCCCAGCAGTGCTGCAGTCAGGCAGCCCCCCAGTGCAGACTTGCATTAGGCTGACTCCATGGGGATCTCAGGAAGGAGCTAAAGCAACAGAAGGCAGCACAAGAAAGGGGAAGTGAGTTGTTCTCTGCCTCTTCCATCCAGTTGGCTCAGGGAGCCTCAGTGCCAGCAGGGTGAGGAGTGAGAACACACGCCTTGGGCAGGGCGAAAATGGGCTCTCATGGTTCAGAAGAGCCTCAGCAGGATGGTGGAACTGAAATTAAAAGGCTGCTGGTATAAACTGAGTCTGTGTTGTGAATATTTAATTGGGTTGCCGTCCATCTGTACTATCATTGTGTGTGTGTGGACAGGAAGGCTCATATGACTGCATGTTCTTGTTTGTTTGGGGGCTTTGTGCTGGTTTGTGCCATAACAGTGATGTGCTTCTGCCTGTGTTTGCAGTTAAGAAATATAAATAGGCATGTGATTTGGTGATATGGAGAGGGAACCTCGTTCATGCATTGCCTAATCAAAAAGATGCCATTTAACTTGCATATTTCGTTTTATCTGTGAGCTGAGGATAGTTATCAGTGGTTTGGAACCCTCCAAGTTACTCTGAATGGTGTTATTTGGGTTCACTGGTAATGTTTTGTAATTGGTAAGCTTCCCAAGTTTGTCTCTGTAAATACACTGTGTGTGCTGAGAGCTTTCCATTTCAGCATCCGCTCACTGAGGCTGTTACAATGATGAGGGAAATAAAACAGCTTCTTTAAGCGCTTTCTTAAAAAGAAGTCAGTCGCAAAGCGTTTCCAAATATGCATGAGGTGGTAGTGGAAAAGCATTTTTTCTAAATCTGCAGTGGCACTTCAATACTTTCGTGGATATTTTTAAAAGCTCAAACTACAACTACAAAGGAGGGATTAAAAAAGACAACCCTATTGCTACCCAGAGTTGCTTAGGAAGCAGTGGATTTGGGAAAACATCGTTTTCATTCTAATGTTTCTTTATAAGAACTGAAGTGTGGCAGAGCAGGTACTGGATGTACTTGGAAGAAAACTTTTTAGAAAAGAAATTCTAATGCAGCAGGGAGGATAACTTTTTTTTAACTTATAGAAAAACGTTATATATGAATTTTATATGTACATAATTTAATTAATATATACAGAAATACATTTTTATATAAATACATATTTTTAAAATTTGCTGAGCATTGCAACCATTGCTTTTCCACAGTGAGCTTTCAGGAAGTTGATCCAACAAAAGAGATGTGAAGCTGTTGGCTTGTGGGTTTCCTTTCCTTTCTGTTGTTAAGAAAATGAATACGGGGCAGTCCTGAGAGGGTTTGTGACTGTAGTGATAGGACAAGGAGTAATGGGTACAAACTGAAAGAGGGTAAATTTAACCCTAAATTTAGGTGGATGTTAGGAAGAAATTATGGACCCTAAGAGTGGTGAGGCCCTGGCACAGGGTGCCCAGAGAAGCTGTGGATGCCCCATCCCTGAAGTGTCCAAGGCCAGGCTGGACAGGGCTTGGAGCACCCTGGGATAGTGGAAAGTGTCCCTGCCCATGCCAGGGGGGTTGGGATGACATGGCCTTTAGGGTCACTTCCAACCCATTAGCATTCTATGATTCTGTGATGGATCTCTCCAAAATTAAGAGTAATGAATGCACAGATAAACAACCTTGTTTCATTACAGAAAAATTCAGGATACTGTGTGAAAGTATCAGGATTCCAGTGAAGGAGATCAAATATTTTGTAACATGAAGTGTTCTTCAGTCTTGTCACAGGATGCCAGCAGTTTGTATGTGAAAACATTCTGAACAAACTGGATTTCTTTTGCAAATACACTGGATTTCTTTTGCAAATATGCAAATACGCAAATACTGCCTCTGGTTAAGGAAATTAAAAATAGGTAGGGATTAGGAGTGTTTATTGGTGAAGTATCACTGTGTGCCTACTGGGTAGTTCTGCTCTCATTTTGGCATGTCCCCTCACCCACTGGGCTATAAAACATCTCTGCTCTGTCCAGATTCTGGTTTTCTCATACTCTGTCCCATTCTCATTTTCTCTTTCTCATGCTCATTTCCTCTGCTCTAAGATGGCCTGAGCAGCACAGATAGAGAGTCACACGTGTTCCTCTCCTTTCCTTTGGCTTGGCAGGGACATTTATGCAGCTGCCAAAGGGAACTGGAACAGGGCATTGGCACTAAATTAAACAAGCCCAACTACAAAGTGTTAGTGGGGCTCAATTCCTCTGTCTCATTCATGAAAAAAGGGTTTGTTGTTGGTGTAAGTAGCTTATACTGATCTGAAACAGCTATGGCCAAGTCTTGTGTGTACATGGATTCTTAAAATCAAGTTTTGAGCTTTTAGTAAATATTTATAACTATTATGTAAGTGTTGTTTGAATACTTTAGATGTTTGAGATGAGAAAAAAAATTAAATGTGGAAGCATTGGTTTAGCTAAACTTAAAAGATCTAATGGTTTGTATCATCCGAATTATAATAAATACTTCACTTTCTGAGTTAAAACTGTGGAGAATTTGGCTTGAGATTTGGTTAAAAATTTCCATCGTTTGAGTATTAGATATTTTCTATTGCTCTTGAAGTGTTCTAATTGAAAGTTCAGATAAAAAAAATCCTCTATTCTTAAGACTATATGTATATTGGTATTTTTCCAAGTGCGATTCTAGTAACTGTTTTGTTTGAGTAGATATTTAGATTCAAACACATGTTCTTCAGCTTATTTTTATCAAGTCTTTTTTATGAACGTAAAATACAGACCTGAATATTCATCTACAGTTATAAGCAGCATTTGAACCATTTTATCTGAAATCCTTGATGATGTTTGTCTTTTAAATTTTGACATTTAACTTTCTGATTTTCACTCAGGTTTACACATAGGAATCACTACTTGTAAAGCTTGAAGTACAAAGTTACCCCAAGACTTAAAAATGCCTCCACGGCCGTCATCTGGTGAATTATGGGGCATCCACTTGATGCCCCCCAGGATCCTGGTGGAGTGTCTCCTCCCAAATGGAATGATAGTGGTTCTAGAATGCCTCCGTGAGGCCACCTTACTGACTATTAAACATGAACTCTTTAAAGAAGCAAGGAAGTACCCTCTCTATCAGCTCCTTCAAGATGAATCTTCTTACATTTTTGTAAGTGTTACACAAGAAGCAGAGAGAGAAGAGTTTTTCGATGAAACACGGAGACTTTGTGACCTGCGACTGTTTCAGCCTTTCCTAAAAGTTATTGAACCAGTAGGTAACAGAGAAGAAAAGATTCTTAATAGAGAAATAGGTGAGATTATATTTTTTTAAACATAATCTGTTTAACTGATTATCCTCTTCAAAATATAAAGAATTGAAATGAGTCGTGTTTGTCACCTGTATCTCTTATCTTTCATAACTGCCAATTGTTGCATCAAATGTCCAAAGATGCTGATCACAGTAAAGCCAATATTTATAGTCAGTGAGTTAAACTTTTTTTTTCTTGATCTGTTTCGTTCACCTTGGCTTTGTAAAATGTATTTGTAGTTGCCTGTGGGTTAGAGGATATCTTTGCTCACCTTTTATTAGCATGATTTCATATTACAGAGCAACACCTGTCATATTGCTTGGGAATTTATTTTGAAGTTTACAGAATTATAAATTCTAGATTTAACTACAAATCTTAAACCACATTTGTGAACACATTTTAATACTGCTCTAGCTTGTGTAGAAATTCAGATTTCAGAAATGAGGTTTTTTCACCTTTCCTCTTCCCCCTTCTAACAAAAGAGCAGAGAGGAGGGAAAAAAACCTGAGGTTGGAGATGCAAAGGAAAGACAAACTGTGATATTTTGAATAATCTCTGGAGTAGCTTATGATTATCCATGATCCATTGAGGAAGCACAGGGAATCTGGCTTTTGTTCCAGCATCTTGGTTAAGTATTAAATTGAGGCAGTACAAACATACCCACTCCTGTTTCGTTGCTAACAAATGTGTACTGCAGTGGCAGAGACTTGTCAACTGGAAATACTTGTTCTGAGGTACTACTGATTGTTAAATGATTTAATTGTGACGAATGCATAATAAGTAAATTACTTCTGTTTTGTAAAGCTCAACGTGTTCAGGACTTGGGGAGAGCCGTGGTTAGGTAACCATGCAACACGACAATTGAAAGTTTCCATTTGAACACTCATGCATAAATGATGATTTATCAAAGTAATCTCATTAAAGTAAATGGAACTGCATCTGAGACTGAGCACCTGAAAGAAATGTTCTGTTATTATATGAATCTGTGTCAAAGAGCTTAAATTCAGTGTCTCTTGGAGTGCTCATTGCAGTTCTTAAATAATGTAGGTCATTTAAAAAAATTAATAGCTGCCATTCAGTTGAAAACAAAGTTTATTATGGTCCTAATAGCTACCAATAATCCTGCCAGGGTTTGAGAAAAAATCAGATTTCACAGCTCCTCTGGTCCCCTTAGGAAACTCTGTGCTGACTTCAAAGGAAGTTGAGTCCGGGTCCTTTTCCTCCAGGATGAATGTTGGCTGTGAGAGCAGTGATTTAAAGCTTCCACGATCTTCAGGGAATGTACACCTGTTTTCTAACCTTTTCTGTGTCTGCTGAGTGCACTTTAGAACTATGTAGTTCTTGATTGATATAAAACAATTACGTATGCATGTAGAAGCTGGCACATATTTTAGGCTGTGTTTTGCTTTAAATTGCTTTTTTTTTGTGACTGATTGAAGAAATTTTTAGCTCTACTTGTCAGTTACAATTATATCCTCATGCTGATCCAATGCTGTAGGTTTTGCTATTGGCATGCCTGTCTGTGAGTTTGACATGGTCAAGGATCCAGAAGTACAAGACTTCAGAAGAAACATTCTTAATGTCTGTAAGGAAGCTGTGGATCTGCGAGATGCCAATGCCCCACACAGCAGAGCACTGTATGTCTATCCTCCAAATGTAGAGTCCTCAGCTGAACTCCCCAAACACATATACAACAAACTAGACAAAGGTAAGGGCAATATTTAGAGCAGAAACAGAATGTATTTTCTGTGTTTGAAATCATAGAGTACAGCTGTTGACTTAGATCACTGTTTCATGTGCTGTATTTAGTACACGCCAGCAATATCTTACACCTTAAGTTATTCAGATTAATTTTCTCTACATTCAGAAGGACATTTAAAATTGTGGTGTTCTAACTGAATCTTGAAATATAACTCAGTAAATAGAGGTGACTTTTTTTAGTGGATGGGAACAGCTTGTTGGCTTTGTAGTTTTCTATGGCATTCAGGTATCTGGAATTAAATGATGCTGAATCATTGAGTTACCTTGCAGTCCTCAAATATGAAAGAGTTACTGCTGTTTTCTGGAAGGCCAAATAGTCAGTGGTATTCAGTTGATAAAAATATTATTAACCTCAGGGCTAAAAGTTTGAATTTCCACTAAAGTCAAAAATAACCTTAATACATTTAGTTCCTTGCAGAAATTATAAACCCTCTCTCAGTTTGGGCAATGAATCTTGTTTACATCTCCTTTTAATACTGAAAGCAAATCTCTGTGTTGGGGAGGTGTGGGAGTTCTTTGGTTTGAGGGTTATTTTGGGTTTGTGCTTTTTGTTTGGAAACTGCATTGAAAATGATAGGCTTGACATTATTTTACATTTATTCCAGGGCAAATTATAGTGGTGATTTGGGTAATAGTCTCACCAAACAACGATAAGCAGAAATACACCCTAAAAATCAATCATGACTGTGTGCCTGAGCAAGTTATTGCAGAAGCAATTAGAAAGAAAACTCGAAGTATGTTGCTGTCATCTGAACAACTGAAGCTTTGTGTCTTGGAGTACCAGGGCAAATATATCTTAAAAGTCTGTGGCTGTGATGAATACTTGCTAGAAAAATGTCCACTGAGCCAGTATAAGGTGAGTAACATAAAGGATTTCTTTTGAACTACACCAAAATAATCCAAATTTGTGGGGAGAAAAACAATTGGTATTATGTCTGGCTTTTTCATTAAATTAATCTGAAACATAGGAAGTGACAGTGTGTGCACAAATTGGTTAATCCACGTGCTTCAGAAGGGAGAGGGGGGAGAAAAGGGAGTTTGAACTAGAATTTATATCACTCATGTAATTTTTCCTCTTTGAATGTTTCCCTCTAATGTTAGTGCTAAATCAAAGGTAGGTACTTTCAGAAATATCCTAGATATTTAATGGCAAGAGATGAGCCATATTTGAATGGTGCTGATGTAATAAAACAGGAAATTTGATCAGATTATAAATTAACAACCATTGCTACTGTAAATCCTGTCCTGAAGGGGTGGTAAAAGAGAAAACTGTTTTCCTGTTACGGCTTTATCATTACGTTAATAAGATGAAAAATGTAGACTTCCAGCACTGCAGAAATCATTGCTGAGCCTTCTTTTTGTCTGTCTGTCCTTCACTGCCTGGGTTTGTTAGTGCTGGGAGTGTGAGATGGAACATGGGACAGAAGAGCGTCTGAGCAGCCTTCTCTGGAGCAGACAACACATTACCCTGTAGATTTCCTGACAGGCTGCTTCCTCTTGGAGGAATGCATTGTTGTAATAAACTGCTCCCATTCCTTCGGCTAAAATGGTTGACAATCTGATCTTCAGAGCAGTGGAGGAGAGAAGGAGGGGTGGGGGATCCTGAATAATAGGAAAAGTATCTCTGTTCTCTGGGAGCTGGGGAACAAGTGCAGGCATACATGAATAATTTTGCAGAGTCATCTGAAGATCAAACACCAGACCTATTTGATCTAGCGTGGTTTCTTCAGAAGCATCTGGTCTGCCTTTGCTGTGCCCCAGCAGAACTTGCTCATTAACTCCAGGCTGGACCTGTCCTAACACACTGTGTTTTGTGGTAGTGTTGCCAGACTAAATGCTCTCAGCACTCAGACCTGAATGGACAGGTGAAGTGTGTCAGGATCAGTGCTGAGCATGGGGTAATGAGCACAACTGAACCAAAGATGAGCATGTCTGCTGCTTACCTTGTGCTGCCTGCCTGGGGCTGGCAGAATCAGTCACCTGTGCTGCACTGCAGGCTGGTACAGCCCTTGCTGTTCCAAAACAGCCCAATTGCTTCCAGGAACAGCTCAAATCCACCTGATCTGTGCAGTGCCGGGGCTAAGGAGCTCTACAAAAAACCCAGCTGGTGGTTTTTTTCAGCTCCCATCTCTCTCTCCAGTTCAGCCTTCCATTGTTGGAGATGTTCACATCTCAAAACTATGAAATGTGGCTGTGTGACCCTACCCAACAACATGTTCAAACTGCAGGGTGCTGTACCTGCTATCACTGTACATGATCACTGTGCATGCAGGACATGATAAACTCTTCCACTTTTCTATCTCCCCAAGTACCTTCAGGTTTCCATTACCAAGAGTGTAGGCTTTGAAAAGACACAGCTTTTTGGTTGTTTCCTTGCAGTACATAAGGAGCTGTATCATGCTTGGCCGCATGCCCAACCTGATGCTGATGGCCAAGGAGAGCCTGTACACCCAGCTGCCCCTGGACACCTTCACCATGCCGTCCTACTCCCGGCGCATCTCCACCGCCACGCCCTACATGAACGGAGAGGCCACCACCAAATCCCTCTGGACTATAAACAGCGCTCTCAGAATAAGGATCCTCTGTGCAACCTATGTAAATGTGAACATTAGGGACATAGACAAGGTATGGCCTCACACGTGGCTTCTCAGCAGCTCGTGGTTTTCCTCCTGAGTGTTCTGTTTTGACATCGGAAAAAATTGTTACTTAACACATTAGAAAATGATACTGCTCTTTTACTTAAGTTGGAGTATTTAATTCTAAAGAACACACCCATGTTTTATCATCTGGAAACTTTTCTATACTGCTTAAAAAGTGTGAGTAGTGTTAATTAGCTAAATATTCTGCCTGGTAGGAGCAGGACTCAGTTTGCTTAGCAACTTCAGCAGAGTATGTAATGGATAGAAAAAAAAAGGTTTTATCTGTCTTCTAAGTAATTATGCTTAAGAATATATTACAGTAACTTGAGAATACTTTTGATAAGGGGATGCTATCTATGTTTATGAAAATAAAGGTGTGGGGTGATAGGGGGCAAAAGGCAGGTGTAGAGTTCAATTGCATTGAAGACATTTACAACCCTGGCTCTGTTTCCTTGGAATTCCTTTCACAATACCTTGGCACAGGAAGAATTGAGAGTAAATTTCAGAGGTGTTTTTTAGTGTTCATTTCAAGTTAGTTACTGTGTGTTCTAAGAACTAGTTTTGCGTTAATGAGGAGAAAGACCAAAACACTTCTTCTAGAAGGATATGCTGGTAAACTGTGCTTCACACCCAATAGAGCATGAATTAATATGGGGAGTGGTGGGACTGTTTGTTTATCAGTTTTGGTTTTGTTTTTCACTTGCTGAAAATGAAAGGATACTATGTTGTAATCATGGTATGTGTTGACTGCAATGAAAAAAATTGTTTATAGTAACATTTCAAAGACTAATATGGATGTTGTTTTCAGATCTATGTTAGGACAGGTATCTACCATGGAGGGGAACCTTTGTGTGACAATGTGAATACTCAGAGGGTACCTTGTTCTAATCCCAGGTAAGATGAATACCTGAGTGACTGCAGAGAGCCTGACTTTCAGGGCATCATAAATGATAGCACTGAGGGAGTAAAGGCTCAACTTAGCCATTACTCAGGTAAAGGTCCTTGCTGGGAATCCTTTCCTTGAAGTTCTGCAAAAATATATTACAGAACTCTGTATATAAAAATAGCATTCATTTAATTCAAACACAGTCATTTTGTCTTGCACATAATAGTATAGTATAGAATATATTTTCAGGATGTTTGACAAACCATCAGTATTACCTAGAAAAAATAAATCACCTGAATTTGCAAGTGCAAAAAGAAGTTTTATATGAGCATATATAAACTTTAAGGACATCTTTTAGCCACCTGTTCTCATAACTTTAACTAACGAAGAGGTGTGAAATTTCAGTGCCTGCTAAGATTAGATGCTAAGTATGTGTGCAGAAGTAATTCTTTCCTTGCATTTTCTGACTTCCTGTCTTTAATAATAATTTTTGAAACTCTTATTTTTATCTGTACATTTTCTATGAATATGATTAGGTTTTATAATTAAAGGACTAATAATATACATAGTTGGTGAAAAATAGGCTCTCCTGAGTTGCCCCCAATACTGCTGTACTTGAGCTGATAGTTTAAACTATTTTAGAGTGAAAATCTTGGAAAGGTGGTGAAGGTTATGCCTTGAAATCATGGATATGGTCACAGAGATCTGTATTATATTAAAAGAACACATAAGAAAAGTGAATTAAAGTTTATCTGCCAATTTCTTTATTCTTAGAGAAGGGCTTTCACAGTCATTTCTTTGTAAAATTGCTTTCAGTAGCTACAGATACATTGAAAAATTAATGCTGTCCTTGGAAGCTGCTGTCTCTTTCAACTGAGAAAATTCTGTATGACAATCCGCTTAGGGGAAGAAACTGGATCAGAAGTTCCTCTTCAAAAGCACAGCTCTACCAACTGAGAGCTAAATTCTGCTTAGAGAAGTTCATGAAAACAAAATCAAACTATTCCTGTAGAACCAATCTGTGCTATTATTACTATAGTAAATAGAAAAATATTTGACTTAGGAATATTGCTTTGGATTTCCACATTCTATCCCCATCTTGCAGATATCTTTTTATGTTCCAACAGTTCAAATTTAGTTTGGTTTTGAAAGCTCTTTTTCCCAGTTGCCTTTTTCCCCTGAAGGGAAAACTGTTTCACAAGCTAAACCTTACATCAGTGTAGCATATATGCAAATCCATTATCTTCAGTTTGCAGGAATTGAACCTAACAGGGCTTTTCAAACAGTGTTTAGGGCTATTGGGGAAGTTTCCATTCCCAAAAGCAGTGAGTGTGGTCAAATGCATGTATGGGGGACCCTTTTTCAGCAAGAAAGTGTGCTCTGTATGCAAATACTCAGTTTAGGAATATAACAAATGCCTTTTGGTTGAGTGAATGATGTCTCCTTTAACCTGGTCTAAATTCTGCCTTTTGAATCTTGCAGATGGAATGAATGGCTGTTGTATGACATGTACATTCCTGATCTCCCACGTGCTGCTCGGCTCTGCCTTTCCATCTGTTCTGTTAAAGGCCGGAAGGGTGCTAAGGAGGTAAAATACTTCATGGATTTATTGTACTAATGAGCCAAAGCTACTTAAATCAAGTTTGGGAAGATATTTGGTAAATGCTGTCCTGGCAGTGAGTCTTAGTGCAATGTTTGATTTGAATCTGATTAAAATAGGGGAGTTTCTTTTCTTGGGGGATTTTTTTGTGTTTGGAAATGAAACAACATAGAAAAAAGCTTGTCAGTTCAGCACTGTAGATCATGCCTATGCTGCATTGCCAGACACGAAGACCAGTGTTAGTGTTTTGAGGTGGAAGTGCTTTTAAAATTCATTTTCAAAACCCATGTTATTAACGTATTTATTTTTAAAGGACACTTAATTTTAAAATATTATTTGTACCTTTAGAGTTGAGTTTTTAAGTGAAGAAATTTTGTATTCCTTTAGCATTTAATGCAAGACCTCAAATAGTAATTTTTAAGAATCTACATGCAACATTTAATTTTTAGCCAGCAGCATCATTTCGTTGTGGATTTGAGTGTGTGTCAAAGTTAATGTATAGGGTGTTTGTCTACGAGCAGGTCTGTAAGGTGGACCTTACAGAATGATTTGGGTAAGAAGGGATCCTAAAAGATCATCCAGTTCCACCCCCCTTCCACTAGCCCCATCCAACCTGGCCTTGAATACTTCCAGGAATGGGGCAGCCACAGCTTCTCTGGGCATCCTGTGCCAGTGTCTGACTAGCCTTATCATAAAAAACGTATTTCTTTTGTCCAATCTAAAAATATTGGCCTCAAGTTTAAAACTGCTGCCCCTTGTTCTGTCAGTACAGGACTTGATAAAAAATCTCTTTGTAAGAAAAACTTTCTCCATCATCCTGACTTATTCTGATGTGAAGAAAATATATGCATGTATTTACAATTCTTTTAGTATCATTTTGTTAAAGGACTGTCATGACAGCCATTCATAGATAAACATGGTACAGCTTCCACAACTTGCTTTCTGCTAATCTGGGAATGTAACAACTTGATCTGGGGTGAAAATATTGTTTCTCCTGACTCACTCTGCAGTAATCCATAGATGATACCGAAAAAAATCATATTTTAATCTCTTTAAGGAGCACTGTCCATTGGCTTGGGGAAATATAAACATGTTCGATTACACAGACACTCTGGTATCTGGGAAAATGGCTTTGAATCTTTGGGCAGTACCTCATGGGCTGGAGGATTTGTTGAATCCTATTGGTGTTACTGGATCAAATCCAAATAAGGTATTTGCATGCCAGCTTCCCCCTTAAGTGCACATTTTCAAAATATGCTGTATTCTGGTTGCTATCATTCAGCAGAAAAAGTAATTTGGATTCCCTTGATCTAGGAAACTCCATGCTTAGAGCTGGAATTCGATTGGTTTAGCAACCCTGTAAAGTTTCCAGACATGACAGTGATTGAAGAACATGCAAACTGGACAATTTCACGGGAACTGGGGTTCAACTACAGCTATGCAGGGCAGGTAAGGCAGACTCCCCCTCCAGCATTAGCTACTCAAATATTAAAGTATTTTTTTCTACTTTATTTTACTCAGTGTGTCAGTGACAAAACTTCTTTTTTTACATCCTCATTTACTGTAAAATCAAAAAATCAGATTTTTATTGTGCGTTTGGTAAAATGGGCAATATATTCTCCTTTCTTTATGTTACCAGTAAAGTGACCTAATGCTTCGCTGACCAACTAAAACACTTCAAAGAGAATCTGTTCTACTGTGTTTTTGACATTTTTGTATCATTAATTCAGCTGTTAAGTTACTTAGTTTAACTTTTCAAAAGTTGCAATTCTCCTCAATGATACTGTTTTTCTTTGTTGCAGTTTCATGTTTCTAGTTAGGCTTTTGTGTAACCCAAAGGTGCTTAGAACTCTTTCCTGTCTATTTTATGAGCTAGTTATGACCATAAGCACAGGGAATTTTAGGGGAATTGATGGACCTACACATGGGTGTAGTCCTTTATCTCACTTTTTCCACAAACAGAACTTGTGCATTACAATTGACTTTTTGGTGAGGTTTGGAGCTTTCTTCAAAGCACTTTTTTGGATGATGAAAGGAAGTAAAAACAGAAAAGCAGTAAAGCTAAAAATGCTCTTTATTTAGAGCCAAGGCTGTGAAATTGGTTGGTGTGTTTTCCATTTTTTTCTGGAGGCTGGTTCAAAGCCTTGGGTTTGCCCAAGAGAGCTCTGTGTCTGTGTGAGGAGCAGCTTCATGGTGAGAGTTTGGCTGAGCACAGGGGTGGCAGGGAGCTTCCAGAGTGGGACTGCTGGGGGTATTTATAGCAGTCCTGTGCCAGTGTGTCCTGAGCAACAGGTTGTGGGCATTCCATTCCTCTTGATAACTCAGCAGGATGTCCATCATAGAGTAGCATTTCTGCTGTTTATGCTGACTGAGCAGGGCTCTTAATAAATGTTTAAGGACAGTTGTCTTCTTGGTAAATAACATTTCGCAGCCTCTTACCTGGGCTTCTGTACTCTGAGCTCATTGTTTTGTTCCATCTGGCACAAAGGAAAAATGGTGAGGAGGATAAACTCACTTCACTGACAATGAAGTTAATTTCTGTTTGTAGCAGTTCTGTTTTCTGTGCTCTTTGGGGAATGTCTTATACTAATTGTGATTTAATATTCTCCATCTTCCTGTTACTCGGGCTTTCCTACAGCATTCTGCCCCTTATTTACCTTATTTTCATTCCCCATGTTCTGCTTTTAAATCCTTTTCTCTCCTTTCAGCAGCCCTCAGCAATCTCAAGGTGGGGTCAGAAATGACCCCAGTCTCACTTTGTGCTCCATTCTGTCATTCATCAGATGTCAACTGCAGCTATTTCTCCACACAGCTGATTTAGTTGAAATGTACCTCTTCTTGTGCCAGCAGTGACTAAAAGCAGTTGTAGAAATCAAAGGCCTAGTCTTTCATCTTCTTTCTAAATTTTAATCTCTCAGTTACAACAAGTGGATACAGCAAGATAGTATTGCATGACATACGCTGTAGTGGTTGCTGTGCTGTTAAAATACTGCATTTCATGTGTGTGGTTTGGCAATAGAAGGGCTGTGTGGAGGGCTAATGTGCCACTGTCTCTGCAGAGTAACAGAATAGCTCGGGATAGTGAATTAACAGAGAGTGACAAGGAGCAACTGCGAGCCATTTGTACCCGAGACCCTTTGTCTGAAATCACTGAGCAAGAGAAGGACTTCCTCTGGAGACACAGGTATTGTAAACCAAAAACCAAACCAAAGAAAAGCCCTTCTTGGCATAATCAAATTTCACCCCATTCATTCGAAATTTGTCATGGGTTTTGCTTCCTTTTCTTCCGTGCTGAGGAGTTGGTGTTTTAGACAAGGCTTGTAAAACATTCTGCATTGTGTAGTTTGGTTATAATCCCGTGGAGAAAAGTTGTTGAATAAGTTCCCATTTTCCTTATTACTGTGGTTTTACCTGCATGGATGGATCCTGACAGCACTTTGCAGACAAAGGAGGAAAAAGGTTCAAGGCTGTGGAGACATAGTTGATGGTAATCAAAGCAAAAGTGTTGTTTTATACATGCAACTTTTTCCTTTTTTGCAGACACTATTGCGTGAATACTCCAGAAATTCTACCCAAATTACTTTTGTCTGTCAAGTGGAATTCTAGAGATGAAGTGGCTCAGGTAACATAAAGCACTGAAGAACTGTTAGGTTTTGAAGAAGCTTTAAAATATGCTCTTTCAAAGAAAACTTCTGGAAGTTAAAAACGTATTATGTGTGCATGATACATTGAAGGAATAGTTGGACTTGCCACTATGATTGACAGGTGTCTCTGGTCCATAGTTCTTGTTCTTTAGCTCAGTCTGATCTCAAGATTTCCTCTTGCTGGCATTACTTGAATCCTTCTTACGTTGCCAACTTGTCAATTACAGTTAAATGTGAGGTTTTGTTTTCATTCTTTTTAGAGTGGATAAAACAACAAAGTCAACTGGCAACTAATACCAGATTGTTGATTGAGAGGACCAGCAAGTAAACAGCTTCTTCTGAGATGTAGTTTGTGTAATGGCTGTGTGTTACAGCTTCTTCCTAACCATGTGCAAAGGTGTAACTTGGCCTTCTTGCCCACAGATGTACTGTTTGGTGAAGGATTGGCCCTCAATCAAACCAGAGCAAGCCATGGAGCTCCTGGACTGCAATTACCCAGACCCAATGGTGCGAGCTTTTGCAGTTCGGTGTCTGGAGAAGTCCCTGACAGATGACAAACTGTCTCAGTACCTAATCCAGCTGGTACAGGTACTGAACATATTTTGGCACGTTTGTTGTCTTGTGTATACTCAATGATCACAGAGGCTTAAAACACAGCAACAGTTAAGTTGTTGTGGAAAAGTGGTCATCAAAAGTGTGTTTGCTTTGTAGATTATTTAGTAGGAGATAAGATGTTAATTTTTCTGTAGTGCTGTGGTTTTGCTTGTTGGTACTAAATGTCAGAATTCTGCAGAGATGCAAAACTGTTCCACCAACTGGAACAGGCAGCTATTTCAGCTGTCCTAACATATGGGAAAGGATGAGCAGAAGCATCTTCTCAAAATTTTGAGCAAGTTGAGGCTAAAATATTTGGTAACAGTAAAGCAAGCATCAGATGGTAAATTCCTGAAATAGAGGCAGCCAGTGCACAGTTGGCATACATTGTTCAGAGCCTAACACATGCAAATATTAATACCAAAATCAGTCATTCCAGACAAATAATGTAAAACATAGATAGCTTTTTAACTGCCTTTAATCTGTATATTGTTCATAGAAATAATAACTGATCTGATTTTTTAACATTTTCTCTTTATCCTTAACTAGGTTCTGAAATATGAGCAGTATTTGGATAATCAGCTTGTGAGATTTTTACTCAAGAAGGCACTGACCAATCAAAGGATAGGACACTTCTTCTTTTGGCATTTAAAGTAAGTTTATTGTCATGTTAAGGAGTGGTTGGCTTCCTATTAGGTGTAAACAATTAGTTGTTCTAAAGGTTTGACATACTAAATATCCTTTCTTAGAAAAATATTACCACTTAAAGATTGGGTTATATTGGTTAAGAGTTTGAATACATAGTTTGGTGATAGAAATCATGCCTTGCAGTTTCAAAAGCTACTTAACAGTACTTAGACTTGCACTTCCTGTTATCTAATGATGATTATTCTAAAAACAAGGCAGTCTGTGAGACTGCTGAAAGCCTCCCATATTGTTAGCTGCCTGATACCCCGTCAGTTTTTCTAGAAAACTTTACAAATATATGAGACCTAAAGAAAGCCACCCAATTCAACAAGATAAAGCTTTGAAAAAGACTAGTAAAAACTTTATTTTTACTTCCTTATTAAGAGCTTGATAGCTCAGTCTGCAACATACTGGGTTATAGCTAGAGGTCACCTAAAAATTCTGTTCTAAGCTGGTGTAATCAGACACAGAAATAGAAGCAAGGCATCTTTGTTGTGCTCTCAGTTTTCTACTTGCCTTGGTGTCATCAAGGATAAGGGAGGGGATTGTTTGAGGGGATGTATTTTAGGACTATATGAAGATGTCACAAGTACAGCTTCATTTTTGGCACCTCTAAGTGGTCTTGTCTCTAAGCTGTAACTGTTCTTCCTCCCTGTGTAGGTCTGAAATGCACAACAAAACTGTCAGTCAGAGGTTTGGTTTACTTCTGGAGTCCTACTGTCGAGCGTGTGGAATGTACCTGAAGCACCTGAGCAGGCAGGTGGAGGCCATGGAGAAGTTGATTAACCTCACAGATATTCTCAAGCAGGAAAAAAAGGATGAGACCCAGAAGGTACCAAAAGCTGTCCTTTTCTTAAAACTGCTGCTGTTGAATCACAAGAATTACTTAGAACTGTTCTATTTGATCAACGAGGAAAGTGTTAATGCCAATTGCAGTAGGTGGTGTGTTTTCTGGGGAGCTGCAGTGTTTTCTGTGCAATGCCATTGTCTAGCTCTCAAGGCAATAGGACCAAAGTTAAATGTTTCAATTTGTGTAATATGTAGCTGAGCTGCACTTACATTAGAACTGTACAAAACCATGCTTGAAAACCAAAGCTAAAATCTGATAGCTTCATTTACATGTAAATAGTGTTCTCAAGACCTGAATGTGCTTATTTATCAGGTACAGATGAAGTTTCTTGTTGAACAAATGAGACGGCCAGATTTTATGGATGCCTTGCAAGGTTTTATCTCTCCTCTTAATCCTGCACATCAACTGGGAAACCTTCGGTATTGTATCCAGTTTTGAAGTTTGTCTAGATACTTAAGTGAATGTTTAATAATGGGAACAATAACAGTGTTGAGGTTGACTGTTAATTTAGTAAATGTCAATATCTTCAAAGTGCACTGAATAGAATTTGTAGCAGAGTAATCCATAAAGAGTAGAGACATTTCAATCTAGGGGTTTAACTAATCAGGGAACAACATGACCTTTAGTTGTTCCTTTAAGGTGCTAGGAGCTGCAGTCCTTTTTCCAGTTGTCAGGAGCTCATATTGCCAAAGGAATATTTACAATATTCCCTTACAACACAACTCTTCTGTTGGTCTTAGCAAATGGCTAGCATAGCCCTTACTAATTTAAGTTTGAGTCTGAAAGTGAAAAGTGGATTGTCAGTTATCTTTGCAACTTTAATTAGTGCTAGTTCAGAGTTTGACCAAAACAAGGAGAACCTAGCAGTATTAGAGAAACATGGTATAAGAATCAAATTATGCCTATTTCATAAAAATCTTATCTCTTTTAGGCTTGAGGAGTGCAGGATAATGTCATCTGCAAAAAGGCCGCTGTGGTTGAACTGGGAAAACCCAGATATTATGTCTGAATTGTTATTTCAGAACAATGAGATAATATTTAAAAATGGAGATGGTAAGGAAAGATAAGTGTAATTCAAGAGCTACATACCTGTTTATTTTCCTAACCTTTTACTTGATGTTTTTTATAAGCTTATAAAGTACATATATTTAAAAAATCAACTGGGCAAAGCTATTTTATTTTCCAGAAAAATTAAGTGTAGACAAGTAAGTATTTATCTCAGTCAAGTACAAATTTTATATGTTCTAAGATGCTCAGTCTGTCAAGGTGGAACACAATACTATTTAATATTTGTTCTTTTTACTTGTAAATGTCTTCAAGATAAAGCAGATGTGTAAACTGTGATTCCATTGTCCTGGTTTTAGTGTATGTTTTTAAAATCACCACCACAAGTTTATATTCATTTTTTACTATTTAAAGCCTGCTTTTCTCTACTGAGGGAACAAAATCTGCACTAAACTATGCAAACCTCATTACCTTTAGACATATTGAGACATAGCTTTGGGGGGAAAAGAAAGTAAGATCTAACCAAAGGTTCTGATGTTACAAAATTTGCAAATTCAATGTATTTGACTATTTCAGACTTGCGTCAGGACATGCTGACACTTCAGATAATTCGAATTATGGAAAACATCTGGCAAAATCAGGGTCTTGATCTTCGGTAAGCATTAGAGATCATTCCCAAGTAATGCTGATCTTAATGGTTTTGGCATTGGTTTGTTCCCAGAGATTGCTTCTGTTTTCCCAAGGGTTATAAATGAAATGCTATAAATAGACATTTTTGTGCATGTTAGAGCAATATTTAATTTTTTCAGTTAACTAAACTACTGGATTTTATAAACATAAGATCATATTCGAAAAATACTTAATTCTCATTCAAGTGGATCTGAGTGAGCTACAAACAAGGAATGGATACAAGAGCTAAGGCAAAGTAGCCACACTGTGGCCAAGTGATTGTGTGTGTAGGTTTAGCTTTGAACAAGGTGCCAAACCCTCACTCTGCTGAGCAGTGACTCTCTGTAGTTGATATCTTCACTTCAGTCCACACAGTAGATATTGCCCAGTCTGCATGAGCCTCTCCACCTCCAGACAGTCTGTGGATGCAGCAGCTTCTGCAGGGCATTCAGGATAAACTGTTCTGCTTCTGGAAAACTGATCCTAGACAGGTTACACCTTCAAATTTGTGTTTGCTGTGTGATACGTTTTTAGGTAGGAACAAAGGAGCTGCCTGTGCACTGTCTAGAAGCCCCCAGTTTTCATTTCCTTATCTTGACAAAAAGACCTGTTGGTCTGTGTTATCTCTAATGGGTCAGCCTTGTCTCCAGTACTGTAATGAGTGGCAGAATTAAGTCTTTGCCCCAGAATGGTTCACAGAATGCTTACAGTTCCCCATGTCTTAAAGAGTCGCCAGATATAGGAATCTGCAAAAATATATCCTCTCCCACCTCTTGCCACCATTCCCTATAAAGGAAGGGGAAAAAAACCCCACAATGAACCTTTGTCTTTCAGGATGTTGCCTTATGGTTGTTTGTCCATCGGTGACTGTGTGGGACTCATCGAGGTGGTGAGGAGCTCTCACACCATCATGCAGATTCAGTGCAAAGGAGGCTTAAAAGGAGCACTGCAGTTCAACAGCCATACATTGCACCAGTGGCTCAAGGACAAGAACAAAGGAGACATGTGAGATTCCTTGTTACCTGTTTTTCTTGGCCATATGCTTCTTTTTGCTGGAGACTTCACGAGAACTAAAGCTCATCAAGTGGGAGATTATGTCCATCTGGTTTTGGTTTTGTTTTCTTTTTTACCTGTCCTTGTTTGCCTGGTAGCTCTTTTGCAAAAGAAAAATGTGCACTTCTGTGTTATTAGAATATCTGAGGAAAGGGTCTCCTTTGTTGTTGGAATAGGTATGATGCAGCTATTGACCTGTTTACACGTTCTTGTGCTGGCTACTGTGTTGCCACATTTATCCTGGGCATTGGTGATCGCCACAACAGTAACATCATGGTCAAAGATGATGGACAAGTAAGAGATGTTTTTCTAAAATCATACCCTAAGGTCATCCTCACTTTGCTATGGGTTTGTTTTGGAGGAAAAAAAATCTATCAAAACTATAAGTAAATGATCAATTTTACTGTGACTTCATTTAAACAAGGAATTATTAATCTTAAAATATCTTTGTCTTTCCAAGCTGTTTCACATCGACTTTGGGCACTTCCTCGATCACAAGAAGAAAAAATTTGGTTACAAAAGAGAGCGTGTGCCATTTGTCTTAACACAAGACTTCTTAATAGTGATTAGTAAAGGAGCCCAAGAATGTACCAAAACGAGGGAGTTTGAAAGGTGAGCTTTCTTTTAAGCATTTAACCTCCAGCGTGTTTTGTACCTAAAATGCACTTTACTACTGGTGGCCTTTAATAATCAGACCTTTTAACTGAGCAGTAGTATTCTAATTGACTTGCAGTGGATATGTTCTAGTTCTTCAGTTGTAGATCAGCCATCCACTTTTAAGTCATTGGGTAATCTTAGCACTTACATGACCTTTGGTCTATGAAATACCACTTGAGATTTGCAGGGTCAGCATACATGTGAATAAAGATGGTAATTTTTCAAACATCTGCAATTTCTTTGACTTTGCACTTAAAATCCTCTTGAGATGGCAGAACTGCAGCTACTGAGAATTCTTAAATGTTGGGTGTTGTGTGCATCAGAGCCTTGCTGGTCATTCAGCCATACTTCTCTCTCCTATAGCTGTTCTGATATCAGCTCTTCAGCTGGCCTGTGTAGTTTGTGACAACGGCCAGAACCTGCTGAACAAGAACTTTAAAATAATAACAGTAAAGAAATAAATCTGTTGCTGTAGTCATTCTTAATATCTCTTTCCAGCAATCCAGTCTTTGAGAAGTTTCAATTTTAATTTCATTATGTTGATGGCAATGGAAGACAGATTTTGAATTATAGTGTCTGAACACTGCAGTGAAGCTTTTCTGCACTTTTTTCCCTTAACCTGGGTATTTCTCATCCAATGTGATATAGCAAATGCTCCTGTTTTCAGTGCATTCTTCAGAGTACCTAAGGAACAACAGCTGCTGCCCTCGTAAAACTGCAGGAGAAATGCAACTCTGAAGATAGCCAGGAAATCATTGATTTGAGCAGTGTATCAAGAAATATCTTTTGAAATCTGAAATGTTAGTAGCAGTGACAAAAATGGCCCTGTGAGCTCACATAAATTCGTGTTGAACAGTTGAATGAATTGCAGATGGGGTTTAAGACTTGAAAGCCTATCTTTGGATGTTGTGTTAGACTGACCACTATTAATCCTTACACAAATGAAGATAAACTAAGTAGGAAAATGAATGCATCTTGTCAGCTACATTATGGTGTTCTTACTAGACTAAGGCTGTCCACGTTTTTAGTGTCTGCTTACCTGTAAAACTGTTTTGGAGCTGAAGCAGTAATATGCATCCATTAGAGAAATGCACTGAGCTTTTTCCCCTGGTCTCTTCCAGGTTTCAGGAGATGTGTTATAAGGCTTACCTAGCAATTCGGCAGCATGCCAATCTCTTCATCAATCTTTTCTCCATGATGCTTGGCTCAGGAATGCCAGAACTGCAGTCCTTTGATGATATTGCATACATTCGAAAGACCCTTGCATTGGACAAAACTGAGCAGGAGGCTCTTGAGTACTTCATGAAGCAGATGAATGATGCTCACCATGGTGGCTGGACAACAAAAATGGACTGGATCTTCCACACAATAAAGCAACACGCTTTGAACTGAACTGACAGCAAAGAAAGCAAGAACTGAGACCCCACTTTGTGGGTACTGCACTGTTAATACCCATTAGCAGCAAAGACTGGTTGCATAGGAATTGCACAAACCATGAACAACATTAGAATTTATGGCAAGAAAAGAAACAAATTGTTCAGACAACTGTTGGAAAATAATGTAAAACAGGGTTTCAGATAGCACTAAAATTATAAACTTCAAAACTTAAGCTTTAGTACGATGTGTGCAGGGACCTTGACAAATTAGAGAGATGGGCAATCACCAAGTGTATGAAGTTTAACAAGGGCAAGTGCCAGATTCTGCACCTGGAATGGGGCAATCCTGGTTGTGTGTATGGACTGGGGAATGAGAGGCTGGACAGCAGCTGCAGAAAGGGACCTAAGGGTCCTGGTTGATGGCAAGTTGAACGTGAGCCAGCAGTGCCCTGCAGCCAGGAGGGCCAACCCTGTCCTGGAGGCATCAGGCACAGCATCACTAGCTGGGCAAGGGAGGGGATTGGCCCACTCTGCTTTGCACTGGGCCAGCCTCACCTTGAATATTGTGGGCAGTTTTGGGTGCCAGAGTCTAAAAAAAAATTAAGCTATTAGAGAGTTTCCAAAGGAGGGCCATAAGGATGGTGAAGGGTCTGGAGGGGAAGCCATATGAGGAGCAGCTGGGGTCACTTGGTCTGTTCAGCCGGAGAAGAGGAGAGTGAGCTCAGACCTCATCGAGCTCTGCAGCTTCTTCACAAGGGGAGGTGGAGGGGCAGGTACCGATCTCTTCTCTCTGGGGGCCGGTGACAGGATCTGAGGGAATAGCGTGGAGCTGAGTCAGGGGAGGGTTAGGTTGGACATTAGGAAAAGGTTTTTTACCCAGAGGGTGGTTGAGCACTGAACAGGCTCCCAGGGAGGTGGTCACAGCCCCAAGCCTGACAGAGTTCAAAGAGTGTTTGGACAAGGCTCTCAGGCACAGGGTGTGACTCCTGGGGTGTCCTGTTCAGGGCCAGGAGTTGGACTCAATGATCCCTGTGGGTCCCTTCCAACTCAGCGTATTCTATGATTTGATGACTCATGTTATGCTGTAAGCTCAAAAAGGTAAACTTAGAAGAATGTTTCCTTTTCTCATTTGGTAGGATAAATTAGAAGGAAAAAGAAAATAGTGCTAGTGCGAACATGAGAGTCCATCATCTGGTACAGCCAGTAGAGACTATGCTGGATTGTGAAGAATGGAAAGAAAACTCAAGTGATTGCAAATACTTAAATGCAGCATAGTTTAAAGGGAAGGAGTTTAAAGCTCAGAGATCTGAAAACAATAGTGAGAGGACAGTGCCTTTTAAATGTGCTCAGAGGCATGAACATTTTTGGGGTTTGGGTGGCCCTTCGATTTCTGGGTCCGTCATCTGCACAGTTTCTGAAAGCAGCAGGAAATAGGCCCACTCAGTATGGTGTTTCTTCTGCTCAGTATTTCTAGGGGTGCAATTCATACTTTCACAAAGAAACTCCCTATCATCCCCAAAAACTGACTAACCTGGAAATTGAATGGTCAGAATTGGGTTTAGTGCAACAGAGAGCTGTAGTGTTCATCTTAGGTTTGCTTTAATCTAACTTGAACTGAATAGATTTTTTTCATACATGTTTTCCAGAACCTAAAGAATGGTGAGTTATTAAAATTATTGAAAGATTATTTTTTTATAAAGGCTATTTATATAATAGGAACTATTATTAATATATATTCTTTATTTACATGATTTGTCCAATATTAACTCTCTTAATTTTGCAACCCAGTTCTATCTGTCCAAGACTCCCGTTTTCATTAACGTCACTGAAGGTGACCAGACATACTCCTAGGACCAAATTCAGCCCTAGTGAAAGAGGACACAAGTACCAGTGAAGTAGTGGGAATATACTCACTAAAGCCAGAGGTGAACTTGGCCAAAGTCTTTAAAAAATTTCTGGGAATCACTCTTCACATTACTGAAGTGATATGCTGGCTATTCCAAGAACGCTCATTTAAACGCTCAAAATTTGGGTCTACCATTTCTCCTCGTTCTTCCTCCCTTGGAAGTGGTTGTTGAATCCAGTAAGATACATCAGAAATAGCAATTTAGATTTTCAATATGATCAATAATTAGCAGTTCAGCAGACAGATATGTTGGCTAGCTCAAAGCATGTGGAGTTACCAAACATTTTATAGCTTTGTCTGTTTTGTGCGTGTGTGTAATATATATTTGTAAATCTAGTTCTTGTCCTTTATCACAATTACAATGTGTGCAATCAGTGAAATTGGCACCATGTTTTGAAACTGTTCAGAGTACTGAGGATTTCAGATTGCCCTTATGCACAACTTCAGGTAGGACTGTTTTTCTAATTCCTAAACAGGTTTTTTTAAAGTCAGTGAAGCCCATAATAGTTCTGCGGGTGATGTTCACCCTAACATTTTAAACTTGCTAGATTGGCAGCACTTGAATTCCAAAGGTTTGGGGCTTTTGTGGGTTCAGCTTGTTCACTTGCAAACACGCACCAAGGTGCCACTCAGAAAGTGCAATACCGCGTGTAATATAAAATATGCTGACAGTTGGTGTTAGATTAGAATATAAGCATATAAATAAACTGTACTTCGTGCAGGCTGTACTGATGAGGTAATGAGTGGTTGGCTTCATTTAGCAAATTGTAATATATGAAAAATGTGCAATCAATTACGTTATGAAAGACTTGGGGGATTGTAAACCAAGGGTTTGGTGTTTCAAGACACTTTCAAAGTCAGGATCCTGCAGCTGATTACTGCACTCATGGATACTTGATGTTGTGGGGGGAAGCCTGGTTTTGTGAAAACTACAGAAGCTCCAAGAATAGTATGGGAAATGTGAAGTTTTATTTCCTTAGTTCTACGAAATATTTTGGAGTAGTCCAATAGACTTCCCATTGCTCTTTTTATTGACTGTTACATATTCCTTTTTATTCATATGAATATTTTAACTCCTGCGAAGCTTGGTTTTACTTTCTAGAGCAAAGTTACCCTTGTATCTATTACTTTGCAGTCAACACACAAGAATGGTTTAGCTCTTAAAATGGGTTAGTTTCAGTTTAAGTTTAGTTCAAAAAATCTGAAACCCTGTTGGCTATAATTCTTAATTTAACTGAGTAAAACTGTTGCACAGACATCACATTAGGTGCTATATTATCTGTATTTATCTAGTGTTGAAACAATGCTTTACCTCGTTTATGCAAGAAATGGTCAGCTTTTTCCAACCTGGGTGAAAAGATTAATTCAAATTTATTGGATGTTATGAGGCCAAATTTCTTTGTACTTTGTCCCTTCCTAACCCTTCTGTAAATATGAGTATAAATGTCTTTCAGTTCAAGCACAGTATTCTGCACCCTTTTTGCCCAGACAGATGTATGAGGAGTCAGGCTCTGTTTCCAGAAGCTACTGCAATTAAATGTTGTGCATAAGCTGTAGAAGTTATTATGAGACTCAAATAGTAAAAGAAAGGAAACTTCAGAAGTGGCACAGACGTAATAAAGTTTGGAGCAATTGTAGCCTTTCAACAGATTTTTTTAAAAAGTAGGAGAAGCTCCTGGGCTTTAACCAGTTCTTTGCATAACCAGGATGGGCATTTGAAAAACATTCTGCCAGTGTTTCACAGAAAACAACAATCCTTTTCTCAGCTTCAAAGTGTTGAACCCTAATTACTGTATCCTGTCACGGCAGTTCCATGCTGATGTAACTTCACTGAGGATAGTGGAGGCACTGTTTGCTTACCCTGGTGGAAATGAGAGGATGTCATCTGCTCTCAGTATCAGAAGGAAGATCTGCTTACATACCATGAAAGCACTTGTAACTGAGTCCTAGATTTTTACAGAAATAACTTGGAATTTGGCTTATTTTTAACTGTTCCCACTTCATGGAGATTTGAAAATGCTCCCTTTGTTCTGGGAATCAGCTGCACAAAATACTAAAATAGTTTATTCTGGGCTTGAATTGAATCTGGGCACCTTGCTCCTGCAGAACTTCCTTGTAAGACTGCCAGAGCAAGGAGCTCAGGACTGGGCCATGTTTTTTATCACAAAGCATCAGGAAATAGTATTTTAGTGAAATAAAATTTAAAACCAGTAACTTTTTTCAGCTGTGAAACTGTGTTTGATATAATGACAGAACAGGCTGCTGCATATTAGTTTTACTTAGAATTACATTCATTGCTTTCCTAAGAGTAGCAGAAAAAGTACCTGTACTGATTTTATATGTGCATACTTCTTTATCTGAAAGGGTGCATTAGCAGTTTTATAATAGGTGAAACAGACTTCCATTATAATTTTTAAATTTTTTTTAAGAAGGCTTTTAAATAAAACCAAAATTGTCAGTGGTTTGGTATCTTGTGGAAAAAATATAAGCCTGCATATTGAGGACAATATAGGAATTACCAGGTTTGTAAGAATTTTGTATATGATGACCCTGCTGTTGGTGGTTTGGCAAGTTGTTTGTGGGTTTTTATGCCAACTTTCCTTTTTCTGTAAAGTATTAAATGCCCTTCAGTGGTCAGTAGCCCATGTTTGTTGACAATTTGAAGGTATTGTCTTTGCTTTGTCATATAACTGGCATGTTCAAATGTCTGTTCCTAATAGTAGTTATGAATTCCTCCTGTTTTGCATGTCTGTACAGGTTGCAGACCTGGGCTGGACCCATTCAAAAAACAAATATCAGAAAAGCCACTTGAAATTACTATTTTTGTTGATGTCTTTGACATCTTGAAAATACTTCAAGTTAATGAAAATGGTGTGGTATTACAGAAAGAATTGTAACTTGCTGCTTCTAGGATTTTTTTTTAACTTCTTTCACTTGTTTTAGTTTTACTTGAATGGAAGAACCACACTCGTTTTTTAAAAACACTATATAGCTGTGGATGTTGTTGCAGATTGTTGAATCCCAATTTAATTTTGCAATACATGTTTCATACAAATAATGGATTTGCATCTTTTTATTTTGTGCTGGAAGTTGTCTCAGTTTAGGTAAGGCTCTGTCTGTCCAAAGTGATGTGTAGCTCACCCCTGCAGCTGGTGTTGGTTTGGGGTTTTTCTTTGTTTAGTTTTACTTTTTTTTACATCTGTGTTAATGAAGGGAAGCCAACTGGAAACTGGCTCTAGAAGTTCTCTATTTGCATACACTAACCAAACCTATAGGTGCTCTGCTCTTTGAGAAATTCTGATTTCATTTCATCAGAATCGCTCTGGATTCACAACAGCATATGAAATCAGAATTAGGCTATATCAGAGCTCCAGATTATTTATTCCTATGATTCAGTATGAAAGGTTCTCATAAGGAGAGGAATGTTTAGTAGCAGCCCAGTTAAACACTTAATAATTTTATTTTGAAATAGTCTTTATTAACAAAGTAGCCTTTTCAACTCTTCAAAAGTACAGTAATCTTGTCTACAGTTTGTTTCATTCTTGTCACTTCAGTACTTTGCTCCTTGCTAGCTTAAATGTTTCCTCTTCCTACTCTTTTGTAGCATACAGACTTGTTGAACTCACACTCAGGAAAAATCATTGTTCTTCATTTGCCATACAGTGTTCTGGACTTCTGAGCTTTATGGGATAGACTCTGAAAAGTCTGAGGTCTTGCCATGTTAGTGCTCCTGACTCTAAGCCGGAGGTGAATCCCTCTGTCCCTTCTCTTCTCCAACACCCCTCTGGGACATGCCCAGAGCATAAGAACATCATAAAATATTTGTAAGAGAAGATCAATTGAAGCAATGTTCTGCCTGTACTTTGAAGTTAGTGTCCCCACTGGTTTGTGTAAGTGTGTTTTAAGTGTCCTTACTGTCACTTCTGTATGTGATGCAATATTCCTGCGGCAGAAGGAAGGCAAAAAATACAGTATTCTGTCTTGATTCTTTTTGAAATTCTGGTGCCTGATTCCCAGTAGTTATTAAACTGCTTCAGGAGCCATTCAGTTCAGTGTAACTGCATCCATTTTGTTAGGCTCCTGTTCCAGTAATAAAATTAATCACAGCTAAATCTGACTTAATTGTATTGCTGAAGTTACTGAAAGCCTAATTCAGGCAGAAACTGTTTTTTTTTCAAGATTCTTTATGTCTGTTGTAGTTTAGTTAATTCTTGTGAGCCAAAATATGGATATTCATAGTTGGAATCTCATTCTGCCTTGTTTCCTTAACTATTTTTAATCTATTTTCAGGCTTTAATGATAATATTCTATATCCTGAATTATCAACTGCCCCAGGCTGTCCAAAACTGTCTTACTGCTTCATTTGGGGCTGGGAAAAAAAGGAATAGAGGATTGGATAGAGGAATATAGATGAAAATAGAGGAAAATAGGATGAAGCTCTTCTTGTCTTATAGGAGCTGTGGTCCAAATTCTTTATTTCTCATGTGAAGATAAATGTGTAATTGATTATCTGGAAGTATCATCCTTTCTCTTTGCCCCTTGCACCTCTTTAAGTATTAACTGTGAAAATCCACTACACTATGAAAATCTACTTCCCTGGTGGAGAAAAGGGCTTTAAATATATATAGCTGCAGTTTGAAGTCCTGGATTCTCGGGTTTGAAATTTTGTAAGTATTGTTGTCATTGTAAATGGCAACACAACTGCAGAATTTTCACACAATCATTGAGGTTGGCAAAGAACCTTTGGAGTTAATTTAGTCCAGACACCCTGTTCAAAGCAGGGTCAGCAATAGAACAGGATGCCCAGGACACTGTCTAGCTGGATTTAGAGTCTGTCTGAGAAAGAGGAATCTGCAGTCAATTTATTTTTTCATAATGTTTATATGAAATATCTTCTATTTCATTGCCTGATGTCCTTTCAGTGGGCACTGAGAAAAGCCTTGCCTGTCTTTATTCCTCCCTATGAAATACTTATGTACATTGACCAGATGCCCCCTGGGCTTTCTCTTTGACCAGGACAGCAATCCCAGCTCTCTCAGCCTCCTATCCTATCCTTTATAGATCCATTCCAGCACATCCAGGTTTGTACTGGGAACCCCCATGCTCCAGGTGTGGCCTCACCAGTGCTGAGCAGAGGGGCAGGGGGAAGGCTCACCTCCCTTCACCTGCTCTTCCTAAGGCAGCCCAGGATCCTGTTGGCATTTTGGGTAAATAGAGCCCGAGAGGGTGTCAGCTCTCAATGCTTCTGTGTAACTTCAGTGAAGCTGGGAGCAGTTACCTGTCTGCATCAAAGGGAAAGTAAAAACCCCCACCAGTGCTTCAATTCTCTTCTAAAAATGAGACAATTACCTTTGAAATAACCACTACTGGGGCAGGGGGGGATGTTGCCGTGTGTGTGTCATTCTGTGATAAAGGTCTGTGGTAAAGTAGGTAGAAAGCAAGACATTTTTAGTAATAATGGGCCAAAAAGTATTTAAGATGCAGCAAGATGCATGTGTTGTCATACTGAGAATAGTCTTGCAGTACTTTAAATAAAAAATACCACAACCCCTTTTTTAACCCTTCTGCTGTGCTACTCAAGTAACAAAAGTTTGGCCTATGATACTTATTGTAGTTCACGTTCATAGGAAACTGTAAAAAGTCTGCTTTTATTTATCTTTGCGGTCTGTATCATGATGTTTATTAAAAAATACTTTTGTTTGGTTTTTATCACACTTTTGAGTGTTAATGTATATACTAACAACTAAATTAAAATGATATGGTTGGTACACTTGTGAATTCTGAAGTGAGAATTTAAGGAATATTCACTCTTGGTGTGTGATTTGGTGTTGCAGCTCCTCTGCCTTTGAAAAAGGCTAGAAGAAAGGAAATGGAAATTGCATACCTCAGTTAATTTGGGGGGAACAGAAATAGAATTTGCATTATTTAGGGGTGAAAAGTCCAATATGCATGTGGCATTTGTTCTTGTAAACGCTGATCCTCAAAATAAGTAATTTTATTTTAGTTTTAGACGTGGGCTGTAAAAAGCTGTGACAAGAGAGATGATGTTATTGAAGTGTTTCAGCTGCATGGTTTACAGTCCCTGCTAAATCAGTCTGGTTTTGAAAAATAGGCTTCATGCTTTCATTACCAAAATTATAATTTAAAACAACAAACAAACAAGGTTATATTTTTGTATCCAATACTAATTTTGAAAGAGTGACAAACATATTTGGGGAAATTACTCACTGGCAGTATAAGAGCATGAGGCTGCAAAGGAGCTCCTGTGGACATGTTGGCCTACTTTGGACTCCAGTTGCTAACAAACTGGGAAGGATTTGAGTTCTCTTGTGAGGATTTCACTTTTTTTGGGAGGGGTGAGGCAAGTGTCAGGGTTTTTAATCAGGCCCCTTCGAAACATTTTTGTCCCCAGTCAGCTCTAAACTTTGTACAGTTTGGTCAGTTCTGTTTCAGGTCACACTGCCCAGCTTTGAGAAGGGCTGTGCTCCAGCAAGTGCTCAGTCTGTGCTGGATCAACTTTATAATTATAAATGGACATCACCATCCTTACCTTTATTTTGAAGCTTCAGCAGAGCTCTGGTCTGAAAAGTATGGCTGGGGGTTTGGAACTAGCTACTTCAGCAACCTGAACTAACAGGTTAAACTGGTGTTTATTATCCATAAGGTGAGTTTTACCTTTCCTAATAACTATGAAATGGTTGTGAGTGGCTACAACTGCGTGTTAGTTGCACAGGATGGTTTAGGATAAGAGGATCATCAGCTCTTGTTCAAATAAAAATTTTAGACTTTATTGCCATTTAGTGCCAGGGTGGGATTTTTGTGGTAGTTCTGAATCTAAACATGAAAACATTACAGAAAATTTGCAAAATAATGCTGGTGAAACAAGAAAGATTTGCAGTGTGGGCAGCTTGCTTCAGCGTGGGAATCTCAGTAAGCCCTCCTGATCTAACGCTCAGAAATCAGTCTGTTTTCCAACCTGCCTTGGAAAGACTCAATCCAAAGTCTGAACCCATGTAACAAAAGAGCTAAGAACCTGATACTAGACAAGAAATGTCAAGTAACCTCCTGCATGTCCTTTTAAACACTTAGAAATCCACCACCAGTGAAGGTTATCCTCATGAGCTTTACTAACTGCTTTCATTGGAGAAAGGTTTACCCCATTACCCCATGCTTATTTTGGTCAGGATACATCCCCACTAATTGAAATAAGCATCATCTATGTTGCCCATTTAAACAAGAATGTGAATGTCACATAGGCTTTTCTGTATTTTCAGTTGGAATCTGTTCTGACTGATTAAAACCTCACCCAGAGCTCTCTGAACATCCCAAGCATGTGGTGGTTTAGAAAACAAGACTCATTTAGGCTTTTCTGTCTAAAGCATTGATAGCTCTGTTTGATGCGTGTGACTTTGAACTGGATCTGCAGCTTCAAAGGGGATTCTCCTCAGATGTTTTTCTTTCACTTAAAGCCTTGTCTTTTTATCTGACATAAGTGGTGTTGGGCTGTGCTGCTTTGGGTGGAGAATAAATCAGTCAAAAGGTACAGAAGATGCTTTGGTCCGCCTGAGTTTGCCTCACAAGCAGGACTGAATTCAAAGCAAAAGCTTGGGTTTGGGTTTTTTTCCTCTCTCTTTACTATGTATGGATTTTGGGTTCTCATCACTGCCCTCCGCTGGGAGCTGGGGAAAGTGCTTTCCTGGAACACTTGTATGGAAAACATTCCGGTGAACAGAGGGAGAAGTATGTGGGCATCCGCCCATTTGGGTAGCTATAGCCCATTTATGAAACCTTTAACACAAGCTGTCCTGGGGAAACCTCAGCAACCACGGCGGGAATAAAAAGCAGAAAACAAACTGAACTGGGAGACCAAGAACTCGTTTGATTGGTAACTCAGCACAGGAGATCATAGACATACAACATTTATTTAATGTCTGAGGGCTCAGCAGTGTGCCAGCAAAAGAACACCTTTAGTTCTGTTTTGCTGCTTACCACTAAAACTCCTGTGTGACCATAGGATGAAGCTTTTCTATCTGGCTCTAAGCAGATCACATTACCCTAAAGGCATGTTTCCAGCCTCAGGACAAAGGCTAAAGGTAGGATTTTATAGACAGAGTAAGTCCAGTTTCATCTGCCAGATAATGAACAAAACTAAGGCCATAAGCAGGGTATAGTTTCTTTTTTTACTAATCAGTGGAGAAACACCATTAGGGATACTGTGGATTCTCTGCTAATTCAAAGCTTTCTTAGAATTAGGTAAATTCAGCCTAAGCCAGAACAAAATAATTCAATGAATGAAATGCTTAGCAAAATTCTGTAAGTTATTTTAAGTCATGGAAATAAGGACTGTAGTGGCCTCCCTCATGTCTTCAAAATTAATGAGGTATTTTTTTAAAAAGTAAGATGCTCTTTGAAGTGTTCTGCTTTGTGAACCAATACAATGTGGTTATTTTTCCTGTGGCATGATAAAAAGTGAAGATGAAATCAGCAAAAAGGGATGTGATTATAAATTTTGGAAAGGGAGAGTTGCTTATTTTAATTTTCAAACCCTTATTTATACATATTTCACAGAATCATTTGGAATTGCTAGTTTTTGAAGGGACCTTTGGAGATCATCCAGTCCAAAGCAAGTAACACAGGAACACATCCAGGTGGGTTTGGAATGTCACCAGAGAGGGAGAATCCACAACCTCCCTGGGCAGCTGTTCCAGTGCTCTGCCACCCTCAATGTGAAGAAGTTTTTCCTCGTGTTGAGGTGAAACTTCTTGTGTTTTAGTTTATGGGCACTGCTCCTGTTGCTTGGAACCACCAAAAAGAGTCTGGCACCATCTTCTGGCCCCTGCCTTTGAAATATTTTTGTGCATTGATGAGATCCCCTCTCAGCTGTCTCTTCTCCAGACTCACCAGGCCCAGTCCTGCAGTCTCCTCACCAGAGATGTGTCAGACCCCCCTCACTTTCTGCCTCCACTGGATCCCCTCCAATTACTCCTTGTCTCTCTTATATGTATATATTCCTTTCTTGCACAGTATATATTTATGATACACTTTATATTGATTCTCCTATACAGTAGCTCTAAGGGGCAGCTTCTACATTGACACAAAAAGTAAAGTTGAGTTTTATGAGGTTCCAGCTTTGACATCACCCTCTAATTTGTGTAAAATCTGGGCGCTGACACTATTCTGAAGCAGGCTTACATGCTGCCAGCTACCTTACAAGCTCTGGACGAGGCCTGTAGATGAAAACGTGGCTGTGCTGAAGGTCTCGGTTTATACAAAAACACAAACGCAAGGTTTATTTAGGCCCCTCGCCGTCGCTATGGCGACGGGCGGGTGCGGTGGCGGCCGTGGCCGGCAGGGGGCGCTGCGGGCGGCGGCCGCTCGCTCGCCCCTTTCCCGCCCCTTGCCCGCGGAGCGGCCGGGCCGGGCCGGGCCCGCGCCGAGCGGGGCGGGCGGAGCGGCCGCGCCGGGCCCGGGAGGAGCGGAGCGGCACTGGCGGCCGGCAGGTGAGTCCCTGCGGCAGCGCCCGGGGAGCCGAGAGGCGGGAGCCGCCCGTGCCCCGGCCCCGCCGGGGAGGTGAGCTGTGAGTCACGGCCTGGCCCGCGGCTCTCCCGGTGCGGCCCCGGGCCGGGCCCTCTCCCGCCGCCCCTGCGGGGTCGCGGCCTCTCCCTGCCCGCGGCTCCGCGGCTGCCGCCGGGGCGGAGCGGTGCCTTTGCCGCGCTCCCGCCAGACTCCCCGTGCGGCCTCCGCGCAGGCCGCGCCGCCCCGGGGCCGATCGGGATCCCGATTCTCAGGGCCTGGATCCCGCTTTTCAGGGCCAGGGAAGGCCGCTGGAATAGAACAACCCACCTTGCTGCCCCTCGGTCTGATCCGTGGAGAAAAGCGTTGAGCTTTTCAAGCGCGTACCTGGGGTGAGACTTGCGGTGTCAGTGCTCTGTCGGTTCTTCCCTTGCAATCACAGAAAACGGTGGGGGTACTGATACTTCTAGATCATGATGTAACATCGGAATCTATGAATTTTTTTTCATCCCTTGAAATAAATCCCTTGAGAAAATATTTAATCTCAAGGGAACATAGTTGACTTGATCAGGGCCCTTTTTTCCCTCCTTTCATCTCTGGTGCATGGCACTGACTGCAGAAGATCCTGGGCCCGCAAGTGCTCTTCAATTATGGCAACCCACATCACATTCCTTCTTTGCAGCCTTTTCTTCTTCAAGACTGTTAGTCCCATATATAGCGCCAGTATTTTTGTTTTGTTTCCAAATATTTTTTCTGCTCTCAGGAGCTGCCAAGTGCAGCAAAAGCCAACTAACTTGAGACAAAAGAAAAAGAAATACACCAGTGCATCGACCTTACTAATTCTGATTCTCTAAACCAAAATTAATATCAACTTCTTACATTGCTTTCTAGCTTCAATTTCCATAGATTCATTCTTTGTAGTATTTGTATCACTTGTCTCTGATTCTGTGTTTTATCTATTTTGTGCTAAAGTTTTAAGTGGTTTAAAATGCTGTCACTCCGTAGGTGAAATCTTCTTAAGCTGATGCATTCACTACATTTGGAAGCTCTACAGCTATCAGCTTAGGAAGCTTCCTCTGCTTCCTGATACTGAAGAGTCTAGGATTTTTGGTAAGAGAGCATGACTGTGTTAATATTTTAAACACTAAAGCTTGTTTCTGAAGGGCTCTGCCTCAGAATGTCCTGTCTCTGACAAAAAGGGTACTGGAGAGAAGGCTAGTAGATGACCCTGAGTGCTGGAGTACCTGGAGTTCTGACTTGTCTGTCTTTAAGGTTAACTTTCTTTTGCTCCAGGAATGTGAAACTGGACTTCAGCAGTTGTGTGCATTTAGTGGGTTCTTAACTGTATCAAAAAAAGGCTGAGGAACAAGAAGGGGGAGTAGGAAAAAACTTTTGTATTTGATATGCAGATTTTCAAAATGCTTGTATTGTTCCATAATGTTCTGAAAGATAAACTAGATACAAACAAGCCTAGTTCTTTAATGTTTTTATTTTACAGTTCATGTAGACTGTTCAAAATGAATGAACATCCTAAAAAGAGGAAAAGGAAGACTCTGCATCCTTCTCGTTACTCAGGTCAGTCTAGAGCTTGGTGTACACTTTAGTAAGTTAATCTTTTTTTCTCAGAATAAAAACTTTACAAGTTTACACGTGCCAACATGTGGAAAAGCAGTAACCTGAAGGGTGGAATAAGAAATCTTGGTTTGAATGGGCAGCACCCAAACTGCAGGCTCCTTTGTTGGGCCACTTTGAGCCAGTGCACCTGAAGGGTTTGTTCTGTACTCCCTGCAAGTGGGGGAACTGGCTTTAGCTGCAAATGAAGGTGATTCTGCTTTCACAGAGGGGAGGAATTCTGTAAAAGTTGGGGTGGGGGTGGAGAGAAGTGTTCAGCACTGAATGGATGACACATTTGTCAATGTCCTCAGTGGAAGCAGAGACATGATACTCCAAACATCAGGGCAGCAGCTGGAAGGTGTCAATCACAACAGGGATTCTTCCAAAAGAACGAGTAAAAATGTGAAAAGAATTTTGATGAACAAAATGCATCTAGCTTTTGCATCTAGCACAACAAGACATGAATACTTAAACTTGTTTTTTGATGATGTTTTGGTTTAGATTCTTCAGGTGCAAGCAGATACATAGACAACAGTGGCATTTTTTCTGACCACTGCTATAGCGTCTGTTCCATGAGACAGCCAGATCTAAACAGAGGTAAGACTGTGTTTTTAGGGTCTTGTTCTGCAGTTCTTTAATGTGTCATGTTCCTGTTCGTAGAAGCAAATAGAATACACAATATATAGCAGGTGATTTCTGAGTGTCCTTGTAATCTGACGGGCTTTAGACTGGTGAGACTTGTTCAATTGTTACAGCTGAAATACCGTTTTCAAAGTAGAAACAATGACAACAAAAAGAGCCTTCAATTTTACATTTACAATGGTGATTAAACTACCTCAAATACTCACTGTGTAGGTAACAAAGTTGATGAGTTCAGATGGAAACAGTTGCCTTGAATTGTACCTGGCAAAACAAAATGCCCTTTTATAAAACATCCAATAGTGGGTGGAAAGTTAGCAGAGTAAATGTGATGGTGGATTTTTAGTCTATTTATTTTTCTTTTCACTTTAATAATTAACCATAAAGTCTGCAAAAGTTTTAGAAAGTATCATATTTTAAAATGTAATGTCCAGAAATATTGAAGAATATTTTTTTAAGTTGTGTCTCTTAAATGTAACATTTCATTTAAGGATTTTAAATTCTTTTCTGTATAATCAGCTGACTATTTTCTGCTGAAATCTAGACAGAGTTAACTACATTTTGAATTCCTTTGTTTTTCTCTGTGTGTATGGAAATAATTTTCAAGGTATTTATTGTCACATTTTTAAATGTAGGTTATGATGCGCTTAGTAGATAAAGATAAATTTATGCAAGTAGAATAGATAAATAGTAAGTAAGATCTATGACTAAATCAAGGAATCAGGATGATGCTAGTGTGGACAAATGATGACAAGGAAATGCTTCCCTTCCCTTTGCAGGTAGATTCCACAGTCCTGTGCAGAGCTTGGACACGGATGATGATGGGAGTCCAGTGCATGCTGGGAGCTCTCACTGGAGCGGGGCACACTCAAATGTTGGGATGCACTGTACAGACCCTAAAAAGAGGGATAAAGGTAAAGGTCAGTGTGTTTGCAGATGGAATGCAGGGAGGTTGGAGAGCACAGCTGCTGCTGGCTTTTCATGTAACTTCCTTGCTTTGAGAGAAATGCTGAAGGATTTATAGTTTCTGGTATTGCTTTGTTAGCTGAAAATACAGCCTAGTCTGGCAGGGGAAAAATAACTGGTCTTTGCATTTGAAAGCTGCTTTAGCTGGCTGAAAAGTTAAAAATTTCAGGCCCAGGTGTTTTGTAGTGGGTTTTTTTCAATCTTCTATTATGTATTTCCTCCTGCAGATAAAGGTACTAATAATGGAATGTGCAGAGACTTATGTGACTCACCTATATTCAGCGACAGCCCCACAGAAGAAGAGAAACCTCTAGATATCCAAACTGTAGAAATTTCTACAACAGAAGTGAATGCTGTAGAAGTTCATGATATAGAAACACAGACTGTATCACCTGAGAAGCTGGAAGCTGAGGATCTTGAGGAAATCCCTCTGGAGACCTGTAAAATCTTTGAGAAGAACCAGGCTTTGAATATCACAGCTCAACAGAAATGGCCCTTGCTGAGAGCTAACAGCAGCGGCTTGTACAAGTGTGAGCTCTGTGAATTCAACAGCAAGTACTTCTCTGATCTGAAGCAGCACATGATCCTGAAGCATAAGACATGTACAGAAACTCATGTCTGTAAAGTTTGTAAGGAAAGTTTCTCCAGCAAAGTGCAGCTCATTGAGCACGTAAAACTACACGAGGAGGATCCATACATCTGTAAATACTGCGATTACAAAACGGTAATTTTTGAGAATCTGAGTCAGCACATAGCTGACACTCACTTCAACGACCACCTGTACTGGTGTGAGCAGTGTGATGTGCAGTTCTCCTCCAGCAGCGAGCTGTACCTGCACTTCCAGGAGCACAGCTGTGACGAGCAGTACCTGTGCCAGTTCTGTGAGCACGAGACAAACGACCCCGAGGATCTGCACAGCCACGTGGTGAACGAGCACGCGTGCCGGCTCATCGAGCTGAGCGACAGCTACAACAACAAGGAGCGTGGCCAGTACAGCCTCATCAACAAAATCAGTTTTGACAAATGCAAAAACTTCTTTGTGTGCCAGGTGTGCGGCTTTAGGAGCAGGCTGCATACCAACGTCAACAGGCACGTTGCTATTGAGCACACCAAAATATTCCCTCATGTTTGTGATGACTGTGGGAAGGGATTTTCAGGTATGTTGGAATATTGCAAGCACCTAAGCTCTCATTTATCTGAAGGGATTTATTTGTGTCAATACTGTGAATATTCAACGGGACAGATTGAAGACCTTAAAACTCATTTGGATTTCAGGCATTCAGCAGATTTGCCTCATAAATGTACTGATTGTTTAATGAGGTTTGGGAATGAAAAAGATCTTTTAAGTCATCTTCAGATACATGAGACGGTGTGATTGCATTCTTTCCCTGTAATCAATTTGTTAGAATTGGAATTAATTTCCAGTCACTGGAATGTGATATTAAATACAATTTTAATAGCAATTGTACATTTCTAATGTTTTCATCTTTATATCAGTAAAGCATGTATAGCACTTGGTGTTGTGAATTTCCTTGTCTAGGCGTTTCAGTAGGAATAATCACATTTACAGTGTGATGGATCAGATTTTGGGGGGAGGGACAATGGGAATAATTGCATGTTGTGATACCAGTTCTGATGGTCATCCTATAGACCAGCTCTCTTGAGTTTAAAAAGGCAAAAAAACAAAGCAAATACTTAATTCCATGTTTAAATAACCCAATACTGGTCTCAGTTGCACATCCAGCTCATGTTTCCCTATGTGGCAGCAGGTTGCACTGGTGTTTAGCAGTAGCACTGGCCTGCCAAAGATAAGGTTGTTCCAGAAGTTCCCAGTCATGGACATCTCCAGATTCACATACCAGCGTTCATTTCCCACCTCATGCTCTTGATAAGCTTTTTCAACAGTCCTATTTTTCTGTTGGGATACCTTTCTGACTTCACTGTTCTCTTTGTTCTATGTTTAAGTCCCATCCATGGGACTGACCAACACATGTACAACACACTCTTTCACACACGTACTACACGCCTCTCACATGATAGTCCCTTTATTTACCTCCACTTCTTGTCTTTTAATGCACTGGCTTTTAAGGGAGACACACATTGCTTGGGTTTGGATTGGATCATGTTCTAATTGCAAAAGGAATTTGCAGTGATCCTTCTGAGAATGTACAAAATGAGTTCTTGCGTAAAATCCTAATTTAGCTCTCACTGAAATTATGTATGTCACCAACTTCTGACTAGAGCAAACTTCCAGTAGTCTGTATTATTGTAATAATTCTGTATATTTATAGTTATCTTTTCACCATTAGTAACTTGAGGAATGTTATTTTAACTCTGTAAATTTTAAACTTTTATATATAGGCTTAAATGACCGGTACATTACAAGATTTTTACTAATCACTCTCAGATTATTTCACACATTTGTTTATATTACATATAGCACTATCCTGCCATTGTAATCACTGGAAATGAGTTTTTGCAGTTCATTCTGTAGCTCTATTTCCAAGTGAATACTTGGACAAATAAGAAACAAGAGTGGGGTCACTTAGATTATGCTAGATACCATGGTGAAAATACCCATAAATTACTGGTGGAGTTTGCATTTCTTTCTTCACTGACTGTAAATTTGTAATGTAAGACTGTCTAATGCAAGCTTTGTATAGAGATAATTAATGTATCAAACATTTCTTGATCAGTGAGATGTGGTGTTATCAGCTTCAAGGCATGCAAAGGTCTTTGGATTTGATTTTTAAAGCTAAGGATAAAACTTGGCTGAATGTTATCAATTAATGGAATTCTGATTTCCAGAGACGTATTTCTGGAAAGTCTATGAACTTAGTGTTTATTTTGTTGTGGGAGGCAAGACCATTTCTGTCACTTTGAAATGCTGATTTACTACTAGATCTTGTGTTTTGTCTTTGAAAAGGGCAACCTGAGGGTGTCTTGCTGTATTTTATTACTCCCTTGTGTAGAGAATGACAGTATCTGTGGTAGAATTGCCGATTTCCTATTTTGAACACATTCTTCCTGGCTGGCTTAAAATGGTAGCAATAATATAGTTAACAAAACACTAAGATGAATTATTTTTTATATGGAAAGTTAATTTTGCTCATATATCAGAAAGGGGGAATGCTGCGTCTCTGAAAACTCTGCTCCTGCTGATGGCACAGAGGTGGAATGGCACAACTGAGTTCTGGAGAGAAAGCTGCTCTGGGAGACAGTGAGAAGAAAGGGGGGAAAAGGCATTTGAATCCCCCCAAAATAAATAAGGGGGCTTAAGAAGTGTGTATATTTGCATAGACCAGCATTGTGTCCCCAGCAGGAAAGATGGTGTCCTGTGCCAGCACACAGCCCTGTGACACAGCTAACTTGCTTGTTGACATTAATAACTTCATGGCTGTCTTTGAGTTGGGTTATTTCTGATCTCTAAACTGGGAATCAAAACAATACCCCACAGGAATGTTGTGAAGCCAAACCATTCCAAACTAAAATGCAGTGTCTAAACAGGAAATGTATCCAAGGTCGTCTTAGGTTGGATTTTATAAATAAGGGACTAATGTTTGTATTTTCTTTTTAGTATCTATCAGGGAGTAAATAGAAGTGTACAGGAGCAGCATGTCTCATTTTAAAAGGGAACACAAGTACGCTGCTGGCTTCCACGTGATCTGCATATTAAAGAAAGAAAGTTACTAAGTAGTAGGAAAAATAGGTAATGAGTCTGCCTAGAATCTGGAAGACTGAAAGGCATGGCTGAGCATGCCAAGGACAGGGAAAAGACCTTTGGGTTATTTAGGTGAAGCACGTAAGTGGAAGGTGAGTGCTCTGACCTGAGTGCAGCTGCTCTGGTACTGCCACAGATCTGTCACGCTGGAGCCTGAGCAGCTCATCTCAGTCTGGAGTGGCAGAAATAAAACTGTAGGGACCAGCACTGTGCCAGTATTCATTATTTTTCTCCAAGGCAGTAAGTATCAAATTCTGGTTGTTCACTGGTACCTGCAAGGTTCAGTAGGAACAGTATTCCAAGCAGAAGCTATGCAAAATCATGAGTTTGGTTTTGGCAGTGTTTTGTATTTGAGAAATCTGTATTTGATTCTTTGCTTTTCAGATTTTGAACCCTTAGTTTCGATGTATGACTCTTTTCTAGGGGTATTTTCCAACCTTAACAAGTCTCTGTGTGTCAGATTCCTGGATCGTTTTGAGCAAAAGACCTTTTTTATGTGAAAGATTGTTGACTTCAAAACAAAGTTATTATTGCAAGATCTTAAATACAGCCGATGAGTAATCCTCAACGTGTTCCCTAGAATGCTGTTGTCGCCGATTTTCATTTTGGTTCTCGTTTCCTAATGCTCCTGTATCAAATGCATGAGGTATCGGTGCTCTTTAACTCCTGGAAGCCCTGAGCGTTGTCACTTTGCAGACTTTGAGTGAACCGTGGTGCTGCGGCTGAGCTCCTGGGTGATGGTCCCGGTGCTTCTGCCCGGCTCCATTTCGCGACCTGCCCGCGCTCAAGATGGCGGCGGCCGCCCTCAGCCCGCACTCAACATGGCGGTGCCCGGGCGGGCGCGGAGCGGGGTCATGGGAGGAGGAAGGGGAAGTGACGCCCCCCCCGTCCCGGCGGCGGCGGTGACGGGCACGGCCGGGGCCGGCGGGCTCCGTGAGGGACAGGGGCCGGCACCAGGAGCTCCGTGAGAGACTAGGGGGGAGCGGGGGCTCAGTGAGGAACCGGGGCTATGCCAGGGCTCCGTGAGAGACCGGGGCGAGCGGGGGTTTCGTGAGGGACCGGGGTTGAGCCGGGGCTCAGTGCGGGACTGGGGCCGAGCCAGAGCTCCGTGAGGGACCGAGGCCGAGCCGGGTCTCCATGCGGGACCGGGGCCGAGCCAGAGCTCTGTGAGGGACCGGGACTGAGCCGAGGCTCCGTGAGAGAGCATGGCTGAGTGAGGCACCGTGAGGGACGGGGGCCGCCGCGGCCCCTCGGCCTGACCCCACCGAGCCGGGGCTCCGGCAGGGAGCGGGGCCCGTCCTCGCTGGCCGGCAGGACAGCGCTGACCCGCGGGCGGTGGGGAGGCGGGAGCCGTGTTTGACGAGGGGAGAGCCTCGTGTTTCCGGGACAGATAGCACCAGATCCGTTCGAACCTGTGCCCGAGCTTCGCCAGCCGCTCTTGGCGCTTGTGGTGAGGAGAGGAGGTCAGAGTAAACAGCGCAAACTGAGTTTATTGCCCTTTGGAGTTTGGAGCTTTGGTTTGGGGCTTCAGGCGTTTTTGTTTTGTTTTGCTTTGTTTCTTAATGGCTGTGTGAGCAGTGTATGAGTTTTAATTAGCTGGGTGTACCGAGTCTTTGGTCACTTTACACCCCTTTCCTTGCAGCTACAGCATGGCAGAAGCCTCTGTCTCTCCACTGAAGCACTTTGTGCTGGCCAAAAAGACCATCACTGCCATCTTCGACCAGCTGCTGGACTATGTCACTGAGGGAGCAGCCTTTGTGGAAGGTGAGCTTTCCTCTTAAACACGGGAGCCTTGTCCTTTGTTTTGAGTATGTTTTACAGCAGCTTAATGTACCTTATGTTATCTGTTGCTGTGCTGTTTGTATAAACGTGCACCTTCAGAAATAGTCACATTTTTCATTTGACATTAAGGTTTTTTTCAGCTTGTGCTGGAAAGAATGCCTGGCGTGGCTACATATCTGAAAAGCTGATTAAGTCACTTGGACTGGCAGCTTGGTCTCCTTTCCATGAGGGTGAAAGCTTAACCACCCTGACCCTGTAGTTCTGTGGTGGTTTCTTTTGCAGAGAGGGAAGGACAAACAGGTTCTCCCATTTTCCAGCAGAAAGGTGCATCAGTGATGCAATGCAGGGAATCACTGGTTACACCCTCAGAGGTTTTAGCAGCGTGGAACGTGTGTGGCCACACAGAGTTGGTTGCTCATCATCCCGGTGAGCTCTGCAAGGGGAAGACAGCCCAGCTTAGCTGGTGTATCCATGAGAGGTCCTGGCTTTCCTTTCTGAAGGAATCAGGTGTCCCAAGGAACTGAGCAAGTGAGCCCATCAGGCTGTGTTCACAGGGTTAGTGGATCAGTGGTTGGATTGGCGATTGATCTGAAGTGATTTATGTTGTGATTTTACCAGTGCTTGTGGCAGAGCTGTCAAATGATAAGGGCTGGTATCAGTGTCTGTAGTGGGCTTTTGCGTAATTAAAATTTGCAGTTGGCATGTGAAGTACTGATTACTTACACCTTGTATCACAGAACACATTCTCTGTATGTGATTGCTTTTATGTTTCTCCTTTCTGTGTGCAGCCACATGCAGGAACCCAGAGCTTAATCAGATAGCAACAGAAGATGAACTAGCAAAAATACAAGCATATAAAAAAAAGCTGGCAGTCATTGGAGAGGTGCTCTCACGGAGACACATGAAAGTGGCATTTTTTGGCAGGTAATGAACAAAATTACCAGGACTTGGGTTTTTTTGTTTTTTGGGGTGTTTTTGGCTTGGGGAGGTCAGAGGTTGTCCTGTACTCCGGAATGGCTTTTGGGTTTTTTAAGCTGGTGGTTTTGTTTGTTTAATATATTCTTTTTGTTCTGGACTGTTCCCGCTGAGGACTTTTTTTTTGTATTTGATCAGAAGTGCTGAAGAGCTAAACTTGGATCTGTTCATGTTTCTGTCTATAAGCAGCTGAAAAGAAACAGAGACAGTTGACTGGTTGGTTGTAACATTAGTCTGACAGATCTGTATGATGATTTTAAGGATAGCAGTAACAATGTGGTCTGCTAATCCACTTTGCTTCAGGGTGATTGATTTTTCTGTGATTACATTTAAACATGTGCTTATGTATTTTTGGAGTGTGAATCTTCATGGTTCTAAAAATTCTGTAATAGTATTGGAAAAAGGTGTACAACAGTGGTCTTGCCTTCATTTTGCTAAAAGTAGTTTATTAATTTAAGGAAAAACTATAAAAAGTTCTGGAATAAAGAGATTAGTTATATCTCAGCCTTGATATTTCAAAAAGTTAAAAGTTGAATACAAGCTGTGGTGTGTGATAAAAGTTTCCCTTTTGCAAAGGGAAAAAGTTCTGAGCAGAAAAAAGAGAACTCAACTCTTCCTCTGGCATTTTGAATGAGTTTGTGAACTGTTATACAGTGAGCACTGAGCTTTTCCTGGAAGTAGCCCAAAACCGAGTTACAGTCTGTGTAACTTCATGCTGTTGTGTAATAGTTAAACCTCAGATATTTATGGGTGAGGGGCAGAGGGTGAGTGCAAAGGAGGACACAGCTGAGGGCTTCAGGTTGCTGCAGAAGGTGGAGTTGGTGACCAGTTCCTCTGAATGAGCACTCCCCACTCTCTCCTGGCTGCAGCTCTGTACCCAAACCAGCTTGTGCTCTGTGGGGCTGATGGACTCCAGTGGGGGTGCATTCAGTTCAGCACAAATGTGTGTTTGATGCTGCTGTGCTCTGCTTAAAGTGCTTTTGTTTTCTATCCCTCTAGAACAAGCAGTGGGAAGAGTTCAGTCATTAATGCAATGCTGTGGGATAAGGTGCTTCCCAGCGGGATTGGCCATACAACAAACTGCTTCCTCAGTGTGGCAGGGACTGATGGAGATAAGGCTTATCTTATGACAGAAGGATCAGATGAAAAGAAGAGTGTCAAGGTACATTTCTTGGATGATTTCATGCCAGTTTTCACGGGAACAGTTTCTCAAAGGGTCTCATTTTTAACACCTATTTCAAGTCCAACAAAAGTATAAGACTCGCTCATTCTGCATTTTTAAGTTCTTATTTAGGAGGGAAGAAGGAACTAATGAAAGTGCTTTGCTCTACAGTTTTTCTTGGCTGTTCTAGAGAAACAACTAATGTGTCTCATTGTAGCATAGCATGTGTTGAGTGATTTATTTTTATAGGGCTAAGTAAGTCCTGTTACTGATTAGGGATTTGGAATGTACCCTTCATTTGGACTTACGGTGTTCATCTTATTGAACTGCTTATACTGATATGTTAAACCTTTGAGTCAAATTCATGATGATGCTCCATAGCACACAGTCCAGCCCTGTAGGGAACATTTGTGCCTCAAAAGAAACTCTTGTTTGAGTTTCAAGCACAGCTTGTTCTTTAGATGCTGGTGAGTTGAAGAGCTTAAAAAAAAAGTCACAACTGTTCACCAGAACAAAGTATGAACTCTGTTACCCTCTTCAAGATAGATCCTGTCCAAGTTTGCTGGGGAACTGAATTAGACTGGTTTACAGATTTGTTTGGGGTGCATATTCATGTTTGTCTTCTCTTTAATGCTTTCTCTAGACGGTCAATCAGCTGGCTCATGCACTTCACATGGATAAGGATTTGAAGGCTGGCTGTCTCGTCCATGTCTTTTGGCCCAAGTCAAAGTGTGCCCTGCTGAGAGATGATTTGGTTATAGTGGACAGGTATCTTTTCTGTTTCAGTAAATATTTTCTTAACGATATTAGCCATTACAATGTTTAGAAAAGAGATTGGTTTAGATTCAAAATTCTTGAAAGGCTTTTTTGTTTGCAAGGACAGAGTTTGTTCTTTTGTATGTACTGCTTGTCATCATCCTCCTGGTTCTGCCCTTGTAGCAGTTGGAACAGACAAGTGTCTTGTGACTGAGCTGAAAAAGGGAATAGCTTTTGGCTGAGGATACTCTACCTTTAAAACAAACAGTATGGAAGTGTGAATAGGGTTGTTGCAGCAACAACCTTTTGCCCATTTCCTTTCTTGAAACGCTTCAGACTGATCATGTGAAGTGTAAACAATGTAGACTTCATTTGTAAAAGCTTCTGATAAGAGTTGCAGTGCCTACATAGCAAAGTAATGGGTGACCTCAAAATGTAGTTGTGACTTTGTCAGCTGTGTGTGCCCTGTGTTAGGCTGGCATTTCCTATGTGTTGATGAGTTTAAAGGATTCTGGAAGTGGTTGCTTTGTCCATGCCAAATGCCCTTATTTCTGGCCAGTGCATTATGACCTGGTAGTAGCTTTTCAAACCTTCAGGTGATCTGTACCTGGCATGTAAATCAATAAATACCAAATTTGAGAGTAATTCACACAGGTGTCAGTGAATTTTTAAGTATGATTTCTTCAAGAAAACAACACTCAGTGTGTATTCTAATAAATGCAATGGTTTTTGTTCTATCTCTGTCTTGTACTTTGAAATCACTGGGAGTTTGTTATTATTTTCTTGGGTGCATGATCTTGGATCTGCACAGCCTCTGTTGCTAAAGGTAAAAAGTGAAGGGAAAAGAAAAGAGCATATATTCTGAGAGCAGGTACTTGAGAAGAGCAAATCATCCTTTTACTGTTAAATTGAGAAAATTTGGACCAGCAATAATTTATTATTAATTTTTAATTATTACTATAAACTAATTAAATTATTAAATTGTGAACATGACTTAATGTTCATATTCCACTTGATTTTTGTTTTAATGGATAGCACTATAGTTTTAACTTCATTTTGGTTTCTTCTTAATCTATGCACAGCTTGCATAGCATATTGCTTTAAACTTGGACTTCATTAATGAAAAAAATACTTTATGAACTACGGTCTTTTGAGATTAAAATTAGGATCCAAGGAGGGAAGCCATTGTGTGAGGCTGTCTGGGTTTCTGATGGACTGCCTGTCAGTTCACTTGGCAATTAATTATATGTGCATACTTACTAATCAGAAATTAAATTTTGGAATGAGTAGGTAGTCTAATGATCAAGTGACTGATAAATTCTAGATGGTAATTGGCTTGTCCAGTGTTTACCTTAAGTTTGAGGTAGGCATCAGCCTCAAGATGCAAACCTCTGTAATTTCTTGCAAGGCCCTTAGGCATTTCCACTCTATTTTTATCAGTTTACAAAAATCAACTACTTCTTTGCTCTGAAAATAAGAGTTTGTGTTTTTGACAGCCCGGGCACAGATGTCACTACAGAACTGGACAGCTGGATTGACAAGTTCTGCTTAGATGCTGATGTGTTTGTCTTGGTTGCCAATTCTGAATCAACACTCATGAACACGGTATGATGTGCAATGATTTTATGCTACTTCTTCATTTAAATATTCAGCAGTTCCATAACCAGAGTAGCTGAGACCTTTACAGAAGGTGAATCACTGCACTGAGATCTTGTGAATAGGATTTGGGGGTGGGAAGCAAGAAATAATGTGTATCCCTCACTAGGAAAAGGAGAACAAAATTTAAATTTCTTACTGGCTTGGCTTTCTCTGCCTTGAGTGCCATAATTGTCCTTTCCAGTTCAGTTGCGTTTTTGATAAATGGGTGGTGGAGTGCTTGGCTTGCCTTGCAATTTTTTGGTATTTGTAACCTGAGGACACTTGTATTAATTATCAAAGAAATTATGGAGTATTTCATACCCAGAAATACTCCATAAGTTCAGTAAAATACACAAACTAGGTGGAGGTCAGTTCCTGTCTTGTTCCTCTCTCAGGAGAGGATGAATTCCCTTGGCACACCTTGTGTTGAGGATGAGTGCTGCAGGTTCCCCTCACTGAGTTGTGTTTCTTCTTAAGAAGGTGTTAGCAATAAGGGTTCTGTGCAGTGTGGAAAGCTGAAAATATTTTAATGTCTTTGTTCTGTAGAGCCTTGTTTCAGGAGAGAAGAGTTCTCTGAACCTTGCAGCCTAAATATTGTAGCACTTATAAGAGGAGAACGTTTAAGGTGGCCAGAGGAGCTGTTGTGATAATCAAAATACAAGACCAGAAATCTGGTGTAATTTTGTAGTGATCTCCAGTTTTGACTAAACTAAGTATTGTGGATGCTGAGAATAAAAGGTTTCTAAGTTATTGTAAAGTGTGACTACCAGAATACAGAGTAATGCTACTGAGAAAATTCTTGATTTTTATTAGGCCTACTGCAGACAAATAATGTGCTCTGATTGTTCTGAGCATAGTTCTGACCTGAAAGGTCTGAACTTTCTAACTATGAGACAATTTTTAATACAACAAAGAACTGAGTGTGCAAAGACAGTATTTCTTTGCATTCTAGCAAATTAGAATAGTAGAAGCCTGAGAAAGAATGTAAGTTTAAAAACATTGCATTCCATCTTCTGAGCTGAGTCCACAAAGAGTCAAGAACAAGAGATGTGGTTCAGAAGAAAAAGAAAATTCTTAAAACATTCCAGGCAAAGAGAATTTGGCACCACTGTGGCCATATCTTCTCTATTATGTCACATGAGTGACACTTTTAGGCTTTTAGTGTGGACAAATCTGTAAGTTGTTTACATTACATGTATAACACAGTTGTTGGGGGCTTTTCATTAAAGGAAAAAGAAAAATTATTTCAGTGAACATCTCATTGCTATATAGATAACATAAATTATCCTGCAGATAAAGCTTTTGGCAACTACATTCTCATCCTCCTTAAGCGTTGGGTTTGCCTCTTACCATAACAGGTTTGAGAATACTTGGCATTATTCTGCCACACTACGAGATTTTTTTTGTGTGAAAACATGATTCTTCTACTATTCCCTCATAAATTCTCCTCAGACAAAATTCCAATTTCTGCAGCAGTGCTCTGGTTTGCACATGCTTGTTCTCAGCTGATGGAGAATGATGGATCTCCAGTGCTGTGTGCAGGATGTGTTCTGGTGTCCTGCTGCAATCTGAAGAAATTTATGGCAGCTCAGACATCTCTTCTGTTTCAGCTTTGCTGAATGGGGACTCACTCCATCACAACTTACCCATTATGACTCTAAATAGCAATAATGGGTGGTAGGTGCAGGCAAGAGACCTAAATACACCTAATTTTCTTAAATTAAGACATTCATCAATGACTTTTTTTGCTGTATCTCAACCATACCTCTTCATGCAGGAAATGTTACTTCTCTGTAGTTCAAGCTGATGTTGCCTAGCTGAAGAATAGTTAGATGATGTATTTATTATCTGGATATAAAACCAGATTTTACAGGTTAGCAGGAGCATACTGGTACTTTAGGTAAGGGAGACTTCATTGTTCTAGTCAGGCATCAGTGTTTTTTGAACTATTTTTTTGAGTTTTCTTAGTTTGTATTTTTTACCAATTTTTTAAGAAAGTTGAAGTGTCTTTGCCTTTTAGCACTGGCATCAGTTTTAAGACATTTGATGACTTGAACTACCCTGTTATGTTCTGAATATCTGTGGGTTTTAATACTGATGAATTCTTTATAATAATCTTTTTAAAAGCTGGATAAATTTCAGAATCTGTTAGAGAAGAATGGTTGACTCAGGTGTGGATGTCTATGGAATTTTCTGTTTGTGCTTTAATTCTTAGGAGAAACATTTTTTCCATAAAGTGAACGAACGACTTTCCAAGCCAAACATTTTCATCCTCAATAATAGATGGGATGCCTCTGCATCAGAACCAGAATACATGGAAGATGTGAGTGAATTGATGGCTCTTACATGGGTTGACAGTTAATTAATGTGTATTAATATGGAAACATCAGCTTTTTCTCATTAATAAAATGCTAAGTTACATGGTCAGAAAATGAGAATAACCTATTGCTTGTTCTGACGAAAAAGTGACTTGCAATTTAAATGACAGTATATGCAGGCAAGAAATAAAATGGGAGACTTCTTTAGCACCTTTTTCCTCCACAGTTAAGCTTGTTTTTTAATCTTACTTGTATTGCCTTTTGTTTCTGCAGTGATAGTGCAGCCTGAGGGCAGAGTTTATACATTTATACCTCCATAGAGTAGCTGGGAAAGTAGCATTAGATGGGTACAGTTTGGATCTTCAGACAGTGAGAATTATTTCTCCATGTATGGGGAATGAAGGGTTTACCCCAGTAACTGGCTGAGATTTCTGACTTACGTAAACACAATTGTAGGAGGAAATATTGTTGTGTCCAGGTCTGTTTAAAGGAGTTAAAGCAGCTGCTGCCTCTGTAGGGTTGGCAGGCATCTGCTGTCAGAGGGGTGGTTCAGCATCTGTCTGACTGATGTTGTGATGTGTTGATGGCTCAGTTTTTGCCTTTCTTTCATGAGCTTTTTACCTCTCCCTCAGGTGCGTAGGCAGCACATGGAGCGCTGTCTGACTTTCCTGGTCGATGAGCTCAAAGTTATTGATCCTGTAGAAGCAAGGAATCGCATCTTTTTCGTTTCAGCAAAAGAAGTTCTGAGTGCCAGGAGACAAAAGGCCCAAGGAATGCCAGAGGATGGTTTGTAGGAATTCCTGGTTTTCCTCAAATATAGAAAAACACTATAAAACCCAATCAATATGTTTAAGATACAGTCCCTGCTGTGAGGTACTGCTGTCTCTCTTATGGTCTGTTGTTTCACAGGTGGAGCACTTGCTGAAGGGTTTCAAACAAGATTCCAGGAATTTCAACATTTTGAGCAGATATTTGAGGTATTTATGATAGGCTTTTTAGACTGCCTGTTTTTTACTGTAAAGGTAGCTTTTTCTTATGCTTAGCTTAATTGTACTGAGCATTACCTATATTAGCAAGTGGAGGAGTGTAAGGTATTTAAACCATCTGCAGCTATGCCTTTTCTGTGGGTTCTGTTCAAACCTACTCACCTTGAGTAGCAGGTGGTTGTTGCAAAGGAGAATTATATCAGTGAGGGAAGGGACCAAAACTCTTAGCTCTTGTTTTGAAATCTCAAGACCAGTATAATCTATGTAAGAAGAAATTATAGTCTTGAAGCATGTCTATCACTTACAGCCATGTGCTGGTGAATATTTGCAGTAAGAAATTCAGTTTCATCAATGTAAATCTAAAAATTTACTTACATTTCTCAAGCCAGAGTTTTGAATCTATCACCATTATGTACCTCTTAACCCTGTTACTCTGAGTATTAACACTCTCCTTTTATCCTTTGTGCTGTACAGAATCCACCCTTCCATCTCAGTTTAGCCATATTCGTAGCTGGAGTTCACACTTTCTACAGAAGTAGGACTGCCTAGACAGTTGAGTGGTTTCTTTGTGATAGGATCCATTTGACTTACTGAATTTGATAAATTTATTTAACTAAAGCCATTCTTGGATATCTTAAGAAGGCTTCTTGGGTATCCCTCAGTGGTTTTGTATATGAGTATTTTTTTAAAAAAAATCAAACTGCCTCTGAAAAGTGTTTGTTCCAGCATTACAACAAGCCCATTTAACCATAGCAAAACTGAATTATGTAGTGATGTGTGTACATCAGAAAGGTTTTAAAATAATAGCTTGGTTTGGTCTTGCATAAGCAAGAAAATGTTAGACTAAATTTAATCCTTATCCACACTCCTGGTAGGTGACTGGAGTGTTGAAATGATGGGTTCAGGGTACTGGCAGGGCCTGGTTCCATGACACATGACATTTCTTGTGTCACTGGCTGTAATCAAACGTGCATGTTTTTTGCAATTTTTGTGCTCAGAACCACAGTAGGAAACTTTGAGCCAGTAGAAAAAAAGTGTAAATTGAGCTTCTAAATCAGTTATTGTTCTTTATTGTATTTGGCATCTACTGTACCCAAAGCTTTTTTGACAAAATCTCTTATAATTACAGTTAAGCACTCAATGATTAGAATATTTCAGTATGAAGATGGATGATGACTTATTAAATGATGTGATGCTGTGAGTGCTCAGCACATCTGTAAATCAGATGTCACAGACTCAAGTTGGCCACCACAGTGAGAAATATCTGTCACAGGATCACAACCATGACAAGTTTCTGTGGCAGAGGCTGGGACAAAGAACAATTCAGTGACAGTGCTGTATGGCCTTAATTCAACCATTTTCTTCTTTCACAATGTGTTACATTTGCTGCACACCTTACTCCAGCAATGAGAGTGGATTCTGTGGTGTTTTTCCCTGCTCAGCTGTGTGTCATCCTAAAGTCATTATTAATGGCTTTGAATAGGGGTGTGATCCTGTTATTTAAGGAGAATGACAACTGTGCTGAATTAAGATTGCCAAAGCATTTAAATTTTGAGCGCTTGCTGTTGCAGCCTATTTCACATTCAGGTTTTGTGGCAGTTTCCTAAGTTACAGTGGCAGTTTATATGCTTTAAAGCAAGGCTGAGACTGAAATGGTTCACCAGGTCTCAAGTCTTCAGACCTAATACTCAAATTACTGTCACCTGAGCTGATTGGCTGGTATCAGCATGCTGTTGTCATCAGTTCTGCTTGCCAGCACTAGGCTCTGTATTAGTGAGGAATCTCAGACTGCAGGGACAACTTTGTGTGAAGTCCTCACTGATACCGTGCCTTGTGCACTGCCAGACCAAACTCAGATGCTGTACAGTCCTGAGTACAGCCTAAGCACTTCTGCCTAAAGCACTTTGCAGTTACTCTGTGTCCTGACAGAGGAGCTGCAAGTCCCAGCATCCTGGATTACATTCCAGTGTGTGTGAGAAGGAAGGGATGAGAGCACAGATGCTTCTGTCTGTCCTCATCAAACCCTGACTCCTCCCCTGCCTCAGTCTGCCTTCCCTTTAGCTCCTTGTCCTGTGCAGGTGCCCTCCTCAGACTTCCCAAACATCTTTTCACTTTTTTGTCTAGCTCACATCTCTTAGTAATCTGTCACCTCACAGACCTGTCCACATGTGCCTTGTTCCCCCTGGCTGTATCTGCTGGGTTTGCTCCTGGATTCTCTCACCCTGCTTTTGTCTTCACTAAAATTGGACAGCTTTTCCCTCTTCTCCATATGGGCTGAGAAGAGGAACTGTTACTTCTCCAGTACTTCCACATTCCTGATTTTAGCATCAGTTCCCTGATGGGAAAGCCTGTTCATTCCAGGACTGATATGTGCTCAGTATAGATAGAATCTTAAAAAAAAAAAAAATCTAGAAACAACCCACCAATACTAGTTAGTTGTGGTATGAGAAGAATTTGGACTATTTTTGAAAGGCTTGTAAGATTTATATAGAGTTTCGTGTGAGGGCAAAAATCATTCCAAAACTAGATAAAACATATTTGTCTGCAAAGCACAGGGTGGTTGAAGTTGCTAAAAAAAACCTAGTGCAGGCATTACTAGAAACACTTGTAAGCAGTGAGGAAATTTAAGGTTTTAGAGATTCATGTAGTAGCTTTAAAAAGTGATGCTACTATATATGTCAGCTGTATTGCAACAAAGGAAAGGAGAGGCAGTCTTAAAGCATTGAATTCTTGGATCAGTTCTGAATTTTTATATTGGGGAATAATAGAAAGTAGTCAGTGTATTTGCTGAAATTTTACAGGGAACTACAGCAAAGAAATACCTGGGTCTTGCACTAGAGGATATCATACATCAAACCAACCCCACCATGCCTTAGGTTGGGGTGCTTCTCAAGTTTCTCTAAAATACTGGCAGCAGAAGTGGTGTGGGAAGCAGTGGAGGAGGGAGGCAGGGTGGAAGGGTACTCCTGGCTGTAGAGGGGAGTGAAGGCAGAACTGGAATGAGGCAGCTGCTGCAGAGCCCTTTCCCAGCACTGCCCAGGGATGGAATTCTGAACAGACTGGGCACTTAACGACTGTCCTGTACTGCTGGCAATGGGCTGGAAGGTACCTGCTGAAACACAGTTTATCTTGGTTTCAGTAAATACTTATGTACAGAATAACAGCAAAATTGCTGCTGTCTCCCTCTTATCTTTCCCTGTCATTTAACTAACCTTTGTGTTTTTCCTAGTGCTCTAACTTGGATTTTCTGATTGTGTTGTGAGTGATTGTCATCCTTTTATCTACCACATACTAACGTTGGGAAGACTCTGCTCTGTGCCTAGTCTAGCTCTTACAATGTGCTGATATTTGAGAAACTCTGGCCTTTCATTGCTGATTTCTAGATCTGCTTCGTCGAGGAACAGGGACTATTTTACCCATTTTGTTTATTTTGTTTTCATTATTATTTTTAGATAGCTGAAATTTGTAATTACAGCATTTGCTAAGGTCACAGGCAAGTCTTATAAAAACAACCCAAACCTGTGCCATGAAAGGTGAATCCACAGGTGGAGAACAATTTAAAAATCCCATCAATCTGTCTTAAGGAAATCAGCTGCTCTCTTTCTTCCTCTCAAACACAAGAGCTCTTCACTGTTCTATATTTCTGAATTGCTGTTCAATATTTAAGATTGATTAGAAATTGTATTGTTAAAGCATTTTCTACTTACTCATTTAACGCTTCAATAATATGCAAACAAGCTGATATTTTAAGGAATACTTAACATTTGTTTATCCCATGAGAAAACCCTTATTTCTTACTCCTAATTGTGTATTTTGTTCCTGGATGGTCAGTATTGACATGAGAAGAATGTCAAATTTTATTGACAGAGTTGCTTCTTGAAAGTAAGACTGTAGTGCAACAAAGAAAACTGAAGCCAGGCCATATTGCTAGCATTCATATTTGACATTTGTAATTCCAAATAGATGGTTTTGAAAATTTCCTGAAGAGATAGGTTTATCTTATGTATTCATCCAAGTTTTCTTTTCTTTTTTTTTTTATATTATTCATTTATTTTAAAAGAATAAAAACCTATGCACATTACTGTGAATAGACACGAAGGCAGATTTGCTGCTATAGACTCATTTAAGATTTCAGTTTCTGTTGTCTTTTAATTTGTTTATACTTTCTCCCTTTTTACTTCCCACTGGTTTAAGTTCATGGTAAAATTGGCAGCATGTGCTTTCTGACAGTGAAATTCCTGATTGTGTTGGCATGGAATTGCAGTAATGTGTTGTGGCTTGGGCCCCTCGCAGGAGTGTATCTCGCAGTCAGCCGTGAAAACCAAGTTTGAACAGCACACTATCAGAGCTAAACAGATAATAGATACTGTGAAAGACATTATGGACACCATTAACATGGCAGCAGCAGAGAAAAGGTAGGTGGGTTGGAGGGCTGGTTGGATTTGGTTTGTCCAGATCATCTGAGGAGCCAACTCTGTGCTGGTGATTTTCTTGGGCTGTTATGGACTTTAAAATTCACTTTTTCTGGTTGGTAAGAAACAGACAATTTCCTTGGTGTGTCAATATGTCAGTCTTACCATTGTTCACTTACCCACTCAGTTGTGTTCTTGGTCTGTGACTTCTGTACAGGGATCTTGGTTTAATTGGTGTTCTTCATTACTCACTTGCAATCTGTGTGTTTTCAAACCTTTTTTTTTTTTCAGAAATATTTAGAATGTTAAGTTTTTCTAGTGGTATCCAGCATTTCAGAGGTGGTGTTTATGCCTGCTCTACTTCCATTAACAGTTACAGTGAAGAAAAAAATGGAAGTATGTAGATGGTTTAATTTGCAAGTGATTAGAATATTGTAAGGAATGAGATGAGCCCAAGCTAACAGAAGCTTGGCCTCTGGCCCTTTCCAGATTGCATCCTTAAATATCATTATTCTCTCTTCACTCATGTAATCCTTTAGTGCTAATGATAGCAGCTCATCTGCTCTGTCTGGTAGCTTCATGTATCCTTTGAGGTTTGCATATGTGTGCAGTTTTTTCTCACTTTTGTTGCCACCTTGTGTCTCTTGTACACAGTGAACTTGCTGTCACGATTAATCCTTCCCATCCATCTCCTTCCTGCCTGTCAATAATGTGTCTTTGTGTTTCAACAGACTTCACTGTGCTGTCAAACACACTCATCCCCCTGAGTATGTCAATTTTTACAGACTGCCTGTTTACATACTGACTTGTCTCACGTTGTCAGATCCCATGAAAACATGCTGTGAAGTGTTAGAAAATATTCTGATATTCTACTTCTTTCTGTCAGTTGACTTAACCAAAATGTCTGTGGTGACACCTCTTAGTCTGAATTGCTATTTGTTGTTTCTGCTGGCCCTTCAAGATGAAATTGCTTCAGGTTTTCAGGAATTTCTGCTTAAGTGATAGGTCAAGGAATTCTAAAGAGACTTGTTTGTGACAAGGTTGGTTTCTGCCCCGTCCCCCATGCTTTGAAGGGTCGTCAGACTCACGTCACTGTTCAGGAGTGGTTGAGTGCTGTTTGTGAGCAGCAGTTTGATCAGATTTACCCTTTTATTTAAATCAGGGTAGACAAGTTATTAAAGGCTCCAATTCCCTACACCTTTTTTAGTTGTAATTATGTGGTAATACAGTGATAACAATTCTGTCTGGAAGTGCTGGGTTTGAGTTGTGTTTGCTCAGCGCAGCCTTTGAGTGCTTGTGCACATGGAACTGCCATGTACAGCCCCTCTGGAGCAGTGCCTCTGCTTTGGGCAGCCAGTGTCACTTGGCATTCCCCCTGGCTGCTCAGAAACTGGCAGCTGGATGATCCATGCCTGGTTAAGGGCCTGTTTCTTTCCTGAGGGAATACATGGTGGTGATGGTGATTTCCTTTCTGCTGGGGCAGAGTCCATTCCATGGAAGAGCGGGAGGATCGGAAGGACAGGCTGGACTTCGTTCGAAATCAGCTGAACATTTTGACAGAAGACACCAAGGAAAAAATCAAACGCGTTACCGAGGAAGTCGAAAGCAAAGTAAGTAAAGGCAGTGGGAACAACTTCCCAGATCCAAGTGTTGCCTCCTCTCTCAGGCTGCTCCTTTTGGAGCCCACCCATCTCAGGAAATATGTTTGAAATGTCATAATGTCCCTTTTTCAATACAAAATAACCAAGAAACAAAAGTTTAAAATGGCAATCTTTCCTGACTGCCAGGTGATTGAATGATTTCTTGGGACAGTTCATGCAGACGTCTGTTCTCACTCAGTCTGGAAAAGGTGGCAGAAACATTTTATGTATTTCCTGTGTTCTTCCAGGTCTCCTCTGCCATGACTGATGAGATTTGCCGGCTTTCAGTTTTAGTTGATGAATTTTGTTCTGATTTTCACCCTTCTCCTCAAGTACTGAAGCTCTATAAGACAGTAAGTTTTTTTTAATGGTTTGAGGCCAAGCTCTTTGTCTCCCCCTCATTTCTACCTCTGTATTTTTATAAATTGCATAGATTAATGTGACTTTGTCTGAGTATTGCAGGATTTTTGCTTTCTGACATGTGCATATCTCTACCCAAAACTGAAAAAGGTTGAAAATATTTTCTGCTTTGTTTTTAGAAAGAAATTAATTTTTTTCAGCATCTTTTTAGTAGTAGAGTGGTTCCTAATTTCAGGTCTTCACTTCCAGTAAATAAGACTTTGCATAAATAATTTTCACTACTCTTAAAATCAAATAGATCAAAAAACAAAATGAACTTGCAAATACCCAACACTTTTAATAAAAACTGGTTTGGGATTTTTAACTTTAGTAAGTTCCTCTTTAAACTTAGTGCTTTAAATTAAAGCACATATACCTGTGTTTGCCTCTGCTGCTCAGACTTTGCTGATAATGATGACTGCCACAGGAGTCACAGAATATTCTGAGTTGGAAGGGACTCAGAAGGATCACCAAGTCCAACTCTTAAACAAATGGCTCATACAGGGATCAAACCCACAACTGGCTGATCACCTGGGGGTGCTGCATTTTCAGGACAATCTCTGCTGTTTCCCCTGAACAGAGTATCCTGACCTATGGGAGTTGGTGGGCTGGGTTTGTCCCTGTGCAGACCAGTGGAATTAGCTCCCATTAATTGACACAGTAAGGGCTTTGCAGGGCAGTAGGTAGTGGCTTGCTTTTCACTGTCACAGGTTATTGAAAGTACAGACTCTTATGCCTTTTAATGTTTACAGTCCTAGGGAAATCTTTCCTGTGTCACTTTGGTTAGGTTTTCAGTCCCAGTGTGCAGCTGGAAAGCATGGTATTTCCATGGAAACATGCTTTTCTTCCCACTGTAAATAACTGTGCTTAGTGTGTAACATATTCCTGCACCATATAATGTAACTGATTGGCTAAATAAAATTGATCAGCTTGTGTTCTTTATAACACTTCAGGAACTGAACAAACATATAGAAGACGGTTTGGGAAAGAACCTGGCTGAGCGCTGCTCCAGTGAAGTCAACCAGTCAATGCACCAGTCCCAGCAGGAGATAATTGGTAGGAGGAGGGAGGAGGAATGTTAACACTTCACATTTAAAGGAAAACAATCTAAGAAAATTCAGTTTTAAAATAATTTTCCTTCTGGTCATGCTTAACATTGATGCTATAAAGGAAAATTGATGCTATAAAGAAAAAGCCATGATAGGCCAGGACTGAGTGTTTAGCTCAGTCCCCTGTTTCTGGTACTAACCAGTAACAGATGCTGGGGGAGAAGAAAAATGAAGCAGGGTAAATATAGCAATCCCTCTCCATTTTAGGGATGTCTGAGCTGATACACTGCATCTGGATTAATGGCTTAAGCAAGTAGTAATGGACCTGTCCTCTGGAAACTCATCTAATCCTTTTATAAACCCATTTAAAATTTGGCTTCCACAAGAGATACACAAAACACACTAATTAATAGAAAATGCAGTATAATGCTCTCCCTAGGTCCCTCCAGACCCAGAATGCAAAACAGTTCATTCCACAAAGGATTTGTGCACTCCCCCTTTTATTTTCTTGATAAGTAGTAACTTTATTGCACATCTGTCTCTACTGGTCTGTTCCTGGTAATAAAAGATTCAGAGTAAAATCATGAAATTATGTGAGTCCTTATGTGCTCTTATGTAATAATGTTGCCTTTTCTGTGTGGCACCACAGAACTGATGGATAAATCAATTTTTTTTCTTTTTCCATTCCTATCTTTTGACCACTGATAGAAGTAATTCAGTTAATTGGAGTCTTTTTTTCTAGCAGTGCTTCCTTGGTGAGTTGATTTTCATGACTGATTTCTTGTATCATAGCAATAAATTCCCTGCTCCGTTAGGGCAACCCTGCTTAAATGCCACTGATTTTACAAATAAATAAATAATGAGCTGTTCAGTTTACTTTCTCTAAATTGACAAAGCTGCTCAGCAGTGCAGAGATACTGCTTGTGAATATGCTCTTCTTCTAATGTTAACTCATTTTTACTATTTGTTCTTATTTCTAGAAAATCTGAAACCATTGTTGCCTTCTAATGTTCAGGATCAGCTCCACTTGCTAATTCCATGCAGGAAGTTTGACCTTAGCTATGATCTAAACTGTCATAGCCTGTGTGCAGATTTTCAAGAGGATATCATGTTCCACTTTTCTTTGGGATGGACTTCTCTTGTAAACCGTTTCTTGGGTCCTAAACAAGCTCAGAAAGTACTCCTGGGATTAGCAGATCCAAACATACATGTGAGTCTCTCAGAGCTTAGGCTGCCTTGTTTTACCTTGATGAGAATATATTGATTTTTACTATGTGCCAGTGCTATTTACACGCTTCTTGCTACCTTTCCCTAGATCCATTGTGTGAAATATTTTTGGTGAGGCTTGTTTTTATTGGATTATATTCAGGGTTAGAATGGAACTAAAAACCTCTTTTAAACTTTCTGCAGCTGTTACACAAGTTGGTTTTTCTTTGGATTGAACCCTTTGAGAAACCAATTCCATTTGTAACATTTGGATCCTTAGGTTAGAACCAGCCCTACACAGACCCTTATTCTCTGTTGGAGGAGCTCTCAAAGCCTCCACTGCTCCTCAGGAGCAGTGAAAAAATCTTGTTCAGATTTCTCTGCTGAAGAAGGGTTTCCTTCAAGTAAATCAAAACCTGAATATATGAAAATAAAACCCATCTGTGTAGTTCCTTAATGCTTTTGACTCAGGCTGCCATGTTCCCATCTTCTAGATCCCTCGTCCTTTAGCCAGCACCCCGTCTGCCGGCAGCCTTCCCGCCATAACTCCCGAGAACGTGCCCGAGGATGACTTCATGGTTCCCTTGGTGCTGAGCTTAGCCTCGCTGACATCCCGGACCTCCATGAGCATCATCCTTGTTGGCGGAGTGGCAAGTAGCACTGGCAACATTCCTTGCTGGAAGGGATGGCAGAGGCTGAGCTGCTCTGTCCTGCTTGGGGTGTAACACAGAGTGTGCCATGGACTTGACGCTGGGCCAGATGAGCACATGCAGTGCCCTGGATACCCACAGTCAGTTCATAGTGAGAAACCAGGCTAATCACTGTGAGGATAGCTGGGCATATTCTCTGTGCCATAAATCTGTGTTCAATGCCTGAATTAAATTGTGATCTGATGGTACCTCCTCAGTTTGAATTTAGTTGGAGTTTTGCTTCTTCTTTCACGAAAGAGCAGCAAGGCTTCTGTAACCTGCACATTCTCTGTGCCATTGGGGATCAGCTCATGTGAATGTAGCTGTATTGCTCTGCAGTAATAATATGGAAAACATTTATTTTCTTAAGTCCAGTGAAAAGGCTGTGGAGATGATTTTAAAAAAATGGGTGGAATTAGCTTTTATTCTGTAGGGCAACTTATTTAAGCTAATGAAGATTTTGTTTTTCAGATTTGGAAAACGATAGGCTGGAAACTGATCTCAATCTCCCTGAGCATGTACGGGCTGCTGTACCTGTATGAGAGGCTGACCTGGACCACTCGTGCCAAGGAGAGAGCCTTCAAGCAGCAGTTTGTGAACTACGCCACCGAGAAGCTGCAGATGATTGTCAGCCTCACCAGTGCCAACTGCAGCCACCAGGTGCAGCAGTAAGTGTCACACGGGCTGGCCCCTCACTGGGACAGGCCATCGTCACTGGCCCTGCATGATGGCACCTCTGGTGTCCCTTGGCACTTAGTGGGAGGGGCTTTGAAGAGAGTTTAAAATGCCCACCTGAAAAGGCCAATACCTACATCCGTGTGTGGCTGTTGTGGTGCTCTGAAGATGCTGACTCTTTGTCCAGCACTGTACAGTAAGAGATGTAAGAGATCATTCTAGTGGAGGCAGAATTGCTCTGCCCTTGGAGTCCCTGGAAGGATCAGTAGAGCCTCTGCCCCAGGGGCTGCTATGGGCAAGTTCTGAGCAGCCAATCCTGGCTCTTCTGTACTGCAGGAGATGAACTTTGATAGCCTTTCTGAACTGTTTGAGCTACACAGGAGAGGTGTTCTGCACCCTGGGGCTAGAGGGCGCATTAGCAGCCCTAATTTTCTGAAGTAGTAATTTGATCAAAACACATAGTTTCAAGAAGAAGCTAAGGAAGACAATCAGCCAGACATTGCTTAGCAGAGACAGGTGGGAAAGTGTTTTGGAAAGAGGAAACAAAAAAAAGGAATAGTAAAAAGTTAAGCTTCAGTAAAGGAAAGAGATCCATTCTTGTGTCCAGCAGCTCTGTGAGGAAATGGAAGAGCTGCACTCAAACCAGTGGTCCAGTAGAGAGGAGAGGGTGCTTTGTCTCCTGCATGAGAGCTTGGGTGCTGGGCCCAGACTGGTAACTGAGTTTGTTTTCCCTTTGTGTGAGGAGGAGTCTTGGAATGGGTTGGGAGCACATGACTAAAGAGGGCTGTAGGATGGGGTGCCTCAGTGGGCAGGCCTGGAGCACTCCTCACCCTGCACAGGGCTCGTGTTCCTGTGAGCAAGGCACTGAGTGTGGCACAGGGTGCTGAGCTTGGCAGTGTGGGGCTGCTCTGGGCGCTCCTGCCACAGCCAGAGCCCCATCTCAGATTTGAAGCTGGTAATGTTCTATAAAAATGGCCAGGCACAATGTAGGCATAGACTGAGGTGCATTTGGTGTGTTGAGGGTTTCTTTTTTAATGTAAAATGTACCCAATTCTCCTGCTTTCTGCTATTCTGTAATCCCATAACAGCTGGAGGTTTGTATGCTGTGTTCTGCACACTGCAGTGCCATCAGATTTTATTTTTTACTGTATTTTTAGCACAAACTTCTGTAAATCATGATTATAAACGTGTTTTCACTTTAGGGAAATGGCCACTACTTTTGCTCGGCTCTGTCAGCAGGTGGATATTACTGAGAAAAACCTGGAAAATGAAATAGCTAGGCTTTCCAAAGAAATAGATCAGCTGGAGAGCATACAGAGCAGCTCCAAGCAGCTGAGGTAAGTCTTGGTGTGACTGGCCACAAGCATCTCTTAGCCCTGCTGACTTGAGAGTGATCAGTGCTTGCTGTTACTCTGGAGTTGAACTAGGCTAGTTCAGGTGCAGAAGGGGATGCAAAGATACCTGAACAGCACTGGAGAAGTTAAATAAATATATGCTGCTGCCTCAGTGAATCAGCTAACCTCCAAAAATATTATTTCTTAGATCATCTTTACCGTTGTGTGGGAGACAGGCCTTAGACCAGAATTTTAGTCTCCTCTTGGTGACTTGAGGGTGGCACCTTCCCAAAGCCCCCTCCCCAGAGCAGAGCAGCTGTGCTGTGTTGAGTCATCCAGTGCAGTACTGTGCTGCCAGTGGTAGGTGTTTGCAGAGGAGGAACTTCCAGCAGTTGGTGGTTCAGGGACTTGGAAGCAGCCTTGGCTGTAGTTTCCTGTTCTTTCCACCTGCTGGAAGGCTGCCCTGGCTCTGGGCTGCTGATTCCTGGCCTCAGACATCCACCACCACTGTCAGGTGAACATCTGCCCCCACACACCCCTTCTGAAAACCTGCACTGACATCTTCTTAGTGCTGGGGGTGTCAGTAGAGGAATAGAAATTAGGCACTGATGTCATCCTGCCTTTGGGATATCCGGGCACTGAAGTAAATCCCTTGCTTTTGTTTGTTTTACAGAAATAAAGCCATTCACCTTGAGAACGAACTAGATCGCTTCACAAAACAGTTCCTTCAAAAGAGTAAATAAAACATCATTGTGAACCTTCTTGGTGCTCCTTTGTAGGGCAAAATAGAAATTTTACAGGTGACACTTCTATTTGTGGAGTCACTTGAAATTATTTATATTTTTAATATTACTCTGGTGACAGTTGTTGTAAAACTTGGACTCTGATGGTGAAACTGAAGAGCTGTGATATTCTTGAATGTTATGTTAATTTTGCAGAATTTGGGTTAAAAATTACCTTTAAACACTAAAATTTTTTGGGCACTTGACAAAACCCCAAATCCTCACTGATTTTTGTGAGTATGTAGCAGTGGCAAGTCTCACTTCCTGGCATCCAGGACCTTAGGCAGGGAAAGAGCTTAGCCCAGTCTCCTGCTTTGCTGTTTAGGAGTTGTCCAGGAATGGAGGGTGCTGTTTTTCCATGTGGATGTGATTTTGTTTAGTGAAGTACAAAGTCTGGCATGGGAAAGGACTCCTGACATGTTTGGAAAGCACATGTTGTGTTGGGCAGCAGTTCCCCATGAAAGGGCAGAAAAAGATGAGGGTGAACTGCATTAAGGAAATGCAGTGGGCTCAAAGAGGGCACTGATGACATGAAAGTGAACCTGTTTCTTGCAGTTGGTAGAGCAGTGAAGTGGTCCTTTGCCCATGAGCACATGGCTAGAGCCAGGGTCAGGTGAGCTCAGGTGTGTCACCACCCCAAGTTCACAGCCAGGCACAGCAGGGTTTGCTGAGATGGTCTGAGCAGGATTGGTGAGGTTGTGTAGGGAAGCACAGGGTGCCAGGAGGGACCTGGAGCTCCTGCTGCTGCATTCAGGGAGCCATGGTGAAACCCCATCTCTCCCTGCCCAGTCCCTCTGCTGTAGAACAGGTCTCCTCTAGGTCAGACTCCAGGCAGCTGTGCTGGAGTCCTTTACCTTTGCTCACCTCCAGCAAAGCCTCTTTAAAAAACTTCTGCTGTTGCTATCTGCAGTCATTCAACATCTACTTTTTTCTAACTAGACTTTTTAAAATGATTTTAAAAGAAAAGCCTTTTCAGAGTATTTATATATTTTTATGGCAGTGTTAACATTGACTCGGTTAGACTGAGCTCTAAGGTACAGGAGTTTGCTATTTTCCAGTAACTAAATGCTGTCTCATCAGGAAACAGATGTAAGATGTAATGCTAGAGGTGTTAAAGGAAGACAACACCAGTGTGTTCAGGTGTTTGTTCTGACTGTGCATGGGGAGTCCTGGGGGCTTGAGGGAAACCCCTGTAACAGCCCAGCCTTGGTGTTACTGGGGGCACAGCTGTGTATCAATGCTCTGTGGAGCATCTGTATTGACATTGTATCAAGATAAAACTTTCAATGCATGTGTTCTACAGTTATTTATTAAAAAAAGTCCTACCCCTGTGCTCTAGTAAGTTCTTTGGAAGCTCTGTCCCAGGTGGAGCCCTGCACATCACTCCCACAGGTAATGCAGATCCAGAACAGGTCCCAGCTGCTGCTCTGTGGCTGCTCCATCCCCATCCCAGGGACACTTTCAGGCCAGGGGCTGCTCTAATACAACACTGACAGCTGAGCCAGGCTGGTTAAAAGCACTTGTTTATTGGTTACAATATCAACTCATGGCAACATCTTTCACTGAGCCACTGTACAAATACAAAGAAAAGGATCCATCGTGGAAAAAAAAAAAAAGCTATAAACAAAGTTCATAGCAAGTGATTTTTTTGTCACAGGGAAGTCTTTTTACAACAGCACTGGTAAAGAACAAATGGCACAAGTCCCTGGTTTTTTAATAGCTTAAATAAAAGCTTTAAGACTGTTTCTGAATACATACACAATCCAAAGGCAGTGCAGAATCACTTCATAATTGGTAACATTACCAAAGTTTTCCAAAGTAGTCAGCAACAAGAAAAAACAAAACAAGAAAAGCTGATGAGAGATGCTGGGAACTAAAGGCAAAGTAAAATTAAGCATGTTTAGAAGCACTTTGCTTTGGACTCCTTTGGATGTAATATGTACTACAAGTGTTCAGATGCTTTTATTTAAAAAAAAAAAAAAAAGAAAAACACAAAGAGAGCACCATTGTGTAAGTAAAACAAAGGCTTGAAATACCTAAGACTATTCCACCGAAGTCCATATTAGTTAAAACCTAAACATACTGTGTGGTATAAGAATGTCAGGCACATGTAATCTGTTATCAGTTATATCAATTAGTAACACTGTTCACACATTTACCATAACAACACTGCATTAACATTCTGCATGTATTTTACATAACCAGCAATTGGATAAAAGGCTCTGGTGCCTCTGAAGTGTAGGAGGAGTGTGACCAGCATGCATGCCAGAGTACTGGATACACAGTGCACCATCAACCCATGCTAAGTACTTGGACAGGAAATGCTATCTCGAAACCAGCCATTCTGCTACACAACCATTGATACCAACTAGTCCAATTAGCCAAAACTCTCACCAACATCTTAAAGCACAGCACTAAACCTAGTGGAGGTGACAGTGTCCCCAGAGAGGACAGACTACAACTCTTGGAATGTTTTCACAATGTTTTCATTCCACCTTAAAGTAATTAATGTGAACTTCATTGTGGGATGAGCGGTTACATGACTGAAGGAAGGAGTCAACTACTTCCACCCCATTACAGCACTACAGCAAGGACACACTGGGGCCTGCTGCTGCTCCAGCTCAGCTCTGCCAAGGCAGGGAAAGCCTCTTCAAGGCACGTTCCCTTTGGAATGGTGCAAATCCTGTCAATACACGGAGCTGTCGGTTCTGCCAGCACTGCCAAGGATCTGCAGTTCAGCACAGCAGAGGACAGCAGTGTTTGGAAGGAAAGGGCTGCAGACAGATGGAACCAGGCCACATTACTGCAGTACATGAGCAAACATCAGCATGAAGCCACAGCAGCTTTCTGTGGTTTCCAGCATCTCAAACTGCTTTCTCCACCAATAATCAGCCATCCAAGGCTACATGGGAACAAGCCCAGGCTGGGCACTTGCCTGAAGGGAGAACTCTCTATTGCAAAGTTAAATCACATTAGAAAATGCTGACAAACTCTACCAGAATAAAATAAATCTTGTTACACCAAGCACATGGTTCTGCTTCCCGAGCCGTAACAGATTGCCTTTAGAAGAGAGGCTGGGCAAGAGTTACTCTGCCACTGTCTGGCACAATGCTCTTGGTTACTCCAGTTCTGTAATGGCACAACTTACTTGAAATTCAGCTGAGGATGTGGTCTGGCTACCAGCTTTTATTAAAGCCAGTGAAGATGTACCCACTCATGATGCAAGTTTGCTGCAATGGTGCAGGGTCAGAAGTCACACAAGCTGCACACTTGGACCCACATTAACTGCAGGCACTCAACAGTTTCTTTGAAATTCAAAGCTGGGGTAAAACCTTTTAAGTACAACCTATCAAGGGTCATTTTATTACCTTCCTTCTTTTAGGAGGAGTTTGAGCTTCTACCGCAAAAGCCACCTCCACTTCAGCTGGGGCATCAACCTCCAGAGGTCCAGCTGTTTGAAGAAGGGAATGCCACAGCCTGACTCGTTCTGTGGCACCACACAGTACCTGTGGTACTGCAATCTGCAGGCTTGAAAAATAACCCACAGGCAGGGCAGTAATGGAACAGCAAACGTCACCTGGGCAGGATCTGTCACCGGCTTCCTACAGGCTCCAGAGACGCACCCAACGCCGATTCCCCCGATGGCTCAGGCTTCTCCCAGGCCTCGTGTGCTGACACTGGAGCCCCTCAGACCTGGGCTGAGCGAGGAGCAGAGGCAGGCAGAGCTCTCTGATGCCGCTGGACACCTCAGCAAGTAGTTGGCATTCCTTAGTATTTATTTTAAAAGCAGCTGAATCCAAGAGGCAACAGCCATCCAACAGTGACAGTGAAGTTATTTGCAGTAATACCTGTACAAGAGCCATTACCACTGTTACAGGCTACCTGAACTGGTAAGAAAAGTTATATACAGCTGTAAAATTGATTTTGGAGTTTCACAAATAGAAACCAGTTTTAATACCAGAATGTAAAAATGGCACCTGTCTCGGCAAAGGTGTTGACTAGGAAATTGGTTCAAAACACACTTCTATGGAAAAAAATCTTTTTAGAAAAAGAATATTTTCTTAAAATTCCTTAGTAACAAATTTCCAGAATGATTCACTCAAGGCAGCTGTGAGTTAAAAAAAAAATAATCAAGTGCACCACTAAAAAATAAACTGAGTCTGCAAGATCCCAAAGAGCTGCTCACTTAAGAGAGTTACAAGAATTCCATGGTAGTTCTATAAATGCAGACCGATCACAAAGCAAAACACTCAGGAATTCCTGTGAGACACAATACAGTGGGATTTTGGTCCTACACCACAGGCTGCTGTTAGGAAATGTTCCTTCTCCAGTATAAGAAGCGCCTTTTTCTTATTTTAAAAGTGAATTTACCGTGATTGACTGGTACATTTATTGGCACCTTCACCATTATAGACATGGCGAGTTTACAGGCACAGTCTGGAAGTACTGAAATTTAGGATTAAAAAATGTCAGAAACTTGACAAAAGTCATCTCAGCCAGAAATCCATTTGGATATACTACAGGATTCTGGGCCCTTCTCTTTCCCACCTGACCCAGAGACACCCAGACTCCTCATCAGTTCCAATGAATGATGACTAACATCATCTTCCAACCTGGTGATTTAAAATTTACGTGATCTTTAAAATAAGTCACTTATGAGAAGCCAATAGACGTAATCCTCCATTCCAAAATAGCCACAGATGTTCAGATTCCCAAGGGAACATCCACTGTGAGTGCAGACATGCTGCCAGACACCAAAAAGTTAATCAACCTCCCTGGGCAGTTTCAAATGGGCATCAGTCACATGATTTTCCTGTCTCTGCACTGAACTGTATTTCTAAGCATCTGACATCAAAATCAGCATCAGGAAAGGAGCAGAAATGGCTATTTACAGTGTTGGAGCTGCAGAACATGTGGCATCTCGAACCCCCGTGGCACAGCCCTCAGTGACCACACAGAACGAACACATATCCTCAAGGTTATCCTGGGAAGTTTTCAGGGGTCACACAGGTGCAGTTAAGTTACACAATTGCTTTGATAATTCCCACTGCACAGAACTGACAGCAAGCACTTTTGGCTGTGGTGTGCTTTGGCAACCCTTGAATTTGGAGGGGAATTACAAGCAATTAACTGCACAGTTAAATCCTCTTTAGGAATTTAAGCAAAGTCCTCCTGAATTTCTCAGTTGGCGTGGAGCTGGCAAGCTCTGCAGACACTGCTCTGGGCTCTGAGCAGCAGCCAAGTCACTGTGAGTGCAGATCAGCTGGAGCTCGTGAGGAGCCAAACCCACACGTTTGGCCAGAGCTGAGCTGGCCACAGCACTCGGCCACTTGGCTTCTGTAGCCACAGACTGCACGGAATAACTGATGCAAAAACCTGCAGGGAGGGAGCTAAAACGTCTGGATTTCTTTTTGTTTTCCAATTATTTCTGCTGTTGGTGCAAGTCTACCTGGCGTTAACTCCTTGGTGTTTGGAGGTCATGACTGCCAATGGATGAACCAGGAACCACTGGCTTGAAGGAAGAACCCCCCTGATCAAAAATAGGCAAGCAGGTCAAGAAGTGAGTGAATAAGGCGGTAGGTATTAACTGGGAGTCTCCAGGGCCTTTAAAAAAAATTCAAATGCCTTCCATTATAAAAAACACATACATATCACTGGCTTAACTTTATCTACAGTAAATTCACAAAAACATTTAAAACAGCAATCTAGTTCACCCACTACAAAACTCAGAAGTGACATCTCGGGTTAAAAGCAAAGCTATAAATGTAGTTCCTTAAAAAATGCAAACATAGTTCTTTACATACAGACAAATGTTACATGATTGGCTGCTATAATGTGTATATTCTGTTATGTACAAAAAAAAAAAGTACAGGATTAGCAGACTGAGCACAAGCAAAAACCCTTCAAGGACAATCTAACCAAACCACCAAAAACAAAAAGACTGGCTCTTAGTTTGTCGGTCACCATGATTATGTGTGCTGGCCCCTTTTAAAAAGTCAGTGATTTCTTCCCCCCTCCCCTATTTCTTCACTTGATTTTTTTTCTAGTTTACAGAAAGCCTTTTTGTGTAATAATCAGTGAATAGAAAAACTTCACCTGCAAATACAAGGTAGAAATGTTATTTCACAGCTATAGGCTGCAGCATTGATCTCTCCAGATCTCAAATGGAGAATGTACATGTTTGGCTCCCAGTTAATTCCAGATTCTGAGAAAACTGTCCCAAGACCCTGTAGCTACAGCCATGCCGTCATCAGTAACACCTAAACAGCTGACACGGTTGTCATGGCCAGCCAGGACACCTGGAAAAGAAGAAGCAATGGAAGTTTAGTGTCTGCAAGATGTCAAGGACTTCAGTTGTTACTCTGCTCTCCTGGTAAGTCTTAAATATACTAAAAAAAGATGCAATGCAAGATCTTAATTCTCCTTTTCATCTTTACTCTGAGGAATCACATAGACCATAACAGCCTTACCAAAAACCTAATAATAAGGCATGTAAAAACATCTACACACAATATTGCCTCCATTTTTCTCTCTGCCCTTGTGACTTCTCCTTCCCTAATCAGGCTCTCTAGTGGCTTTCCCATTTTCTATAGTGCTGTCCACAGTTTTAGCCATCTAGCACTTCCAAAATCCAATGTGATATCTCCTGACAAAGCCCTGGATGCATTAACTACCTTGAGTTTCCCAAGTTTTGCAAACCCTAGGGATTACAAATTCCCCATATACTGTGACAAACGGAAGAGCAGGACTAGCCTGCCTCTTTCCTACTTTGGTTCTGTTTTCTCTCTACCTCTTCTTGCCCTTGGTCTGCTTTCCCAGGGTTCCCCATCCAGGTCTGGTAAAACTAAGGAAAAGGATCTATTTTCAGTCTGAACAGCAGAATTGATGTTCAGAACTGAACCAGGCCCAAGCATTTAAGTTACTGTAAGAAGTGAGAAAGAAATAGCTGTGCTATAAACATGCTGTGTCCTGACAAAAGTGACTGATTCAAGGACCAAAAGTTTCCACTTTCCCTCTCTCCCAACAGCAGGGAATGCAAAGCAAAAAGACTCCTGTAGCTACATCTGAATTACTGCCACTCATGGGTGCAAAAGTGTCATTTTGCACTACTTAATTCCATACACTTCAGTGAAATACATTTTCTGTAGATGCAATTTTGGAGGGCATTCCTCAGCCTCAAGAGCTGGGATCTCCCAGCATACAGATGTGTAAAGCCAAGAGCAGGCATGTTCTCCTGACTCATTTACTGCTCACACCACAGAGATGGAACAGAAATGCAGTGTAACTTCTGGAAGACACAACCAAATGCAATAAAAGGATGCCCTTTCAAGAGAAAACAGCGCTTAAAGGAATCAAGCAGATTCCATCAGCACCAGCACTGGCAATGCCCCGGCTCCGCATCCCGCACAGATTTTGGCAGCGTGGGGCTGCCGAGGCTCGGAACAGCCGCCAGCAGTGGTGTCCTCACCTGCCCTCTCCCCTTTGAGGGTGTCCCACACGTTGCAGTTGAAGTCGTCGTAGCCGGCGAGCAGCAGGCGGCCGCTCTTGGAGAAGGCGACGGAGGTGATGCCGCAGATGATGTTGTCGTGCGAGTACATCATCAGCTCCTGGTCCGCGCGCAGGTCGAACAGCCGGCACGTGGCGTCGTCTGAGCCCGTGGCGAACGCGTGGCCGTTGGGGAAAAACTGCAACGTCAATTGAGACACAAGGGTTGGACACCAAGAAAATACACTGGACGTGTGTCACTCGAACGACATCAAGGGATTGTTTTACCAGACTAAGGCAGAATGTTTTATTTTAAAGAAGTATCTGCATGTTGAAAATGCACGTACACAGCTATGCAAGGGGACACCTGTGTGATTGGAACTGCAGCCAGGCAGCTCCTGTGTCTGCTGTAACAGGAGCCACAGGGGATGCCACTGACTCCTACAAACCCCACACATCCTGGCTGAAGTGGAACACAGTGTTCCATCCTGAGCTGGTCAGCCAGGTTGGCTCAGCCAAGACAGAAGACTGCAAACAAGCAATTCAATTTCCTAAAAAAATCTACTCCAAATCGTAGTTATTCTCTCAACAGCAATATTGATTGAAATGGGAATGGAGAGAGCCCAGCACATCTCAGGGTCCAGGCCTAAGTATAGGAACTGCATTTTTGAACTGGTCATGTGTTTGGTATTTTCTCAGCCTTAACAATTTTTCATGTTTATCAAAAACAGATGCAGTTTCAACTTAAATTTCTCTCTCTATTTACGAGAGCCTGGATCTTGCAGATCAGAACATACTGTTACTATGAAAGAGGGGAAATATAATCCAGTTTCTAAATATTACCAAATTATTCCAGGGAATATTCAACATCAATACTGATTTCAATTGCCTTCCAGAATATTTTGCTGAAAGCTGTTTTTGTTCAACAAAAAAAACTTTAAGATGAGGATGCTTGGCTGTGTTGCACCCTCTCAGTACACTGCATTTATCTACAATTTTCAGTTTTTAACACATTACCACACTTCAGAAAGTTTCCCTAGTCCATTCTTTACTTCTTAAAAAAAGTGATGTCTCAGTTACTGAATAAAAACACAGGTGAAACTATTCCAGGAACAGCGCAGTGCATCACAGATAATGGCAATAATAATTCAGTTACAAAGTAGATTGTAAATTATTACACAACCATTACATACAATTTAACATTCTCTACCCTAACTAATTGATTTTAAATCAAGGCAGCTCAGTAGACTCTAAGCTGAATTCATGCAAATGTAGCCTTTATCTTCCCCCTTTCTTCCCACGTGGAAACAGGAGGATCACTTACACAAACTGCATTGATGTCTGACACGTGCCCTGTGAACGACTGCCTGCACATTCCATCGCGGATATCCCAAAGCTTCGAGGAGGCATCGCAGGCACCCGAGACAAAAGTCCTCATGTCTGGACTCAGAGAGAGGCTCATCACATCTCCAGTGTGCCCAGTGAACGTGGTGGTCTGCTGGCCAGTTTCAATATCCCACAAAGCACTGCAGATGAAGTTAACACAACGTCTGTCATTATTTTAGAGTGCAAGTTTTAAATACAAATTAAGACACTGGAGAGAGAAAAATAAAGGAAAAAAGGAGGGGTGGAGGAAGGCCAGTAGAGCTCAGAAACTCACCAAGTGGTGTCTCCTGAGCTAGTGACAATTTGGTTGTCATCTAGGAAGCGACAACAGGACAAGTATCCTAAAAACAAAACAGTTGTGTAAGGTTTTGACCCAGGAGTAATGACTGAAGGTTAAAATGCAAGAACAGCATCCAAGTTCTCCCCCAGCCAGTCCACAAGCAGCACAAGCATTGCCCAGCCCGAGGCAGGCCTGTTTCCCTTGGAGCAGTGACACAGCAGTGAGGCAGGAGCACGGCTGACCTGTGTGCCCCGGCAGCTCCCGGCTCACTCGGACGTTGCCCTCCCTGGTTTTCAGGTTGTAGATGGAGCAGATGTTGTCCAAGCCTCCACAGGCCACGTAGTTCCCGGAGGGGGCGTAGGCACAGGTCATCACCCAGGAGGACCTCAGGGGGATGGCGTGCATCTGCAGAGACACAGCCCCGGGGTCAGCACACAAACCCCCAGTGCCAGCGTTTGGGTTTTAACACATCACATCCAACCCACTGCACTTTACACACCCACACCTCCTGCTGTGACAGATACCAGTGGTATCTGCAGGGCACATTTACACATCTTCAGTATGTTATTTCATAGCAAAGCTATCGTAAACTTAAACATTTACAATGTTTGTTTATTCTAGTTAAGTTTTCTCTGCCCAACTTTTTTACATCTTTAAACTATAGGTTGTAAGACAGGATGGTTGTCCCCATGGAGACTGCACAGTTTACAGAAGCACAGCTCCACTCCACACTACCTAAGCTTTTCCCTAACAGCTGTTTTTCTTCCTTCTGCTTCCTCTGCCCTCAAACCCAAAGCACTCTTGTAAATTCTGAGGTTGTGTATTCCTGTAATTCAAAACCAAATTAGTTTAGAAGCAACACCACACAGGCAGAGAGCTACAGCTACTGCACTAGCAAAGTAAGAGTGAAAATGTTACACATGACTATGTAATTAACTATTGCTTCAGAGACACAACCTACAACACATCACTAGTGCTCACCTAGCCATGAAAGGAACCAAAAGAGACTGTCTGAATGAGAAAGACTGCTTTTGATTTTTGACTTGCAACCATGGTAAAAAACACACCCAAGCCCATTCAAACACACAACTTACGCATGAATTATTGATAAGGATTATAAATAACTACCTTATTTGTTGTATAACTATCCCAAATAATTAATTTTCCATCTTGAGAAGCACTGACTAGTAGCCTAAATTAGAACACAAAATAAAATATGTTAATACAAAACAAACAAAATAATCTCAAAATAGATATACATCATGCATGATTATCAAGTGATTCAGAAATTTCATAATTTCTTTATTACCCTCTTCTTTTTCATTTTTGTTGGATGGGTGCATTTGTTGGAAAAAGTCTGCAAAGATCTAGATCTCTATATTACCTGACTGAAGAATCCCATAGGGACTCACGATTAAAAATGAACACAAGTGAACAACTCGCTGAAAATACATTTTATAAACTCTCTCCACAACTGCTTTCATTATTCATATAACCACACAGTCACACAAAAGCAAATAAGGAATTTAGGCAAAAATAAATCTTGAGAACAGATTCTAGATGAATTCCTCTCTGGAGGACATGATACAGAGCAGACCATGAGGCAGTGTTCACACTTCACCAACAGCTGCTCTAAAGGAAGCAAAACAAAAATCTAAGTCACTTTTCCCACTATGCACAAAAGGATCTTTTTTTCAATGAAATAAAAATTTGTCAGGGAAGTTTTTAAATCCCTACCACAGAAGTTACATAATTATTCAACATCTTGGAAAGTACAAAATCCAACATTCCAAAAAATATGCTTCATCACATACTCTCTCTTGCTTAAACAGACTCAAAAAGTTAAAATTGAGAGAAGGAGAAGGCAAATATCTATGGCAAAACAGGCAAAGCAGCTCTTCTAAGAACCCCCCAGCAGTGGTGGTCTGGCTGGGATCCCCTGCCAGGGCACCAGCACCACTCCACGAGGCTCCCAGGAGCTGACATTAAACTGAAGGTGCCAGTGTGACCTGCAGCCCTTGGCTGGCAGGCCTGAGCTCCCTCCCCTGCACAAACCTGGAGTCAGATCCCCAGTGCATGGCGTAGATTTTGGCTAAGTGACCTCGGAGCGTGCGCCGGGTTCGCATTTGGATTCGACCCACCGAGTCCAGACTTGTTGTGATCTAAAAATAAACAAAACAAACCCCTGAGATACTGGGAACTATTTTTAATGCACAAGATAACAAAAATACATTTGAACTTTGATAGAGTATTATCTATCTTGGCACACAACAAAAACCATTAGAAAATAGGACACTGGTGTACACCCAGCAACACCGACACAAACAGATTTTACAGAGGACAGACATAACACACTTCACAATGGCTACAATGAAACTTCAGGAAGCTCTTTTAAAATAGTTCTATGTTATACTAAGACTATTTCAGGTTATAAAATCTGAAAGTTTTCAATTTAAACCAATGAAAGAAAATGCTCCAGTATTTACTGCACTGTTACTTTTTAAAGCATGGCAGAACTTTACATGCAAAATAATTCTGTTTCCAAAAAACTGTTTAAAAATGTTTATTTAAGTCTTTCTAAATATATTTAACACAATAAACATACTCTACTTAAAAGGTGAAGTGGAAGCAGGATCCATTATGATGGCGGGGGCATTTTGACTGGTTGGGGTTTTTTTCTGTTTTGTTTATTTGGGTTTTTTTGGTGAGGCTTTGTTTAGTTTTAAGTAACTGTACAAATACACAGTACATTTCCAAAGGTTTCTTTCACTTTATTTTTTCAGTTACTGAACAGGAACGTGCTAGAGTCAAAACCTGGTATTTTTATTTTTTTACCTCTCAAGTAACAGCCTACACAAAGAACAGAAACATACCTGAGCAAGGGTTGTGTCACTACAGGCTTTCCTGGCATCCTGAAACAAAAAATGGACCAAGTTGAATTGGAAAGGCAACACTGAGCATCTACTGAGAGGGTCTAAAGGAAAAGTAACTCTTGAGCTACATTTCAACACACTCAAAGCCACACACCACCACCAACTGACATGCCAATATTCCTTCTGTCACCCTAATTTCTTTCATTGTTCAAGGAATCTAAAAAGCAATGGCACACAAGGAGGGGTAGTGGAGGAAGAGGGACTTAAGAAGGGCCATGCGCCAGCAGCCTTTGAATCTCCCTTTCTACAGACTATGGGATTCAAAGGCATTTGGAGCCATCCTGAAGTCCCAGTGCCTACCCTTTTCCCTGTATTCCTTCCCTGGGGTGGATGTGCTTGCTCAGGGTGTGCTGAGCACAAGGGAAGAACTGATCCACCTGGAAAAGCAACCACATATTACACAGGATTAGCAAGCTCTGTGCCACACCAGGCTCTTGCACAAATTAATCCCCTTGCTGGCTGGGAGAAGCAGAGTGAAAATCAGCAGGCAGAATCCAGGGAGCAGGACAGACAGAGGATTACCATAGCTTAGTGATGTTGTACTTGACACAACTTGAAGGGGAAAAAATGGCCCAGTAACACCCTCACCCATTTCATGGAATGGGTGGTGCTCAGATCTCCACACAGACACTCCATGGATTTTTCCTTATCTCTAGGACATAGGACTTGTTTCCTGCATATATGATTCAACCTGACCTAGAAAACTGACTTGACTTTCCTTTGCATAATTCAGAGTCCCAGATTGAACCTCTGGCACAGGTGAGCTCCACTGAGCCTCACCTGCAACACTGATTGTGCAAGACCTGGTTTTAGTCACAGCTGTGACTGCACTGCTCTCCTGCAGCTCAGGGCCCGTGCCCAGAACACAGAAACAGGCACATGGCCAGCACCTCCTTCTGAGAAAATGGTTTAAACTGGCTTCAAGTTAGACAAGAACTGTGCAGCACAAGTTAAACATGGTTTAAACTGCCTTAAAATTAGACAGGAATTGTGCAGCACAAGTTGAAGTTAAAACCATCAACAGCCATATTGAAGGAGCAGCCACAGAACCCTCTCAACTCCTGGCAATTTCTCCAACTTGTGCAACCACTGAAGCAGCCACCCAAAACCAATGGTGCCTCTTCATCAGCACTTGGTGTGTCCCTCCAAAGTTCAGTCTGTGCAGGAATGGCAACGTCCCCTTTGAGAGCAGGAACAGAAACATTAACTCGCACATTTTGGAACTGCCTCAACAGTCCTGGCTGGGATCTTCAACTTTCTTCCAGCTCTTGCTTGAGAGTTACTTGACATTGCAACTTTAACATTTCTTAAGTGCATGTTTATTTTGACCACCCTTTATAGCTCTCCTCCCAAAAAGCAAGCCTGAGAGTGGATTAAGTCATCTCAACTTATTTTTATAATGTCTGAACTGTAGAAATATTTATAAAATGTTGACGTCTGGAATCAGGAGGGGTTTAAAATACCAGAGCAGTAAATCCCTTAGCACTCAGGACTTATTCCATCCACAGGAAGAAAGACACTGGATTTTAAACAACTACTTGTTTGGTTGTCCTGAAATAATTGGAAATGTTCAACATAAAATGAATTCTGAATGCAGTCTGAATGAAACAAAGCATTTTTCCCTCTTTAAAAGCGAGCTATTAGCAACTCCTATATTTGAGGCTGTCTAATACTTGCCATACAATTGGCAAAATTGCAGGAAAAGGAGTTTCAACAGGCTATTTTAATTCTTACCTTGAAACTGTATTTCTACATATGTATCATCGTAACAGAATCATTAGTGTCAAAACATAAAAAAGCTCCTCTATGTAATTGCAGATTTTCCTCAGTTTGTGCAGTAGGCAATGTAAAATCTGTGAGAAAAATCCAACTGCTTGATCAGCGTGCAGCCCCCATCCAGACTTTCCTAGCACACACTTCAGATTGCAGTTTTTTCCCCTAACTACATGTATTTTTTTAAATATAGTGTTATTTGTCCAAAAATGTCTGGTTCAAATGACACTGTGCCAAGTAAGCAACACTTCTAAAAATCATCATCCTCAATTTCAGTTCTCACAGTGAGGACATATGTATCACATGGGAACTTCCTTACAGACAGAACTAGGAATTAACCTTAACTATCAAGTCATCTGACAGATATCTGACAATTCATTGCTCAGTGTTCCAACTTCCTGCACTAAAAATTCCTGCAGTCTCAGGTTTTACACTGTGCACAGACCAGAGCTCCAGCTGCATGGGGAGACACAGGTGCCCACATCACCCAGACATTGCAAAAATAAAATTAAAAGTCATGAAACACTTCTAAAATACTGCAGACTGAAGTCCATGGGGGAATCAACAGCTCTGCACTGCAGTTTCTACACCTTAGGACGCTGTTAGGTACAATCTTATCTGGACCTCACTTCTAGGCACAAAGCTGATTTTCTGTGATTATATTGTTAGAGGAAATATCAGACAAAACCCAAGAGCTGTCAACAACTAAGACAGCAAAATGCTAGCTATACATAAAACATCAAATGCTGTTAGTGACTTCATCTCTTTTCAGGAGTGCATCAAAAATAATTCCTGAAAATAACCAGCCTGGTAGATATTCTTGACACTTAAAAACCCGTATTTTTCAGATCCTGTATCCCAAACAAAAACTGTGCAATGATTTGATAAGCAAGATAAGTAGTCATCTGTACAAATATGAAATTGAATTATTTGGTCAGAAAGTTTCATGGACATTAAATCATCAGGAGCATTTTTAATTGCCTATTAATCTGAAGTTAGAATTAAGCACAAGGTATCCAAGCCTGCACTCAGATGCCAAGAGGCAAACACCAATTGCCACTGCTGAGCAAAGGGACTCCAAAGGCAATACATCCATGGTTACTCAGCTCCATCTGATAGGTCCAGTTACAAGTTTGAGTGGTAGAGTTACAAAGGAAATGTTAAATCGACCTAAAGCCACAAAAAAGAGTCATTACCCAAGTGCCAATCAGATTTTTATGCTCCAGATTTTAAAAAATAAGCAAATGTTCCTGCAGCACAGTCTAGGTCAGAGGGCTTAGATTTGCCTGGTAGCTCTTTCTTCCCACAAGTTTGCATGAAACCAGACTCACTGATTACCAGGACTGAACAAAGACTTAACTGGCTCCTCTCAACATAACAATGATAAAGTCTTTAACACAGCATGCAGAGGAAGAACTGAAAAATCAGGTACCCCTTTCAGCAGCGTAATAAAACTTAAACTGGAACAAAAAAAAATTAATATTTTAAGCTAAAAATGATTTGTATCCTGTACAGAGCTGGTGCCACAGCACTGACTGATCCCCACCTTGTCTTTCCACAGTGCATTAAGTGAGAACAGGACACAGAGCTCTCCTTGGCTGGCACTGAATGAGCAGCATTTGCCCCCAGCACAGTCCTGACACATGAAGTGTGCTCAGTTCAGCACGTGGCTGACACCACCCAGCAGCCTCACACCTCGCAGGAGACACCACAGAACAACTGCTGCCAGCAGATGCCATGCTAAAAAAAGCCTCTGCATGCAACATGTTCCAGGAAACCTGTACTCTTCACTGATAGGAATGTTTGCAAATAAGCTATTCCCATATAAATCAGATTTATGAATGCTTCATGCTTTGAAAATTTTGATGAAAAATAAACAGACTTTGAAGATCCTTATTATACTTTACTAAAAACTGCATCACCGACATATAAATGCATGTTGCAAAAGATTCCTGGAAAACTGACTTTGGGCATGACAGCTCATACTTGGTTTATCTTCACTGAGTAAATACATCAGAAAAATAGTTGTATGGGGGCATCAACATTTAATAAAAATAAACTCAACAGGAAGCCAAGAAAGAGTGCTTGTAGAAATGACATCCACCCTGGAAGGCTCTCTCACAGTCCCTGCTTTAACCTCAGGCTTCTCAGGGGTCACTTTTAGCCCAGGACCAAGCTTTCCTGAGACCCTTAAGCCAAACTTCTCATGCCTAGGTTCTAGAAGTTTGCTGCTCCCTTCTGTTTTTAAAAACCCAGAACATAAAACTTGCAGAAACACATACAGCCCTAGCACCAAAACTCAGCAAGCTTCAACAGGAAATAAAACATTTTGTTCAAGAAATATTACCTATTTACTTCATTATACCGATGGCTTTTCTGATTTTTACTCAAATATTCTGATAAAATTTTAAGCTTTGCCTGAGTTAAACAGGAACAACTGATAGATCTTTACAGTTTATTCCCTTAAAGGAGGAATTTTATCATGGAAAACAAGCAATTCACAACTCTTACTCTGATTTGGTTTCGCAGCTGCTCTGCCTCCTGCCGTAACTGCTCCAGCTCACTCATCTTCTTCAGCCTCTGTTTCTCACACTCCACTGGTGAAGAAAATCTGCCAAGAAGAGGGAAGAAAGACATACTGAAAGTTATTTTTCTCCTCTTTAAAAAACATTGCAAAAAAACCTGAGAATCTGTGTGTATATATATACTTTTATTCTGCTTTTAGAAAGGCTTCCAAATAAATATTCCCTTTAGTACACCATGTTAATGAATTTGCCAAGACCTAAGTGATTTCAATTCCTGAATTACCACAAAAAGCAGAATTAAGTGAAGTCTATTTTGAATATAAAAGCAACTGTCAACAGAACCACCCACTGTACTTTATAAACGTGTTTTGTAGCAGCTCCCTGCTCCCCCGCCCAGAAATCTCTGTCAGTGTGTGCCCCAGGATGGCAACACAGAGCAGAGGCTCCAGGTGCCCCCAGTATTACCCTGGGCTCAACAGGGCTGTGATACAGGCACCTTGCACAGGACATCCAGGGCAGACTTGGTTTTAATTAAAGATGATATTTTTGATTCCTAGACTACAGCTGAAATAGCAGATTATCTCCACTTTTTTCTCTTTTTTTTTTTTTTCTGGGCAATGCACAATGATCTTTTCATTTCAAAGGCATTTATGGAGTGTGAAGTGAAGGGATAGAAAAGACCAAGCCCTCCCTAAAAGCATCCTTGTGCTGATACAGCCGTCAGCTCCCTAAGGCAGTTGTCATCTGAACGAGGACTCACAGCAACCTTGATAAAGAGATCAATTGACAGTAAGACCACATGTGGGCACACTTTCAGGTTAGTAATTATTTTTTTCAAATCAGATTTTTGCATTCGATTTTTTTCAGTGTGTTGAACAAAGTTTCCTCAGATCAATTTTCAGGTCTTTTATCCCCAGCACAGCAGTGTAGCCAAACACCACTAGAGACCTCTTAAGTCTATTCACACACAGAGACTTCAAAATCCTTGCAGTGAAAGCAACATCAGCAAGTAAATTGCTCACAGACAAGGCAGGCACTTATTTGTAATTTTTCCATGACAGAAAAAGCACACCAGAAAGGTGATGATGGTGGTCCCATGACATTATATAAAAAGCCAAAACACTTCTAGCTTGTAGAAGACAGACAAGTCAGACTACTACTCACAAAATGAAAATTGAGGAAGGAAGGAAAAGAAGCAGGAAGAAGAACCTATTCAAAACATTAGTCTACACTTCCGATTTAGTCCACTGAAAAATGGCCAAAAAACAGAGGAAAAAAGGTCACAGTGTGTCTGGTAAGTTGCAGACCTCTGGGGAAACCCCTTTATTTGGTCTGGCTGCTGGTTCTCTGCAGTTCAGTACTGATGTGCTCTAAAGACTGACTCTGGAAAGGTTTTTTTCCATCTATAAAACATCACATTCATAGATTTTAAAGAGTGAGACGTTTTGGTTCAAAGCAATTTGTAATAAAATAATCATCCTTGGACTAACAGTTTATAGAAGTGTTTGAGAGCTACAAAGTTTATTGCTGTTTAAGAAGAAAAGTATCTACTAATTATCCATCTACTTCCTTTCAACCTCTATGCTTCCCACAGGTCCAAGTCCATTTCAGAACCAACTCACAAACATATATTAGGCTGGATCATCTCCAAATCAAAATACATCCCCTCATCAATGAGAGATGGTGACTCAGCTCTAAGCCATATTTCCAGCTATATGTAAGCAAACTGAGGTTCACACATTTCCCTTCCTTAAACCTGTGCTCTGTTCAACTACAAAGATGTTGTAATTCATATGGGAATTCTCAAGGAGACTTCTCCATTCCCTACTGTGTTCCTTTTTCAGAAGCCCAGACTATTTAACACTGCTGAATGCACAGCAGGCATAACATACAAGCCATCACCACTAGTGTCCAATTTTAAAGATTAAGCATTAAAAACATGACTTTAGCACGTGCATTAATCACATACCTTTACAGGCTATCGAGTTTAATGACAACCTTAATGCCTTTAATGGGGATACCTCTATGAAATACAGCCCCACTTTCAGTTCTGCCAACGTCAAATTAACCTTTTCAGTATGATTTTCCCTTTTTATTCCAGAACCTACTCAAAGAAAACAGACAAAACAATGGTCTCAAAGGTCTAAAGCCAGCCAGCCATTCTGCCTGCCAGTGTTTAGTAGTCTTGTGTGCTATTTTTAACAGGAGATAAAAATTCCTAGCAGAGAAGTTGATGTATCTCTAGTTTTCTGAGAAGGGAAGTCAGCTTCTGCCCTGTGATGTGCCACACACTTCAGTGCTCTGTAGACAGTCACTTCAAATTCTCACAGAGAATTACTGATCATAAAGAAAGTGACATTATTCACAACTGGAAGCATGCATGGCCAGTCACAAGCACCCAAAGTTTTTCTATTTATAGGTAAAGCTGTGAGCAGATTCAAGAATGAGCAGTAGCATTGCAGTGGCATTCAAAGACCATCAGTGACAATTCTGTACATAAAGTTAATGTTAATTAATGTCACTTGTATCAGCACCGTTCACCACTAATCTCATTGCTGCACCAAGCTGCACCAGCAGCTGCACAGCTGTTAAACTTCACAGATTTAAATCGTGTTACATTTCTCCAAGTTCCTACATGGACAAACTCCAGAAGCCTCCTCACTCACCCACGTGTCTTTAGTTTAAAAATAATTCTGAAACGAATAAAAGGATAATGATCCTTCGTATTTTTGAAAGAAACTTTTTTATTAGTGGAAAAGCCCTAGCAGCACCAGCGTGTTCTAAATCTGCAAAGCCTTAAGCATTACTGCTCAGTAGAAATGTGTCAGTGGTTCAAGGTCAATGAGCAGAGCTGCCTCCAAACCAGCACACACTTCCACAAAATCCAGGTTCACTTTAGAACTGGTTCACTCTAGCTTTTAGCATTGAAGTTCCTTTCCAGTGCACAGCATTTGAACAGCTAACTCTGAGATATTAAGCTATGTATAAACACCGAGATACTACAGTAAACAAACTAAGTGCAGTTCAACTATTAAATTGAAGTGTATCCAACAGGGTTGCACTGCCTGGCAGCAGCTCCCAATGCAAAGGTCTGTGTGTTCAGATCATCACTGACCATTAAGTATTTAGCAGAACTGGGAGAAAGATGCTTCCACTTGGGATTTTTACGTTTTTTTCAAGCACTACTTTCATGTGCCCACAGGAAGCTACAGAAACTGAGTGGGTAGGGAGGAAGCTCTCACGGATGCATTTCCAGATTCACACTAACTCTGCAACAGCATCTCTGAACTCCTGTCAAACTCCTGTGGGAACATTTTACTGATGTCACCAGACTCACAACAGCAACACAGGAAGATAAGCACATGCTTGGAACCCGTGGATGCATCTGTGGCTGTTTTAATACTTCTGATGCTCCAGTAGTATGGTTAAGGAGAGGTAGTTATGTGCAAAGACCATTACCCTGACTAAATTTACTTGCTGTAAAATTGTTTCTAAGCCTGCCAGTGAGGTGACCAGTGAGGCACAGAACGCAGAACTGAGATGCTTGGCAGCACTGGCAAAGCAGAGGCTGCATCCTACAAACCTGTCCTCACTGGAGAAGCAAAACGCCACCACAACCTTGAAGTGTGCAACTAGGCATCAGGTAAGCAACTTGGGTTTCATTGTAATAAATGCTGGGACTGCTTTGCCAGGGCTTACAAGGGTTACCAAGAGCAGAGGTGACCTCTGTGTTGCAGATTCTTCCTCATACAAATTACTGAAAACCTCAGTGGATTCATCACCAACCCATACTAGGTTACAAAGGACATGATGCCTGTTCACTCTCCTCTCCAAGACACAAAATACTACAGCCTGGAAGGAGCACAGCTTCACAGCCTGGAAAAATCTTTATTTCAAATAAGAATTTCCCCAGGAGCCAAGCTGTACCATGCTCAGTCATATACATAGCAAAGGCATCAGCTCTTGCACCTGGATGGGCAGAAAGAGTCAGTGAAGATTCCTCCTGCCATCTCAGCAGACTGGGGGGAAATGCAATATCTACTTCCCTGACTTATTCATAGTTTTAATAAATGTTGAATTAGAGAAAAAATACTCTGAGTTTGCTCAGATGCAGAATACTCATGGTATCTGCTTTTCAGCATTCAGAGGTAGCACCTCTGATGGAAGAGGTCAGATGCTTCTCTTCAAATACAACTCATGATGTGCATGATGTACTATGAACAATTCCACCTGCTGAGGCCTTGAGGGGAAGAGCAACAGGACAGGGAAGAACCTTTTAATACCTTTGGTAACTGAGGATGTGCCACTGCAGGACACCCAAACCAGTAGGAAATGGAGTCAAGGACACGAGATGCTTCCATCAGAAGCAGCAGCACAGGGAGCTGGTTGTGAGCACTGACTTCATGCAGCCAGGGAGGCAAATCCTTGCCCTCAGCCACTGTAGGCTGAACTTTACCACAGTGCAATTCCTCCTCAGTGGACTTGCACAAGTGCATTTACTGATACCAAAATAAAGTGCCTCCCAAGGCAAAATAATTAACTAAGCCAGATTCCACAGTGTATCTAGTGCCAAGAAAGCCACTGCCAGGCTTGAGTGCTCTGCAGATAAATTACTCCTTGCACTATTCCTGATTCAGTACCAGCATCATTTGCTAAAAGCTTAATTCTTCATTATACAGGCAGGCAGTGACAAATCACCCCAGGGTCTCGTCTCCAAAGTACTCTCTCTGCAACCTGTGGACTCAAAGCTTTGTGGCTCGAAAAACACGAGTTTCTCTGCAACAGCTACTAGAGAAGTGCAAATACGCCCCTCCCCACAACAAAGGTTTGCTATTTTCGTGCCAAATATATAGAGATTAAAGCGACTGCAGAAAGAACAGTCTGTTTGCTTGGATTCTTAAGAGCTATCAGAGAGTCATTTAAGTAAGAATTTTATTTTGTATCAAAAAATCAGTCCTTCAGAACTGAAATAAGTGCTTACCTACATGTATCAACCTCAGGTTTTCAACTCTCCTGTGCAGCAAGATCCTAAAGTGATCAACAGGAGGAGAAAGGAGGTTCCACATTGTTTTCCATGTGATCATCCCTACTAGTGATCACGCAGGTGGCTAAACACAAGGAATGCTAACTATAGCACTTCACTAAATAGAGGGGAAAGACACCAAGAAATACTCCAGTTCTCTCCAGGGAGATACATTGGTAACTCACAGACACTCAGGCTGTGGACAATGGGTTCTGGCTCTGAACCCTGGCAGCACACACAGACCAACACTTTATATATTCAGGATGTGCCAGAGAAGATTTTGATAAAACATTTCTTCATTTAGTGACACTAAACAAGCCTTTGGCAGCTTTGTGCAGTCATTATGCCCCAAAGCCATGAATAGAGAAGAATAGAAAGAGGTTTTATCTCTTACAGCCTGAAGAGAATGGATTTGACATATTCAAAATCTACAAACTTGGACACGGTGGACAAAGCCTTACCTCAAGTGAAATCTCTGCCTGCACAACAGTCATTTTAAGTAAATGCATTAATGCTGTGCTGCAGTCACATACCTTCACATACAGCAACCATTTCAGGTGGAATTTTACATAATTTATTTTCTATGGCAGAGCTGTTTGAGAACCACACATATACTCAGCTCTCCACTGAGGAAAATAAAACATTTAATGGATTTTTTACTATACCTTGGCCCTATGCTGCCTTTCCTTTGTTTCTCAGAGACCTTTCCAGCTATCCATTCTCCCAAGGCTTCTTTGTTCTGACTTGTAGCACTACTGCATCAATACACAAAGACAACAAAGCAAGGAGCTTTTATATTGGTCAACTAATACTTGAATCCCAGGAGAATAATGCTGGGATAAGTTGAAATAACAGTATATAAGGGCTGTAATTGCCCCATTGTGTACCTTGGTCTTTATCTCTCCTCTCAAATCTCTTAAGTGCATCTCGCTCCTTTCTTTATCTTTAATGTATGTTTTGAGGAGTGCACTAACTGCAGAACATCTTACACACATCAGTTAAGTAAGAAAATAATGGTTATTCTCTCAAAAAATGGTTACAATTTAGAAAATAAGCCTGGAAATCCTAACTGAATCTTTTCCTTAAGATTTTTAAATATTCATTTTGTCAGAAAGAATTAATTGCCACTCTGATTTCCGATCCCCAGGCAGATGCAAAGGAGAGTTCTCCCATGCTCAGGGCCTCTGGTCTCCCCAAGAAGAAAACAGGAAGCAGCCTGGGTGTGACCTCGCTTGCTGAGGTCAGTGCTATTGTTGCACTTCTGCACATTTTGGAAGTGTTTTAAAGTGATAGGTCTCCATTATAGCTTTGGTACAAAAACAGGAAATAATCAACCAACGCCTCTCGAGAGGAAGGGTATGAGCAGAACTTACTCAAACACCCATTCCTCTAAGAGATACCATCCCCAATTTTAAGGGACCAATGAATGTGTGTGTGCTGAAAACTGCATGGACATCTGGAACGGAGAGGTCACAAGAGAGACTCAAGCAAACTGCAAGTGAGTGGGATCCAAGTCTGCCTCTTGGTGTGCCCACATGCCCTGAGCAGTCACAGCAGGAACACAGCCCCACCCACCAGCTGGGTGGCACAAGGCAACAACATTGCTCTTTCCTCCCTTAGCCAGAACACCTCGGACCTACCCATCACAAAGAACAGAAATATGTGCCATTTTATACACATGTACACACTCAGCCAGGGATTTTAACAGGACTTCGAAATAAAGCCTGCCACATCAAAACATTTCTATTTACCACAAGAACTGGAGTTATGGACAAAATATAAACCTCTGTGTTCACCTTCAGACTTGAGCACTGTAAACATCACCCTTGAGTGTTTTTCAGGCACAGAGGGGAGCAGAGGAAGCAGCAGCTCCAGCACATCCCGCGGTGCTGCCGTGTCTGGAAGCCGTCACTTGGCTCCCCGAGAGCGAACCCACGCGGGCCGGGCTGGAACTGGGTCATCTTCATCAAGGTCTCCTGGAACCCAAACTGCTCTGTGGTTCCACAGGGACCAGCCCAGCACACCAGGGCACGGCCCACATTGGGTTTGGTGACCGGTTTGATTTCGGTTTCCATGGAGGACAAACAGACCAACAAACACTGACCTTGTTGAGAGCAGTGGCAAAACAGACAAAGGAAATCAGTTTAGAAATTAAAGTGAAGTGATTCTTAAGTTTACTAGTTAAAAAACATCGCTGACTTGAGACTGTTAACTGACAGCTCATGAGACTGGTGTCTTAAGCTCAGAGATAAGAGAGTTTATTTCTAAGACCCAGCTAAAGTCTAAGCCAAGTATATTCATAAAACACATCCAGAGAGGCCTTACTCTTCTTAACCCACACACACTGGATTATAGAAAAAAAGCCTTAAGAAATTCAGTGTTAAGCATAAGGCTGAGAAAAGCACAGGAAGGAAGGAATTTTTTAGTCATGAATATTTCACAGTCCAACAGTGATTTTTCCAAAATTAACATTCTTGCATCTTATATTCATTATGTTAGTTTCCAGGTCAAAATGTTTTGGTGTATATAAGCACAGATTTATTTTTATCACACTCCCTGCAAACAGAACTTCATGTGAAATTCAAATTATCTTTTCTTTAGTGACTATAATAATGATTCCCCAGTAAAAACTTGGTTCACTGATCTCGGGACACTCATCACTGAACAAATTATTATTGGTTTTGCAATTCAAAACATGTAAGAAATGGCAAAAAAGATCTTAATGAAGCAAAAAGATATAACCCTAAGTAAGAAGACAGAGATGGTTCCAGTCCAATTCCCTCCTTGGGGACAGACAGGTGGACACACATATGGACTGAGCTGAGGGCTTTTGTCTCTCCAAATACCCAGCCATACTCAGAAGCTATTTTAACATTTTAGTAGGAAATGTGTACTGCAGAGTGACAATTCAAAGTCATTTTGAAAGACCCTCATTTACATTTAAATCTATCTCTAAGCAAGTTTGACTTCAGATTTTTTTAAGGGGCTAATGCATTGGTATTTACTGAAGTGGCATCATGTAGGGCCAAGCAGTGCTATGCATATAAAATCTGGTCTGGCACCTACAGGCACAAAAGATTACTGAAGCAGCCTCCTGTTATCTGAGAGTGAGCAGACTGCACAGCGTGCATAAAAAGCACCAAGTGCACAGCAAATTTTAGGTTTCAAGTCAGTGGAGAAGATACACATTAAGAGAAGCTATAGTGTCTACAGGAAAAGTACCTCCATTCAGCTCGGATGACTGTTCACTCGCCTGCAATAATTTCGGGGTGACAGTTTTTTGAAAGTGGAGCATTCTCACTCTCTTGAGGAGCAGAAGCCCAGCAGTACCAGTTACACACACACACACTGCATCCTTTCAAATGCACCACCAGCTCGGGAGAAGCCATGCATTTGATGGATGCATGGTCCCCAGCACCCTTCCCTCCTCCCCAGGCAGCACCACACGCACTCCCTTGGTACCGCAGTCACAGCGAGGCATTATGTGCTGCACATCCCCATGCAGCTGAACACAGCTGCATCCTTTCACAGCAAAACAAGGCAATATAAACATTTGTGCTTTTTTAAATGCCAATTATCCAAGGGTCAGATAAAACTACTGTCCTCAGGTTTAATTTTAATTTTGCTTTTGGTTCACAATACATTTCTGGTCAATTACTTGTGATTTGAAGCCATGAAAATTAGCTCTCTTCACAACTAGAGTTCAAGCTACCTTAGTAGGCTTTTCTAATTTTTTTTTCTTTGAGATTCACTTTTATATGAGATGTATATATTTAAAAAAAAAAAACAACTCACACTACACAATAAACAGAAATCCAATGCTAGGAAGTAAAAGCCCTATGTACTGTTTTTTCACCCCTATTACTGCAAATATGGGATTAAGAGCACATGGACTGTGTAGCTGCTTCTGGTACTACTTGTGATGAGACTGATTAATCTACACTCCTGGGAATTGCTTTTGATGTTTCTCAAGCAGTAATGTCTATTTTCAAACAACTGCTTACTAAAGAAAATACAACATTCAACATTGAAGAAAGAAGTTTGTTAAGGAAATCAGTAGCATTGTGTTCCTATCTATCTCCACCCTTGCAGAGTTCTCAAAACAAGGGCTGTCTTTGTAGCAGTAATTTTTAACTGGTGCAAAGTCAGAAATTATCTATCTGCCTGGAAAGAAAATGGCCCTACATGAAGTTTCCAACAGAAGAGGATAAAAGAGAAACAAACTGCTGCTGCAAAGAAGTACAGTATTGATTCCCACCTGTAGTAGTCTTCCACAAAGTAAAAGTTTTTTATTTTTTGTATGAAATTTTTTTTATGAACACATGATGCTCACCAGGTTATAAATAGCAGAACTCCCCTGTGGAGACAAAGCCTAAGGTCATAGACAGGAATAATCAGTCAGGCACCATGGCCAGGAGAGAGCCCATGGCTCCACAACCTGCTCTGCTCGGGGGTCTTTCCAATCCACTGAACTGCTGCTGCTGTAAGTGCTCCCTACATGTCTCAGTCATGGTGAGCCAGGACAGCAGCTCAGCTAAATCCCTGTCTGTGCTAGCCCTCAGCACAGAGCAGACACTGCTCTTGGAAGTCTTTTTTTGGGTTTAATGTTTGAGATATGCATTCCACCACCTGAGTTTTCTCAGCAATGGTGACTGATGGGTTGGTAAAAATGGCTAAAGATTCTTCAGCTCCTGCTGCCAGCAGCTACACACCAAGCCCAGAGATGTCTGACTCAATCAAAAGGCAAACAGAGCCACAGCTCTGAAACTCTGCAGCAATTCAACTGTTTGCTAAGGTTGTTGGCCTTTCAGCTCTCATCCTGTCACACTTACCAAAGCTCTACAATTCAGGGCCATGAGGTTTCTGCAGAGATTGAGAACAGAAAATTCCTTGAGCTTCTGAAGCAGCACCACCAGGAAAAGTCAACTTTCTTCACTCCATCCCTTTCCAAAGTGCATGTTTGGCTTTTGATGCCCATCTACCTGCATTTGTAACAGATGAGCAGGATGAAAATGCCTTATTGACCTCCCACCTCCGTGACCTTCCAAATTAGCTGCTTTTTCCTAAAGTGTGGGCAAGTGCAGTGAAGGGCTCACCTCATCAAATACTCATTCACAGGACATTTACTCTGGACTAGGGGGTTTTTGGGGTGGTTTTTTTCTTTTTTTTTTTTTGGAGGCGGGAGGATGTTTTGTTTTTTGGGGTTTTTTCCCCTGTATAAAAATAAATATAATAAATAAATTAATAATAATAATAAATTAATAAATAAAAATAACCCAGCTCCCTCTCTTGGGATGTTTCCAAGACAAAAGAGGAGTTTCCTCTTTTGTGGTGCATATCTGAGAAATAAGGGTTGTGTTTGTAACACCAAAGCCACAGTTTTACTTCCAGACCATCTCATTCTCCATACTTTCAATTAATTTTGTATTTACACACCTTGTATTAAAACTACTTGAAAAAGCAATGAAGAAGTTTCTTGTCCCACAAGTGTCAGTTAGTGAGATTGAAAATAGGCATTCACTGACCTACAAAAAGCTGTAACACCTCCCTGTGGACCACTACTCTTCTCCCCTGAGATTGTCAGGAGCACCCAACCCCCCTGCCATGTCCTTCCTACCATTCAATGAAAGGAAAATGGAACTAACGTCATGATTAATTTCTTGAAATTCTAGGGCATCTGGACTTAGTGCTGTCATGGAAACTTTGCTGTGCTGGGTTTTTTTTAACTCTGTTTTATCGTGCTTAATGTTGAGATTACAACAAAACTTGATCTTCCCATCAGCACCGTGCACAAGCAAAGGGAAGGGCTCCAGTCTGCCTCCTCAACAGCAGCACAAGATAAATACATGGTCCTAAACTTAATTCATATTTTTTGGGGGAGAGAAAGCTTTTATAGGATTTAACTACCTAAAACCTAGAGTACTCCAATTTACTAACTTTTAGTACCATGACATTACATGGCACTGTCAAAATCTTTAAGTCAAATCATCAACACTGATCAAAATCACTAGGTACACACTAAATTTAGTATGTGAAATCAGATTTTGACAAGCATAACATCTATACATGGAATCTGAATAATTTTTTCAGCTCAGTAACAACTAAGCTCAACTTAAATCAAGAACTGAAAGAAGAAAAAATGTGTCCCTTTTCCAAGCTAGAAATAACTGTTTTACATGAACAATCACCTAAAGCAACCAATTATGAAACAAAGGGTCACCAGAAAAATACTCAGATCAAATATTTCTTTTAAACAGACCAATTTTAAATATCATGTTTCAACAACAGATCATAAAAGAGCATCTTTAATTTTAATGCAAGACTTCAAATGCATACAAATACCACAGGAATTGCATTTCAATACATAAACATAAAATTACACAAGTGCAATTTATGTTAGAAATAATTACTACAAATATATATATATATATCAGGAAAAACATTTAAAAAATCCAACAAAATTAAATCATCAGGTTATGCTGAAACTGCTTGGATGCTCTGTGCTAGACTAGATGCTGACCACCTGAATTAATACCTGCATGATGAAAACAAAGCAGACAGGTCCAAGAGTCCCCACTGCTGATTGCAATGAGGTGATTTGTTCTTGTAAAGCTGCCAAGACAGTCACTGAAAGCAGCTCCAAGACCAATCTCATTTAAGAAGCACATTCAATCCCAGGATTGATTTTATGATTTCATTTTGTTCTCCTCCCCACCCCATTTGAAAATTAAAACCTTATAAAATAATTTCAATGTTAACATTACTCAGCTCTTTTAATGTTTCAAAACACTGGGATTCACAATGACTCAAACATTTGGCTTACACTGAAAATCCATATGATTAATATTTGTCTGAGATCTAACGTAAGGAGAGGGAAAATAATTCCTGCAAATTGTCAAACCTGTTTTGCTCCAAAGAACAAATTTTATGTAACAGGTGTCACTTGAGAATGCCTTTTGCTCTACAATACAATCAGGCACTTCCATCTTTACCCTTCTTTCCAGTTTAAACCCTTTTAGAAGGCAAGAGATTGCAAGAGTTACAGTAACTGAATGAAAATTTGGCTAAGTGAGTGTCAGCATTTCACAAACTTTCAAACTTTCATTTCACAAGCCGAGACTCCTTAAAGGAAACGAAAGCATCTTCAGTGAACTGCACAAGTATTTGCCAGCCAATGTCCATCTGCACTTTTGTTAATTCTGGCTCTCATAAACCCTCAGCCCAGCTCTCTCTTTGGCATTGCCCCACAGTAACTCCAGCGACCCAAAATGATCTCACATCCAGTGCCACTGGTGGCATCCAAGCTGACATTCATTCAAAGCACTCAGGAGCTCCCCTCTTGCTCTTCTGTTTCAGGCTCTCTGCAAAGACAGTTCTGCTGTTCAAACACTGCTGAAGACATGACCCCCAGCCTGAACAGTGCATCCTTTAAATTAAAGCTGCAGCTTAGTGCAGCCCTGCCTCCTGTTCCCCAGAGAGCTCCACGAAGCCCTCAGCACCAATATCAGGTACCAAAGCACAGCCTCAAGAGAACAGCACACATTCTGTGTTTTTCAGGAGCATCTGCTTTAGTTCTTTTTCACATCTTTCACGTAAATTCTATTACAAAACTCTGGGTTGCAAAACACAGAAGTTTCATACAAGAACAAAACAATAACAACTAAATTTAATTACACACTTCAGAAGATGAAGTAAGTGACAGGTCTGCATCCAATTAGAAAAGAGAAAAATTTTGGTGGAACTAAAAATGTTTTCTTGATTAGCAATACTATGCATACTTTCTAAACAGCCGGTTCCAGGCACTTGGGAGCTGCATTAATCTGAGCATTGATATTTCCAGACAGTGTTAAGTACAAAACACAATCACTGCATTATCACTGTCCCCAAGTATTTACATTCTAGGAGCATGCACTGCACGTCAAGCTCACACATTCTGAATTTCTTCCTAGTTCGATAAGACATTTCAAAGTGACTTCTGAGATATAAAAAAATATAAATGACTGCCTTCAGTAACACAACAGTCATAAATTAAAGACTGGCAGAAAAGAGATTAACTGAAGAAGAGCATCTCTCTACATATTGTGAGGATTTTTTTATTTGTATTTCTTATTCACCTTCAAAATCTTATATTCATAAACTTTGTGCCATTTTTTAAAGTTCCATAATGGTCCAGGAGAGAATTACACAGTTCTGTATTCAAAAATATTTTTGCAAGTTTTCTAGTGAGGTTTTTGAGTCCTACATTTTTCTTTAGAAACTTGAAATGGACAAATTAAACACGAGATGCATTAGTCCTCAACTAAACAACATGAAATTACAGCTGAAACTTTCATTACCCGACATAAATATAACACATGACATTTGTAGCCAACAATTTTTACTTAAGATTTAAATGACCTGAGCAACTTTCCAAGCACTCAGGAAAGGGCTGAAGTAGAGATAAAGCAGCAACAACTTGCTGTACCACTTTAACAATAGAGAAGAGAGAAAAAGACACATCTGTAACCTGAATGTCAATTTTTTTCATGATTAACAGGTGAAAGGTATATACTATATACTATTATAGCAGCCTTAGTTCTCAGCCTATTAAATCTGTATAAGCCATCTACATTATCCACTGTGAAAACTGCTCATTTTAGAGAAATAATAATTCAAAATACAGCTTGCCAGAGCAGACACACAGCGAGACATACCCATATACTTATAATCTCCCTCATTTCCCTAGCCCCCTTCTCCCAAGATAACATCAGTCTGTTCTTTGGAAGCACAAATTAACTTCACCACAGCTATCCTGCTTTAAAATCACAAACAAACACTGCAAAAACCCACTGAAGATTCCCATCCCATTAAGAGACTTTCAAGACTGTGTGTGCTTGTCATGTGGTTTGTTTCATCTTAATTTGTTGATATAGTTATTACTCCTGTTAGCACAGCTTCAGACTTCCCCCAGCTCTAAGCAGTAATTGCATCTCCTGTAGCTGACACCTCATTGTCGGGTTAGTGACCATCTTTTACATCACTTCCCATATTTCCAACAGAAGTCAGGAAGCAGCTTCAGGTTTTCCTCTGAACACTCCCATGACTTTGCAGACTCATGTCCCTGCTATTCCTACAGGAACAGTTTTCATCTCTCCCCGTGCTTTCACAGCAGGTTTTAGAGGCTGGTACCTGTCTCCTCTCTCTGCATCATTTTGCCATTTTTTCCCCTTCCTTCCCCAGTACTCTCCACCCAGCAGAGGAGCATCTACTCCTCTGTTGCTTCAGAAACTGATTATACCTAATTAAATTAAGCACTTCTTTCCTCAGCTCATACTTAGCTTTGAGACTTACCCTACTTCTATTTCAGAACTGAAAACCATCCTGGAAAATCATGTACTTTCCAAGCTACACTAACCAGCCTAATAAAAGACAACATTCTCAGCTGTATAATTAACAGGAGGGAACGGATCAGAGGCTTATTTTGCATTAGTTCAGATAATATTACAGCATAAACTAGTCTACCACACCTACAACTGCTAGGAGTTTGGATGCTTTTCACAATTTCCAACAGAAATCAAACTAAAAATCAAAGAAGATGATAATCTCAGCAACAAGTGCAAAAATGAAAAAGCAGGTTAAAAAATAAAATAAATCTGGATGGGGAAATGAGCAACACCTACAAAGTATGCCACGAAAAGCACCTAATGACTTTGCACTTTTCCTAAGGATGGGGAGCACCTTCCGATTCACCTTTGCCACAACAGTCACGCAAAGCATGCAAGTCACAGCCCCTCGCCACAAAGCCGATTTATGGAATGCTGAAACCCAGACGAGGGTTGGGTTGCTCCAGTCAGGTACGGACCCGCCAGCGGAACTTCCCCGCTGGTCACGGCACTCTCCCCAAGCCTGGAGCCGCCTGTTGCTGCCCGCGGCACATTCTGGACCTCAAGCGCCGCTCCGGCCGATGCTGCTGGGGTGGCCGGAGCGCTCCGCACGCCCCGTGCCCCGGCCGGCACTGCCCAGCCCGGACTGTCCCTGCCCCCAGCAGCTCCTCCCGGGCCGGAGGGACCCCCGGCTGCGGCACCGAGCCCGACCCGGCGGCACCGGGGGTCGCTGCCCCCGCCCCGCCCGCTCCTCACCTCCCAGCCCGGGGTACCGAGCGTCTCCCTCCCTTCCGCACCCCCCGTCTCCGGCACCACCCCGGGGGACCCTCCGCGGCCCTGCCCCGGCCCCTCCCTTCCCCGCGGGGCCCGGGCGCTGTGCCCGCGCTCCGGGGCGGGCGGGACGGTACCGGGTGATGCCGCCCGCCCATCCCGCCGCTGCCGGCGCACCCCGGGACCGCGCCCTTGCCCCGCGGCCGCCCCGGCCCCTCTCCCGCGGGGCTCTCCCTGCCGGGGGGCTTCACCTGCGGGGGTCTCACGGCGCTGGGGCCGCTGCCGGCGGCGCCGCCCGAGCACTGTCTCTCTCCCACCCCCCCCCAGCGCTGCGGTGGTGCCGCCCATGCCCCCCCAGCGCCGCGGATGGGGCCGCCCAAGGGGCGGGGCGGGCGCCGCGCTCCCGGGCGGCCCCGCGGGGGCAGCGCCGGACGCGGCACCGGGACGGCACCGGGACCTCCCCGGGACCGGCGAGCCCGAGCCCGCCCCGCTGGGGCCGAGCCCATCCCCGGGCTCCGCGGCCCGGGCGGGAAGCGCACTGCAGCCTCCCGCCCGCCCGCCCGCAGTCCCGTGGGAGCGGCCGGCGCTGTTGTCGCGCCGGGAAGCGCGGCCCGCCGCCCCACGCGGCCCCGCCCGGCCGAAGCTCCCCCGGTCCCGGCGCGGCCAGCGGAGCCGCGGGGGGACCGGGCACCGCCCTGGGGCGGCCGCGCGGAGCCGCGGGAGACGGGCAGAGCCGCCCGCGGACAGAGCCCGGCCGCGGGGACATCCCCGGGCGGAGGTACCTGCGGTGTCCGGGCGGCCGCGGAGCGCGGTGTCACCGAGCCGCCGCCATGGCGCTGCTGGGGCGGGAGCGGCTCCGCCCCGCCCGCATGGACCGGACAACGTGACGGGCCGTTACCATGGCAGCGCCGCGTGACGTCAGAGCGCGCACAGCGCCACGCCCCCTGCGGGCGGAGCTTCTGTCACCCGCGTGTGACAACCCTGAGGGACGGGACACGGGGCGTGGGGACACCGGGCATGGGGACACTGTGGGTGACAACCGTGAGGGACGGGACACGGGGCGTGGGGACACCGGGCATGGGGAAACTGTGGGTGACAACCCTGAGGGACGGGACACGGGGTGTGGGGACACCAGGCATGGGGACACTGTGGGTGACAACCCTGAGGGACGGGACACGGGGTGTGGGGACACCGGGCATGGGGACACTGGGTGACAACCCTGAGAGACGGGGCATGGAGACACTGGGTGACAACCCTGAGAGACGGGACATGGGGACATGGGACATGGGCACACTGTGGGTGACAACCCTGAGAGACGGGACACGGGCGGGGGACACGGGGCGTGGGGACACTGTGGATGACAACCGTGAGGGACGGGACACGGGGCATGGGGACACTGTGGGTGACAACCGTGAGTGGTGTTGGGACCCCAGGGCATGGGGACCGAAAGGATGGGGTCACTAGGGAATGGAGAGCTGATGTGGGCACCCAGAGATTTCACCTGAGGGTAGGACCCCTGGGAATGGGGACTTGGGGGTGAGGACACTGGGGGAAGTCAGGGACATGGAGATGGGGGTCCAAGAAGCAAGAGAGACCTGTGGAGAGCAAGGGTGGGAGTGGGGATGGGGATGTGGGATGTGGGCACCCCGTGGAGCCAAGGGGAGCACTGACTTCCATGAAGCCTTCAGCTTCCTGAGCACCCACAGGCAGGCAGGTCCTCTGCTGGCCCCAGTATTCCATGGCTGATGCTCCACTGCAGTGGCCTGGGGAGGGACCTGGGGGAGCTCAGCCTGGAGAAAAGGAGGCTCGGGGGGACCTTATTGCTCTCCACAACTCCCTGACAGGAGGATGCAGCTGGGTCGGGTCAGGCTCTGCTCCCAGGGAACAAGTGACAGGAGGAGAGGACACAGTTGCAAGCCACGAGATGTTTAGGTTGGACATTCCTCCCATTAGAAAGAATTTCTTCAAAGAAAGGGATTGAAAGGTGTGGGGTCACGTCCCTGCAGGTGTTTATGGAAGGCTGGTCATGGCACTCAATGCCATGGTCTGGTTGATATGGGGGTGTTCAGTCATAGGTTGAACTTGATGATCTCAGAGGACTTTTCCAATCTAATTGCTTCAGTGATCAATTAAAGTCCCATCTCCCCCTCAGCACACAGCAGGATGTGGTGTTTCTCTTTGGTTAGTAGCAAAGACTGACTCCACTGAACTTCACAGATCAGTAATGTGGGGGAAAAAAGTGAAGTGTTGAATGGGAACTCAAATCCTGTGTATTCCTCACAAAGCTGCAATCCCACATCCCACAGTGGTGCAGTCCTCCCCACACCAGCATGTGGAAGACAGACAGACCATCAGGGGCTGCCAGGGGTTTGTCTGTCATGTTGTGAATCTGTCTGACCATTCCACGTCTGGTGCTCCTATTGCAATCAAATTGCCAAACTACAACCACAGCCAACCAGTGACCTGGGAAAACATGGGATAGCTGATTTGTGGGATTCTCTGGCCACACCTCTGAGTCTCTCCTGCTCCACTGACCCTGATGCCACAGGGACACCTATGGAGAAGTCAGTGCCAGCGTAAGGCAGCCCTGCTGAGCCCTCCAGCACCAACCATGACACTCTTGCACCATCCATCTTAGCACTGGTCTGCCACACCCTCAGCAACACAAACTGTCAAATTTTTGCAAAATATTTTACATGAGTACCTAAACTTCTGTGAGTAAAGCAATCTTTGAGCTCTTAGCATGTTACTGATATATGGCTCAGTATTAATGACAGCACGTGCTGGAACATACAGTGCATACTGTAATGAAACAGCTCATTGCTTACTCTAAATCAGTCTTAAAAAACATGCACATCCCTAACTGACTCAAGGCCATGATTTTAATAGCTCTGTCCTGGTTGTAAAGTCTGTGTTGTGCTTCCCTGCACTGCAGTACATCTGTCTTCCATTTATCCAAAGGACAGATGCCATTCAGCAATGTGTTTACTTTGCATTTAATGAGTGATCACACAGCAGAAATCAACAAGGAATGGGTTTGATTTTGTTGGACCATACTTGAGGAAAATACACTTGTCTCAGAGTCACTGTATCACCATATAAGTAAGTTGAATTTTTATAAAGAGGAGAAACTGGTGCAAGGAGAGTTCTTCCTTAAAATATGTTTGTTCCCTTATGTTCTTCCTAATACAGTCTTCAGAACCCTGAGGAGTGATTACTGACATGATACCATCCCAGAATGAGCACACCATTTCTCATCTTCTGTTTTCAAACAACTCTGGAAAATAACAGGCAGCAAGGAAAGCCCTAGAAAAGTTCAGATGGTATTTGGGTAGTTACATATTATTCAATTATCAGGTTTTGTCCTTCCAGTGCTAACTAAAACATTTACAATTACATAATTTATCCTTATGACTCATTTGGGAGAAAGGGAAGATTCTTCTGTTGCAGGCAGTGAAAATGAAACACACAGGACAGGGTTCTCCACAGGGGAACTCATCCTGCAGGGGTGGCATTGATGTGGCTGTGGTGGTCCAAGGCAAACAGGAATATCTTGTCTTGGATCAACCAATATAAATAACAGCAACTTCCCCTCCTCATAAGACTCATCTCACCCACTGGGTAGTCAGTTTAGTCATTTATTAGATGAAGTTACAAATTCCTAATGAAATGGAAATCCCCAGTTCTCCTGCTGGCAGTGTTTTACCACCAGCTTTTATCCACTTCTGCTTCTGATCACTGGTTTCACATGCCAAACCCCATTCTGCAAAATCAGAGCTACCTCTAATGGAGCCATTCTTACGCCAGTTCTGCAATATGCTTTGTATTACTTTAGAATTTATATAAGGCATCAATTTGTTCTGCAGTGAAAGAGAAATCTTGGGACACAGTGCCAGATTAGTTTTTAAAATCAATATCCAGATCAGTTTCTCTAACATGTTCCCTTTGAATTATGAGCTACTACAGCCAACACAGCAACTTTGGTTTCTGATAGATTAAATGCTACTGGAGGCCTGCGGTGCTTGGATTCCTGCCCGATGAGTCTGAAACACCTCCAAAGGGAAGGCAGAGGAAGGGAACCTGTTTGGAGATTGTGCTGATTCAGCTGTAGCTGAAAACCTCAGCCAGAACAGCTCCAGCAGCACCCTAAACACCCTTGTGATGGAAGGGTGAAATGTGATGGAAATTTGTGAAAGATCAGTGAGTGGGTATGAGGAAGCAATGAGACATTTTTCTAAAAACTTCCCAGTCTCGGCAAGGCTGAGGCTGAAAGGCACAAAGATGGACAGAGACATATATAATCTAAATGACTAAAAATACCACTGCATGTCTTTTCTTGGTTGCAGAGAAATGCAGGATTCACTGTCAGCCTGGTACTTTGCCTGTACCAGAAAGCCCCCACATTTCATTAGCCCATTATCTAATTGCTTCCCAAAACACATCAGGATACACATGAAGGTGACATGTTTGCTCAGGAGACAAGTCAAAGGAAAAAAACCACAACCCATAGCTAAGAGACAGATCCAGGGGGAATCCCCTGCACTGGTGTGACGGAATCACACAGCCCTTTGGACTGATTCAGGAAAACAAAAGAAAAACCGAATTGCTCATTCAGACTTCAGAATTAATTTATCGAAGGGACAGTCCACTTCCTTGACATCTCTACAGTGGTAAGGCTGGTTTCCTTTCAGAGTGGTTTGTGTCACCGTCCTCCCCGCAGTTGCACCGCTGTCTTTGCTTTATCTTCTTTCTTTGTTAATGTCTGACAGCTCTTCTGCCACTGCAGTCTGCAGCTCTTCAGGTAAGATATGCTAATCTACATCTCTTCTCCCTCACTTTGCATCTTTCTTTCCAGATCTAGGAACTAAAATGGCACTTAACCCCTTATTAATAAGTGAGCAATCTCACTTCATTTTATTCAAACCTTAAAAGTTCACTTAATTTACTGATTTAATTACTCTGTTAAGCAGGATTACACATATTATCTTTATATTCTATGTACATGATGGAAAAAATATCCTCCTTCAGATATCCCTTCCTCAGTTCATTCCTAAATATGACAGCAAAGGTTTTCCTGCTTTACCTTCAATCTCTTGGTTTTACTCTCACAGGAGTCTGACATTTATTCCTTCCTTCCAGACCCCTCTGCTCTCTCAGGGCACAGCTGGAGTGAGACAGATCCTCTTCTCTCCCACTGCTCTTCTGTCACCCACAGCTGATGCAGAGTAGCTTTCACAGCACCAGGGAGTGGTGATCTCTCTGCACACCAGGTGATACTCCACATGAAAAGCATCTGAGGTGGAAGTTCAGTTCACCTTGTGTCCATGTCTCCCTAGAATTCCCAGAAGGAATGTGTAAGGCACTTTCACTGCTGCTCACCACCAGCTCTGGTCCATGAATCACTGCTTAATGGGGCAGGTGGAGGGGAACGTCCTTGCTGTGTTTTATGAGTGTTCCTGTGCTACCAAGAAACAGGGAACCTCAAATTCTAGGGCTGCCAATCCAGCAGTTCCTTTTATATCCTCATGCTGATTTTCTAACATTTAATTCAAATTAAAAATTAAGGGAAAAAAACATAAGCACAAACCAAAATAATGACAGGCGATGTCAGTGCATTTATTTTTTGAGGTCCAGTAAAATCATTTATCAAGCTTCACAGCTGGATCATTGTGCAGCTGCAGGTGACTCATCCTTTTAAGAGAACTGAACAATCACTATTTAAACAGAAGAAAGGGGAGCGGGGATATATGGATGGATGCTTTACGTGCAGCCTATAGATACGCACGTATTTCTGGATATATTGGTATTTCTTTCAGATAAAATGATGAAGGGTACTCGTGGAACCGCTGAAAGCGCTCATTGTAAAAGAACAGTGGCAGAAATCAAAGGGGCTGAAAAAGCCTTTTGATCTGTAGTGCTCCCTTCCCAGATCAGTTTGACGCTGGGATCAGTCGTGGGTTTCACGTGCTCGCTGTAATTTGCAGGGTATTTCACTGATGTGATTTGCAGGGTATTTCACTGATGTAATTTGCAGGGTATTTCACCGCTGTCTGAGATGACTCGGTGAGGCAAAGGCAAAGCTCATCTCAATCACGGTGCCTCTGCACGTTCTCTGCTGCTGCAGCCCAGCCCACTGGCAAGGATGGCACGTGAGGGCTGAGAAAACTCCACAGTGTGTTTTAGAAATCCTCTGATTCCTTCTGCAGGGAGAGAGGAGTAAGCAAGCAGAGGAAGGGGAATCATATTTAAAACCCACACAAAGAAATGTAAGAGTCTGCCTATAAACGCCAGACTCAGGGAAGGAAGCCTCACATCAGCTGCAACTCTGGCAGCACCTTTGCTTGCCCTGGCCAGGGAGAAGATTCCTTTTTACCATGGGAGTGGAATTGTAAGAGACACTTCCATAAAGTGCTGCCCGCTCAAATGTCACGATGTTGGCTTTCTGCCCCATTTTCAGCTGCAGAGAACAGCAGTTGGGAGGGGCAGAAACAACGAAGATCCCTTTTTAACTCTCAGTTTGAAAAATATCCCAGTCCTTTTCTGCCAAGTAGGTCTTCTCCCACCTATTCTGAGCATGGCATTTTCTACATCCTGCTTTGGAAATTACACTTTACCATATACCAAACCTAATCCTAATCCCCCAGAATTTTACAGTGTGTGCAGTAGGGTGCAAACAAGGACTAATGTGCTGCAAAGAGAACAGCGAGTGATCACTTTTTGTGAGTTTTCAGTTACTTCCTCAATAAATGAAGAGTAAAATGCACATTAAAGTTGTGTGCCAGGTATAAAGTGTAATGAGTGGAGACAAAAGAGAAAATGAATAGTCATGAAAGGAGCTTAACAAAGCATTCAGTAACTGACATGGGTAGTAAAAGCATGGAATTAGGAAGAAAGGAGTATTAAAGGAGTATTATTTTGCTCAGTCTGTTCAGAAATTGTTTGGCCTTTTCATGGAACAAGACAGGAAGCCAACAAGAATAAGCATGATCATGTACATTAATTACCTTTAGAAATTCTTACAAATACAATCCACTTTCTAATCACAGCAAAACCAAACTGCTTTTCACATTTTTAATGAAAGATTCTTGCATTCCACCACGGCCCAATCTTAGGAAATCGCAGGTGTAATATTTTTTAGGTTGTGTACGCACAGAGTGCCACCCACAAACACATTCACATCCGAAGCCCTGCTGCACATAACCTCAACACTGTCCCCTTGAGCACCGTTCAAGGCAGCCTCCTGCAGGCTGCAGAACACCAGGCTCCCAGGTGCCACACTGGCAAATGCTTCGGTGAAGATCAGTAAAATGAACCAAGGATTTAACTCTGTGAGTTGCAGTTGCATTACAGTAAATTTCACAAATTCACTTTTGGAATCTAAGCTAACCCTGGGGTGCAGTGCAGCAAGAAATACTCACTGCAGTCAAGGGTTGCATTCAGAATAATTACAGATGTATTTCATCTTCCCCTGGACTTTGCGGCTGAGCTTACACTAAGCTGTCAACAGTGCTACTTGGGCTTGTAGTTTTGAAGTTTTGCCATTTAACTTACAAAACTTCTGGTACCCAAAGAGTTTTATGGTCATGAATCAGAAAATCTGATACAAGAGGCTGGGGTTCCAGTTCAGCAAGGAGACAGAGACCATTTTTAGGAAGCTTTTCAGCATAATGCTGCTGCTGGCTCTTTACCTCCATCAGCATCGACAGCGTTGCTCTGACCCCAGCCATCCCTGAGGGAAAAGGGATTCAGTTGTGAATTGATGATACTGGAAATGGCACCGTGGAGGAACGAGGTAGAGGAATGACACTGTCTCTGGTGTTATCCGCAACACTTTTATAGTAAGTAATATAAAGTTATGTAACAACTGTGCCCTTAACAAACCGCTGTGCCCTGCTGGTGAACATTTTATCCAAATTAAACTGGGGAGGGAGGGAATAGAGAGAACATTAAAGTTTGAGGAGAGAGCTTCATACCCTCTGCAGTGCCAGTGCAGATCTGTGCTGTAGCTGTATCTCAGTAGTTACTAGGATTTGCTACTTGCATATCACACCTGTTAAATAGGCTGAAGAACCCAGAATGTTCGGGATTTTTTGCAGGCTGAAGGCTAAGATGTCTGTGATGGTTTGGTTCATCAATGATGATGACTCAACATTTAGAACTAATTCAGAAAGGAAAATGAAGAACAGAGGCTTACCGGGTTTAACTGATAGACATTTTAAGGAGTACATGGGATAAAATACCTGGTTCTACACGTGTTTTCCTTCAGTAAATAGCACTAAGTAGTTGCATGGTTCTTTTTTGTCAAAGATTTTGAAGTGTTCTTCAACTATGTATCACTTTCTCTGGGAAAGTAAGGCACAGAGTGGTGTAAACAGCTTGCCAAGCAACCAGTGGCAGAGCCAAAATCAGAATTCAGATTGCTTGCCCACCTGTTTCCTTCTATCCTTGCTGCTGAGCAAGTTACCCAACATGTGAGCTTTTCAGATGGAAGAACAAGTGAGCAAACAAAGGAGTGAAATTAAATACGAGCAGAGTGAAAATGACCAGTATGAGAGACTAAACAAGCAAACTGCAAAAAAGAAATAGTAAAAACACTATGAAACAAACTTAGAGATTACAATAAAGAAGTAATTTCCATTTTAACGCATGAGAGCTAATGGTGTGCTAATGATTTCTCTCATATACAGAGGGCTTTGGTCCAAAACTCTGAACGAAACCATTCACGCTCTTGTGTGTACTTTTTACCAGAAGATATCCGTGCTCCTAACCCAGGATGCTCCTGATTCCTGTTCCCATTGCCAGCCTGTTTTCACTGCGTGTCATCCCAGTGCTGGGGAAGGCATCGGCCTGACAGCTGCACAGGTTGCTGTTCCCCCTCTGAGTGCAGGGGAGGCAGCTGCTCCCCCAAAGCCTCGGCCCTGCCCTGGCTTGCGAGAGTCACTTGGGGACAAGGGCAGCGCTGCCTTTTGTGATGCTCCTTCTGCTGGAACCGGACCGAGCACAGCTCACATCATCCATCAGCCTGTGCTGACACGGGAACAGCTCCTGGTCACTCGTGGCCTGGGCTGGGTTGCACTGGGCTCCAGGCCATGAACAAAAAGCCTGTGAGCCGTTCCCAGCCCCTCTGAGCCATTCAAGCCCCGGTAAGGCAGCAAAAGAAGAGGCACTTTTGAAAATGAGGCTTCTCACAAATGACAGGGAAGCAGTCGCCCCCGCACACACCTTATTCACTCACGGCTTTGAACTGGCATTCCTTCAAGAGCTGGGATGGGCCCAGAGCTGCTGATTCAAAGACACTTGGAATAAGAACTCAGGATTGAAAGGGTTTTGTTCCCTCCTGGCTTGTTGCTTCTTTCCTTGGCCTGCTCTGCCTGCCCATGCTGAATGTCAATCAGCAGAGCAGTAGCACCTTTGCAAAGAAGCTCCAAGTTATCTTGGCAAAGACACTAACAAGCAAGTGGAAAAACCCCAAGGTTTCCACTACTCCAAAGAAGAAAAGGCTGGAGTAGAGTGGTGGAGCTGAACGCTGGACAGGGACAAAGGGTCAGGAATTGATACAGCTGTACATTCTTCTTCAAACTATAGTAGACATAGAGGTGTCTTTTCCAGAAAAGATTTCTAAATGATCTTCATAGTGCATCCACAGCTAATTCTCAGAGATATTTGCATCAAATATCCCTGGAAAAATTCCCATAAGGAAACTGCCAGAATGAGTTGCTAATTGCACATGCAGAGAATTTTACGTCAAAGTGGCTGTGATCAGCCCAAAGTATTTCTCGAAAAAGGCAGTTGCATTTTTATTCAAGTCTCTGCCACCTTGTAATTGACAGCTATTTGATGTTCTTGGAATGAGTAACAGCTCCGTTTATTACGAATTTCTTAAATCCTGAAGTTAGGACCAGCCTAAGTGAGCAAACAGAGAAAACTGATTTGAATTCAACAAATTCAAGTCTCCCTCTTTGATGGTCTGATGAAGCTGGATCATCTTGATCTTTTGTTACTACTGAATAGCTGGGAATCGGTTTCTTTTGCAACCTGTCAGTTTGACAGCTCCATTTAGAACAGGAGCTGTTTTCCTGATGATTTCCATGTGAAGCTCTAAGTGACTGAGCATTTTATCTTTTCATTTTAGGAAGCAAATGGTTTGTATTTACTATGTTTAACAGCATTTTCAACGTCAATATAACAGGATTTTCCCTACAGTTCTTTAATTTAATAAAATAACATTTTCAATCTTAGAAATAAATACAATAGTTTTAAGATGGCTGGTTAAATTCTGCAGTTCCATTGATTAAAATCCTAAATAATTCCATTCATTTCATGAAATTCATTGCAGTTTCAACCATCTGTAACAGGGGAGAAACTTTAACTAATTTTTCTGCAATGCTAAAACAGAAAGAACAAATGAGCTCTCAGTAGTGCTAGTATGGACCCTAACATTGTCTCCACTAGGATGTAACAAAAAGATATTTATTCTTTTAAAGCTAAATCATGTTCAACAGTGCCTATTACACAGGCAAGGTAGGTTTCTCAGAGCAAATATGAGAAGAGGTTTGGCTGTCCTTTGGATTTCTTCAAGTTTCCTGCAAGATCCCACTGCAACAGGCAAATGGAGAGTTGAGCAATAGACCTGGCACAGTAACCTCATTGATCCCTCAATTATTTCTGCTAAAAGAAAGACAGATAAATATAGCAAGAGGAATTGGAGAAGTCAGGCCATGCTGGCTTGTGTGTGCATTGCAGAAATGAGTAGTAGCTAAGGCAGAAATGGGATAATGTCCCTGCATGATTATCTTCAGACCACCCTTATTAGTGGCAAATAGTAGAGAGCTGGAGATCTATACAAATGTCATTAGACCGAGGGTTGTAATGTGATTTAGTGACTAGGCTGCAGTGGTAGCTGGTTCCCTTGACACGGCAAAACAGATGGTGTTTTAGGAGTGTTGGTTCACCACTGTGCTAAAGAGCAAGAATCCAGCAGAAATGTGTGTCTGTGTGAGGAGGGGAGCATGACGTTGGTGCTTATTGGCATCACTGTGTATCAAACTGGTGACTTGAACTGGCCTGGGGACAGTCAGGGCCCAAGACAAAACATCATTCAAAACCCTGCACCAGTGCAATGGGGTTTTATCTTTCCAGAATACTTCCTCTTAAAGAATATTTCCTCTTCCCACTGTTCCCTTGCCTTTTTTTTTATCATTCCTGTTCACTTTGCTTCATCTTGGACTCCCACAGGCCAGGCTGTCTCAGGCTTCTCCAAACAGCACCTGCCAGGGAAGCTCTGCAGCAGCTTCTGCTGCACAGTTTTGTTTAGGGGCTCGCCAGTCCCAGTCCCACAGCCTGGGCTCCAGCCAGCCCTGCCCATGCTCAGATTGCTTTTCCTGGGGATTTTTGGGCAGTTGTCTTCCCATAAAAGGGCAATTTTTAACTCTTCTCTCAAGGGAACTGGTGAGAAATAAACTTTATTTGGGATAATAAGGGAACGATGTTTGCAACTCCATAAAATTTTGGAGTTGTTTTTATAATCCTAATTTAGCCTGGTGGTCTCTGCAAGCAGCATCATCTACTTCAAGGCATTATACCAGGAGAGCCAGAAGAAAGTCTGTAGGAAATTGCCCCACTCCTTTTCTGCCCTTCAGCCAATTAAGAATGACTGAGCCTCTCTCTGATGATTGGCAGAGTCTGGATATGCCCAGCACAGCAACCTCAGTACATTCATAAGCAAATGGATTTTTGTCATTTAATGATAAAGTTATAGGAATCACTGAATCTTAGTATATTTATTTCCAAACAGCTTCTCTCCATTAAAAAAAAAAAAAAAACAACAAAAAACCCCCAAAACAAAAACCAAAAAACAAAACACAAAAAAACTTGCAAACAAAATATAAACCACACAACACAAAAGGACAGTGAGCATGTAGGACAGAGGGAGGTCAACTATTTGGAATCTTGGTTGTCAATTTCATATTGGTGATTAGGTTCTTTAAACACTAATTGCAGATGATCTCTTTTTTAGCATTTTATGCTGTCTGTCATTAATCTACAAAGAACTTGAATATGGTTTTCTGGTTTACAACCTTGATTTAATTCTGTTTGTAAACACTGGGAAACAAATGCAGCAATGTCATGCAACTGATGAGCGAGGCCCTGAAACCCAGCTCACAAAACCATATTCCCTCTCCCTTCCATCCATCTTCTGACGAGCATAATGCAGTTACTGTTCATCTTCCTTCGTGGTCATGCTGTTCACACCAGTGGGAGGACGTTCCCTCCTGACATATGACTGGGCAAAGCATCAGTGTGCATTGAAAACACCCCCTGCCACAGTGTCCAGGCACTCTGTGTCCAGGCAGAGATGGATGGAATGAAAATATTCTGAGATGGGAAAGAGGGGAGATGGTTCATAGATTTTGGCACTTCCTTGGAGCCTTGGAGAGGTAAACAGTAAATGATGTCACGGATACGCCTGAACTCCCTGACAAAGCAGGGAACCAAGTCCTCAGTGCTGAGGGATCTCCTAAAACAGCTATTTCTGTGATCATTTTGTTTTTCTACAGTATTTGTAAATTCACAGGGGAAGGAGAGGGATTATGCACAGAAGACAGTGCTGTGCTTTCTGTTTACTCTGGACACAGAATAATACCCAGAGCTTCCTCTGAAAGCCTGCAGAGGACATGGGCTAAAAGAGAGCCTCTGAGAGGAAGTGCTGGAAAGTAAATAGGCAGCACAGGCAGCACTGCTGACACACTGCAGAAATCAGGCAGTGTACCAGAGTTTTGGTCTGTACCCTGAATGTAAGCCTGGGAGACAGAAATTGCCATATAATTCTTTCTGTGACATATAATTACATTCTTAACCTCTTTGTCTTTTTTACTTTTTTTGATAAAGAGGAAATAATTCATTTCCAGGAATATAAGTGGCTTTAATTCACTTAGATCAAGCCTCTTTCTTTTTCTTTTTTTTTTTTTTTTTTTGAGTCAGTGCCTGACTGAGAACCATCATTCTTACCACTTCTGTCAGACTATCCCACATTTCCCAGTGGTTTTTACTACTGCAGCTTGGAAGCACTCTTTGTTCTTATAGTCCCAGTGCCTACCAAGGCTTTTCTTTTCATGTTCTTTGACGTTTATTCCCTAGGAGCCGGATCCTTGTGTCCTTACATGTGAGCCAAATCTCCCAATGAATTTGGAAACATGCAGGATCAGCAACTTAAACAGTTTATTTGTTCTTCAGGGTTTTCTGTGTTTGCAGGAAAAAGGACGCCTATAGGCAAACACTGCATCACCAGGTTTCATCTACACAAAAGGGAAGCTTAGAGAGGAAGGAAGGCACAGCAGTGCAAAGTTAACGATTGAAAAACAAAAACAGCCTTCTCAGGGTTTTTTTCTGAGGGGATGGTGGTGACAGATGCAGTTACAGGACTCCAAACATGTTTCTTGAAATACATCAAAAGACTCCTTCTCTGGGTTTGGCTCAGTGACAGCAGTAATAGCTGATTCCAGTGTGTTGTCAGAATAATATAAATCTTTGGCTATATTTTTGAGACAGCTTTCAGCTTGGATATCTATACTCCATTTACATTTAGGAACCTGGAATTTCTAATGGCCTGGCACCTCAGGCTGAGAATTGCCTACTCCCATTTACTTCAGCTTTGGTGTTTGCATTAGAGAATTCTGGCCAGGCACATTGGAAAATGTAATGTATTCAGTTTATGTCCTACATATAAATTGTGATCAGCATCAACGACCAGATCCAATCTGCAGCATTAATTCAAACAAACAGCACTGCTGACAACATGATTGCTGTGGATAAAGACTCCATCTCACAGACTTATATATTAGAGAATCTTCAAATTTCACTTCAATACAGGTGTCCTTCTTCTGATGTCAGAAATTTTATGATAAGTAGACTTGGTGATGAGCCAAGGTTTGACACAATCTAACTATCTAACTTTGTGAAAATTTGTGGTGAGACAGGACCATTAATATTTTATTCTGCAGTGGAATTAAAACCTTTTTTTGCTCTCTGTCTGCTGTGCACATACAGAACACAGCTATTGCTATGGATCAGTGGATTTTCCAGCCAGAAGGATTATTCTGATTTCTCAGTCTGGCATTTTACAGCAACAGTCAACTGTGTTCCCTGGGAAGTTTGTGCATCAGATCCCTTAACCTGTCAATATTAATTCGGATTACACATGTGTAGCCTTATGTGGATAAACGCTCAGCTTACTGTGCATGTGAAACACCACATTTCGTCTCCAGATATGCCAGTGACCCACACTAATGGATACATGCCTCATTTCCAGTGTGACTCTGTCTGGACTCAGCTTCCTGCTATTGGATCTAAGTACATTCCAGGAAAATACTTTGTTGAATTGTTCATCATTTAAGTGGCATAGAGTTTGGGACATGTAAAACTGATTAATATGTACTTCCACAGGTGTTTTACAAAGACTTTTACCCTAATTCTGTTGATTACTTAGGTCCACCATTCTTGTATTTTCTATAAAAATCAAGTAAGTCCATTCACAGACATTTACCCTGTGAATTTTGTTTTCTACACTGCTTCAATTTCAGCTGAGATCATTTCCATACATGGCAGGTCCATTTGCACACAAAAAAAGCAAAGGACAGGGATCTGACTGCTCAGCTGAAGTCAGAGGCCACAAGGCTCAGGTACTTCTACCTCTTGCTGGGAGTGTTTTGTACACCTCTGTATTTAACCTTGAATATAGAACATACAAGAGAGTGCCACCACCTATGGAAGTTTATGCCACATCAGCACTACTTTGCCAGCATTCCAACAGAAAATCACATTTTGCAAAGGCTATTTTACCCTACTGACATTATAATCAGTGTCAAGGCCATCAGGCAAAGCATCAAGCAGACGTGAAGCCTTCCACAAGATCTCAACTGTTTGTGCTCCTGCATGTGCCTTTATCCCTAATGGCACCCCCCAGACCAGAGAGAATCATCTTTTTATGAGAAAATTCAGATAAATCCATGCTAGAGCAATGCAATGCTCTGGAACACTGAAACAGCTTGTGAATGTAAAAATCATTCACCAGTACAAAACCAGGGCGTTGCTGCATTGTCTGCAGGAGATAGCGACGATCAGCCCTCGGGGGATACAGCGAGGAAAAATGAATGCAGCAGGAAATCTTTCTGAACAAGGAGTTGGCCACATGCTAAGAGCTATATGCATTTTATTTCATAAAAGCTTCCCTGTATTTCTATTTCTTATTATAATTCTCTTTAAAGATGCTGCTCCTTTAGGTAAGCAGGACCTAAGCAGAGTCTTCTTCCTAAAACAAATAAAACTCATAAACCCTTGGAATGAGGAAAAATTCTTCAATTTTTAAAAAAATTATATTTCACCCCTCTGGACACTAACACTGTATATAGAATTTCTTACATCTTATTTTTTTTTGGTGCCTGTTTCACAGACTGAAGAAAATTACTGTAAATCAGTTTGCATTCCAAACACCACACTTGCACCTAAAAGAACAGGATATTATACCATTAAAAATAAGATTCAGTATAATGGAAAAATTTTCTGACTGACAGCATAGCACCTTTTGAGTCATAAATTCTCATTTTTAAAGGACAAAAGGGACTATCACAATCACTGTCTGAATTCCTACATAACAGAGACAATGTAATTTTAGACAATAATTCCTACGTCAGTCCTGCCTTCTGATCTGCAAGAAAAACTTCTACTTTACATGTCACACCCTGCAAGCAGAATACCCAGGGATTCTTCATCTTCATCCATACCAATAATCAAACAGATTTACAAGAAACTGATAAGCAATAGGGCAGAATGAAATCCTAGTTCTAAACAAATTTGAACACAGATGAATCAGCACACAGAAATAATGATAGGATGGGAGGATCTTTTAGAGACATCATCTTTTACAGGCTAAGCACAGGGTAAAATCAAGCTATTTTATACTTCACAAAGTTCCTGTAATTGGATCTTTCAAAATGGCTAAATACTGTAATGGATCTGTTGCTTCATTAGCACACTCTGACATCCTGCAGCAGCACATCCATCAAGCTCCTCATTCCCCCTGGGGAAGGCTCCTGCAAGGGGCTGGCACAGACCTGAGTCAGGCCCTGTAGATCAGCACACTTGAGGGGTTTGCTGTGCACTGGCTGCAAACCAGGGAGGCTGGGGCCAGGGTGCCAAATTTGGAGGGAGAACAGGTTGCCCTCCCTGCTAAGGGGACCAGTGATAGTAACAAGTGATCTGTGATGGTTTTGAGTCACCACGAAGCTGATGTGGGCGAGTACAAAGGGGTGAGACAAAGATTATACTTTCGCCAAGGGAGCTCAGGTCAATCTGTAACTTCTAATGAGAATCTCTGGTGTTTGTCTGGGAGAGTCACAGCTTTATATTTCTACCCCTGCCTACCTTTATACAGTAAGTCAGGAAGTATAAAAAATATTGTTAGGAGTAGCTCAGGTTAAAGATCTCCTGTTAAACCTCGTTGAACGTTTCTGTCCATGGCCTAATTAGAATAAAAAAGCCAAGATGAGATTTTCAAAGGTTTTGAGACACTCAGTCCTGTGTTAATCTTAACTTTCATCTTATATTGCTTCTGTATTTATGTGTTTTCTTTAAATTAGATCAACTTTAATTTTGAACAGTTTCAATATCTGAAATACCTTATTAATACCACAGAAACATTAAACAGAAGTTTGCATTACAAATTGGAAGTAAGTTAAAACCTGAAAATGTGACTTCTGTCTTCAAGCCTGTCCTAGCTCATAAATCTGTAATCAAGGCCTAAATTTATGCCAAATAGGCCCAAAACACAGGGTGGGCAGGATACTTTCCTGAACCTGGAGACTGGAGGCACCATCTACACCCACATGTAGTTTTTACTGTACATTATTTCTTAACCTTAAACACTTCATTTTGCAAAATTAATATTGCTCTGTGTATTATCTTTTAAAAGAACTGTGATTATACTGGCAGTAACACCGACATGGTTCTCGTGAATCCCATAGTTACATTAAGGACTGCAAAACACAGATCACCCAGATCAGATAACCTAAACAGTGGGAAATAAACACAAAAAGCTCACTTACCATGACAGTTCTGGAATTGCACCAGGGATGAACTTGTCTCTGTGAGATCTCCCAGCTCACAAATCCTAAAGCATCACCTGCACCAGGGTGATGCCCAACATTGTTGTCTTCTCATTTAAACAGAAAGCCCCTCAGCTGAGCTCAAGCTCTTTGCCTCCCCATCCACTGGTGGTTTAAGCAGACATTTGATTTTTCTATTCCGTGCTTGCCTGTAACTATTCTTAGCAGCTAATAAGTGCCACCCTCGGGACCGTGATGTCAGCACACTCCACACTTACGGAGCTCTCCCAAGTCAAACCCAGAGCTCAGCACGGTGAGCTGAGCTCCTTAGGCAGGGCTAAGGGACTGACACCACCACAGCCCAGCTCAAACACACCAAACAGGAGGAAGTTCATCTCAGTTAAAGAATTCCTTTTCTCTTGTAAGTAATCTGCAGTCAAGATTTGAAAAATGGTATTTGTTTTTTGAGGCTGCTGAGTACTTTTTGCAGTACTAATAAAAGCACTGCGTTACTGCTCATCCTCTTGTCAGTGTCACATGCAAAAGTTTCGCGCACTTTTGGAATTAACACCAGTCCACTATCCACATGGCAAAGAAAGCAACGGGCAACAAATGGCAGCTTTGTTAGTGATCTCAGCAGAGAGGCTACAGTCATCATGGACACTGAACCTTTCCACTCACCAGTATTTGCTTCCAGTGTATTTAATGACTCATCACCCTAGAAACCTCTATTTGGTTGGGTACATGAGGCGCTTCTAATTTCCCTTCAAAAGATGAAGCTCCATTCCCTTGCTCATCCTATAGATCTTCTTTACACCTCTCACAGTTTAAGTTAATTTTTCCGAAAATAGCTACACCCAACTGTAGAAATAATCTAGAGAAGTTACAACTCCTTGTAAAATGGTACTAATATTTCCTTTAAATTGTTAAAAACCTCTCACATTCCAGAACTGTGCTATGTTTTCTACCCTAGTTATACTCCAATGTTTTATTATAATCATCCTCCCACTGATAAGTGCACTCAGGTTTGTTTCCACCTCTGCTACTTCCAGTTCACAAAGCCCCAGGTTACAGGTGAGGTTATTATTGGAGCCAGAGTATCTGGTTTGTACAGTATGAGACTTATTTATATGACATCACCAGCAATCTGGTAAAAAAGTTAGCCTAATCCTTTTTGAACATCAACTCGGTCTTCCTCAATATTGGCGATGCCTCCCAATGTGTCTTACCTAGGAATTTCACCTCACCACACTGGTAAATATATTAAATAGACCAGGACCAAGACCAACCCCAGAGAAACTCCTCTAGCCACATTTCTCCAGCCTTGCCACTTTCTTTGGAATAGAACTTTAGCCAGCTCACAGTTTGTGGGTTCACCACCTTCACTTCCAAATTCAAGAACCACTTCCTATGGGGTATCATTTGCTGGGTAAGTGGAGGAAGCTCACCCTGGATTATGTTTTCCCAGGTGCAAGAGCACACATTTGTCCTTGTTGAACTTCATAAGGAAGGAAGAGTGGTTTCAACTCTGGGATGAGTGCCCACCACTGTGTGAGACCCAGAGCAGTCCCTGTGCTGGGGCCCTATGGGCAGTGCCCTGCTCTGCAAGGTGCCCCTCTCATCCCTGTCCACAGCATTCCTGGTCACTCGTGCTCCCAGCACAGCTGCAATCTCCCAAGGTTGGTCACGAGAGCTGCCAGAGCTCTCTGCTCCTCCTTGGATTTCCCTGGATCTGGGATTCCCCCCTCGCACCTCCACCCAGTGCTCAGGCACAGGAGGTGCCCCTGCCACAGCTGCCTCAACAACTGAGTATTTACACTGTCAACCGGATTTTAAATATTGCACACGCTTCCTGGCCACATTATCAGCTGAATTTGATCTCCTCTATATAAAAGGCCACTTAATGGGAGGAGGAAGTTTCTTCTTACTGCTTTATTTAGGGATGGTGAATGCTGATGCAAGATCTGGTGATGAATGTCAGCCAATGTCAGCTTTCTTGTACCATGAAACATATTATTGTCATTGTTCCCCTGCTTCATTTGGTCTAAAAATAGCTTCCTATTACTATTATGTTACATCAGATCAGGCTTTTTTATGGATACATATACAGAATAAAAAGCATGTGCTTATATTTTTAATTCCTGGTTGCAGCACTAAGTAAAATACACAGTGAATATCAGGATCAAATCATAGCATCTGTCTGTTAGGATTTGTTGGTATAGAGCTGTCACCCACACGGCTCCCTGTCTGGTATTAAACAAGACAAGTGCAACAGAGAAACATGAGAAGTGTTAATAGTGCTGCAAGTCAGCTGCAAAGAACTTCCAAAGCCAGGCCCTGGATGCAAAGTTTTCAGCAATTAAATTGCAAACTGTATTTTTAACAATAAATTTTTAAAAAATCTTTTTTGACTTATAAAAAACCTATCTGTTTAATGAAAAGCCAAGTTTTACATATCTTCCTTTCCAAGTAAATACTGCTTTCTTATTAAATCAGATATGGCACAGAAACTATTGCTCTTGGTTTGGTTATGAACCTTGCTGTTTTTCAGAGATGTTATTGAACTAAACAACACAAGTTATGTTTTTGCCAGGGGCTTTTATGGAAGTTAACCCTGATTAGAGAAATAACTTCCCATGTCTAGGTAGGAACATAGAGGAGAGTCTCCAACTCAGTTAAAAGTGCAATGCACAGACCTAAGATCAACTCTGTCCTTCAGACAAATGATTCAGCCTCCACACACGAGATCTGTGTGTCATATAAAGAGTAGAAAGAGAAGCCTGAGGGGAAAGAGGAAGTTTCCCAAGGAAAGAACATTATCACTTTGGGTACAAAGTTGCCTTTGCAGTGGCCCTGTATGGGCTGTGTTTAACACCAACCCTGGGGCTTAGGGCAGGCACTTTACCCAAGTTTCCCACAAAATCACTGAAGGGTGCCCGGCTCCTCCAGAGGTGCTTCAGAGCAGAAGCCATACCTGTGGACTCTGAATTACTTTCTAAATAACATCCTATGTATTTAATCTCTCAACAGTCCAAGAAAAATTGCCTTCCTCATTTAGGCACCTGTGTTAGGCATGCAAGGTTAGGCAATAGGACTGGCCTTACACATCTCTTTCCCTGAGCCTCTGCACCCTATTTCTGTTACTATCACAGATTTGGTTGAAGCTAAAGTAGCAGATTTTATCAGAGCAGTAACTGGTTCAACCACACTCTTCCTGCTCTGATACTTCTGGTTGTTTGCATGCCTAAACAGCATCTCAGTCTTTGATCCCCTTTCGAGAGCATGCGCTCTTAAATTTGACTATTTTTAGTTCCTCGTCTGTGACCATCTCCTCCAAGATGAAAGAGCATGGGATGACGAGGCCTACGTATGTTTGTGCACTGCTTTCATTCTGATTTGTGGAAATCCTTATGCAGGAATAGCACACTGCATTTTAATAGACACTCAGTGACTGTTAGTCTCCTGTGCTTCACCTGAATATCAGTTTATTTTCTTTTAATTTGTCACGTTTTGATAAAACCATTTCTCATTTCTGAGAAGACAGTACACTGATTAATGAAAACTCCAGTCTACTGCTTGTCCTTCCTACTGTGATTTGTGGGCACAGAACATGTTGATACATTTTCCTGTAACAAGTGACACAGAAGAGTGGCTTAAACTTTTAGAACAGAAAAATTATAATAAAATTCTTATGAGGTCAGTACATTATGCAAGTGATTTACCTTCATTATAAAACACATTGAGATCAGTGGATGAAAATTCTAAATAAAAAATTAATTATTATCATTTAGGTTGGAAAATACCTCTAAGATGGTTGAATCCAACCTTTAACTTAGCACTGCAAGTCCACTACTAACCCATGTCCCCAGGTGCCACATCTACACATCTTTTAAATACCTCCAGAGTCAGTGACTAATCCACTGCCCTGGGCACCTGTGCCAGGACTTGACAATCCTTTCCACGAACAAATTCCTCTTAATATCCAATTTAAACCTCCCCTGGTGCAACTTGAGGTCATTTCCTCTTTTATTATCCCTGATTATTTGGGAGAAGAGACCAACACCCACCTCGCTCCTTTTATGTCACTGAGTACTTTAGTGCTGCTCTGACAAATCCGAGCTCTACTTGAAACTCACCTCATCATCTGTGTGTTACCATATTTCTTCAAAGAAATTTGCTGTTTAAGAGTCTGAATGCCTGAAAATAGAATTACTATTTGCTCTCACACCAGTTGTTTTCCTCTGTCATACAGAGGAAAACAAATACAAATGGACAGTTTTATTGTCTAGCTGATTAGATTTTATAAAGCCATTCAGAAATTTATTTTGAGTGTACCCTGTATTTCTGTAAGACCAAAAATATTGCCCTCAATTCTGTAAGATTTCAGTTTTTTCTTGATTCTTGACAACCCCCCTGCTCCTTTTGGATGGTTTTTAGTCTTTTTTTAAACTTCTTTAACAAACAAGCTGAATCCTGCCTCTTGACAGCATACCAACATACCTAAAACAAGAAAGTGTGTGCTGAATGCTTCCTTTGCTACAAGCTTCAGATCAAGTCTTTGACGAGAAAAACACATTCTCTTTTTGAAAGCTGAAACACGTCAGCAAATACTGCTGCAATATATCTGCTTTACTTTAAAGAAAAGCCTCTTAAAGAAAGGGCTGAGAATTCACATTCCCAATCCAAACTGTGCGTCACAGTCTGAATTTCCTGATCTGATAGCACCACTAAAATGCCTCCCAGAGACTAAATTCAGCCTTAATTCAGGTTTGCGTGGCCAGCAGAGAATTAAGGAAACCCCACAGTAGGGTCTCATGGCTCTAACAGCTTCTGTGCTAACTCCCATATTCCCTCCACATAGAACATTGCCAGGGAAAGGAGCACTCCTCAAAAACAAATGTTTCAGGGGAAGATGGAAGAATCCCTGTCCAAAGTAGGCAATTCAGAAGTAGTCCAGCCTCTAAATGATATTTCCTTTTAGCCTCCATTGAACATTAATGATTATAACTCTACATTTCTAACTTGTTTTATGGTGTTCTTTCTACATTACATCACACTACCCAGTGTATAAAAACAATGGAATGAAAGCCTCTAATTTTAGCTGTCATAAGTTAAAGAATAAATGGCAGCAGAAGCTTTCACATATAATTGCAGGATTTTAGGTGACTACAGAAAAAGTTCTTTTTTCTGTAGGTGCACAAATGCTCAACCCTTCAAGCAAAATCTCAGGAACTGTACAAAGTTGTGTGTGCTCAGGGGTTAATGGTGAAGGTGTCACTATGCTCAGAAATAGAGCCAACTTTCCCATGTCACATTCAGCTTATTAATAACCCCTTTATTTCTGTCGCAATGGCACATGTCTCTCCACTCCTTGTTATTGTTATGCAACTGGAACAGCTTTCAGAATCTCTTCTGGCTGAGCTTGAACAGGTAAACTATAAAATCCAGCTTGAATTGAGCTTTATGCTGAAATGCTACTGCAATTCACACGATGAATGCTGAGTGACACAGAGTATGCAATTATGCAAGAAGAGTGTTTGCAACAAGCCATCTTGGAAGTACTTCCATTTGTGAGAGGATTTTTTCATATTCTGAATATGAATACATTAAAAAGCCTGTAATCACTTAATAGAGTCAAATGTGCAATTCTTAATTCTGAATGTCTTCTATAACGAAATGAGCTTCTCAATTCTTGTGATTAACTTGCAAACAAAGCCAAATACAAGAAGCTGGCTCAGAAAAATCAATGCAGGAAATCACTGCCAGATTTCTCATAAATATTTCTGCCTTAGAAACCACTGGAATTTACACTCTCTTTATCACACATTGTATAGGACTATATGCAATTACAGCACTTCCTACACAAAATAATACAGATCTGGGTAAGATCTGGCATAAATGGATATGAAAATTCTATGCAACCTACTGGCAAATTGCCTAAGTGGCCCTTATGCTTAGAAAACAGTGCATCGATCTCATCTGGTCTCTGTGTTTACACGTGTATGCCAGTATTGCCACAAAGCTGCTTTGTTTAGATGTGCATTTTCATGACCTTGAAGCTCAGGATAATGTATTTCTCATTCCATTCAGCATCATCACACAAGGGTATCTACAATCATTATAAAAAATCTCCAGCAGGAGAAGTGGGAAAAAAAAAAAAGGGACTTGGACTGCTCAGTTTCTAAATTAAGCTACATCTGAAGTTAAAAATAGCCCTTCCGACTGAAGAAGCTATGCTGCCTGAATTTAAATAGCCTGCTTCTTTCCCTGACAGATAACATTTATTGTGTTCTGCTGCTGCAAAGAAAATGCCTTCTATAAGGAGGCTACTTTTACTTTCATGTCCAATTTCACTTCACATACCATGACAGAATTAAAGAAAGTCGGTGTTCTACCTGGGAATTGTATCAATTTTGCCACAGATACATTTCTCCAATTTTGCTAAAACAGACTTAAAACTATGCGTGTTATATATGTGTGACTTTCCCTAGCTCTTCCTGCAGATTTTTCTGGGAAGATCTGTAGTAAGAATATTGTCTGAAATGCAATCAGATTTTCTACCACACATCCTAAAACTGCTTGTGCCATCTTTTGTTTTCATTCACTTATATACACACGTACACATACATATATATAAAAATGTATAAATATATATTTCTGGATGTTTCATTGATGTTTCTGGATAAAAAGAAGCATGAAATGCAACTGCACACAGTGTATGTGAAATGGTTTACTCACCACTTTTCCCCAAAGCACTGAATGAAAATGAGGAGAAGTTGTATCCCTTTTCTCTCCAGGCCTAACACAGAGCCAGCATAAGGATTTCTGTATTATCCATATTCCCTACTGTAGTCAGAAGCAGATAGGTCATAATTAAGCTACACAGGGCCTGATTGTGCTACTCACATAGTAACTCCAACATTGGTTTATAGCACATGTAGATTAGAAAGGTAAAAATTCTTTCAAGTCACTCTGACCCTTCTCACCAGTTTGAGTGATTTCTTTTGTCAGAATTTCTGGTGCTCCAATCTGCATAGTTTTAAATTCCAGTCCCTGTATTCATGCTCACCCCTGGGAAACTGTTAATTTGCCTCAATATTCATTCTAAATTTACTGTGCCTTAATTTCGTCATTTCATGAGATTAAAATTAATCAGATTCACTTTTACCTTTTAGGCAAGAAAATAATAAATGTGCACTTCTAATGTTCAAAGTGAAACTTGAATCTTCCTGTATAGAGACAATTCTGCTTTCCCCCTCTTTGTTAAATTGCAAATTTTATATGAGCATTCCCAAAGGAGTAGCACAGAGAGACTCAGGAATAAGTAAATGAAAGATGAGCTGGATATAAATACTCCTCTTACCCCCAAGCAACACTTTCACATTAGTCACTTTGTGGACTAAAAGCCCGAAAGATCCCCAAAAGCTTTATAAGCATCAATAATATTTGCAATGATGTAAGCCAGAGGCAATGATGTAAATTCTGCAGTCCTAAATTGAATAAAACAGCCATTGAAGTCAATAGGAATTGCAGTCAATTAAGGTGTAAATATTTCAGGTCCTCAGCTTTTTACATAATGTTGCTACATGGCATCTATGAGTACTTTCATCTGTCCAGGACAATGTTTGCTCAGGAGCCTCTGTGAAAGCAGACAGGGCTGGAGCAGGCACACGAAGGTCAGGTGTGGAGTGTCAGTCACCAACTCCCACCACATTCTGGAAGGGTGCTTGTTCATTTATCCAGGTGAAAATATGAGGCTCCTCTCATGTGAAGGCCCCAAGCAGCCAGGGCAGTTGTATGAATGGGGGCTGAATTAGGCCCAAATTTTAGGTAAAAGGATAAATAAAATTAAATCCTCATGAAATTTGATGTACGTGTCCAGAGCCCACAGGAGGAATGTAATTTCTCTAAACAAGTGAACCCAAGCTGTATTCAGAGCTGTTAATTACTTACCAGTAAATGGGTAGGTGTGTGGCAGTCCTGTCATGTACAGAACAGTTTATACTGTCCTTTGCTGTTGCACTTTAACTCTGCTTTATCCCCAGCTGTGAGAAATGAGAGCCACACATGCTGCCCCTGAGGAATGGCAGAGGAAGGAGGGTTTGTGTGCACCCTGGCACTGAGGATGGTTTAGGATCAGTCCTGCTGCTGGAAGGCAGGGCTGTGGCTGCCAGGAACCGTTCGCACTGCGCCGTGTCAGGCATTTCACAAAAGCACACAATAATGCATGTAATGAGTCTCCAGAATCACATTTGTGAGGCCTGCAGAATGTTTCTCTTTCCCAATGTGAATTACTGAGTCATCATGTTCATGTGAGACAGACTGAGTTCTCTTCCCAAAGAGCTCCTTTGAATCACTATTAGCACCAGATAACAGATGTTGCTCTCCAGGAAAGTTTTTCATACAAGCTCTCATAATCATGGGGATTATTTCAACTTGACCTTGTAAGTACAACAGAAAAACAGGATGAACTGGGGGGTCTCAGAGGGCTGTGTGCTGCAGTACTTTGCATATTGAAGTAACTAGGCCTTGAACAACATGGCTACTCAAAACACTACACAAAGAATAACGGGAACACCCATAGGCTTATAAGGTAAATACTACTGATCCCCAGGGGAAGGAACAAGCCCTGAAGTGTTTAATGGATATGTCTGGCATCACACAGCAACTATGAAACAATTCAGCAATAAGTGGCACAATGTTCAAAAGCACCTCTCTTTGAAACTTAAGAGCCTATGGATGTGCAATGAAACTGAAGTCAAATACTTAGAAAATAGGACTAAAATTATAAATTGGAAGCTTTTAGTAAAGTGCTCTAAAATGCCCATCTTTTATCAACCACTTCTGTTTTAAACCACAAGACATTTTCTCTCTAATTACTTGCTCAAACTGAACCTTACCACACACTTTAAAAGAGACATTGGAAATGCTGTAACACTTTCTGAATTTCAGCCTTTCCTAACTATGCATATTGCATAGCAGCAATAACTTTCCTTCTGCATGCCTTTGTTTTGCTCCTGAATTGCAGTTTTGGATGATAAAGCACATTTTCACCATTCTTTTTTCAAAAATGCCAGTTACTGACAGTTTAAAACCAGGCAGCTATTCTATGCCTTCTGGGGGCACTTTAATTAAGTTCATGCAATTAAATTATTCTCTAATGCTCTGAATACACACGAACCATGATTTCACACTGGAGTTTTGGAGTTTCATCACGAGATTCCAGAAGTAACAGAGCTTACTCTGTTTGCTTACTCATAGCAGTGGACAGTCAGGCCCAGGTAATGAAATAACAGCCTGGACTCCAAACAGTGATAACAAAATACAAAACCATAAGGCTTTGGTTTGATAAAAATGAATTAGTAAATTTTTCATCTGATGGTCTCATTATTCACTATGGTCACAAATTAAAACTCAGTATTCTTGTGAGATATAGATCCAGAGAGATACTGTTCATTAAAAAAAACCAACAAACCAACCAACCAAAAAAGTAATCTATGATCTCATCCAGATTATGGATAGATGACGTCTACCAGATAAAATAATCCATCAGGTCAGGAGAACTGACCTCCAGCAGCAAAGGCCACAGTTCAGGCTGAGCTGTCCAGTGCAGAGATAGCACTAACCCTGTTATCAATAGTGATTTGCTTTGTCATACACTATGTTTAGAAACTATTGTTCACTCGATGATTATTCACCTTCATTTATTTTTTACCTTCTGTTTCTCAAGAGATGAAGAGTTTGGGCTACTGAATGTCTTTAGACATTCTTGAACTTATCTAGCCTGTCTGTCTCTCCTGGAGAGACTTCTCCTTTTGGCTTCTGTTTTGCCATCCTGACATCCCTTTCATGAGCATCTCCTTGTTTTTCAGCCTGTGCCATACTTTCCCATCCTGGTCTGAAGCCTGAATTTTTGTCAGTGGATCAGTTTGTGCTGTTAATTATTCCTCTCCTCAGGGCCACAGATACCTTGCCCCAATTATGGGCAGTTACACTGTGATCAATTCACAGTGCAAGCTCATTCCCTTTTTCTCCTTGCAGCTTCCCTCCCTCTGTCCCACTGTCTGGAAGTAAATGCCATTCTCTGCACAATACAGCTACGGAGCATTTTCAGGTTGGAAAGAGAGATGGTGAAGCAGATAGACAGGGAAAAGGACAGAAAAACAAAGACTGAGGCTTGTTACCCACCATCTTCTCCTGAAAGGTTTACCTCTGAATCTCTCAGTTGAAAACCTACTTTCCTAATTACTTGCCTTATCTAAATGTCGTGTTATTTCTCTGTCAGAAGACACCACCTAGAATAATACAAAACTATCATTTTGAGGTTCTGCTTCCCAGATTACTGTAAATAGTGGAATCCTATGGAATGCTGATAAACATTAGATACTAATAAATTTTCTTTGAGCTTACATATTTTTTCCTCCACATTGCAAGCATTTAATATTATTCATATCCTAAACTGCTTAAAAGTGATACCCAGCACACAGATGTCAAAAAACAGTAACAATTTTTAGAAGGGGGAAACTTTCTGAACAAACATATTTTCTCAACAGCCTGATGAAAAGATCATTTTCATCTCAGACTTTTAAAATTGTCACTCTGAATTCTCTCTCACACATACACATCCAGACTCACTGCTGCACTCCAGTTGTTTTGATAATGCAAAGCTATCATAAACACATCTGAACACATAGCAACATCTAAAATTTAGCAACATCTAAAATTTAGCAACTGGAATTCACCACGCTAAATTAAGTGCCCCAATATATTTTTCTTCTGGGGAAAAGTGTGAGCCAGAATTAGATTCTGTATATATTTGCAGTGAGCAGAAAATAGAGTAAAATAAATATATGTTTTATTCTGGTTTATATATACCATGCCCATCAGGACAGGTGAGATTGTCAGGATGTGAAGCACATGTGGAGGTGCATATATATTAAGAAGCAAACTGTAATTCTGAAGAGAAAGTTACTAATTTGAACTTTGATATATTGGCAATTCTACAGAAAAACAATACAATCCCCTCATCAATTGTCCCTCTCTCCCAGGAAGCCATCATAAACAAGGAACTGTGCCAGAGTAATTCCAAGGGGATTTAAAACAACAACAACAAAAACCCAATGAAACCATCCCAAACCAACCACTTCAGTCACATCCGTCATAACCCAGATCACACAGAAATACTTCTGAGGTCATTGGGAACATCTGAATAGATTTTTTTTTTTTGCCTCCTTTCTCATGTGTTATTTAGGTGCCCTCTCATGCAAAAGAACAAAATCTGGGCCCATTCTGTGAGGTAACGACCACCAGCAGCTTACACTACTGATCCCAGTGCCAGAAAAAGGGTTTGCAGCCTGAAGGCTCTATTTTCTCATTGTCCATAGGTGAGCAGAGAGTCGCCTGGGGGCTGCAAGTGGATATTCAGCAGACATTTAAAAACAACAGGAGTTCAACATCTTCAGCATCCTATGCAACAGGACTCCTTTCTGGATTTTCAGTTCCCTGCTGATGTGGCCTAATACATACATACAACACAATGAAGAGTATTCAGAAGTTCCCATTTGCCTGAGAGGCAACCACACTTCATGCTCTCAAATCTGCATTACAACACTCTGTGAGTTTCTTGTTTTTAATTAATTCTTCTGCAAATATGTTGGAGATGAGTAGATGTATATGGTGATTGCAGTGCTGAGAGAGGCTGTGGGATTCATAATTAAAATGATAATAAAATCCTGTCCTCCTATATATGCAGCACTACTAAGATTCCATTGTTCACATTAGGCAAAACCTCTCTAATTTCAAGGTCAGCTCCATTTATAACAACAACAACTACAAAAACAACAACAACAACATAAAGTAATGATGCTCAATGCTTTGAATAAATCCATAGAGGACAGTTAATAAAATAGAAAAATCCTCACTTACCTCAATAGTTGTAAGCTGTTATTTCATACTCTGTAAACTTTCCCTCCCTGCTAACTAAACAAAAGTTCTGCAATCTCAATGCTAGAATAGCTCTCAAATACATACTGCAGAATACCAAAAAAGAGAAAGCCTATGTTGTCCTTACTAGCAGGCATCTCTCCAGGGATGATTGGTCATTACCCTGGCAACCCTCACAAATGGCAAATGACGTAAAGAGAGTGGGAAAAAAAGCCACTGAGAGCAGAAAGCACTATATGCATTATAGATAGTTCTGGGAATCCATGCTCACATATGCATTAAATGGCTTCAGAGGAGCACAGGGACCTTCCATTTTGCAGAGCTGCCTGCTGAGGTGAATAAGAAACTTTCTAATTTTTTTCTTAATCAAAACATTGGGAGCATCTCTAAGTATTTAATTGAAGCAAATTGGGGGTTGATTATTTTAATAATTCAGACACTGGGTTTATTATTTTTTTTTCCCCAATTCTGTTAAAATTTCCCATTAAAATAGCTCACAGTCATATGCAGGCAAGAGTGGATATATTTTTTATTATTCCTTTTCACCTTATTTTTTGCTACATAAAGTTACCTATTCTTATATTTATTCCCTTTATGTCTCATACTTTCATTTTCCCTAACAGTTCATTTGTACAAATGGTACAAGAGTTCTCATGTTTATGTCATTAAAAACATTAGCAGTTGTATTTAGTGTTACTGATAATTATGCCTAAAGAAGATGTAGCTCTAGCCAAACACCAGGGGACAAAATAAAAAGCATTTTGCTATTTTTGCACAGAATGATCACAGTGAATTTGATCATACTATGATCTGTCTGTCACAGAGCAGAGAATTTGGGTGTGGTTACTTCTTCCACAATTAGATTTTAAAAAGCACAAGTAAGATAAAAAGAAAATATGCTTTGAGATTGTTTAGCATCTGCACCACTCTACAATTCAGTAAAACTGAAGGAATTCTGGGTACAAAACCCAAAAAAAGCATCTTCCACCCCTGCTTGCATGTGTTACCAATTACAACCCAGGATCAGGCATCCTTCTCCTTGCTCTTCTTTAGACCTCAGAATTACTGGATTCCTAAATGTGCAAAAAAAACCCAACAAAACCAACTTTTAAAGAGCATACTGGAGGGCATTAGCACTCAGATCATTTTATAACTTAAAGGAAAGGGCACAATTCTCTGAAATAAGAATTGAAGAAGTAAGCGAGGTGGGGTGGCTGCTCTAACCACTTAGCTATTATGTAAAAGTTGGATGGAAATGGCTCTACCATGACAACTGAGTTTTCTGTAGAACTGATGAAAACACGTTAGATGTATTTGAACTCTGCCCCACTCCAAACCTGAACTGAAATGGAAGTAACTAGCACCTTCCACAAGAATATTTCTGTCCCTGGCTACCTAAATTCAATTACTTACAGCTTTATGGAGTAAAAGTTAGCACTCAGTGAAATTCAGATTTTTATTATTTTCCAAATCTGCTACTCCATTGCAATCAGGAGGAAGGTTGTACACTTGTATTGTGACAATTTTCCAAAAAGCCTGAATGAGCCACTGGAAATTACTGAGTTTTATGACTAAAGAAGTAATGAACAGAAAGGATAGTCCATAATGCTCCATTAGGTGTACTTTATTTATTTGCTGAAGACAATTCATTTTTAATTATTTAAACTCTGGCAACATCATACTAGCAAATGTTCTGCCTGGTTGTAATTGACAAACATCTTGGTCTGAGCAAAGCAAAATCTCAGTATAACATTACCTCTGATATTACATCTTTTTCCTGACAGGAGGACAAGGATTACTTTGTGTTTAGAAACCACAGAAAGCAAAGTGTAGCCATTTGTGAATGGCCAATGAAAGCTCTATGTTCCCATAAATCTTCTCCCTGATGGTCCAAATCTAAACTTCCCATTTTTTTTAGAATTACTCTTTGCAGAAATTTAGATCCAATTATAAACTTTCCACCAACCTTCCACTCATTACCAAAACTAAACAAAACCCCTTCCATTGGTGTTCCCAAAGTTGCTTTTGTAAGAACAAATGTGGTCTGTCATGGAAATATTTTGTATGAAATATTAATAGGTGTAAGACCAAAAGTACTGAAATATACAAAAACTTGGTGTGTTTTTGCAACACAGATTGCACAGAGATTTCTGTGTTTTGTGGTCTCAACAAAACCTTCATATTTTCAGATCATATCCAGTCCTGTCAACTTGCTTTTGTCTGAGCATGTGAGATTGACTCATGTGAATGTTGTGAGAAGCACAACAGGGACACATCCAGTCAATGAGTGGAGAGGTGGGGAAGACACTGGGGCAAAGCTGCAGTCAGGAAACAAAGTTTTTAATGAGTCTTAGGAAGAGGCACAAAGGAAAATAGGATTGCCAGTCCTTAAAGGACCCTTTTTATACACTGGTATAATTTGCCAGCACATTAGCAAATTAAATTAAAAATTCATCAGTATGTTAAAAAAGACTGGAGACAGGAATCACTCAATAAGTAAATTATTACTGATTTTAAGTGATTCATCACAGAAAAGGATCAGCTCATCAAGTGAGCAGGAATTAAAAGTCTTCAGCATTTTTCTGGCTCAACCATGTAAATGCCTGTGAAACACATCCTGTTGCAGAATCCATTCACTTAATTATGCCTGTAGTGACCTGGTGTAAAGGACAATCACACCTTCTCATACTTTCCAAATTCTGTCTTTTCTCTTAGGTGTGTCTACTCCAATCTGGTTTTAGCTGGGAAAAAATGAGCTCAGGTTTTAACAGGCCTGACGTCCTTTACGCCACAGAGTTACAGAAAAAATCCCAAATCTATCAGAACATATTATCTCTCCAAAAGCCCTTACAGTGTCACGTCATGTAAACATCAAAGGGAGAATGATGATTTTTGTTTCCCAGGCTATGGATAAGATTCTGAACAATACCCTGTTGAGTAAGGACAATATATTCTTTTTCCTTCTTTGTCCTTCTAGAGGAAGGACAGACATGTGCCTTGCTAGATGATGCCAAACCCATTATTAGTGTCCTTGCACTTGTCCATTAGCAATATTGCAGCAAGACCAGCTGATGTCAAGAGTGTTCATGTTGAAAGATAACAACATTCCTCAGGAGGAGAAATTACAGCCTTTTAGCATTCTCTGGCTTTCCCACAATTTAGCTTTATCTGGGAACATTATTACAGTGAAATTCAGTGAGATAAACTAAGGAATAGAAAGTACTAACTTTCAGAAAATGCAAACATCTGAACAGGAGCACATTGCCGTAAAGCAGTATCCTTTACTAGCCCTTTTTAATCAAATCCATAGACACAGTCTGCATTTTAGCACAGATGCATCCAAACACAGGAATTTGTTCTCTGACCCTTTATTTTTCCCAGATCCTGCATTTGTCATCCAGCACCTTAGCAATCCAGATCCATCTCTGCTGACCCTACAAACCCTGTGCTAAAATACTCCAGTGGGTAACAATCACTGTCATGGGGAATGCTGGGGCAGGAACCCTGGAGCAGTTTTGACCAGAGGGGACAACAGCAAGTCCAGTCATTCCAACACACGACAGAGGCAAGGTCACATGTGCAGGTGACACCTGCAGAGTCTTTGCTGCCTCACTCTCAGGGCTGCTGGTTCAGATTGACCATCAGCTACCTAGCCAACCAAACCACAGTCCTGAGAGGTGCTGCAGCCTCAGGATCCTCACAGCTTGGACTACAACTCATAGTAAGCAGCAGATCTGAGGTGCCCAGGACTGGCTCTCTCTGTGCTGGCACTCTCCCTGAAAGCACTTGTACACACATAGAGAAACCGTGTCTGCAGCTTTGATTAAAGCAGATCTAAACAAGCCATTGAAAATAAGCAGCTTCTGGGAAATACAGCTTAAAAGGCCTGGCTTCCTCCAGTTGTGTTTCGTGTTTAGATTCTTTTGTGTGTCTCAAAAAAGCAAAAATTTCTGATCAAAGCTTTTACTAGGATAAAGATACTCATGCAGTTTGCGTTCTACATGGATGATCTGTTGCCAACTAATATAATGCAGCTTATGCTGCAACCTTATCATCTGTGGAAGCAATCAAAAAGGTAGCATGAGCCCAGTTTCCTAAAAACACTGGTTTAGAAATACCTGAGACTTGCTTATATCAGTTCTCCCTACCATAAGCATCCCACAGTGCTAGACAGTTTTCTGTCTCTATTTTTCTTGATTGCTCAAAGAAATCAAGCAATTAATAAATACAAAATACCAAGATCTTCATGGAGTGGTGCTCTTATATGCTGTTTATGCCCTGTGAGAAAGAACATCCTTGACCACCCTCCTAGCCGGGATTCTCTATGCCACACCTAATTCTCATAGATAGGAGTAAATAATGAAGACTACCCACACTTACCCATGTAAGCTGACATATCAGGACTCAAGGAAAATCCATTATCAGCAGATCTGATCAGGTTCTCCACTGTACCACATCTTTTTCTGATAACACTTGGAAACACTCATTCCTCTCCATTTCACTTGCAAGGAGGATGTCTTGGGCCTGATGCACACAATTTTGCTGTACTGAAATAAAAGACACTGTGTCAGTGTGGTGAGAGAGAAGAATCAGCCTCCAAGATAACAACACAAGCAGAAGAAAAAGGGATTACAAATACAATTACATGATATAAAAGTCAGAATTTTTACATTAGTTATTAAAAATGCCATGAATGTATCTGTTATAAATGATTAGAAGCCAATTCAAAAATAACAGGGTTTATTTAGCGAAATCTCCAATACCGAACTAAAGCTACAATAAAAACGGGACAACAATCGATCGAGAGTTGGGTGGACAGAGTGGCGGTACAAGGGTACCCTCCGAATTCTGCCACACTGCTAGGTTTCAGCCTGTGGGTTTTATACAGTTTTTTTACCCTAAGGCTAAGTCTATTGAAAGTCCAGTTATGCTGTGTTTCCAAAAGAGTCCTGTCTGCATGAAAAGGTTGCTTGATAGTTTTTCCGGAATTCATCTTGGGAGGGGTGATCTGATCGTCCAGGATCTCCACCAAGATCGGTATCGGATGTTGAGGAGCTGTGAAGTGAGGGTCCACCCTTGATGGATGGGCCATCTTCTTGCTCTGCCTCGTCGTTACAGTTGTAAATATGTTTTGGAACTTTGGAATCTTGGAGACACCCTTGGATAGCTTCTTATTAGTAGCTTAAATCCATATTATATACACGAATTTATCTATTATACTTATTACATATCTGTTAAAGCAATTTTAAATAATCATCAAACAATACACATCAACAAATGCAAAGATCTTATATATACCATCCCAATACTGTCTAAAATGGATCATAATAATACAGATGTGAGCTGATGCTGTAACTCAGCAGCTGACACTTTTGAACAGCTGTAGCATGACTGCCCTATGATACAGACCTTTGGTGAACAAATATTCAGATAAGGCACTGCAATCCAAAGTTTCCCTCTATAAACTGGTAATTCTTAATAGAAACAAACCTTTTTCTCATCAGGCTTCTTGCAGCAATGCAATTGCTTTGCTCTACATGCTCATTTTGGATGACAGAGTACCTACTTGTCACAGTAATGACCTGAATGAATTCAAGAAAGAAGCGACAATCACTTTGCAAACATGCCCATCCAGCAAATACACTGTTGTTTTTCCTCACTACTGTTTAATAATTTAGTTTCAACAATATATATAGATATTTGGTGATACAGTAATACATAAATCTAAAACCCTCAAGCCAATACTTTGGTTTTTGAAGCCCAGCAGAAATAATGCTGCTCTCATTTGTATTCCAAACGCTACAGCACTACGTGGATTGCCAGTGTCTCTGCCCCTGCTTTGCCTGTGCCCTCTCCTGGTGGCAGAGCATATGTCACACAGGATAGTTTTGGTTACACCAAAACCTCCCCTGTGTAACAAACATTTCCTGATGCCAAGTGCAAACAGCTTTCTAAAGGAAACCAGACCAAGATTCCAAGCCTGATGGCAGTCCAAAAAGGTGACACAAAAGGTGTCTCTAGGTCTGTATGATCAGTGGTGATCACATCCTTGCAGCTCTGCTCCCCACACTGCCTCATTTCACCCACAGAGCCTCGGGCTCTTCTCTCTCAGAGGAAGAGGCTTCCTTTTGGATTCCTCACCTCTGCACAGAGCCATGGTTCTGAGCTGCACAGCACCACAGTTTGAAAACACTACTGAGGCACCCCAGCACTGGAAAGCTGGGAATAGGGAATTGAACCTTGCCATGCTGTAACTGGCCAGGAAGTAGATCAGTGCTCCATGCTGCTCCATGCTACCTGCTCAACTCTTATAGCCAAATTCCCAGTGTCACAGTGGGAAGCACAGGAGATCAATGCCCTCATTAATGGCAGGGCTCAGCTGACACAAAGATCTTCTGTTTGTCAGGCTAAGCTGGTTCCCAGCTGTAAGGAGCTCTGTTTCTGCAGATGAGAGGTACTGAGCCAGGTCAGGGTTGGCCCAGCTGCCAAGCAAATAAGCCCTGCAAGAATCCAAAGTGACTACAGACCAAGCACTAAGCCTGAAACAGTGAGTTCTGCCAGATCTGAGCCAAGTGAGACATATGTGCACAAGAGACTCATTTGAGAAGGGCAATACAGGCACACTTCAGTTCTAGCCAGGGCCAGCTCAGCCCAGAAGACCAATTACCTCAGAACCAGTTCCAGGCAAGTATTGCTGCACATTGCTGATCAAATCTGGCTCTGTGATTCCTTACTCTGCCTGATCTAAACAATGAAAGGGTCTGGAGGCCTCTAATGTGGTTTCCCAGGAACCACTTACAGTAGAGAACTATTAAGTAGCTCTGTTATTACATGGTTTTCCCCCTATTCCCCAGCATATCTTAGCCACTCTTATTCCAGCCAGTCAGATGGAATCTCAGCCTGCTCTCTGAAATCTAGTCAGGCCATCCACTGGTGAGGGAAAGTTGACTGTGTGGCAAGCACCATCACCTCTTCCTTCAGTCATGCTCTACAATAAGAGTGAGTCATGGGTCTTTTGCAGAACTAGTTAAACACGCCAGCTCCAAAAGAAGATTCTGGAACATATAGCCTCAGGACTGCCTTGCTGGAGTCACAGAGGGATTTCAGACACATCTCCTTTCCTCAGAATTTTCAATTGCTAAGACCGAACAGCCTCTACAGTGGTTATCCAGGTTTAAGGTGTGTCTGTCTTTAGTACATTTTATATGAAACAGAATTCAGTGCTTGGAGCTCAGTCTAAGACAAGATCCTAAAAGCCATTGTGCCAATGTTGAGGCTCCTTAGTGAGGCTCAGCATTTAATTTCTGTTCTTGCTCATTTTCTGCAGAAGGAGAATGACAGCACATTTATACACAGCATCCCTGTGAGGAAGTATTCAAATTGACAAAGCACCCAAGTACTTTAGCAAAGAGAGTGGAAAGCTGAGAGGTCATACAAAGTTCTTGAGTGAATAAGTAGTAATGATTATTTTGCTTTTTCATCTACAGATGCTTTCCTAGTTCACATAAACATTTAAGACTTCATCTGAAAATAAGAAAAATAAAATCATTAACATGCACTTTGCAATCAAGAAACAAGGAGGAACCCCAGACATGATGAATAAGCCATTGTCACAGCCAGTCTGCTGGCTGTCACTGCAGTCTGGGAGACTGGCTGGCAGTTGTACGGCACAGCTCAAAAACCATCAGCCACCCCATGGGGAAGTGCAGCTTGTTGAGAAACAAAAAATCATTCTGATCAGTTTTGGTTTGACATGCACATTACTTTCTACATTGCTTTATGTTACCAAAAAGGTGAATGCACTTGCTTGAAACAATGAAGTCTTAAAAATCTCAAAGCAATAATTAGGAAACTTCTGTTTCCCCAGATTATCACTGAGGGAATTAATTTTTGCTTATGAGTTAGCATCATCATGATGTCTTGGTTCATGCCTCACTTTACAATGATTCTTCTCTTTATTCCCATGGACTATTTATGCCGGTGTCTGGCTCTGGAGTTACTATATAATGTCACATACAGTAAATCAGTATGTGATATTCCCATGAAAAGCACATGGTTTGTGTGACACCTGCATCCACAATTCCTGCCAAGATATTATGGCCATTTGTATCAATATGGGAACCTAGATAAAATACACTTATTCTTTCTACCTACCTTGATTTTATAATCTTTGCTTCTGATGAAAATAAGCAAAAATTATTAAAATACTCCCAAATATTTGGGTTCATTATGGAAAGTGGTAGCAAAATGACAGATTTCACCTGCTCTTATGCAAATATAGGATGATGTGCAGGAGTTCACTGAAATAATCTGAAATTTGCAACTCTGTAAGTCAGGTTAGACTCTACTGAAAACAGATGCCTCAAGTCTATTTCTCTTGTGCATGGAACAGTGTAGGGTTATCCACCTGCTGCAAAGCAAAGTCACTGCAGAACTGCCAAACCACAGTGATGATGCTCTGCACACTTTCCACTGATGTAAACACCTGGAACAGTACAAGGAAGACAAAAGTAGCACCTAGAGAGTTATAAGTCTATACTTCCTTCCACTTATACTCAGACCTTGTGAACTGCATGGATTTGGCTTTGTTCCTTATGGCTATCAAATCCTGAGGCTTCTAGATACCAACATGATGTATGTTCTTGTCTTGAAGAAATATTGAAGAAAACTAAAGCAGCTAGTTTTCTAAAAAAAAACTAAAGCAGAGTGCTGTGTTGGTTTCTGGCTTGCAGATCAGTCACAAGCAGCAGTTGTGCAGACAGCAGGCTTGAAGTGTCACTTATCACACGCATACAAGGAATCATCACTACAAAATAAAGAAGGAGCTAAATGAAGAACCTCTAGCAAGGTAGTTCCAAATTTTCTGAACCGCTTTTCCCATCTGCAATGAATTCCTCCTCCTCAAGGAACTCTGCCTTGAGTATTAGTGCCACATACTGGAAATTATGGTAACATACTGACTTGAAAATATTTCATAACACAAAATGAAGGTGCACCGGCTTTATGATGCATAGTTAATGAAACAGCAGGATTTATCTTTCTAATTCTAGCATCTATATGTTGTGTTTGTATTGTACTATAAATTATAAAAGAATTTCTTAATTGCATGATAATATTATGAAGTTTGCTCCTTAAAGAAACAGAGACTCAAACTGTGTGTCAAATTAAGTTCCTTGCCTTTGAGAGTTAGTAAATCAAATTATCTCCTTGTATTGTCATAATTGTGCTTAAAAAACCCCACTCAAGCAGTTGTCCCTTGGAACTGTTGGATTTTACTACTTTTCCTATGTTTTGACAACCTCCCCCTTAAAGGGGGATTGCTGTTCACCAGCCCAATGTTAATTGCAGCATCTTGGGAGCTGCAGTACAAACACACACATCCAGGCTGCTTTTCCTCTTCACCAGCATAAAGTTTGCTGAGATTTGCAGTGATTCACTTGATTCTCAACAGCTTTACCAAGCTTATTTATTCAGCTTCCAGAACAAAACTACTGGGTACACCAAAGGTCAGTTTTATCTCTCTTCTTACCTCCCTGATTAAATTCAGTGTAAGTAGGGAGGTATAACTGAAACTTAAGTCACAAGCAAGGAAAAAACTTCAAAGTTTTGTAGGAAATTCTGAACTCCTTATCTAAATAAGACAAATTGAGCTCACACCAATAATTTTTGTTTTATGGTGAAAATACAAGAAATACATCTTTTTATAATTTCTAGTCAAATAATTAGGTTCTATTAAGATTGCTCATTATGCTATCCAAAACTTTATAGTCAAATGTAAATGTAATAAATAAAATATTAAGCAGGCTAAATCTAATCATTTGAAGATCCTTGCTACAGTATTACAAAAATAAGCTACATATCTTATGTAAACTTTAAAAGAACAGCTTCCCATCCCCTCCAAAAAACCCACCTCACATAAAAATTCAAAAAGGTGCACACCAGGAATACTTGCCCTTTAAATAAATTTCCCTGTTCTCCAGTTAAAATTTTAGTCTTCTGTAATGCTAACTGTTGGTTAGGCCTGAAGTCTTTCTTTTGTTATCTTTAATTCCAACAGCTTTATAGTTACCCATCTCTGCCTGTTCTGGTAGAACACCAGGTTTAGCTGAGTACTCCGACACCAAACAAGGCAATGTGAAATCCTAACTACAAGTTCAGCTGTAAAACTGGCAGCTGAGCTGCCCAGCTCTGCAGACACACAGTCCTCAGGGACCAAGGGCTCTGTCCCAAGCAAGAGAGGAACCACAGGAGGCAGAGCTACCAAGATAGGCTTCAACAGCTTTTTATTCTCAGTGGAAAAGCCCAACAGAGCAGCGACAGCAGCAGAGGAATCACAGAATCAGTTAGGTTGGAAAAGATCTTCTCTGAGATCATTGAGTCCAACCTGTGCCTGGCAGAGTTTGAGATTACATCCTCTTGTCCTGTCACTGGTTGCCCAGGAGGAGAGCCTGATCCCGCCTGGTTACAGCCACCTGTCAGGGAGGATTTGGGGTGGGCCCAGGGGCAGCGGCTCCTTTCCACAGTCCTGATGCTCTGGAGTCATCGCACTCCTCATGTGGCAGCAAGTTCACCCTGCAAGCCCTCAGGATTCACAAGCCACCTGTCCCCACTCCAGCAGAACTGGCAGCCTTCCCCATGTCCAGTTCTGGGCTCCTCAGTACAAGGGGACATGGAGCTCCTGGAGCCGGTACAGCAGAGGGCAAGGAAGATGATTAAGGGACTGGATGTTTCATGAGGAAAAGCTGAGGGAGCAGAGCCTCTTCAGCCTCGGGAAGAGGTGACCTCAACGATCTCTGCAGGGAGGTGTCAGCAGATGGATCAGGCCCTTCTCAGTGATGCTGAGCAATAGGACCAGAGACAACGGGCAGAAACTGATGTACAGGAAGTTCCACCTCAACATGAGAAAGAACTTTCCTATGCAATGACCGCTCACTAGAACGGGTTACCCATAGAAGATGTGGAGTCGCCCTTACTGGAGATACCCCAGAACCCTCAGGACGCAATCCTGTGCCGCGGGCTCTGGGACGACCCTGCTGGCGCTCGGAAGTGCGATCAGAGGATTCACTGTGGTGCCTTCCCGCCTGAACCATTCTGTGATTCCTCTCACGGTCCCCACTTCACCTGTCCCGCTCCTCTCACGCCCCGCGCCCTCTGCCCTCACTCCGTCCCGTCCCGTCCCGTCCCGTCCCGTCCCGTCCCGTCGCCGCCGCCGCTCCCCTCACGCCGCCCCCCCCCGCCCTGCACTCCCTCGCCTGCCCGCCCTCCGCGTCCCGCTTCAGGATTGGCTGTTCGCGCAAGGCCCCGCCTTCCACCGGCCGCGATTGGCCGGTTCTGCCCGCGCGGCGCTGCCATTGGCGGGCGGGCGGCGGTGCTGCGGATCGGGCCGCGCCGCGGGCGGGGAGCGTGGCCGGGGCGCTTTTGTTGCTGGGTCGGCGGCGAGAGGAGCGGGCGGGGAGTGCGGGGCCCGCGGACACCGGGGCCGGCGGGGAGCGGGGCCGGGCGGCGCGGCGCGGGCACGGCGGACGGCGGGGCCGGGCCCAGCGGCAGCCATGAGCGGCGGCGTGTACGGGGGAGGTGAGTCCGGCGCCGCCCTCCCCTCCCCCGCCCCGCGAGGCGGCGCGTGCAGCCCCGGCGGGCGCTTCCCGCCTCCCTCAGCCCCGGCCGGCGCTGCCGCGGCCCCTCCGTGTCCCACGCGTGAGGAGGCGGCGGCGGCGGGCCTTGTTTATGTCCTTCGCGGCCCCCAGCTGCCTCCGCCGGGGACCGCTCGTACCGCGGCCTTGGGCAGGATCGCTAATACCGAGGTCCGGAGAAGGTCCCCGGTACTTGGGGAGCCGGGTGTGGTTCCCCTGAGCCCTTCTGCACACCCCCCGTGACCGTCGTTCGTTCCCGACAGGTTTCCTTTAGGATGTGCATAGATCAGCGGGGATCGAGCCCCTAGGGATGGGTGCTTTGGGCTCTGACCCCTTCCCTCACACAGTCGATGTTTTCAATCCCACCTTCCTCATCCTCATCACTCCCGGAGGCTCTGAGCTCGCCCGGTTTAGTGTGACTGTTAAATTAGAACTTTTTGAAAACTTTATTTTGCGATCCGTTTAGCTGCTACTACGTTTTCCCTCTTCTGCTAAAATTCTCTTTTTTACACCATACGGAGGGATTGCAATGCCCCAGTTAAAGCCTGTCTGCAACTTTCCAATATCTCTCTGGTAGGGGAGTTCTGAATAGAGAAGTTGCTCCTTGCTTTGTACAAAATCCCTTGATTTGTTTGTCTTCCTCTGCCAGTAAAGCAGGCAGTGGGTAGGGAAAGCTCAGGGTTGCAGAAGAGCGTAATAACCATTCCTTATCTTTATTAACAATCTTTTCAGATGAAGTTGGGGCTCTGGTTTTTGACATTGGCTCGTACACAGTGAGAGCAGGCTATGCAGGCGAGGACTGCCCAAAGGTGAGAGAATCTGTGCCTTGAAGGAAATTCAACATGAATTTATGCCTTAGGTCTTCTTTGCGAGTTACAACCCTTCTGAATACAGAAGGGTTTGTTTGTTCTGACTGTATTGTATAAAGGAACTTCTGAACTTACGAGAAAAACACCAACTTCCAAAACATTACTGATCCTTCTGTTCTTGCCTCTTGGTTTGCAGGTTGATTTTCCAACAGCCATTGGTGTGGTGCTAGAAAGGGACAATGGCAGCACCCTGATGGAGATAGATGGTGACAAAGGCAAACAAGGGGGCCCGACTTACTACATAGACACTAATGCCCTGAGAGTTCCAAGGGAGCATATGGAAGCCATTTCACCTTTAAAAAATGGAATGAGTATGGTGCTCTGTCTTTTTCTACCTGATTTTAATGCATTAGCAGTTGATGCAATAGCATTGCCAGAACTGCAGGAAATCATAGTCGTGTTGACAGATGCTATGTACAGCAACAGAGGCTGTAAGAACAGATTCCTGCTTTACAGATTGCATGGAGATGTGATTGGTTTTCACTGTTAGTGGACTTTCAGAATAATTGTTGGAAGTCGTGGTTGTGGAGGAAGAGAATTCTGCAGAGCTGTTAGTGGAGGTGTGTGTCTGCTGAGGACAGCTTTTGACTGAAGAGTTGATGCAAAAAAATAAATTGGAAAGCCTTTATGTGTTTATGAAATGAAACAAAAGTTAGAAGCAACTAATCTGTTTGTCTCACTGTTGTTACAGTTGAAGACTGGGATAGTTTCCAGGCAATTTTGGATCACACTTACAAGATGCATATTAAATCTGAAGCAAGTTTGCATCCTGTCCTTATGTCTGAAGCACCAGTGAGTAAAAGCAGCTGTACCTTTTGATAAGTCTTTTTGCTGACTCTGCAAACATTAGTCCTGGATAAGTCTGACAATGACTTGTAGGTGACAAGTGCTAAAACTTACTACAGAAATGACAATTTTAAAATACTTGGACAGGTTTTGGAAAATGTCTAAAAAACCCTCAATTTGAAATAGTTGGTATGAGTTGTATTAGAAAGTATTTACAATATGCTATTGTTTTTCACTTACTGAAAAGAAGCCAGACGTTAAAAAAAGAAATTTTACTGCCTAGAATAAAAAGGAAAAGATGTTTGGATGTCTTATATATTGTTACACTTAATAAAATGCCATCAAAAATCTTGCTTCATTCAGCCTTACAATTGATATTATATGACACAGAATAATATTTATAATGGAGAAGTTTCAATTTTTCTGTCTTTGTTTCTGTAAGTGGTGCTGTAAGGCAGCTGAAGTGGATGAATACAAATTTTTGGGAAAATCTGGACAAGGTTTCTGTCTTTTTAAAATGCTCAGCATTTGAAGGGCAGATCTTGAAGTTAGAGTAGAAAAGGTAGACATGCCATAGACAAATGATGCCTTTCTTTAATAAAACCTTACGAGAAGGATTTTCTTGAATTTCATTATTCCCTTGTGTTGAATCACAGCCTGTGGAGTGTGGATGAATTTACAATGGCTGTTTGATGTTTGATGGCTCAGTGGGTGTCTGAATAGAGACATTCCCATTTGACATTCTCCTTACAAACCTCATCTTACTTTGTTGTATTGGCTTAGAAAAAACTTCACATTTTCAGTAATGTTGAATATTTGAGATATATTCTTGCTTAATCACAACTACAGTGGAACTGTAGAAAGATACTTTGGGAACTGGAAAGTCTGGATTTATATTTCTTCCTACTGGGCAAGTTCCTTCATGTTTCTTTCCCCTTGTAAAAGGCTGAGGGCTTGCTTTAGAGAGTTCTTTGGGAACCCGACACTGGAAGAACTCTAGAAGTGTAAAGAAATCTATTGTAACATGAAAGTTGTGTAGGACTTTTATGTGACAGATAAGCATTGATGTATTATAGTATAAATGGAATAACTAAAGAAGTAAATTACTAGAAATCCATTTCTGTAGAATTCTGGTATGATTTGAAACTGTGGCTGCAATTTTTCTAATCACTTCTTTATTGTGTTAGCAGTCTATTAGTGTACAAACACAGCTTCCTTTTGGTCACTTGTGGTTTGGATTTATTTTTTTTAGTGGAATACCAGGGCAAAGCGTGAAAAGCTGACGGAATTGATGTTTGAACACTACAACATCCCGGCTTTTTTCTTGTGTAAAACTGCCGTTCTGACAGCGTATCCTTTGAAATGTTTCACTGCATGGCTTTATTTTCCTCCCCCCAGGAAATTATGGTAAACCTTTTCCAGGCAACTTCAAGTATAACAGCTTTCCTAAGTTTGTTCAGATTGATTTTTTCCATAAATGTCCAGGGAAGAAGTAAACAAATTCAGTTTCTGAACTTAAAGGCATTAGAGCTCATTTTTGAAGTTCTCCCAATCTGACTCTGTCCTTGGGGTCCAAAGATTTTTTTATTACAGACCTGAAATGGTGGTGTCCACAACTACTAAATACAGTAATTAGAGCTTGAAGTTTTCATAGCCTTAAGAAGAATATTTTTAATTATTTTAAACTAGTAATAGGTTTCCAGCTTCGAGTCTAAATGAGTTGGATGTACTTAGAGCTTGCTGCATAGTAGTGGCATGAAGTCTCACCCTTGTACCTCCAAAGCTTGAGCTAGTTCACAGATGGAAGTTAAATGCTGCTCTCTCAATGAGATTGTGCACTTCACAGAAAGATGATACATGCTGGAAAATGACGAATCCCTTTGTGGAGGCAAGGAATAGCATGTTGGGGTCCTCATTCCTAGTTATGATCTAATTGTATGGCAGCACTTTTGTTCTGAAGTGTAAATTACAATGTTTTCCTTAATCATTTTGACTAGTTTTGCTAACGGGAGATCTACAGGTCTCATCTTGGATAGTGGAGCAACACACACCACTGCTATTCCAGTGCATGATGGATATGTGCTTCAGCAGGGTATAAACTTTGATGGATAGCAGCACTGCAGTGTCATGGTTGAGTTAGCATGATTTCTGCTTGTACAGTTTAGTTACTATTACATCTGTGTGCCCCCTTAAAAAGGAAAAAAAAAAAAACCCAATAGTATTCACTGACAAATAGTTGGGAGAGTCTATTCATGATTTGGATGCTTTGCAGATTAGTTGTTTTGGTTTTTATTTTGGATCCCCTCTTTGCCTTCTAGGTATTGTAAAATCACCACTTGCAGGAGACTTTATCACTATGCAGTGCCGGGAATTGTTTCAGGAAATGAACATAGAGATAATTCCTCCATATATGATTGCTTCAAAGGTGGGAAAGTAACTTTATTAAGCGTTTTCTTGGGGAGAGGCTTAAATGTTTACCTGATGACTTTGTACCCTACAATCTCAGGAGGCAGTTCGTGAGGGGTCGCCAGCAAATTGGAAGAGAAAAGAGAAGTTGCCCCAGGTCACCAGGTCTTGGCACAACTACATGTGTAATGTAAGTAGGTAATTGCTCCTGCTCTCACCTCCCCCGAGTGTTCCATAAGTTTTGTTTGCAAGTATATCAGTGTTTTCTGTTGAAGAATGAGAGAAGTTAGTACCAATTCTAGAAATTTTATAAAATTGAGGACTAAAATTCATATAAATTCATGTTATTTTTAACTCCACAGTGTGTCATTCAGGACTTCCAGGCTTCTGTCCTCCAAGTATCAGATTCAACCTATGATGAACAGTATGTTACTTTCTTCTTTCTTGTAAAGTCAGTTACCAGCTGTGCATGTGGTGCTCAGCCTGTTCATTGCTGTTAGCTGGTTTTGTTATGGAAGAAGGTTTTATCTAAAAATTGATGACTTAGGAAAGTAGGAGTACTGCATATACCCAGGTGATAGTTATTTGTTCAATATTCCAAGATGAGATCATAATAAATATTATTGGAAGTGTAAGTCTTAGGAATCACAGTGTTCCCATTGGAACTGTAGTTGATAACACTGCTTAGGTAACTTGACATGCTGTTTAGAGAGCACTTGAATGTGTTGTTTTCTGTCTGATGCTCTAGGGTGGCAGCACAGATGCCAACAGTTCATTACGAGTTCCCCAATGGCTACAACTGTGACTTCGGTGCTGAGCGTCTGAAAATTCCCGAGGGATTGTTTGATCCTTCCAATGTCAAGGTAAAACACTGTAGTAGCTGTGATTGGAAGGCTGTGCACAACAAGGCTATCACATGGGTTTCTTTTGTAGAACGTTTCTAATTTTGTGATTTGGATGTATTTGCACTCTGGGGTTCTCCTGGGGGTAGAATTTGCCTGTCTTGAATTATGGCTGGGGAAGGGAAGGATGAAATGTTCAAACTGGGTGGTGATGAGTTGACTGTAAAAACAGGGGTACTTTTATTCCTTCCCTAACCAAATGCTTAGCTCTCTTTCCAGTCACATTTGTAAAATTCAACTCATTCAGGGCTTTTCTCTGCTTTGCTATCTTGAAGCAATGATGTGTAGATTCCTGATTTTCCCTGCAGGGTTTATCTGGTAACACGATGTTGGGTGTGAGCCACGTTGTCACAACAAGCGTTGGAATGTGTGATATAGATATCAGGCCGGTAAGTGTTAGTCAGCCAGGCAGTATTTTAAGGCATAGATATTTTTCTCTGATACATGTTTTTGGGATAAGAACAGCAACAGTGAAAAAATTGCCTAGCACTTCCTAGGATCATGATAAATACATTAAAATAATTCTGTAAGTATTCTGTATTTGTGTATAGGGAGATGTACAATTAGTGTTTTGTCTTACAAAATGCTAAATCAGGATCTTTTACTTAGTGTTTCTAGCTGTATTTAAAGATATGATGTACAGATTTTGTGGCTGGCCCTGCATAATTTGGATTGGACTGGCTTCAGATAAGCATTTCTATTTGTAACTTGGAGTGTTATCTTCAGATTTTTCGGCATCGTTGTGTTTAGAACATATGTGGAATTTATAAAGAGCAGATGGAAGAGAAGTTCTAAAGGAAAACATTCTTTTTAAAAATAATGTGCTATCTTTCTCAGGTATTAATTTGATACAGATTGCATGAGAGTCCTTTCAAAATTTTTTTCTGTTAACCATTGTGTGGGGAGAGCTTAGTGGGCTGGGTCATGGTATGTGTTCACCAACTGCAGCAATAGTGAGATAGAAAACTGCTGCAGGGTTTTCTTTTGAGGTTGCATTCAGCTGTAAAAAACCTGACAGTTTGGACACAGGGGAGATCTGCAAGTGGAGGGCTCTCCATAGTAGAAATTGTTCTGTGAAATCATATAGAACATATGGCTTCTGCCTTCCTATTATAGTTTAATATTAAACTTCCTTGCAGTATTTTGAAGTGATGAAATAATGAATTGAATTGGGAGAGGTAATACTGTTGTGATGTGATGTATTATTGCTGCTGACTATACATAATCATGCCACTCCTTTCTATTGTGAGAAAGAGCTGTTTTCAGAATGATTTCTGAGGTAAAGCTCCAGTTTTGGGTTTTTTTTCTCTTTTTAGGGTCTGTATGGCAGTGTGATTGTAGCAGGAGGAAACACTCTAATACAGAGTTTCACAGACAGATTGAACAGGGAGCTGTCTCAGAAAACCCCACCGGTAAAACATCTCTTTCCATAACTGGAAAATACTTAACAGTACTTAACATTTTACTTTCCATTAACTTAACAGTTAGTTCATCCTTTTCATCTGCATATTGGCATAGACACGGGGTTCCTTGTGCTGCTTGTCCCTAAAGGTCATGGGCATACAGTCTGTGTGACGTTTGGTGTTGGCTCCTTTTCTGTGCAGAGCATGCGCCTCAAGTTAATCGCCAACAACACGACTGTGGAGCGCAGGTTCAGCTCGTGGATTGGGGGCTCCATTTTGGCTTCTTTGGTGAGTAAACCTGTGTTACTGTGGTGCTGTACTAAACAGCACTGCCACCTGGAAATCTGACTGCCCAGAAGTGTGCATTGCAGAGTCTGTGCTACATAATCATCATCTTGGCTATCCTCATGGTATGGGGAAGAGAATCTGTTTTAAAAAGAGGTGTGAGCATTTCCAGTGACAACATATTCTGCCCTGTTCTCCCATTTTTAATGGCAAGGTGCAACCTTGAAACACATGCACTTTTTCTAGACTGTATCTAGTAGGCCATGAAAGTAGCAAACCTGTTTCTGCATCATATTCCTGAGGTGAATTCTACAAGTTTCTGAGCACTGAAATGGTTTGTGGGGGTTAATTTATCATCATGAGAAGGGGAGACTGGAATCAGCATTTGGTGCTCCTCTTCCTGTCTTGAGTTTAATGCCTTCGCAATAAAATTCAAGGAAGAGACAGTTAAGCAGGTCGAGTCCTAATACTTCATTTAATGTAAGGACTTGCTTGTTTTCCCTCCTAGGAAAAGCTAATCGTGTTTCAGTTAACCATCATTTATGTTCTGCTATTTTTTCATTGTGTGTTGCTTTTGTTTCTTTTTGTAGGGTACTTTCCAGCAGATGTGGATTTCTAAACAAGAATATGAAGAAGGAGGGAAACAGTGTGTAGAAAGAAAATGTCCTTAGAGCTCTTTACTGTGAAAACTGCTGCCTGCTCGGTGCTCCTTCTGTTTTCTAGCTTTAGCATACTCAGGAATGGGATGGACTCCTTTTTGTAGAATGTTTCACTTGGGTTATTTGCATAATCCAAGTTCCTTTTTAACAAACCTTACAAATTTGGAGAGACCTAAATTGGTACTAGAATAGAAAAAGGATGTTGACATCCCTTGTAAAGCAATAATTCATGTGACAGGCGTTTTATAATTTTGTATAAATGTCTATTTTCTCTAGTATCTTTTCCTGGGAACAGCTTTACAGATTAGCTAATAGATAGAGGCATAACCTTGCAGATGCCTGTGCTTATTTATGAATTATTCCTTGTCTAATTTCTTGTCTACTTTCACATACTAGTCTTCCTTGCTGGTACTTTGGCCTTAAATTGCTCTTCTTTTTCTCTTCCAAAATAAAATTTGGTCTTTTCTATTTGAGCAAGCTTGTGAGTACTTGCAGATCAAGTGACTCTGCTGTTTTAAAAGTTAAAAGTTTGTATTCAGTGATCTATTTTAGCGTCAACTTTTACTGTCTCACAGAAGTGTAACATTCCATGGAGTGAATGTTGTATGAAGCATTGGTTTGCTCATTTTTTTTATGATGGAGCAGTTGCATTTCAGTAAGCAAGCAATGCTTTCCACATGTCTAAGAATGTATTGAATGCCTTTGTGATGTTGGTGAGAAGCAAAAAGCTGTTGGAGACAGGGAAACTGAGACCAAGAAGTGCCTCTCCAAGCCTGGGGGCAGAGTCAGAAGCTTTCAGTGTGTGGCTTGACCCTGCTGCAGGGAGCTCATGGTGCTGTGTGCTCACGGCTGCTGTGGCTCCCCCTGTGCCTCCCAGCAGGGTCTGTAAGTGCCTGTGTGTTTGCAGGGGGAAGGTGCGCTCAGGGTCACAGGAAGGGGGATGACTTTTTTTTTCAGAAGGAATCGGCTGTCAAATGCAGCTCAATGTTGCTTTGAAGCTTAATTTACAAGGGTGTGATGGTCTGTTTTGGGACACAAGGAAGTTTTGCGCCTTATCTCCAAAGCTGTGGAAAACCAAATAGCATTGAATTGATCTAAAAAAAGAAACAGTACTGCTACATTTTTGTATCCTAAAAGATCTTGTGGGTAAATAATTCTGAGGCCTATATTTGAAAACTTTCACATGACCTCCAAATAATAAAGTAATTTATCAAACCAATCTGCTTTTGTCTTATCATGGGAATCTTGAGTTGCACTCGTTAAGATGCTTGACTCTGCAATGCCCGGGCAGCAGTGGCAGTGAAAGCCCTGCGGCCCCGGCGGGGCTCGCTCTGCCCGGCCCGCCTCAGCCCTCCGGGGGCTGCTGCATCCCTGCCTGCCCCCAAACAGCTGCGGTGGAAAAGCGGAGGGGAAAAAGCAACACAAAAACCCCTCTAAAGGCCACTTGTAGCAAAAGGGGAAAAACACCGAAAACTAAGCCTTTTCTGTAAAAGGTTAAAAAGGCACCAAGCGCTTGTGGCTCTCACCTCCCGGCCCGGAGGCCGCGCAGCTCCGCGGAGAGAGGCCGCCGATGCGGGGCCCGGCCCGGCCGAGCCGCCGGCTCTGTTGAAAAGGCCGCGCAGAGAATTCCCGGGAGGGAACGAACGGCCCTGGAACTGTCAGCTCTGGGGAGGAGCAGTGAGCAGCAAATGCGCTCCGGGTCCTGCCCTCTGCAGAGCTGGCGCGTTCCGTATGGAGCTGCGAACAGAGCGGTGCCCGGGGCTCGGGGTTTCCTGGAGGATAAAACTCACCCGCGCCGAGAGCTGCCGCGGCCACCGGGGCCACCGAGGCCACCGGCCGCCACCGCGGTTTCCCGGACAGCGGCAGCCGCCACCCCGCCCCGCCCGGGGGGACTGTGTCCCATCGGAACCATTTTACAGAGGTGCACAAACACAGACTACGCCTCCCTGGTTTTTGTTCCGTTCGCCGTGCTGCCGGCGTCTGCTCATGGCTTAGATTGAAAGCAGTTTCCAAGTGGATATAACATTAGCGACTAGTCTTTTCAACATGAAAATTTGAATGAAAAGGTAACTTTTCCATCGTTCGTGGGTAGAGGGAATAGAAAGGGACCTGCAGACACAGGAGGTACTGACCCAGAGGGCTCTGGAGCTCGCGGGGGAGTGGTTGCCGCAGCAGCTGCGGATCCTTCAGCGGATTGTAATTTTTTTTGGAACGAATTTCAAATCAAATACCACGCAGGTAACGATTTTGTGGGTACCATCTCTTCCCCTATGGCTGCTGCCCACAAAAGTTGCCCCAACTGGTGCCACCTTTGGATAGAAAAGGCGTTTTGTACATCTACTCTTGTTTTCTACGCCATAGCAATAAAGTTGGCAAATTCCTTTTATCCTGTTTGATCCCCTGTTTGCGCCATGTAAGTGCCCACACACGTATTCTGGCTTTTTGGTCAGCTGAAATTGGTGATGTAAGATTTCCCGTCTTTTTCCCCTTTTTTAAAGCCACAGTCTGGACGCTCCCCCGCGGCCGCGCCCCCTCAGGCGTGCGGACCTTGGTGCGTATCATCCGCGGCGCGCCCGACCGCGGCGCGTATTTCCCTCTGCCGCGGCGCCGCGCGTGTTTTCATCTCAGTGGCCGCAGTGCACTTTGCGCTCCAGGCTCACTGCCCCCGGGCCGCGCTTTCCAGCCAACTCTCTTTGTTTCTCGCCCTTCCGCGGCCCCGGCCGCTCCCCGCTCGCCTCCCAGACCGCCGCCTGCTTCTTGTCTTGCTGCATTTGGGGCCGTCCCGCGGCAACCTCGAGCCGCTGCTTTGTGCAGTCGCTGCTTGAAGTTCCTTGTGCTGCGGGCTGCTCGCTCGCCGCTTGGTGCATTCGGTCTCTCCACTCCCGTCTCGTCTTGGCCCGCCTCCTTTATCGCGGCAGCCTCGGCCGTCGCCTCCCGCCAGCTCATCACAGATCGCAGTCAGTTACCCGAGAGTCCCTTTCCTTCATGCGGGAAAAGCCAAGGCTTTACTCACATCACTTCCTTGATACTCTTTTTACAGACCTCCTGTGCAACTTTCACTGGTTCAGAGCTTTCGTGTTAATTACTCGATTGGTTAGGAAAAGGCATTCTGCTTGTCCATCAAATCCATCTAGTCTTGGATTGGTTACATCTTTTCTTGACTGATTCTCAGGGAAAAAAGCCCTTATTATTACAGCTGCATTTGGTTTTCAACCCAGGAACAGCTTGTTATGCTAACCAGTTTTCATACCAAGATTGTTGTTTTCGCATGGCTACTTGCAAATGACTTCGAAGAAGTGACAGGTTAACTTTGGCCAATTAGCAGACCTACATTAGCTGATTTGATCAGGCCTTTTGTTTAGAATTCTTTGTCACAACATTCCTTCTCTGGCATACTTTGATTTCATGATGCCAAATCCGCTTTTCTCTTCTGTTTCTCTCCAAAGAATTGCAATACAGGAGGAATATCCGATCATATTCCAGCAGCACAGGGAGAGCAAAACACTGCTGCAGGTTTGCTCACCACTGTCAAGATTAAATTGAAACAGTGTGGCAATTTTCTCTCGTGCACAGGAGGAAGTGAAGGTCACAATGATGCAGATAGATACTCCCAGGAGATAATACTGGTTCCCTTGCATTGTTCTACCAGATTCTACTGCTGAGCACATCCTGAACTTGATGTCTGGGACCTGAATCTAGATTTCTAGACCACCACATGTGGAGGTTAAAAGCTTTAATGAAGTGAAAGATAAAGGTGTTGCCATCAGCTGAGAGCAACAGCAGGACCTCCTTCAATTTCCTGGAAGACTATTGCAGTCTTCTTTCCAACATTTTGCACTCTGACAAAAAACACTGGACAAGTGTTTGAATTTGTCATAGAAATCAAGGTAGGACAAATGGATTAGAAGTTCCCATGCTGAGTATTTAAGAAGGCAGACTTAAAGCAGTGAAAAAAGTTCCTTCTAGCAGACCAAAGAGCCCATTTACCAGTGCATTGATGCAGAAAGGAAATACACCCTGCATAGCTTACCAGCAACTCAGGGAAAATATTCAGAAAAACAGATCAGAAAAATAGCAGGAAAAACAGGATCAGGGAAAAGGCTCATCTGTGAGCTTCAGATGCTTTCATGTTCCTGATTTTAATGCACATTTGTTCAACTAAACCAGATCAATATTACCCCTATACTTGTTACTGTCAGCTGGCACTCTGTGGCTGCTCTTCACTGTTCCTAATGTATGTCTCACTCTTGTAACAGCTGGCTAACACAACATTTGTTCCTGGAAATGTGAGAAATTATAGCATTTGAGCTAGGCACCAAAGCTGTTTTTGAATTCCAGATCACAAGTTTAATAAAAGTCAAATGTGATATTCAAAACAAAACAAAAAAAAGATGGAGACTCTCTGGAATGCTCAGTGGAGTTGTTTGTGGTTCCAGAACATGATTCATGTCCCACAGACACTTGACCAATTGCTTGCAGTGCTCTTCCAGCACATTACTGGCTCTGGGATTTCACAGCAATGTTAGGGAACTTCTCTTCCAAGACCTTCTGCCTCGTCCTCTCCAGGTTTTGCTGCCTTGCCCTTTTCCGTAAGCTTTTTTCAAGTCTGAGTCTGAAACAGAGAAGATTGGTGTGGTTCATTTCCAGCCAGCTTGTGACACTCTCCCCCCAGTCAGATAGGGGCTCTCACTGATTAACAACTTCAGTTTCCATTTGCTCTTGATAAGTAAAAAAGCCTGCCAAATAATATTTTTACTCTGCTTCTGAATTCTACAGAAGTTCAGGTTCTGGGAGGATTTTTGATAGTTTGCATTTGAAGTACCTTTTACAGTGCCACTGCATAACCCTGTACCTTAGTAACTAAGGTGGGAACAGGAAAAAAGAAACAGAGCAAGCTGTAATTTTAAAAAGCCTAATTTTCAGTCTAGTAGCTGAAAAACAAAAGATTGCAGCTATTTTTTGCTTCAGAGTGGAATAAGGATACAAACAGAGGAGAACTTTGAATGTCAAAATAATCTTTTTACCTGATGAAGTGATTCACATGAGGTAAGTAATAGAATCTCTTCTTTTTGTGTTTTTTGTTCAAGTGCCATGGTATTGGCCATTCTTTGTAACTGTACCTGTTGGAGAGAGATAAAAATGCTTACAGAATGTACACATTGTCTTAGTTCTAGGATTTTACCATTTTCTCTTGGTTTCAAATACAGTAATAAAATGGTCTGGGAGAGCACAGAATTTCTATGTGGATATTTATTTCCAGCTCCTGCTGGCTTGGTTTGTAACTGTATCTCTGGTGTTCTGTACAGTCTATGCATCCTTCCTTGAACAGATAAGGATTTTCTGGGAGAGAGACACACCACAAAAAAAAAATTCACCCATTAAAAAAGAAAGTTTTCCATACCAGAAGGTGCGTCCCAAGAAGTCGTGTCTCCACTCGCCAGGGACTGGCTTTTCATGGCCCGTTTGTAAAAGCCTCAAAGCAATTTCTCTTTCTCTGACAACCAAGTCTATATTTTTCATAGATGTTTCTACCTGGAAATGGTAAAAAAGTTTCAGGAGGCACCAACACAAAACAATGCTGAAAATTTAAAAGATCTCAAAGACTTAAGACAAAATTTAAAGGGAAAACAAAGGTAAAACGTTCTGGAATTTGATCATGAGTTGTCTCTCAGCAGGCCCTGTGTACAAGAACAGTAAGGAATGGGTACTTCAAAAACCTAATTTGAGAGCAGGACAGATATGAAATAACTGACAGTCTGATACTTGATTAAAGACCAGCTGGGTAATGTATAAATTGATCCAATGCACAAGTATAGGAAGCTCTGAGGCAGGGGTTAGAAGGAAGCAGGAGAATCAAATAGATTTGCTTATGGTTTGTACTGCCTGTTGGTTATTTTAGTTTTCACTGGAGTCTGGTCCCAGCCCCAGTAATGCCCACTGTGTAATGAGAAAGCTGCCTTGACCAAATGATGACTTGAGCAGTTAGTGCCTACACTAAAATCAGGGAAATAATGTTAAAAAAAAAAGGTCTTTAACCAGTTTACAAACACTTGATCTTTCAGCAATTTTACTTAAGAGTTCATAGTTTTTATGTAGTATGAACAAGTTACCTTTTCTAATCGTTCTGGACTTGGCATAGGCTTGCGCTGTCGTTTGGATTCTTGCTGTAAAGTTAAGAGCATGTTCTTTTCTTTTAGTAGGACATACCTAGAGCAGAAAGCACAGTAATTCAAAAATAACTTTGGGATAGCTAAGCAGTTATTCACTTACTACCTGCAATTCCAAATCCTGTACCTGTTGGCTTCACCTATAGAAAAAAAAGAGGAAAACGAGGGAGATAGGTTTACTTAGTCTGGAATCAAGAGGGCTTAGGAGGGAAGAGTTTAACACTAAATTTTCTTCCACTACCTTGACAGAACCAGATTCTTCTTACATGTACACAGGAAAAGGACAAGACAAAGCAAGAAAACAGCTGTTCACAGCAATGATTAAGTTCAGCCTGAAGTGGCAATGCAACCTCCAGCTTCAGAAACTTCCAAAATCAGAATAAATGCAGGCCTGAGCACCTGGATGGAATGAAGTGTCCACCCCACCAGAAGGCACTGACAACCAAGTCTGTCCAACTCAGACAACCCCCACAGGGTTTGTACCAAACCTGAGCCCTCTGAACTAGACACAACTGTCCCACAGCTACCTGCAGTGCAGCTTCTGTGTTCTGAGCCAGGCCAGGACTGGGGCTGTTCCAAGCCCAAAGCTGGCTGGAGCCTGCAGAGCTCTGTGGCAGACTAAAGTTACTGGGCATAAGTTCACCAGCCACATTTTATTAAAAGTGCAGAGCTGCTCTGAAAGAAGAGAAGCTTCTTCATCAAAACTTACTTACCAAAGTTTGTGCAAGTCTTCACTACTCTTGCCCCTTAGCTGCTTTATATTCCATGAATCCCCTGTCAAAGATAAAAAACCACCATTAATTTAATGGAACAAAGTTCTCTTATTCTGAAAAAAAAAAAAGTGCTTCTATTAGGCCCAGCTGACACAACAATATAAAGACCACTATTAAAATACTACTGCTTGGACTACTATCCTTGAGGATATTCAGCTTTGCTTTTTAAACACAATACAGAAAGGCAATTACACATAGTGTTTATTTGTATCTGTAAAAGGCTGGGAATACAGAAAGCTGCCAGATGAATCTTTACAGTGAGCTAGTTTTCTTCCATAGTACTTCTATTTCATCAAAGCACATCTCTTCTGTGATACACTCACTTCAGAGCAAGGCAGAGGATTTACAGCAGAACATTCTGCTGCACAATTGCTATTTGCTTTCATAAACACTGAATACACACAGCACAAATTAACAGGCATAAAGACACACAAGCGTATAGAAAAATAAGTTTTATGTAGCTATGACTGCTCCCTATGATGCAAAAATACCAGGTCAGATTTCAGCTCAAAGGTCACAACCAGAAATGCTAAATATAACTCACCAGACTTTACACTTTTTTCCCCCCAGTTTCCTGGATCATCAAAAAACTCCTCCAGACCTCTCTGGGAAACAGTTGTGTGCAGGAACTTCACCTGATGGAGGGTCTCAATTTTTGGTAGGTTCTTATGGTACAGATTCAGTGCCATCCTGCATAAAAGTTAGAAGGAAAACTGTGTATGATAAGAAAAATAATATTCTGCTAAATGAGAATGTTTGTTTCATCCACAAAGGCACAGGTCCTACAGATAGACCACAGCCTGCGGGGGGAAAGGAGGGGTTTGGTTAGTCACAAAAATGTCATCTAGGTGTTTTCTCCTCCCCCTTATCTCATCTATTTATCAATTTTCTATACTTAGAGATAAATAACACTTAAAAAATTAGGGAATAAATTTGAGCTATGCTGTACATCATAGAATCACAGAACTTTTAGCATTGGAAAGGACCTCTGGAGATCATTCAGTCCAACACCCGTGCCAAAGCAGAGTCACCTGGAGAAGGTGACATAGGAACACATCCGGGTGGGTTTGGGGTGTCTCCGGAGAGGGAGAATCCACGCCCTCCCCCGTGGCCTTAATGGCAAAAGCTGTTTTGGACACACGGCAAAGTACAAAACCCACCAATGTCCAAGCACCAGCACAATGACTGCAGGATTCTACAGGGAACCGCCTCGTGCTGCCTTTATACGCTGCCTGCAGCCACGCACCACCCTGCAGCCCTGAGGCTGGCGGAGCCAGGACACACCGACACCGGGACACACGGACACTCGCCTCCCGCCAAAGGCTCTCCTTCCTCCCGGGAACCGCGCCCGCCCCTCTGTGCCTGAGCCCGAGTTCCCCCGGCGCAGTGCGTACCCGGGGAGTCCCGGCCGAGCCCGGGGCAGCCGGAGCGCGGCCGTGAGGCTCCGGCCTAGCGCGGCCACGGCCGCGGCCGCCGCCATCGCCCCGCGCCTTCCCACAGCGCCGGGGGCACGGGGCGGGATCTGCCCTTTCCCAAGATGGCGCCAGCCCGGCCTCACCCCGCTCTCTCCCAATGCACATGGAGCGCAGGGAATGCTCTGCCCTTTTCCAAGATGGCGCCCGCGCGGCTTCCCCTCCCTGCCCTCCCGCTTAGCTGGGGGCACCGGGAAGGCTTTGCCCTTTTCCAAGATGGCGGCCGCCGGCTTCACCCCGCGGCGGGAAGCGGCGCCGCCGTCCCCGCCCCGTGCCAGTCCCAGCCATGGCGGCCATGAGCCGGGTGCTGCGGGCGGCCGCGGCCTGGGCGGCGCGGCGGGCGGGCAGCGCCGGCACCACCGGGACCACCGGGATTACCGGGATCACCGGGATTACCGGGATCGGCCCCCCGCCTCCCCGGCACCTTCGGTACGGCCCCGGCGGGGCAGCGGCGGGGCGGGGGCAGCGGGGGCGAGGTGACCTTGCGGAGCGGGGCAGAGGTGCCCTCCCGGAGGCCGCGGGAGGGCCGGGGGCTGAGCAGGTGCGGTGCTGTGGCCCCGTTCCTATGGAAAACTACCGCGTTTGGCTAAAAAATGGATGGAAACGGGCGGGAGGCCGACCCTCCTGGCATTCTAATTGTCCATTTATTTGGCCCTGTATGGTGACATTCACTGATTCACGTGTTGGTGCTTACAGGTAGACATAGATCTCTGTCTATAGTTAGCAAAAAAATAGGTTCATGCCAACACAGTACGAAATTACTTCAGGCGATCTGCAGAAAACTCAGCCGCTGTTGTACACTCTTCTTTTTTTTTTCTTTCCCCACGTATGTTTGACCTTGTCCTGGCAAAAGCACCAATGGAGTACAAAACTGTAATACTCTGGTTCAATTTTCAGTTCCTGTACGACACGGTGGTGACCATGGGAAGAGAATGTTTATCATCAAGGCAACAAGTTTCTATGATTCTCGATTTCTGAGCTTGTTGGTGAGTTAAAAACCAAATGTATTGCATTCAGTGTAACTCATCAGTTGCAAATGGTGTAAGAGTGTCTAAAATACAATTTCCTCTCTTGTTTATGCAATAGCATCTAAAATGTGGCTGGCACTATTTACATAAACAAGAATTTCAGGTCCTCTTCAAGAATTTTTTGGTCATATGCTGTAAAATCAGGAAATTCAAAGACTGGCTATATAGCAAAGGTTGTGATAGATACTTAAATTACTGCTGTAGTGGCATTCTTAAATTATATGTCTGAGTTCATATAACATGACCCACAAATGCTTTCTACTCCATCCTCCTTTTTGATAGTAATATCAGTTACTCTTCTGCAGCGTTTGCCTTCACTTATCTACACCACTAACAACATAGGTGAGATTTAGGAAGCCTGACCTGAGTTTGACCCCTCCAAAGTCAGGTTTTGGATAAATCCTTTTATAAGCAGCAACAGCCAATTTGATACAACTCCCTTCATGTGATCAGGACTCCTTTATCTGCCTTCCAGATACAGAGTTACAGAGCCCATAGTGGTTGCATTGGTGTTGGATTATTGCTTTGCTGTCAGTGCCTCACTGCAGCTGAGTGCTGGAGCCAGTCATGACAAGATGCTGAGGCAGATTTCAGGGAGGTGTTGCTGTTTGCTGATGCACAGACTGACCTGGCTGAGAATTGACCTGAACAGGCTCATGGGCTGACACAGCATCACGTTTGTGTGTTCTGGTTCATTAATTAACTCATTGCAATCAGCAGTGTTTATGTACAACATCCCTTTCCAACCTAGGAATGCAAATTGAAGAGTTATTGGCTGTTCTGCTATTTTCAGATATTTTCAGATCTCATGTAAATTTTGTTCTGAGTTACCCACACTGACTGTTTTTATCTCCTCTGCAGAGATTCTATGTATTCCTGACAGGAATACCAGTGGCTGTGCTCTTAACATATATCAACGTCTTTATTGGTGAGTGCTCTGTCAGGGCTAAGCCAAGTACAGGCAAAGTTATTAACTGGGAATTAAGCATGCTGGATAGAGAAAAAGGACTCTTTTAGGGCTGTCTCTTTGGAAGACTATGGAATAGGTGTAACAAATGCAGTGACATTGTATAAGTACATAGAAAATGTTCCCAGTATATTTGCTTTAGTTGTTGCTTTTTTAAAAAAAAGTTTCTCACATTAAAAAAAAATACACTCCCTCTTGTGGCAGTCCTTCAAACATCAGTGAAGTTTAGTAACTTGCTTTAACAAGACTACAACTCTGGCTTTTTATCTAGCAAAGCTGCCAAAACAATGCTTGGCAATACGTGTGTTAAATCTACTGCATTAATGATATGTCATTAATTTAATAGGGAAATCAGGAAAAGTCCATGCTTTCAGCTCCTGTACTTCAAAAGGGTATTTCTGTGGACTTGATCGAAGTTGTTTCTTCTCTATAGCTGCTAATTTTACCCTTTTGGTGTGTAACTTAAAATCTGTGAGTAGATACTTACAGTACTGCAAAAATTCCAAGTTCAATTTTTCTGAATAGAGCTTACACTGAGGGATTTAGTAATCTCTATGTGGAATAATGATCTTTTCCTTATCTGAAAGGCAGAATAGAAGATAGCTTTTGAAAATAATCACAGGGTTAAATATTCCTCCCCTTCTTTCCTTGTCAGGTGAGGCTGAACTTGCAGAGATTCCTGAAGGTTACGTTCCAGAGCACTGGGAATACTACAAAGTGAGTGCAACATGTAAAAGGATGGGCATGTTATGGACAGCCTTTCTCTTGGTGATACTTTTGGGAGTAAAATGTATGGAGTATGATGATGTCTGTCAGTGTAGTAAAACTCAAATAGTGCAGTTCTGATTTTGGTAAACTTTTTTGCAGCTTTATGGAACATGTAAAAGGCTGTAGGAAATGTGTTTATTGACACAAGCAGATGCAAATGCTCTGTATGCAGTAAACTGCTGAAGCTGTACGGCAAGAATTTTTCTATAATATTCCTAAATAGTAAGAAAAGTCCTCTGCATTCATAGCATGCAGGTTTTGTCTTTAATTTTTTTCTGCAATGTCTTAAGAAACTGGAGTTTAAAGTGACATTTTTTTCTTTTGTATTGTTTGCCAGTATTGTTTTAAAATCCAATATCACATACGCTTTTGGATCTAGAATTGAAGATTTTTACAGTCACAAACTCAAGGTTGTATGGTTTCAATTTAATTGTATTTTCTTAAAATCAATCCCTGGCTTCTTGCTGCAAGCACTGCTTTGTTTCTGATAGGAAGTAATTGAATTCAGCAATATTATTGTGACTGTTTCAACTCATTTAAACTTTTGTTCCTAGTGAAATGCCCTCATATGTGAAGCAAAATTTTGAAATGTTGCTTACTGTAATGTCGATTACAGTAAGGTTTAGAGTCTGCTTCTGTGATTACTGTGGCACTTTAAGAAATTTTAACAGAAAGAAAATAAGTTATATCTTCTGTTAAATTTTAATTTTGCTATAGAACAGTCATCTGCAGGTTATCTTGGCATTAAGAATTGCAAAAGAAATATCACTTTTTGGGGTTCTGATCTCACAAGAAGTTGTGCACATTTGTAACTTTACTGTTATGATACGAATGGCAACACTCATGGTGTCCATGACATCTTCTCAGGACTGTGAATATACAAAATGATTCAGTTATGATGACATTTCTAGCTGGAAATTGCACAAATAATCTCTGCTGTTATGTTTTCCAGCACCCCATAACCCGCTGGATAGCTCGTTATGTACTTGACCCCCCTGAGAAGAACTATGAGAAGGACATGGCCCTGCTTGATCTGGAAGCAAGGAAATCTGAACTGAGGTATGTTCTGTAGTTGGGGGGGGTTAAAATCTATACTGTAGCTGACTCTTTGATTTTGCATGACATACTGAGCTGGATGCTGACATAAAGTGCTTTCATGTATCCCCTGGGTGCTGCCTGCACTGGTTGCTGCCAGAGTGGAGTCACAGTATCTGTTGTCACTGCCTTCTCAGGATTCAGGTTACCAGAACAATTCAAGGGCAAGGGGTCTTCAAAACATTTGGTATTTATAAAGGTGTAGCTCTGTCTTCCTGAGTCACCAAATGGAGCTCTTTTTGCCCCTTCTAATGCTCACAGCTTAGAGAAGAATCTGTGATAGAACTTCCAGTATTTTTATTACTCTTTTGTGGAATGACTTGCTAAAAAAAAAAAAGCCCACCCAAATAAAAAGATTTAATAGCTCACATCTTAGTTGAACTCTTCATAATTTGGTACCTATGTTTCAGCAGTATTTATAAACCATTGATGCTAAAGTCATTGCTTTGTCAGTAATGCTCAACATCAACAAACTTCATGCTGAGGGTGTCTGTTGCTTTTTTTTTTTAGGATACTGGAGTTGGAGGCACGCAGACTGATGAGACACCGGGGAGATGGACCTTGGTACCATTATGAAACACCTGACAAAAATCTTGTTGACAATTCTATGAAATCTACACCTGACAATTAAATAATTTTAGGGCAGTGTGCAAGGTCTTAAATGCATACTGACAAATTGTGACTGTGCTATGGAACAGACATCCTGCTGTTTGCTGATGGAAATGAATAAACAATGTTTGTGTTGATTCCAGTATCTTGAAAACAACTGTGTGGCAGTTAAACTCATACAGCTATTAAAGCTGGTAATCAGTGAAAATGTTTTATGTCAATTGCCAACAATCACTCCTTTCCTTCAGAACATCTGTACATGAAACAAGTTGGTAATATTAGTTTTCATTTTGTGATTTCCAGTATTTACAGTTTTAAGTGAAAGATACAAGAAGCTGAAGTTTTTTTCTTTCTCGATGCTTTGTGTCAGGTAATTGGTGAGAGATGAACTAAGTAAGGAAAGTACCTTCACACGTACCTGCCATGCATTTTCAGAACTGTACAGCTGTTCTTCTACACCACTTTTGGCAACCCTTTAGGGAATAGGAAGAGTTCTCTCATCACCTGGTCGGTTTTTGCCACTAGAGGGATGTGTTTCCTCAGGTTCTATAGACCATGGTACTCTTTGTTTTGAATTTCTCAAGAGTGAAGGAAAGTGCCTCCTATACAGTTTGTGACTCTAAATTATCTGTCCATATTCAAAATACTCACTTTTTAAAGGAAATAAGCCCAAACCTTTTACTAAACCCATATCATCTAGTGATTTGAAACTTAAAACTCTGGGGTTTTGGTTTTTTTTTTACATTAGGCAACACTGCCTGGACTATTTTAAGCAAAAACTGCCTTGTTTGCTGTTTCCTGGCACTGCCAAACATTAGAAAGACATTGATTTTCTATCAGTGCTTTGCTTGTCCTTTTTGTTAGAATCAATCTTTCAGGTTAGATGGTTCATATGTCTTATGGCTCTCATTGTTTATAAATGCTGAGTTATTCATAAGGGAAGCCATTAAAAAAGCACAAAGTCTCCTCAGGTAAAATAAATCTGTCTGACCCTGTGTTAGTGTTTTTTATCCAGCATCCAGTGATGCTCACAAGTCTGATGTAATGTCTGTTTTTCAGTAAGTCTAAAACCACTCCATGGATATCGCATTCTGCCCTCAGTGTTTCACATTGTTCCCAACACTTGATTTTTCAGTAGTAAAAATTGCTGAGAACAGACTGTGCTACTCTGCTCACCCTGACAGCCTGCTCATAGCTGGGTACAAACATTTTTCAATTCTGTTTTTGAGATTTTCCTCAAACTACCTTTTGGAACTTTTATTTTTGAGGTAAAAGGTCACAACACCTCCTTGGAAGTGCTCAATGAATCCTTGGCTATATTGTGGACAATGGGTAGAAGGCAATTCATCTGCTCTGTGCATCTTCATTTTAAATGGACTGGTCATTTTTTAATGCTGTTGCTGTCAGGCATATTTAGTAGTTATTAGATACTGCTTTAAAACAATAGCAGTATTTTTTTTCCTACAAGGTTCACTCTTACTTCTCCTTTCTCTGACATTATTCTTTCAAAGTGAAGAGCAGAGAGAAACACAGCAAAGGCCAAAAAAGGGCATTTTAAGGTAAAGGTACTGCCCCTGAAGACATGAAATTGGGGGTTGGCTGCTGGCACTTCCATAGGCTTCTTGAGCATCCCAGGCTGAGCATTCCCGCCCTGTATCCCCCGACACAGACCTGCTCCTCTTGACTGCAGGGACATCCCACCCGTCAGCACCGCCCCGGTGGGACCTTGACAGAGCCACGTGGGACACCGCGGCACTGGGCAGTGAGGGGCTGAGAATGAAAATAGAGATTTTTTTACTGTGTATATTTGATACATATATACATACACATATACATATACATATAAAGATACAGGTACATATAAATATATATACACATATACATACATATACACACACATATATATGCATATATACATATACACACGCATATATACACATATATATACATACATACATACATATATACATACAAAAAAATATATATACACATGTAGTCTTTAAAAGCTTAAAAATAAATAACAGAGCATATAAAAGAGTATTACCGGTCAGCTGGAAACCTGCCCCGCTCTCCCCGGAGACACCGGGAGCGAATTCTCCGTGCTCCCCCCCTGGGCTCGAAGGTTTTCGGGCAAAACGCGGGGGCTCGGCGGGAATCCCGCCCCGCCGCCCTGCCCCTCGCCCGCCCCCGCCGGGACCCCCGAGTGCCGCCGCCGCAGCTGGTGCCGCTGCCGCTGCCATTGGATTAAAAATAGCATCTTCCCTCCCCCTGCCCTCCCTCGGGCCCGGCTCCCGCCGCCGCCCTGCCCCGGGCCCGGCTGCCCGCCGCCTCCATCGCCCGCGCAGAGCGGCTCGGCGGGGAGGGCGGGCGGGAGCGAGGGCGGGAGGGGAGCAGGGAGGGAAGGGAGGGAAGGAGGATGCAGCGGGCCGCGCTCTTCCGCGGCGGCGATGCGCAGATGGCCGCCGGGGACCTGGGCGAGCTGCTGGTCCCCTACATGCCCACGATCCGGGTGCCCAAGTCAGGGGACCGGGTCTACAAGACGGAATGTGCCTTCTCCTACGACTCGCCCGTGAGTGCAGCGACCCACCCCCGGCTGCCTCCGCGTCCCCGCCCGCCTCGGCCCCTTCCCCTCCCCGCCGCAGCCCCTCGCTCCCTCCCCGGGGCGCTGCCTCCCCCTCAGGCTTCAGAATCCCCCGATCCCCTGCTCCACCTGCCGCGGCCCCCGAGCCCTCCCGGTGCTCCGCACGGCCGGGGTCGCGGCTGCGGTCGCGGCGCTGCCCGCACATCGCTGCCGGCTCCTCCGCGGCAGCGCCGTTCCTTCCTGCGTTTGTTTGTTTATTTTCCTCCTTCAAGGCGCTCCGGAGTGCTTGCTTGGACACGGGGATTTTGTGCTTTTGGGGAAACTTCCCTGCTTGCTCTGTTTGTCGGGGTCTGTCTGCTCCACCCGGAGCCTTGCTGTGCTTTCACACCGAGGTAGTAAAAAAGGGAGAGTAATGGCCTTCTCCTTGCTGTATCTTGGCGAGCAGATGTCAATTATTTTGCTTTCCCGCTGCCTCGGTGCTCATTCTATTCAAAATCATCAAAGAAAGCTTCCGAGGTAAAGGCTCATCCTGAAAATCAGCGTGAAAGTTCCCCTGAAACACTTTCTCCCCCAGGGTTTCAGTTACATCACTGAAGTTCAATGAACTCGTAGTATTTCCCCACTAGCTTGGTTCGTTTGTTGTTAGATGAATGTTTCATGTGCAGGAAACTTTCTGCGGTGTTATTTCTATGGTGTCTTACAAAACATCCCCCAGCTCCACAGATTGCATGTGTCCCATGGCAGATTTGGGGCCTGACTCAGTTTTTAACTCCACTGCTAATATTGGAAGCCTTCATAAATGGGCAGTGCTTCGTAAGAAACAGGTGCTTAGAAATTAGACTTTTTCAAAAGAGGTTGAAAATTTAATTTATTAAAAGTTGCTTCTCCACAGGAAACTAAGGTTTCCCAAAGGTGATTGAGCACTATATGTTGATGTCAATGTCAGCGGCAGCAATCAGAAGGAAGCTCATTACACTACAGAATATTCATTGAAAGATACATTTCGGGCACATTTTTGGAATCCTTCATCCCCTTCTATTTGATAATTCCCCCTCTCTCTGATAATTCCTTTTAATACAGAAAATCAGACTTGGTTTTAAAGGTGACTCAGCTGTCTGGTGTTCGTCATGTCTTGTTGAACAGAGGTTATTTTTACCCTCACTCTTCAGATCTCAAGTGTCACCCAGCAGCCCTGACTGTACTGGGAGTTGGGCTGATTAGAACTGCCAAATCGGACTCCACCACAGAGGCGATAATTGCATTATATACTTAAGAAGGTTTTGGCGGGGGAAAATCAATATACCACATTCTTTCCTTCAGATTTCTGCTTGGTTGAACACATGGTTGATGCTTTTAGTAACACTTTCAGGCTTCTTCGATATTATGGTTCATAAAAAGTTTCTGTTAACAAGTAGGATGGGATATAAAATACTGCTACAGATTAAAAAACAATCAATCACCACCCCCTGCAACAAGCCTCAATTGAACACAGCAAAAGCTGTGTTTAGCTAAACAATATGTTTGAACAAAATATAAAACATTTGAGCCAAACTTAACAGAAATGATGGGTAAATGTAGCAAAATGAGTGGGAAGCAGCATGTATGATTTTTTTTTTAACAAAAATTTTTTTCAACCTTTTGACATTATCAGGAAGAGATTTCAGATTTAGGAAAATGTTGCCCTCTGATGTAAAAATTTCTTATTTGAATTGTGTTATGGGCTTTCACTAGGCAAAAGGCTTGGCTGAACTTATGCAGTACCAGTGAAAATAAAAGCAGTCTCAGTTTCTGTTTTTTCCCACAACTTTTCAGCCCATAGCACTCCTCTGCTTAGCTGAGTGAAAGATTTGCCTCAGATTTTATCTTATATTCCCACATAATCCAGTAAATACTTGGATATTGTTTGTAGGATGAAGATTCTAATGGGCATATGTAATGTGTGCTTTCTAGAGTAAAACACTGTCATTTACAAATTGAAAACAGCAAATCTGTGGTTTTGCAGTTTTTCATTCAGAAGGAAAGTGAAAGGATACAGACAGGTTGTTTCTTGGCTGATGGGAGATGTTTATGTTTTCTAGCAGGTTGATTTTGTGACTTATTTTCTTAGGTTATCGATGTATTACCTAAGTGAGCCTTTTCCTCTTGAGGTACCTGCCTCTTTTTGAAAGAAAATATTGGCCCTGTTACAATGTTCAAGAATTTAAAAACCCCACACTCTTGGTGTTGTTAGCCATGCTAAAAAACATGCCATGCATGTTAGGTTGCTTTTTTCCCTTGTAAGAATATTTCTCAGTATTTCCTCACATCTTCTCATTTTGCCATTTTAAAATATACTCCTTGCTACAGTTTACCTTCAGCATGTCATGTCATAGCTGGTTATGCAGCAGCTCTACAGTCAAGTGTCTTTAGCCATATTAATAGTTTTTAATCCTTTTCCTGTAAGGATGTGTTGTGATCTTTAAAATACACTGAAAACCATCAGACCCGTGAGTGTTAGGGTACAGAGTATTGTTATTATTGTAGAGGAAGATGCTGCAGCAAATTGGACCAAAGAGAGTGGAATGGTCAAAATCAGCTTTTCCTGTCAGGGGGTGCCAAAGAAAATGAGGTGCTGGGAGTGAGTAGCTCCCTCTTCTACTTCCAACTGTGCAAAGCTCAACGTGGCACTGAGACCTGGCTTTTGCAGCCCTGGTGGTCACTCTGTCAGTTGTGGCATCTTGTCTGGGTCTGACTAGTGCATGTTCCAGTGGATATAGGCAGCTTCATCACTGATTGTTGTTAAAGCTGGTTGAGGTTCCTTTTCTACGAGCTTTAAATCTTCCTTGGATGAAGATCTGAGAACAATGTCACCTTTGTTCTGCAGTGAGAGTCATTAGCTGAGGGACTTCAGAAGTGGGAGCTAGATGTACAAGTGGCTCTTTAGTGTATTTTTTCCACGTGGATTGACTGTGTCATGGTGATCTTGTCAGAAAGGTGGTATTGTTAGAAATATAAACAGATGAGAAATTAATGTTCTTAGATTTGGCCTACTTCCAACAGAACATACTAGGGTTGGTACCTGGAAAGCTGGCAGGAACAGGAGGCAAATATCTTTGCCCTTAAGAGACCTAGTGACACTTTTTAGTTTTCTTGGCTCATAAGATGGGAAAATATGCTGTTTATGATTTGCGTTTTAATTACTTTTTCGAGATTTTTTTTATGCTTTCAAGAAAAACTGTGTTCCTATGATGAGGGCTCCTACTCCAGTTAGCCATTCCTTTGTACAGGAATTGAGGAGGGAAGGCAGGCTGCCACAAAACACAAGCCTGGCCTAGTGTTGAGTATTGCTTCCTCCAGGGACTGACCCAGCAGCTGTGGGAGCCAACCACTTCCCTGCAACTGGGCTGACAAAGTCCTGCATCTCTCATTATTCAGATCTGAGGTGCAGTAGTGCCTCCTGGTGACTTTTTCCACATGTCCAACACTGTGCTGTAGGTTTCTTCTCTCCTATTTTGTCCACTGTGACTTCTCTTCCTCTTTGAATGGATAAGCTTGACTTTGTGTTCAGCAGAATGCAGAAGATATGAAGGTTCTATTAAATAATATTTTGTTGTACTATTATTTTTTTAGAAGGATAATACTCAGGTTTGGAAATTCCACCTTTTACTGTGATCCTGGTCTCAAAAACCTCTGGTCATTTATCACATTGTGGAGTCATAGAATGTGCTGAGTTGGAAGAAACCCATGAGGATCATTGAGTCCAGCTCTTGGCCCTGCATAGAACACTCCAACAATCCCACCATGTGCCTGAGAATGTTGTCCAAACAGTTCTTGAACTCTGTCAGGCTTGGGGCTGTGACCATTTCCCTGGGGAGCCTGATCCAGTATTCAACCACCCTCTGGGTGAAAAATCTTTCCCTAATATCCAACCTAACCCTCCCCTGACTCAGCTTCATGCCATTCCCTCAGGTCCTGTCACTGGTTGTGAGAGTGGCACATCTGGGGGAGAGACAACAGCTGGAACAGGGATACAAGCTGGAGTGTAGGAAGGGTTTATATGTGAGCTCTGGGTGCTGCACATGGATGTGCTCTGAAACCTTCCCCACGAGGGGCATTGGTGACAATCCCAGCACAGCTCATGAGCCTGACACGGTGACAGGACCAGGCAGGCTGGCTCTGTAGAGTGCAGGACTGTGTTTGTTTGAGCAGCTGGAAGTTTGGCTTTGCTCTGCTGGAAAACCTTGCTGCTGACAACAGCTTCCTTTGTGAATCTTGCTGACTTCATTTTTGTGGCTCGGGAACTCTGTAATGGTTATGTTGGGACAAGTCCCAAAGTCTGAGCTGAGCTGATGCTCTGCTGTTTGTTGTGCAGTTGAGACTGAAATCCTTGAGAGTCTGGAGTGTGTAATGGATATTGGTGATTGTGTTGCAGAAAACATTCTAGAAATAAGCACCTCCTGTCTGGCAGTTCCTTTAGTCAATATTCCTTGAGGAAAATCAGAAAGTCACTGAGGCCCGTGTCTGTGAGGGGTAGGCTTGGATCTTGTTTCTATTGATGGAATGAGAGCAGCAGAGAAGAAACAAGAGGACTGAACCCACCAAGACAAAAGCAATACTCCAGATGAGGATTTTGGCCTAGCTGCAAAATGACCTCCAGTTAGTGAGGCAGTAAACTGCTTGGTGGTGATCACCTGGGAAGTGGGCTGGAGCTTGGCAATCAGCTGTGGTGGATCTCAGGCACCTCTGCCAGCAGCTCACACAGTCTGCACCTGGATAAGCTGACCCCAAACAGTGGTGATGGATGGGTGGAAGTTCTCTGTTGCTGGTTTCAGGTTAGAAGCACTCCTGACCCAGCATTAGTTTTGCCTTTGTATTTGCTCACTAACTGTGAAGCCTTGATCCTGCCTGTGACTTGTCCAAGACACTGATTTGGAATTCATATGTGCTGCTCTGCAGTCCACCTGTGATTTATGTGTGGGTGTGAGCAGTCAATCCCCCTCTTGGAGTGGAGGTTTGGTTTTGGTTTAGTGGCTGACTGGCCAACATACCTTTTTTCTCCCCAGGAAATAAGTGCTGCACTGAATTGGCCTTGTCCATGTGACCAATTTAGGAGCTACAACAGAGGTACCAGAAATCTTTGTTGAGCAATTGTGAATTAATTTGCTTGTAGGGAAGTATCCAGTGCTATCCAGTGCCATACAGTGCTTTTGTAAAGGAAGAGCAGGGAAAGGATTTCTTTTGCACTTCAAATCAAAAGAAATTTGACTTTCCTTTAGTCACCGTTGCTTTCTTGTCACCTTTGGGTGACAGAGGGCAGTTGTCTAAAAGGCAGACTTATGCCACTGTTCATATCCCACGTTTCTTTTGAATGTGACTAGTTATATTCTTGATTGGTTCCCCCACCCCACCCCAGAAATAACTACATTTACTGCAGTGGAAACTTAAAAATGAACTTTTTGTTTGCTGGAGCCCATCTCTATGTCCTGTTGTGTTCAGCTGGCTGTTTGTGGTTTGCTGTGGGTTTTTTTCTTCTTTTTTCAACGTAGGTAGTACTGGTACATGACAGAGAGATAGGCTTTCTTTTTGTTCCTTCCTCATTGTAAATTATTGTGTGTTGTTGAGATGAATACTAAGTGCCAAAACATCTGTTGTTCTTTTTAAGCCTGTCCTGAAATGAAATGTGTCATTTAGTTAGGCTATTGTTGGATTCAGTGCAATGTGTGTATGTTAGGGATGGTCCTGTAACTTTTCCAGATATATTAAAGATTGGACTGTAGTTATACAGCAAGGCCCTTATGACCATAGTCTGATTAATTAATGATGGTTCCTGATGAACAGACACCCTGAGCAGAGCCTGTAGCAGTTCTGTATGGCCATGAATTTTGTAGGGAAACACCCTTATGGAAACCATGACAGGATGCACAAAGACAATGACCCTGTGTCATAACTGGCACATTTTACTTTAGATGTGACAGGATGGATGAGTTTTCATTCTTCATGTTTGGGTATGGAGGCTTGTGGAGACTCAAGGTGCCATTTTACTCTCTTCTGTGATACTGTCTTAGCAAATTTTGTCATTGTTCCAGAGGATCTAAAGCAAACACCTGTGCAACTGTTTACCATGTTAGGAGATCACCACAGCCCTCATGTTTGTACAAAGTCATTGTTGTCTGAGCCAGTGCAGGAGCTGAAATTCCCTGAGGGATTGAAATGGTTTGTGAGGGTTGGTGATGGGATGGAGGTCATTAGTTCACATCCTGATCAGGTTAGTGGTGTTTGAAAGCTGTTGGTGTTTGGTGCCACGAGCAGTGTGGAATGAGGGGGTGATCTCTCTCTGTCCTCATGGACTGGTGCTTGTGTTTGCCTCTCACCCACCAGCTTCCTTGCTTTGAGTCTCAGAGGGAGCAACTGGTGCATTTTACCTCTCTTTTCATCTTTCCTTCCTCCAGACATGAATTGGTGTCTAAATAAGTAAGAGCAGTTCTTTCTTCTTTTTTTAAATATCTTTCTCCCTGGTGTGGGCTGTGTGTTTCCCCTCTCTGAATAAAGCACCTGGCATACCATGAACACCTTAGCAGCAAAGAACAGGAGGAAATACAGTGAGGAGCAATCCCTTTTCCTTCTGCTTAGAAGGTGAGAAGACTAATCTGCTCTTGAGTGGCCTTGTGGGCAGTGATGGAGCCTGAGCACGTACAAGCTTCTGCCCCACCAGTGCCTTTAGATTAGAGTGATAAGAGAAGAGAATGTTTATGCATTACTTTATCCTAAACTTCACACTACATGCCTCAAGCAAGAATGAGGGGGAAAAAATACCTAGCTAAAGTTCCTGGTTTTGTCTGTCAGGACAAGTTGTGCTTTTCTGGTGTAGAATAGTATCTCCTATGCTGCCTTCCTCCAGCATAAACTTTCACACATATCTGAAATGAATGTCAAATACAAAGATTTACATGCCACAGATGATGTAAAATATCATTCCTTCCAGAATTGTTTGTATGCTCAGTGGGGTTAAATTAACCAGCACAAAGTTTGTCTTAGATCACAGTCGAGTGTTTTTTGAGCACCAGAGGCCTAATCCTTTGCTCAGCCATCTACAAAGGTGTCTTTTCCACACAGGCTTCTGTTTTACTTTGACCTTTTGGGCTTTTGAACGGTCTGTCCACTTCTTTCCAGGCTGTGGGAGAGAGCACTCTTCCTGTGTTCTCTTGGAGAAACAACTGTTTTGTTAGTAACCACAACCAACTTACTCAGACTCTACATTTAGCTCCTATACTGAAAGTGTCAGATTGTTGTCATAGGCTGCCTGAGAAATGGTTCAGTGGTCTCTTGGATTCCCTCCAGAAAAAGAGAGAATCATCTCCAAGAAAACAAAACTTCAAACAAAGTTCCTGAGACCCTAGAGTGACAACACTGTATGTTTTTATTTACACTGGGTTCCTGTAGGATCCTCTTGTAGAGGACACATCCATGACTTTCTCATGGAAAGAGGTATTGCAGAAGGATTTGGAATGCAGGATAGAAGAGGAGGCAGCATGTATGTGTCTAATACGACTTGTTTCTGGAGATAATGATCCTTACTTTCTTATATCTATTTATAATAATTTACTTCTGAGGTGCCTATGAATGAGGGTAGTTCATGTTGTTCTTTGGGGAATTTAACACAAGGTGTTCTGTGCAATCCAATAGCACAAACATGCTCACAATAGAAGGAAGGTCACAGAGCTTCTGGAAGGCTCAATCTTTGTTATGCACCACCTACTCAAAACAATACACGTTAGAGGGCTTGAAAACATTGATCCAACACCAATGATCAGATGACTGAAAATCCTGGCAGTCTGGTGTAGGAAAGATCTTAGAGCAGTGCTAAAATTGAACAAGACCTGGTAACAGCCAGCATCAACACCCAGTTTTAGGGAGAGCAAAAAGTGATGCCAGGTTATGTTACTGAAATGTCAGCATTTGTGATCAGCACCAGGAGTATATATCTTTATATTCCCTTTGTAAAGCCCTTGCCTCGAAGCTCTGTAGTTGCATGAATGGAGAGGATCCCTGATAGATACTGAAGAATGCACACAAAACACTTGCCAAGTTTTTGTTACCCAGTTTTAAGGGCTGTGAGGTCACTTGAGATCTTTTTTTCTCAGACAAGATTATGATCAATTGTAGAAGCTGTGGCAGAGTCCCTGGGCCATCAGCTCTGCTGTGCTTCGGTTTGGAATGATGTTCTTGCAATCAAATGCCCACAAGAAATTCTGCTATTTCAAATAAATGTTCATGGTTATTTCTATGCTTTGCAGATTTCTGTGCCTATGAACCTTTGTGGATTGGGCACTCAAGTGGAATTTTTCAAGACTAACTTTGAGACTTCCAATTTGGACACTCACTAATCTGTAGCTGCAAGGCAACTCATTTCAAAGAGTTTCTAGAGGCTGTAGGATGATGTGTTATGATATGTGGTATGATGGGAAAGTTTCTTAGAGGACTGATAGTGTAAGCACCATAATATGCTATGAAAGCCATGTTTTAAGTGTGTGCCTGATAACAGAAAGGGTCTGCAGTTCTTGAGGGTTTTTTTCTGTGTGCTGGGTCCTTCCTGTCCTGTTCAGTTCCTTCCCTGCTGTAACTGTGTGTGTCATTCCTTGCAGGATTCAGAAGGAGGTCTCTACGTGTGCATGAACACGTTTCTGGGGTTTGGAAGGGAACACATCGAAAGGCATTACAGGAAAACAGGACAGTGTGTCTACCTGCACCTGAAACGCCACGTGACACAGGTGAGACTGGTGGCTTCCCAAAGAGCTGCCCCAGCAGTTCTCATGTCTCTTGTGCTCATTTGGGTAATGCATTTCAGACACAGGCCAAGTCCTGAGTGACTGAAATGCACACGTTCACATTTGGGGCTGGATAGCAAATCCAGGTGCTTGGATCCCAACCAATCCTATGGCTTCAGTTCTGGGATGAATCAAAAGCCCTAAAGAGCCAGACTTTAAAGGCAGCTCCTTCCTGACTTTCACTGATGTTTTTCACTTCTCATTTCTGTGTATCACATAAATTTTGTCTGCATATTATGTGCACACTGTACATAGCTAAATACTTTCCTGAAACCTGCCTTTCAAGTGTACTGTTACTGGGTTTGGCTTAGATTTGGCTGGGAGCTGTTGAGATCTATTTTTCTTATGAGGTTTCATCTCAGGGAGGTTTCATCTCAGGGTGACAAGACTACTTTTCATCCTAAGATTCCTGTACAGTTAAACCCTGACCTGGGATCTTGAGCTTAGCTTAAATTAATGCTGGATTCTAGAGACACACACTGCCCCTCATTTAGCTTTTCCCCACACATGGGTGTGCACATACAACCTCATGTTCTCTGCTCTTCCCTACCATCACTGCATGTCAGCAGTCCCTTAGAACCTGTGCTTTATAACCTCTGTTTGTCTGTGGTTTGTCTGGCATCTCTAAAAGACTCTTAATTACTTCTGACCTGAGCTGTATGGAAGGCACTGGGTTTGCTTATAGCTCAGTCTCCCATAAGCTCTGTCTCTACTGGAAAGTTAGAGGGCTTAAAAAAGCTGCTTGGAGTGGGTTAGAATCCTTGCTTCTCATCCTACAGCAATGAAAACATCCCCTGGGTGATGAAGGCCTTGAGTTATGTAAAGTGCCCTGACCACTTACCTTATTTCCAGTAGAGTACTGTTCATATTTTATCAGAATTACAGTGAGGTGGGTTGCATGTCTTCCAGGATGAGATGGTAAATGATGTTTGTTATACTTTAGAATTGCCTTTTTTTCTAAAGGCAATATCAACATTTTCCTTCACGCTGTTAACTGAGTTTTTGCAGAGCCTACTCTGGTTTTAGCAATGATTCTTCTGACTGAATTGAACACTCCTGAAAGATGTTGTCTAGAGCCAGGTGGGCAGAAATCCTGTCAGCTTTCCTTGTCTATAACTTTCTTCCAGTAAGTTAAGGTAAACTGGGGTTAAAATGCAGCCTCAAAAATTCCTTTCCTGGTAAAGATTAGGCTGAAGAACTCCAAAAGGGAGAAGCAAATATCCGAACTGTTGTTTGGTGCTGCAGAAGATTGAAGAAGTTCAGTGGTTCCTGTTTTTCTCTGGGTGAATCATGGTGTAGCAGAGGGGCTGGCTCTGTGCTGGAAGGTGGCAGTGCCCTGGTTCTCTGGGTCATGTGGCAGGAAACAGGGTTTGACTACACAGTGCAGGTGAATACTGCATCATCCAATAGGGCTCATAGCCAGGATTCCTCATATATTAGCACTAGATTTCTTTTCTTTGCCATGACTGTTTGCTTCTTAAGTGCTATCCATGTTTTCCTTTCAGCAATGTGAAACATCAAGTGTTTTATGAAGTGTCTGGCACATACTCCATTGTGGTTTTGGTTTTGGAAGCCAAGCTTTTAATGGTGTAGGATACAGTAAAGCCAAAGGCATTGGATGTGCTATCTTAAGATTCTTATAGTGAGGCTGCTATTCCTGCCCGTGGTTCCCTTGGCATCATCCTTGCAGAATGCACTGCATTGCTGCAGAAATCCTGGGTTGCTTCCCAAGATGTTTGGAATAAACATCAGTTGTGCATCTTGTCACAATTCAATTAGAAATTAAGGGTCACATCTTCAGCCTGCTGGCTCAAGTAGAGCTGGAGCATCTGCCTGTGGCAGCTCAGCACCAGAGACACCTGCTGAGTCGTCAGAGATGGGCACAAGTGCAAGTTATGGAGCACCCTCTGGTAAATTCTTAGCTAAATAAAGGAAATTGATATTTTATTTTCCCATTTCTATAGAGTTACGTTCTTCAGAATTTTTAAATCAGCCTCTTTCCTGCAGTGTATGACTTTCATACAACTGCCTGGGTGCTATTCATTTCCAGTGCTGTAGTGATACCTCAGCCCTGTTGAAAACAGTGGGCAGAGAAGCACAAAGATTTCCTGCAGGGATAGGTTTCTGGATGTTATCCAGGGATGATAGTGTTATAAAAGGTGAGAGACAGCAGAACAGGCTGCACTGTCACCTTCTCCAAGGAGCATCACACATGGAATTTAATGCCACGGCTGATGCATCGTGTCACTCCCATTTGTTGGGTGTGTCACATCTCTTAGAAACAAAAATGGGTTTGTGAATGGAGAATGTTTTCAGTGATTTCTGACAAGGTGCAAAAAGACTGTCAGGTTGTGGGTGTTTCAGGAGTATTGAGCATCTTCAATTCTGATGTATTTGTATTTGAAAAAATCAAACTGAAATCATTGCCAGCCTGAGTTAAATATAAATACTCCATGTGAAGTCTTTCTCTTTGAAATCTCTAGCCTTAATGACTTTGACAATATCACACTTGGTGACATAAGAATTCAATTGGAGCTTCCTAGTATTGGAAAAAAAAATTAGTTCTGGAGATATAGTCCTCAGAGAATGTGTAATTTATTCATAATGTATTTGCAATTGGGTTATGTTGTTTCTTGCTACTGCTTTCTTTAAAAGATTTAAAATAGATTCCTGGCTACTTCCTTCCCACTTGTTAAATTCCAGTAACATTAAAGAAATAAATGTTCTGCATGTTATTTTCAGTTCATTGAGGAATTTTTATTTTTATTCTAACTGCTGGAGTTGCAACCCTGACTTTTCCCTAGGGCTTTTCTATGTGGATAATGGATTCTGTTCTTAAATGCGGCCAAGGGGTGTTTGTCAGCATCTGCTCTTTCTAAGAATGGAAAATTTTCCTATGATGTATAAGACCTCACTGATGATTAAAGCAGTTTGCTTAGGCCAAAGCTTTATTTACATGGTGAAGGGAACCACCCAAAATATGTGACCCTTTTGCCTGCGAAGGGGCAGGGGTGAACATGAACTTTCCCTGTAGGCTGACAGGTTCTTGGCTGGTTTCTCTCCACCTGTTGTATCCCAATATTATTATTAAAAAAAAAAAAGTTGCCTAACAACCTTGCCAGTTACACTAACATTACACACTACATCATGCATCATGTTGGCAGCAAGTAGCCACAGAAGCTTTTTTGATTTAATTTAATTTAATGGTGCTGTTTAATAAACAGCTTAAGGAGTAAGTGCATTGACTTTAACATTTCCTCAGTTAGTTGTGTTTTCCCTTGTAGTCTGAGGTATTCTGGACTGGAAGAGTACTGAAACTTAATCTCATTTGGAAGTTACTGGCTTCTGCTATGGTGCTTAAATTAAAAAATACAATAAAATCCCCCACTAAACAATTGCTTGGGTGTTGTTGAGTTTCCCCTTCACTTTCTAATATTTAGAAAACATGGTGGTAATTTGGATTAATGGAAGTAGGTGTAGATCCTGATGGAAAGGGCATTTTTTTCCTGGATAGTAGAAAATGAACTGAACTAACAGATCAAAGCAAAGTGGTCCTACTGGAATTAGTGATGAAGGGTTGAATCGTTTATGCAGATAAAAGCCTTTTCTTCTCTCTAATTCAGCTTCAAGAAATTCATTAAGAAATACTGTTGGGGATCTAGAGGAGAGGGGTTTGAGGGGTGCTGGGTGTCCCTGTCCTGGTGACAGAACAGCTGTCCCCCATGGTGGCTGTGAGACACCCTCTGATCAATTACCAACAGGCCAGGAGTGAAGGACTCAGGTGGAGGCTCCCTCACTCCATGGGGGTGGTGGGCACTGCTGAGTCCCCGTGTCAGAGGTGAGCAAAGAACATTGACATTCTTGCTCATCAAGGGCTGTGGTTTGATGGGAGGGGTTAATGCAGATTCATTGTTGTCTCACTTGATGGGTTTTTAATTGTCTCTTTCTCTCTTTCCAGAAGGTACCAGGAGCATCTGGTGGAGCTTTACCAAAAAGGAGGAATGCTAAGCTATTTTTAGGTATTGTGAGCAGCTGCTTTCACGCAGTCCTTTTCTGACCCTGTCTGCATGTGGACTTGGGTTCTGCCCACCATTGTGTCTGGCTTTGGGGCTCCTTTTGGGTTTTCCTGCTGTTTGTTTTGGTTTTCTTTTTAACTTTTGGTTCTAGATTTTAAAGTTTTTCCAGGCAAATAAGTAATTCTTAACCATTTTGATGCATGTTGAGAGATGTTTCATATATATGTGAAACATTTTAATGTAAAATAGACCCTCAACTACTTTGAACCAGCCTAGGCATTGAAAGGCACTTTTTCCACTAATTCTGTCCATTCCCTCTCTGTAATTTCCACAAAGCATTCTTTTATTGGAATGTTGACCCATACTTAATGTTTAGATGTATTAGGGCCCCAGTGTGGCTCTGTTCTGCTCAGCAGCTGGTCATAGGAAGGATTGTTATCATTTTAAAGTTGTTACACAGGTAAATGTTCTTCAGTGATGTTGTGGTCTCTCCTGTAATGAATGAAACTGCACATACATCATGAGCATCTCTAATTCTGTTATGTCCACAGTTCTATTCCCTTGCTTCATGGAAAGCAGTTTTCTTACCATGCCCATATCATCCAAAATCCATTTATTCAGATTACCCAGAAAACCTGAGGGATTCATAAATATGGATGAGCAGAATATGATGAAAAGCCTGTATTCTTTCTTCTCCCACAGCTTGTGGTATTCCTCCAATTCATCTATTATTTATTGTCTCTGTATTAATAGTGAATAGTAAATTTTCCTTCAGGTAACGAAAAGGTGAAATATTTTCTTTACAATTACCAGCTCTTATGGCTAAAGAGAAACAATAGAATGACCTTCTGTTGGAATTGCTTTGATCATTGGAATGTGTCCCTAAGAGGCCTCTGCAGATTGTGATTGATTAAATTGTTGTTGTTAATGTAAGTAAGTCTTGCAAGGAGGACTGAGAAAGAAAAAAGACTGAAAATGAGTAATCAAAAAGTTAAACTTGTAGGAAGAGACTGTTACATTGTAGATGCTGCTCTAAATGCCATTTAGTGCCAGTTTACATTGAAAATCATGATTGTCACTGGATGCTTATAAAATAATTGGTTCAGAAACAAGGCTGGCTGCAGTGCAGCAATGCTTGTACAGCGTTAGCAATGTGAGTGTAAATACAAAGTACAAAAGCACATTCAAATTTTGTCCTTGCTGGTCTTCTGCATACACCTGAAGGCTCCTGTCACTGAGGTGTGCCAGCACACAGGGCACTGGCCGAGTGTCTGATGTGCCACATTGAAATCCTCAAATTCCACCCTTGTGCATGAGCATTTTGTTCCCTCTGAGTAGGTCTTGAGCAGCAATTCCAAGGGAACTCCTTAGGGCAGTGGAGTTTCACTGGGGTGGGTTTAGGACATGGATCTGTCAGCATTTAATCCAGCACTTCTGGAATCTAATGCACTTTTGGAAATGTATCTCATATGGTCTGTTGTTCTACTGCAGTCTTTATTGAAGCCCAGCTGGCTGGGAGTAAACTGGTATCAAGTCTGCTCTGTTCCTGGAGGTGGTACTTCCATGCTCCCAAGTGCTTTGTGTCCACTTCTTTGGATCAGCAGATGTTACTGGTTTTGGCTATGCTTTAAGAATTAAGAATTAAAGAATTATTCCTGTCCTTGTTCATAGCTGAGGAAACAGAAGCACAGAGAGGTAGCTGATTTGATCATTTTGCATGTGACAGCAGCAGAGGTGGTTAGCAAAATTTGGTGTTTTATCTCCTAATCCAACATATTTTTCATTGGTTCAGAATTGCTCATCTCATCTAAACAGGTTGTTTTAATTCTGTCTTTCTTGCTGTGACCTTGGGCACCTGTCACAGAATGGTTGGGGTTGAAAGGGACCTCTGGAGATCATCAAGTCCAATCCCCTGCAGGAGCAGGTTCACATAGAACAGGCTGCACACGATCCTATCCAGGCATATTTTTAATATCTCCAGAGAATGACCCTCCACGAGCTCTCCTGGCAGCCTGTTCCAGTGCTCTGTCACCCTCAAAGTAAGGGAGCTTTCCCTCATCTTTAGATGTAACTTCCTGTGTTTCAGTTTGTGCCTGTTGCGTGTTGTCCTGTCACTGGGCACTGCTGGAGAGAATCTGGCCCCATCCTCTTGCCACCTGCCCTTAAGATATTTGTGTGCACTGATAAGATCCCCTCTCAGTCTCTTTTCCAGGCTGAACAGGCCCAGCTCGTCCCCATAAGAGAGATGCTTCAGCCCCCTGATTATCTTTGTAGCCTCCACTGGAGCCTCTCCATCAGTTCCTTGTCCTTCTGGGACTGGGGGCCCAGAACTGGGTGCAATACTCCAGGTGCAGCCCCACCAGGGCAGGGCAGAGGAGGAGGATGATCTCCCTTGATCTGCTGGCCACACTGTTTTTAATGCCCCCAGGCCCTCTTGGAGGACACAAGGGCACATTGCTGGCTCATGGTTAATTTATCCTGGCTGATACAGCCCAGGTGTGTGACCTGCCAGGTAGGGCTTGCCCTGGCAGACAAAACCAGACAAGGATCAGTGGCTAACTCCAACATCCCTGTGCTTCTATGTGTGTATCAATAATTCCCTGAGGGCCTGGAGATTTAAGCTTTGTGTACAAAGTCAATCCAGTTTGGGCATTTGTTGCATTGCTTGTTATAATCCTCTTTGATGTAAAACTATTAAAGATACTAAGCCCTTTTCAATCTCCTTAGTATTAGGAAAACATCTTTTGGATGCTCACTGATTACTTTCTAGCACTGCTGCTATCTAGTAAATGCAATAGAAACACAGACTGCTTGGGCCAGTCAACTGCAGTATTTATCTTTCCCTAACCATGGAAAGATTCACAGCAAAGTGTGTGTGCATGTGCACATGTGCATCAGGATTTGGTTTGGTTTTCTTTGGAGAAGGCTGGAGGGTTTTGGCTGTGAGTGTTCTGTGTAATCAGGAAGTATAACAGCATTGTTTATTGAAGTGTATGAACTGCCTTTAATCTGGCTGGTTTAGGTGATGCTAGACAGCATGGACATGACAGCTTCAGCTCAGGCTGTGCAATGTTTCAGGGAATTTGGGGTGATACTTAAAGCAGACTGTCTGTCTTATTTTCAGTGCCTTATGTGTGAATAACAAAAACTCAGTTAATGGGGTGTACTGTGATCATCCTTATGATCTTCTGACCAAAAGGGGTAGCAGAATTAGGGGGAAGATTCTTGTGCTGAAGGGATTGGAGGTCCAGTTTTTATCATAGTTTCCAGCAGAGAGCCCCTGTACATGTTATCCCAGGAGTTATCAGCAGAGTCTTTCAGAATATTCTAATTATGAAGAATTAATGGAATGTAAATGGTCTGGAAAGGGATTAAAAACCGAAGAAATGGAGTTTGCTGGTTGATTTAAAATTACCTAAGAGAATAAATCTAAAAGTGACTTTTAGGCTGTTACTGAGTAACTAAACAATAGATGAGGCAGTTGAAAGATACAAAGAATACAAGAGAGGTGCTTGGACTGTGTGGTCCCAGTTGCTGATCAGAGAGGTGGTTCTGAGAGAGAGATGATGTGAATGGTTCTCTGAAATGTCAGCTCAGTTGTCAGCAGCAGTGGGAGATTTAAGTGGAACACCAGTAAAGCAACACTTTATTTTTTGTGCTTTATCATTTTGCTTTTTAAATAGGAAGCAAACTTCTCCTTTGAATAGCGAAACTGCATCTACACACAGTATCTCCCCCTATTTCTTTCTCCAAAACTACCAAGCACCATTTCCCCTCACCCCCAGCAAAAACATCTCAGGTCGATATTTGAACTCTGCATTGAGGGAGGAATCACCCCATTTTTTCCTGGTTCTGGTGCCCTCTTCCTGAGCATCTGTTGATCCATGCCAGAGCCTGGACTCTGGGCTATACAGAGCTGGCAGAGTGACTGTCACAGAACTTGTTCCTAGCCAGATGTCCTGTCTCAGATTGGTCACCAGAGCATCCTCAGTGCAGCAGGCTGTGGCAGCTTTTTGAGCAAAGTCAGGGCTAACTCAGACCATCAGTTAACAGAGTTTTGAAGTGCTCAGATGAGCAGCTCTGTCAGCAGATCTGTGATTATCTGTGATACTCTCAGAGAGGAGTATCTGTGACACACAGCGGGTCTCAGGAGACCTTGGAAAGGAAAACTTCCACTTGGGGAGTCTGGGAGAACTTGTAAACTTGCTGAGCTTTTCCTGGATGGCACCTCCCTGCTGATGGCAGTGGATGGACTCATGGCTACTGTTTCCAAGTGTAAAAACCACTCCTAAGAGAGGCTGTACTGGATTTGACCACAGCTTCACTTTGTTCTCCCAGGTCTCCTAGGCAGGGGCAGAACCCTGATTGCAGTGAGGATGTTTTTGGAGAGCTTCTGAAGAGGGCTTTTACCAGGGGTGGTTAAAGTTTGTATTTATGTGAGTAAGCAGAAATAGAGTATGTGTATCTATGAATGAAAAGTTGTGATGTAGGAGAATTTAAGCATTTCCTGACAATATTTTTGCAATTTAGCCCAGTAAAATAGTGCATATTGCCCAGCAGCAGCAGTAGAACTAATTAGCTGTTGCTTTTTAGCTTTGCCATGTATGCTTGAATTGAGTATAGGATGGTGAGCAGATACCTCACACTAATAGAGGCTTAACAGTTTGCTGGTTTGGGTAGAACTGTGAAAATTAGACTAGGTTAATGCAGGCTAATGCTGCTGTCTGAATTTGAATTTTTGAGGTTTAGTTTTGCTTGCTTGTGACTGTGCCAGAAATACAAGGGATGAAGTCTTACCTAGCAATAGGAACAACATAAAAATGCTTTGGAGAAGTAGCAAGCAATTTGAATTATTTTCTGAATTCAAGAATTCAAGAATTTCTGTTCTTTTACAAGTAGTGAATTGGCCAAATGATCCTTGTAAAAAGTTTTACTTTTAATTTTTTCTGCAAAGGAGAACATTATGACTGGAAAGTTATTTTTTAAAAAAAAATTCTTCTGTTTTATAATTCATCTGATGAAGTTAATATTTTGAATGTGCCTGAAAACAAATTAACTGAGTACCTTATAGTTTGCAAAGTGTTGCTGCTGTAATTCACTATTATTCAGAGGCTTCAGGAAGAAGTAATTTGATTTAAAGACCCAGATCTCCACTTCCAAGTCAATACAAATTTGTCCATTGCTATCAGCGAGGGCAGGATCAAGCCCAGATTCCTAAGATGTCTTTCTAGGGTTTCAAAATTAGTAGTAGACTTGCTAGTCAACATCCTCATTCAATTTTCATGTTTGTATTCCCTTTCACACGCACACAGACACATCCATATGTGCAGGAAATCCTGCTTGGGGGTCCTGTCTGGAGTCTTTTATGTCCCTATTATTAGTGCAGTCAGTTGGTAACTTGTCTAAATCTGATCTGGACACATCCACTCCTTCTCTTCCCCTCTGCTGGGTTGGTTTACATTACAGTAGTGTCTCTCCCAGCTGCTGTTTTCACTCAGTTCAGCAGCAGTGCATTCTCACCCTCACTCAGTGATGCCTTGTGAGGTGCAGTAAATTTACTCTACTGACCACTCACCCAAATAACAGCGTCTGATTTGAGTGTCTGCTGCTTTGCTTTGCCTGTCCTCCCAACACAACCCTTACAGCCTGTGAATACTTTTTGTTTTGGTGGCCAGAGAGCTGAACTGAGGCTCTCAGGAGGCACCAGAAAGGTGTTAGTCCACTGGAAAGGAAACAATGTCCTGTGGACCTTGACCATCAAGCTATCAGTCCGTGCAAGGATTACAAACTGGCTGGTTGTCTTGTGGCTCAGTCTCAGAACTGAGTATAGCCTTTTTTTTTTTGCCTTCTACTCATTGTGCATCTTGGAAGAACATCTTTGGTCAGGAAATTACTTTGGATGAAGTATAGTGCTTGAAAGTTCATGCTTCTCAGTGTCTTTAATGGTAGAGTATTTTTTAATCAAATTTGCTCCTTTTGCATGTAGATTTCACCCTACTCCTCTTTCCTGTAGTTACTCTTAGTCCTCCTTAAAATTCTGCACTAGAAACTACCTGCAGACTGCACGTGATGCTCAGTGGCTTCAGGGTCAAATTCTGTCCACACTTAGTGTGGGCTCCATTGCCTCCTAAAGTCACAGTCATCTGCTTTTATTATTTCTGCCTTCATGCTTTCTCAGCCTTGCTGGCCCTTTCACAGGCACAGGAAATATAATGCAGGTACAATTTCTTACTAAACTTAACAGCTATGTCTCTCAGCACACACAAGCCAAGATTTAAAAATATGAGTGCTGATCTGGACCATCACACCTCTGAGTGTCCCTAAAAGGGATTAGTTCATATGGTCACCTGCTCTGTATGGAGGGATTTCAGTCTGTGACCTTCGAAGTCCATTCCACTCTTATGCACTGGGTTTGGACCCTGAGAAGCTGTCTTTGGAGTGATAAGGCAGTGTCTTTTAATTCCTAGTCAGAGGGATTAGGTGTTGGGTGGAAGTGTACCAGTTTTAGGTGGTCACCTTCAAAAGTGGAATTTTCAATCCTCATGGTGTTTCCCAAGACTGTTATGAAGCTTTGTGCATCATTCTTTAAAATAGCAAGTGGGATGCTGCCACGTTGGTGTGTCAGGCAGAGAGTCCCATGCTGATGGGACACTATTTTCTGCTTTCCTGCTGGTATGAATGGCATGGAGCCTGAGGAGGTAAAAAGGAAATTCCCTCCCTGCCCATTGCACACAGGAGGCTGGTGCTTCTGAGCATGTGGAGTCCTTAGATGACAGCAGATTGCTGTATCCCATTGCTAATAGGATACTCTGTCTTTCATCCCTGGATCTCTGGTTCAGGTGCAGGTCAGGCCAGCAGCCCTGCAGTCTGTGCTGTCTGCCTGGGGAGATGAGCTGCAGTGTCTGAATTCTGAACACAGGCAACCCTGTATGATTGCTGTTTCTGTAAGGGGAATGCAGGTGCTTTAAGTCAATGTCCATAGCCCCAGGCAGTGAAGATCAGCGGGTCTCACACTCCCCAGATCCCGGTGGCCGCTGTGAGCTGGTGCCAGGTTCCCTCTGGTGGCTGAGGCACTGTGTGAGCACAGCCCTGCAGAGCGTTCACTGCCTCCAAACCTGGCTGAGCACACGCTGGGCTTTTATCCTCTCTGAGGAGCCTCTCTCCTGTTTAGGGTGTGATCAGTACTTTCGGCTTTGTTATGCTGGCCCCCATCAAATTTCTGGCATTAAGTGAAAATTCCCTGTGATGCATTGTCATATGCACCATCAGCTTGGAGATGCTCAGTTTCCTTGTTCCATAGAGTAGAAAAGCTGTTAAAAACTGCATCTGTGGAGATTTCCCTCCTGTATCAAACCCAGGACTGTAATACAAACTGAGGAAGAAGCCTGGAGTAAAGGGAGGTCTCTGGTCATCTCTATTATGCAGCAATAACGGATTGTTATGAAAATTGTGTGATTTGGGGAATTAGTAATGAATTAATACATTCTCTGAAAATGAGAATGTATTAATGCTTTCAGTAAGAGAAGAAGTTCTTGCTTTTGTGTCTATGTTGAGCTGATGAGAAAGGGCTTTTTTTGGTTGCTGGTGAGAGAGGGTTCATGTTGCTGGAAGTCACTGGCAGTGGGTGTTGTCACCTCATGGCTGGCTGGTGCAGCAGGTGAGCCAAGAGTTGATGTTCCTCTCAAGAGCTGTTCTTTCCAGGTCAGGTTAAGATATATTTTGATACTTGTTTTATCATTTGTGTTGTTCAGTCTGTTACTGCTCACTGGGTAAATAGAGAGCCGAGTTTTTCTAAGTCTGGCTTCTGTCATCCTCACCTCCCTCCCATAGATACATTTGAGATTTCAGGCATTCCCAGGGTGCAGGGGTTGCTGCCAATGCTCATTTAGGATCAAGTGACACATTAAGGATCTGTTTGTACTAGAGGGGAAATTAAGAGCCAGCTTTGGCCACTGCTAGCACGCCTCTTTTTTTAGTTGAATCTTATTCTGTCAGTGACTGGTACATCAGAATACCGTGGATCCCACATGTCAGATGGGAGAAGGATCCAGAAAATTCCATCATTGTCTGGACAATTCTTGCAGTTGAATCTTGTAAAATTTCTTACACGTACATGTTTGGTCTTAGCTTTTTCATTTGTCCTAGGAAGAACAGAACAAAATTTTAACTCAGTCTTGTCACTATGTGATAATTAATTAATAGTTAGATTTTTTCATGGAGCTAGTGACACAAACACTTGCCATTTAATTCCCAATATACCCTCCTGCTTCTCTCTGGGTCCACATATTTCCGGCCAGACATTTTAGCTGATGTCACTTGGTCAAGGCTCATATTTAAGAAAAGAAATCATTGTTACACTGGAAGAAAAATGTACACAAACACTGTGGAAGGCTTGATCTTCAAAGGAAAGCTTTAGTAGCTAATGAGTGCTTTTGAAACTGATAGTTACCGTGGTTAAAGCGTGGACTTGCAAGAGAGGGATATTGTTGGTGTTACTGTACTTGCTGTAGCTATTTGAGACTATGGGTGAGACACAGGAATACTTCCAGCCATGGACATCTTTATGGGAGGAAAGGCCACAGGTTGAAGATGGATGAGAGCCACAGCACGTTTCAGCCAGGACTGTGATCTGGAAAATATGGGGTGCTCTTTTTATTTGTCCTCTGCAATTCGGGCATGCTCAGTGCAACCTGGTCTCCATGCTTTACGGCATTTCAAGATTTTGAGTAAAAGGCACAGCAGTATTGCATCCATGATTTTGTCCGAATGGAGCAGAATTTTGTTTGCTGCTTTGCAGAATCCAATGTCTGCAACAGTGCATTGCTTGCAGAGATGCCAAACGAACTGTACCTGTGATTGGAGATGGCATTAAGTGGAGATTTTGGTCCTCAGAACATTCTCTTGCAGAATGGTGAGATTTCAGTTTAGATCAGGATTTCACAAATATTTCTGGCCAGAGAAACCATTGACTGATGCCAGGCAAGCAATGTTTGTAGTGGTACCCCGTCACAGTTTTGGAAACTTGATCATGGCACAATCTGCTAACATTCCTCATCTTGTTTTCCAGATCTGGAGATAAGCAGTGATCTCAACAGTGATGACTTTGAATATGAGGATGAAGCAAAACTTGTTATCTTTCCTGATCACTATGAAATCTCATTACCCAACATAGAAGAGCTACCAGCACTGGTCAGTGAGTGTGTGCAAGTGGCTAAAGGAATTATCTCCTGTTTCTGTTGTTATCAGGATGGTGCCTTGTTTTCTTATGTGCAGTGCTTGTTTGGACATAAAGATCTTTCTTTGGCAGATCTAATAGTGTCAGTCATTTTTAAGAGTGATCTTTGTTTCTTGGATTTCCTTCTATCTCCTCTATTCCTTCCCTTATTATGGTGCCAGCTTGTCCTAGGAAAGCTCACATAGTACACGTGCTTACTCTCCTGCTAAAATAATGACGACAGCCTAAAAGATTAGATGCATATTTGAGTATATAAATAGTGCTCCTGATAAGCAGTTCTGTATGTGGTTAGCAATAGGCTGAGTGCCAGGTTCTGTCCAGTCACTGAGGCGTGTCAGGCTTTGACTGACATCCATTTGTCTTCCAGGTGACGATAGCTTGTGATGCGCTCCTCAGTGCAAAATCACCCTACAGGAAGCAGGAATCTGACTCCTGGGAAGAAGAGCTGCAGGCATCTAAACATGCTAAGACACTTGTACAGCTGGACAATGGTGTTAGAATACCCCCCAGGTGAGGGCAATAAGGTTTGTTCATTGTAGGCTCTCCAATTCAGTCCAGGGTGACTGAACTAAAGGCAGGAACTCAGCCCACGGTTCCCTTACATGACTCTGGGCTGGGCGCATGCTTTGGTGCCCTGGGGTGACTTTATGATGTTTATATCCCCAATTGATGCTTGTATTCCCAACTGGGAAGCGCAGAACTGGCCTTACATGTTCCTGCCGTTTCTCCCTGTTTTGTCTGGCAGTGGTTGGAAGTGCTCCAAGTGTGACCTGCGGGAGAACCTGTGGCTGAACCTGACCGACGGCTCTGTGCTCTGTGGGAAGTGGTTCTTCGATGGCAGCGGGGGCAATGGCCATGCCATGGAGCACTACAAGGAGACAGGTTATCCCCTGGCTGTGAAGCTGGGAACCATCACTCCTGATGGAGCAGGTCAGCCACGTGGCATGTTCTGAGATGAGGTACCTCCTGTGCATGAGACTGACAGTGTGTACCTCTTACCAGCTGGGTTTGTGCTTCCAGTGTGAGTGTTTGAGTGTGTGAAGGCACACTCTGTGAGTCTGTGAATGTTGGTCAGGGTTGAGGGGTATGACACACCATTCTGAGAAAGCCCATACCTGTATTATCTGCTCATTTTATACTTTCTGCAAATATTTTCGGAGTGTTTGCATAATACCATTCATATTACCATAAGAATGATATTAGTCTGAAACAACAGAATCTGGAAAAACAATATTCTTTAGTTCTGCTACATTTCCTAGGGCAAAGGGTTCAACTTTCTGTAACAAAGAAACAACAGGGTAATGAGCTTTTCAAATTTAGAAGTCTGTTTGTAACAGCATGTATGGGTTTTTTAATCATAGTGGAAATTCCTCTCTTTCCTTGTTGAACAAAATGTTGCTGAAACAGTCTAATGAACACTCATCTTCCTGGGGCTACCGTGGTGCTCAATTGTAAAATGTGTGATGATCTTGAGATGGGGAAAAAGCTGTAGCTGTGTCCTTGTTTGCATATTCTCCAAGTGTGATGTTCTGCAGTGTTTCTGCAGAGGAGATTATGGTGTGTGAGGATTAGATGGAATAAAAACATGAGGAACTGAAAAAGCTGTAAGCAAAGAGATCTTTTGTTGCAGCTGCATGGAGAAGTAAAAATGGAAGAACACATAGCATGATTATATTTTGGCTTTAGTGCTTATGACTACAGAGATGAAAAATTGCTGTTTAGAGCAGCCTCTTTTTTAACAAGCATCAGTTGAGAGCTTTTCTAAGTCCTATTCACTGTTGAGGAAAGGCAACTGTAGTCAGATTCAACCAGCTGTGCCACAGAAACACTAAGCAAAAACCATTTTTTTCTCTCCCAGATGGAATGTTATTTCTTTGCATGAGCCTGGTCTTGGATGATTTCTATCCAAATCTCTCAGTTATTGAAGGTGTTTAGGATTTGCCCAGCTGTAGGTTTCAGCTGCATCTACAAAACAAACAGGATATTCTGTAGTGGGCTTTTTTCAGATTTTTTTCTTTTCTTTCCCATCTTTAGCAGCAGTACTTGTTTCCTTATGGCTTCTGTCCTTGTGCCTCCCACTGATCAGCTGCTTCCTCTCTTATGTGGCCTTTGGGATAACAAAGGACAGGCTGTCATCCTTCCCTCTGAATGAGAGGCACCAGCTGTTCTCCACAGACCTTTGTTCTTCTGGATGATGTTTACTTGGTTTCCCTTTAGAAAAGTCTTCCCTCCCCCAACCTTCCTTGTTCCTTGTCAGTAATTATTCTGTCTCTGATCTGTATTTCTGTAGTACTCATAACTCTTGATGGGGCTGGGTGATAGATGAGCTTCAGGAAAGAGGCTCTGTGGCTGATGGGGACACAAAATCTGGCTGTTTTCTGCTTCCCTGGGTTAAAGGTGAGGAGGTGATGGTACAGGAGTAATAAGCACTAGTCCCTATCCTGACATAATTTATTCCTTTTTCACATCAGCAGGAAGGAGAAGGAGGTGGTGCCAGTTTTCCACTGACACTCACCCTATGTGTACACAGAAGAGAGCTCTTTGTCTTACCCTGTGAAGTCTGTGCTGGGTACACTGTGAAAGGTTTCTGAGGCCTTAGCCCCATTTTGTAGCATTCTGTCAGCAGACACTTCTGGGATCAGGGCAGGAATTGAACCAAGCTTCTCTTCCACTCTTGTACCTTGGACAGGACACACCAGGGAGTCAGAAAAATTGTTAGCCTCAGTAGGCTGAGCACTGGGCAGACTATGCTACCTGCTTCCTCTCTTGACAGTGCCACTAGATTTGATTTCCAGTCCCTCTGAGGTTGCTTGTTTGGAATAGATTGAGTCATGGAATTGGGCACTGGCAGTGGGAAGCCCCTTGTGATCGGTGCTTGAAGGAGTTGCTTTGTGGATTCTAATCTTAGCAGTTGTCAGAGACTTTTGGAGAGATCCTGAGCCACTTCTTTCTTTAGAGACAGTGTTACCATTGCCTGTCACCATCTAAGTAAGAAGGAGAGATGTTTGCACAGTCAGAACAGGTGTAAATCTTGAGCTGTGGGAGAAAATAAAGTCAAGTAGCATTGACATTTTTACTTTCTGAAAATACTATGAATCATGACTATTATAAGGAAAAAGCTTTCCACTCAGGGGATGGTTGGGCACTGGAAAAATACCCTCAGGGAACTGGTCCCAGCACCAAGCCTGAGTTCAAAATGTATTTGGGCAACACTGTCAGGCCCATGGTGGGATTCCTTGTGCATCCTGCACAGGGCCTGGAGTTGGACTGGATGATACTGATGGGTCCCTTCCAACTCAGCATATTCTATGATTTTTTTCTCACTTTAATAATATCCTGTGTTGCCTGTCTCAGATTTATCTTGGTGGGTTTTTTCCCCCTTCCACTCGTCCCTTTTCCACCTTTCTTACTGTACTGACACCAGATCCTTGTGTGTCACATTTGCTGTCCTGTCTACATTCCTCATCTACCAGAGTCTGTATGACAGCACTGCAAACCTGTGTTTGGCAGCTTGCATCTTCTGTCTCTGTTTTTTTGAAACAAGTGAATTCTGTCTTTCTCCCAAAAACTTAAGCTACTCAGCAGGAAGTACTGAAGTACAACATGAGCTGGGCTTGAGCAGAACCTTAGTCTTGTGTTCCACTTCTGCTGCTCTGGGCCAGTAGTCCCAGATGATTTGCTCTCTGCTGTTGTCAGAGCAGAGGGAAAACAATATCAAAAGCTTCCACACTGACAGCAGTAACCCCAAGCTCAGTTGCTGTGTAATCTCACTCCATCAGGTGTTTGAACTTTCTTGGGATCTTCTGGCTGTGCTGTGACCTCACCAGAACAGTATGGGAATGTTGTGATGCCATGTGTGTGGATGAACAGTCATGTCTCCTGGGTGCTTTTGCTACCACACAGTGGAATTCCAGCAGCTGGGCAGCCACAGCCAGGCACATGCCAGAAGGGTCATGGGCACTGGTGTTAGTGGGGCATCTGATGGCTGATCTGCAGCTGGCAGCACAGCTCAAAGCACAGCTCTCTGCTCAGAGAGGCTTTCCACAGGGCTGCTCAATGTTAAAAGTTAGTCTTTGAGTTCTTGGCTAACCTTCAATCTGTCATTTCAGCCTGGGTTTGGTACTAGCAGACCTCAAGGAGAATGCCTTTTGTTAAAGGGGATGGGCTGAGTCAGAGCCAGGGTCTGCAGCTGCCAGCAGAGGCCAGGGTAAGGATCTTCCAGAAGTGATATTGGTGCTTTGAACAGCCTTTGTGTTCCTGCTATCTCCTCCTGAGTTTGTTTCTCTTCCTTTCTCCTGGCTAAGCTTTCTCTGTCAGCCTAGGTCTGGTCTTCTGGAGCAAGGCCACTGTGAGAAACTGCTGGGGATGAAGGAAACTTGCCTGAGGGAAATGCAGGGAGACTGGCATGGGGGCTATGGATTTTGGTAAAGGAGACACCAAAGCAGTCATTGACTACAGAGGTGGAGACCTGACCAGAGAAAAGATGTTCAAGTCTTACAAGTGCATGTCTTATCATTTCTAGCCTTGTATGATGCCTGCAGCTTTATTATTGCTTGTTCAAGTAGGTGAAACCTGCTCTGAACTCAGTGTCATTATAGGACTTGCTAGGTAAACTCCAAAGAAGAATGTTTGTACTTTCATTTTTTTGTCCTTCTTTTGCATTTATTAAACTTGGTTTCATAGTGTAAATATCATCATTAGACATACTGCTCCCCTTCACAGTCTGAAGTTTGCCCTGCCAGAATGTTTATGGTATTTTACTTGAGGCTATAAAAGTCTATCATAGAGAATGAAATCTAAATCTCCCATACAATAAAGCAAGGCACCTCACTCAGAAAATCAACCTTTCCCCCTAACCACGAAGTTAGATTAATCTTGGAAGTCCAGTCCAGTGGTGTGTAATCCAAAAAAACCCTCTTTATTTTAATAAAGAATTTCTCTGTTCTTCCTGCATCTATGTGTGAAAAGGGCAAAAGTGGGTTTCTTAAACCATACTAAAAATTAAAATACTATTGTCAATAGTGAGTTGCTGTGATATACTCAGAGCTTTAATGGATCTATCTGTGTCTAGTAGCTCTACAAAAATTCATAATCTCTTGTTGTCGTGTTCAAAATGTGGGCTGGCTACATATCCGAGAACTTTGCATGTCCTGTTCCTTGCTTTCCCTACAAATTTCTTATTTTGGGGAGAGGAAATACTGTAATCCCTATAAATATTTTTGGGTTTTAATACTGTGGAGGCATATGATTTCTTTTGAGGAGAGTGCTTGAGGTGATTGTGTTAAATATTTATTGAGCCATGTGCTTGTCTATGCACTTCTCTGCTGGCCAGAACCAAACTTGGAGAATATAAACAAAGCATTTTGTATAGGCAGCCCTGTGCTGAGAGTGCAGTGTTGGTAAACAGAGAGAAGGGATAACATTTGATACGGGGACTCACTGGTGTCTCTCTGCTCTTGCAGATGTCTATTCCTTTGATGAAGAGGAGCCGGTTTTAGATCCGCATATAGCAAAACATTTGGCACACTTTGGAATTGATATGCTGCAGATGCAAGTGGTAGGAAATCCATCTTTTACTTAGCTTGTTGCTCACTTGTTTGTTCACTTGGAGGTGGGACAGAAACAGGAGAAGAATGACACCTGTAGATTATTTGTGATTCCTTCAGACTGTTATGACAGTGTTCAGTTTTGTAAAGTTCAGCCAGCTAATTTGGGGTTATTGTCTGAGTTCTGAGGAAATCATTGCTCTCCAATCCAGAAGTTGCCTTCTGAAAGAAGTACCTTGTGGCCTCTGGTTTACATTTTTCACTTTCCTTGTGATGTACCGTTTGTCTTCAAGATGAAAAACCTCGTTCAATTAGAGAAGAATGTCTAGAATATTTAATTACAGTGAGTGAAGGAAAGCCTATTGCATGTGCAAACAGATACAATTCATAAGCAAAAAGAAGCTAAGCAATGGATAAGTTAAAAAGTGCTAGAAAGTTCTTTATGTAAATTTCAGTTTAGGTTTTGTCAATAAATGCGTTAGAAAATGAGAAAAATACATTCTCTCAAGTCTAGAAAACAGCATGGTCAAAGGTGTGGCATGCTAGAAAGGGACTGGGGAAAAAAGAATTATCTGTGTGTGTCTGTATTAGTAAAGAACTTCTTCTAATAATTTGTGTCTTAGTGGACGTTGATTCCAGTTCTCTTTAAATGATGTAAGAAATCAGAATAGGTTATGCTTATAAAGGCAGGGGTCGTTTTTGTGGTTGTGTAATTTTTTGTTTGGTTTGGTTTGTTGGTTTTTGGTTTTATTTTTTTGACCCAATCATATAACCTAGTATCACTACCCAGAGAACATGAAAATGTTAAAAAGGGACAAACCTGCTACTGGTTAAGTGTATTTCATTGTCCAAGTGGTGAGAAAATGATAATAATTGAAATGATAGAGAAGAGTTAAACTGTGTTTTCAAAAGTCTTTATGATACTAATTATATTTTTGGTATACTAATGTCCTTGCCAGGATCATTAATAAAAAGTTTCTTTTATCCAAATTTCATTCTGGAAAGCCTGTTTTACTCAGAAGCCTTGAAAACCTAGTCTTAACTGTTGCAAAGGTTTCACCTCTGGTCTTTGGTCTGTACAGCTCTTTGAGAAGTGACAGAGCAGTGCCAGCAGTAAATGACACTGTAGTGACCTGCACCTACAGGCTGAAGGCTGAGTGTAAAGGGGAGAAACTTCAGTGTCACAAATTATTGGCTTTTACCATTTGAAAGAAGGGAAGAGTTCTTGGATCTGCAGCTTTTCCTGTGGTTTGTTTGTTATGAGCAGCTTCTACAGCAGCAGCTATTCCTGGCCATTACAAATGGAACAGGAGACCTGAAAAAGTGCAGTGTTTGATGCTGAGGCTCGAGGTCACAGGGCTGAGAGAAATGAAGCTCCCAGCTGGGACTGAGGTCACGACTGGGAGCACTTGAAGAGCCAGTGGCTGTGCTAAAGAGCCAAGGGTGTACTGGAGGAACAAACTGCTGGCTTTCTGACCCTCACCTTCCCCTACATGCAGGATTTACCTCCCCTTGCCCATTGATTTGGCTCTTCATTTCTTGGAGAATAGCTCACAAAGTTGGTGGTGATGATGGCAGCAGCATAATTATGGCAGAAGTTAAGGAGACTAAGATAAAAATCTTGTTGCTTTCAGACAGAGAATGGGCTAAGAGATAATGACATAAAGCCAAGAGTCTCGGAATGGGAAGTGATTCAGGAAGCTGGAGTAAAACTCAAGCCCATGTATGGCCCAGGATACACTGGCATGAAGAACCTGGGAAACAGCTGCTACCTCAACGCTGTCATGCAAGCCATTTTCAGCATCCCAGAGTTCCAGCGAGCGTAAGTAGCTCCAAACTACTTCTTGTCACTAGCTGCTGCATTCACCAATTCGTTGTTTTTCCAAGAAAAATGTTATTTTAGTTTCTGTCTCACCTGCAAACAGGTCTCTCTCAGTCACTTCAATGGCTGCTTGGAGGATTTAGTGACTGTTTTGGTCTGGAAAAGGCTGGAACACAAAACACAATCTGTCTTAGAAATAAAAACTTACTGTCTCAACTTCAGTGCTGGCAAATCATATGCCACCTTGTAAATTTGATGTCCCAGTCTCTGCTTTTTATATACATGTGCACATATCTCTATTTACCTGGGTATGATCAGTATCACATTAGGGGGTTTATACTGGCCCATGCAATATCACTGGAGGAGGAGTCATTCTGTGCTCCAGTGTGATTTGTGCCAAAAACTGGCCCAAACATGTTGATATAGGTCCATGCTGGTGAAAAACACTGAATCTGTTGCATGCGGGTCTGGCTAAGGTGGGGAGCTTTCAGAAAAATCAGAGGCACATTTTAATTAAAATAAAATTAAAAAAAAGACAAGGATCGTGTATTCTTCCACTGAATAATTGAGAGAGTAAAAGGACAAATGCATAACAGAAAAATATTAAATACTCCCAACTGATCAAAACTGAACGCATCACTCCAAGGAGAGAAGCTTTTTATAAAGGACAGTCCATAGTTCGAAATAAAATTCAGTGTGCCCTTTCCTTCCAAAGCAGCAGTAGTGTATGTGCTGGAAGGGAAGCTTTTAGATTTTGGAGAGCCTACCAGGTTTTCATGTTAGAAGTTACCTTCTGGAGAAGAAGAGGGAGAAACCTTGTGTTTATTTTCTTTGTTAGCCATATGGAGTACAGTCTGTAGATTCATTAAGTTTCAGCTCTTTTACCCTCACTGTTGAAAAACATCAAAATGGACTTTTTTAAGGAAGATAATTTTCCACAGTATGGTCCTGGGAGTTACCTGGATGACTTAGTGTCATGAAAATAGTGAAGATCTTTGAAAGAGAGGGACCAGCACGATGACCATGCCCACACAGCCTGGTTTTTCCTGTGCTCGAGGGCAGCAATGCTCAGAGTGCTGCTGAATGCTTCACTTTCCACCAGGCTGGCTAGAACAATGTTTCCCTCAGTGTTATCAGAATTGCTTCTCTTGTGAAACTCAATAGAAACATTCTTTTAACATATTTTGGTCCTGATACAAACCTGAGTTTACTTGGCTAGGTTGGTTGGGAGTAGAAAGTGCACTGGTTCACTCAGCTCTGAGGTTTTGACCAACACCATCCTGCAGCTTTTGCAAGATTAAGGAATAGCATATAAATTCCAGATGAACAACACAGCTATTCCTTATAGCTAGAAGCTCCCAAGTAAAACCTCAATGTCTTATTTCTTAATTTCTTTACTATTATCTTTCCATGATAGAAGCACTCATTGGGGATAGATTGAAATCATTAAGCTGCAATATTTGAATGTTTCTGCTTTATTCTTTTTTCCCAGGTATGTGGGAAACCTTCCACGAATATTTGACTACTCCCCTCTTGATCCAACACAAGATTTCAACACTCAGATGTAAGTGACATTTTTCAGTTATTTACTTGGTCAGGTTAATAGAATCTAAATGATTTAATGGAAGAGCAAAAGAACACATTTTCACGAGCTCAGAAGTGAGATATGGCACAGGGAGAACGAGAAAATTTGACCACTTAGTTGCAGGTAATGATGGTTCATCAAGGAGTCAAAAGCACTAAACATCATTTTCTTTTTCTTGAAATAAGTCTTCTTTTCTGTTTTTCTCACATGTTTGTTTCCACCCCACCACTTTCTTCCTTACAGGGCTAAACTGGGACACGGTCTCCTTTCAGGCCAATACTCTAAGCCACCCATGAAATCTGAGCTCATTGAGCAGGTGATGAAAGAAGAACACAAGGTATTTGCCTGAGTTTGTACAGCCTGGTAACTAGGTAAAAGTGATATCCTGAGAAAGGGGAACAGGTGCTGGGCATTGAGGAACACGTGTGGATCCAGCATGGATGGGATGCTTAGCAAGGTGGAATGTGCAGATTACTAAGTCAGGGATAAATTAGTCAGGCACTATTTGTGCAGCGCATCAAAGCAAGCACTGGTCCTGCTGATAAAAGTGCTCTGCTGCTCCAGTGATGAGTGCAAATGTTCACAGAACTTGGGACCAATGTTTATCTTCTCTGAGGAACAACAAACAACAACAAAAATGTTACGCAGAGAGTCCTGGAAGCAAACATCTAAACCCTCTTTAAAGGGTTTAAACCTCTGAAAGAAGTACAAAGAGCTAAAGAATTGTTTCCAGGAGGTGTCTGACAATACTCCACTTGATTTCAGGAGAAGCTGTCTAGGTAATGCAAGATTAGATGGTGCTGGAGGCTTTAATGGAGATGGAGTGGCCATGCAGAGCCACAGGAGTGAAGCATGCTTCTGCCACAGAGGGGTGGTGGTGGTTGCCATAGAAATGGATATTTTCCTCTACCCTCATCTTTCAATTATTGACACAGGAATTTCTCCTGAAATCAGAGTGCCAGTAAGATTTTGGACAGACAGAGCATCTGGTACAGAGTAGTTTGCATGATCTGGAAGTCGTGTGCCTCCCAAGTAATTGGTTTGTACAGAGGCAATTTGTTGTTTTGAACAGCAAATGAGTCCTGCTTGTTCCCATTAAATAAAATTCAAGTCTAATCCACATTCCACTGGGACAAAGGAATAGTGGGACAGATTTCAGCAAGCTCCATACACTGAATTATGTGTACTGACTGACCTCCTTTCATGGACACATACAGCAGGTGACTGGAGAATATTGTGCTGGAAGTTCAGGGATCTGATTCCTTGGAATAAAGCTACACCTCCATGTTTAGCTCAGCAGCCACTATTAGATATACTGAGAACTCTTTAATGACAGATGGTATAAAACTCTGTCAGGTTGCAGTAGGCATCTACTGACATTTAACAGTGCTTATGTTCATTAGTTCAGTTTAAGGAAGCTGAAGTTACATGCATGAAGTTACTTCCTTATCAAGGAATTCATAGCATATATTAAGATTTGAAACAGCTTTTACAGCTTTTGTTGCTTGTTGCATTGATGATTTATTTACAGAGAAAGTCAGATACTGATTTTTTTCTCTATTCCTTCACTCTTGGAAGGAATCTATGGCCTTTTCAGATTGAGGATGCCTTTTTTTCTTTGTTTGTTTGCATAGCATTTCAGGCTTTAAATGTTTTTAAGTGCTGCCGCTTTGTGTCTATAATATCAATTATTCATTTTACTTTTGTTCCTTTACTTTTTTTCCCTGTTCTGCATTCAAAGAAGTTCTCAATCTTTCTGAGCCTTTGGAATTCATCCAAAGTTTGGGGGAGTTTTTGTCTGTAAAAGAATTCATATGAGATCTGCAGTGGTCCAGCACAATCTATATTTAGCTAAACTGTTTTGCAACTGTTGATGGGGAAAGTATGCCAGGTATTCTGTAAATATTCGTGGTGCTGTGGAGTTGAAATTTTTAACCACAAAAGTTTAGACTGGAAATGGCAGCATTTTTCTTGGACCCACTCTAGGATTAAAAAGATGCTGAATTCCTAAAGGGTCATCAGCCAGGGCTTGATTTTCTGTTTAGAGTTTTAACATTTCTTCTGTTTTGGGTTGTTTTTTTTTTTTTCCCCTTTTATTGTCCTTGAGGTGAGGTTGCATGATTCAATCATTTTTTTGCAGACTGTCACACATGGCATATTTCTCTTCTTCCTGCTCAAGTGGCTGAATACAAAGTGTATAGGTGGAAGCAAGGCTTGATTCCAAACTCACTGCATTGTACAGCAGGGCAAGTGTGCCACATTCTTGCTTCTGGCATAGGAAGAGGCTTGGGATGTTGTAATGTGAGCTGCTCTGTGCACTTCTCTCCCCAGTCCTGGTTTTGATGAAAGGCAGTTGAGGACACTGGAGCAATACATAACCCAGGATGCAGAAATCCCTAAAACGTCTCTCTGTCCAAGCAATACTGAGACTCTGTCTCTTGATGGGAGCCTCTATGGATCATCTTGGCCTGATGTGGTTGGTGGTGTCCTGCCAAAAGTTGAATAACCATCTAAAAATGAGAATCTGCTTCTGATTTCAGTGGGTCTAGGAATACTGCACCCTGGTAGAACAAAGAAAAAAATTTGCTTTTCTAGTGGGGGTTTTATATGGCCTCTACTTCATGCTGCTTTTTCTATTTTTATATTTATATGACAGCTCAAGTGTAGTCAGGAATGAGATTGGCTGACAGCCTCTGAGATCTCCTAAAGGTTATACTGTTGCTTGGATTGTCTAGAAAACTATTTGGTTTCATGGATGGTGAGGGCAAATCTGAGTAGTAGATTCTGACCCCTTCAAAAATGTTATTTGAAGGCATAATAACTAGTGTTGTCTTGAGGATCTGGAGTGGTTGGAGAGGTTTTTAAAATGATGTAAAGGATTAGAAAGTCAAAACCAAGACTATCTTGGAAACCAGAGATTTTCTAATTTAGGGCAATTTCCTCCTGATCTAATGGAATGGCCAAAGGCAGTAAGTTAGGGTTTTCAACATGAACACCACCTGCAAATTGCAAATTCATGTCTGCTCTTAACAGCCCACCTGAGAGTGCATTCTGCACGCATTAGTTGTTCTCTGCTTGGTTCTGCACAGCTCTCTGGAAAGGTTTTGTCCTGAGGAGAGCTGCCAGCTGATACACCAAAGTGCTTCAATGCTCTGGCACAGGGTTCTGAAAGCAATATCAAATGTTATATAACAATGTAGGCTTTCAGCCTTTCTGAAAACTACTAACCTTTAAAAACCTCCAGTAATCTCTTTAAAATGCCAATTGCCAAAGGACAGGTCGAGTGAGTGCTGTAGGAACTAAGCCATAAAAGATACTGTAAATCTTGTTTCAGGACCCTTCCCATTTTTATTAAAATGGAAAAATAGGTGAAATGGAAACTATCATTCCTCCAGTGCCAGAAGTGGGCCATAGAGAGATTTAGTGGAGTAACTTTGAGATATTTGGTCCATGATTGAATAAAAATTCCTTTTAAAAAGGTTTTTCTCTCTTTCATTTAGCCTCAACACAATGGAATATCTCCTCGAATGTTCAAGGCCTTTATAAGTAAAGGCCACCCAGAATTTTCCTCTAATAGACAACAAGATGCACAGGAATTTTTCCTACATCTTATAAACCTAGTAGAGGTAAGAAAATCTGAATTGCTGCTTCTTTTTCTGGTTATATTAGACAATGAAGGCAAAACATGAGTGGCTCATTTTTTAGTTTTATTATTTTTAGCCTTAGATATGTAGAAGGTGGGACTAATTAAAATGTATCTTGTTTTAGAAACATTTTCTTTCTTAATTCTTCCTCTTTACTTCAGACTTTTCCATGAGCAGGGCCAGTGATGCTGCTAACAAATATAAAGAGGTCAAGCATCACTGTACAGGCTGTAAGATTCATAAACATATGTGACCTTTTAAATTGCTGCTCCTGTTTACCATATTGAAATCTGTCATGGAATATTAATGAATTGGGTATTATGATTATTATTGTTACTGTTCCAAATTCATATAATTGTTGGGAGCAAATAATTACCCTGTCCAGCTGTTTTACAAATCCCAGCTGTATGTTATTGAATCATGGGAGGAAGGATTTCCCCACTGAAGGCAGAGTGGCTGTTTGTCAATTGAATATTTCTGTATAAAGCTTTATTTCCACCAAGCTCCAGCTCAGTGCTGTGTGTAAAGGAATCATACTGTGAATTTTAATGCTGTCTTTCTGAAAAGGAATTTACAAATACGTGCAGTTTTGATGTAATGCATTTCTTGTCTACCCTTCCTCCCTCGTTTTCCCATTTTCCCCAAGAGTCAAGGCTATTTATTCATGGGTTCAGTCTCTAGATGAAGTTTCTCACATTTGTATGCAAAATGTTCCACATCCCTAAATGCGTGTACTGATTATAGGGTGGTTAGAAGAGACTTTTCTGTTTCTTGCCTGATAACAGACATTACCACGAACAACAAAGAGGAGGTATATTATTTGCATGACATTCCCATCTGGATAATGAACTACAAGTTGCTTGTTCTGTTTCAGTGCAGATTCAGCATGGTGGGAGCAATTCTATTTGCTGGGAGGATGCTCCATGTTATTTATCTGAGCTTTCTGTCTTTCCTGGAACTTGCCACCTTCCTACCTTCTGTTCACCTTGACTCAGTCAGGTTCTTGGGGTACATACCCTGGGTGTAGAGAGATGCTGCCGTGGGTGCAGAGACTGTGGGCTCCAGTGGTTTTCTCTGTGTGTGCCAGAGCTCTGCACACAATCCAGTGTGAACTGTGAGCTTTAAATGCTCACATACAGCCGGGATGTGTAAAACAGCTGCCGGAGCAGTGTCTTTGTGCTTGCCTTCAAACAACCAGCAGCCTTTGGGTTTTCTGGTCATTTTAATGATCTCCAGAGAAGTGATTTGGTGTGATATTCCTTCCAGAGGAACCCAGTGGGTTCAGAAAACCCCAGTGACGTGTTCCGGTTCCTGGTGGAGGAGCGCACGCAGTGCTGCCAGTCCAGGAAGGTGCGCTACACCGACAGGGTGGACTACATCATGCAGTTACCTGTGGCCATGGAGGCAGCAACAAACAAAGGTAAAGGAGCAAACTGCTCTGCCTGACCCAGGGATGGGCCACAGTGTGCCTGGAAATCCCCTCCAGCACTGGATCTCCTCTGTCCTGGACATGAAACAGTTTGTGAAAACTTCTTCATTATGAAAAGGGAACCGAATATACTAATGAATATCTTCTAAAAACACACACTCACAAAAAAACCCCACCCAAACCAAAACAACCAAAAACCCAAATCTGCTTTCTGTTCTTTAGCAGCAGATTATAAGATCTAATATGGTAGTAGAGAATAGGAATATAAGGTAGTTTGTAATCTATAAATCTAAAATACACAATTTGGATTTTCTGGGCTTTAAGGGAGGAGGGAAGGAGGATGAAGTGTTGGACATTGATTTAATAAGCAGGAGTGTTTTTTCTCATGCCTATGAAGATCACCGTTGTTTTTAAAGGAGAAAATGGCTGAGGAAGCTTGAAGCCCTGGGAGCAGGAGGGAGGCACTGACAAGTTGTGATTGCATCTGCAGTCAGGGGTGAATAATATAACATGTTATTGCACAATAACTTAATAGATGTGTGCTTGAGATAGAAGTGTAGGGGACATCACAGGAACATGAAGGGAGATGTGCCTCTGATTTCCTACATTATCTGAACATTTAAAATATTTTAAAACCAGAAAGTTTTATTTAGATTGTTTGATGAGATCCTATGAAATACCACAAGGCAGAGAATTCTACCTACTTTTTACCTAGCCTACAACTCCTTGCACTGGACAAGAAGTTCAGGGGAACTTTGCGTTCTTTGTTCATCAGTTTCAGTGATGACTCTGTTGCTTATAAAAGAACATGTTATTTCCAGGTAATGACTCAGGAGACAGATTAGTTTGTGAATTTACCATATGGCACTGCTCAGCTTTTCTAGATCGTACATAATCCTGGCCTGTCTAAAAAGTCAAATGACACAGATAGGCAGCAATAACATTCCAGCTCAGATTGAGCTCTGATAAAGTGGGTGTGTACTGTTAGTGTTCACACAGGGTTTTGGCTGTCATGGCAAAGTTTTCATTGCCTGTGTCCTGGTATTTCCAGTTCTGTGTTTTCACCATGAACAGAAACCTTAGAGATGTGGCTGTAAGTGTAGCTCCTGCCCCAATTTTGACAGACAAAAAGATTTGACGTCTAAAAAGCATTTAAAACTTAAAGCATTTAAAACTTTTATTGCTAAGTAGGTTTTTGCACTTCTAAAACTTGCAAAAATCAGCATGATGAGGAACACATAACCATGACAATGTTCATTAGCTTCTAGTGTTGTGTGTATTTCTCAGATGAATTAATTGCCTATGAATTGAAGAGGCGAGAAGCAGAAGCTGCAAGAAGACCTCTGCCAGAGCTGGTCCGTGCCAAGATCCCATTTAGTGCATGTCTGCAGGCCTTTTCTGAACCAAGCAATGTAGAGGATTTCTGGAGCAGTGCCCTTCAAGCAAAATCTGCAGGAGTTAAGTAAGTCTGTGTCTGGCTGCCTGTTACAAACTGTGCTCTGTGCTTATCTTGCTACCTGGACATGGTGCAGAGAGAAACACACAAATGCACAGTGAGCTCTGGCATCACAGTAGTGTTGGGGCTCATCAATGTGATGTGCAGATCAAGCCTTGCAAGAGTTGTAATGATGAACTGAGCAAGAAGTTAATTGTTCTCAATGGTCAGACTCCAATGATGCAATCTGGTTGTTGAGAGCTTGAGCTTTAAATGCTTGTAGGGTTGGATCCTTTGTATCAACCACTGATAGCTCATCTCAGTGTGCATGAGGTACTGAGATCTGTTCTGCTGGGGATTCTCTTCCCTGATTTCAATGAATTGTGTTTCTTGTCCTTCCCAGGACTTCCCGTTTTGCTTCCTTTCCTGAGTACTTAGTGGTGCAGATAAAGAAATTCACCTTTGGCCTTGACTGGATACCCAAAAAGCTTGGTATGTGCTTGCTTTGTTTACCTTTCTATCCCAGATAATTGATAAGATGTGCACACTATAGTGAGGACCTGACTCAAGTCTTAAGTTTGTACTGTGAAGATCCTAATTGGATTTTTTTCTCTTTTACAACAAATTCAACCAATCCATCAGGTCTGTAGAATTAAAACACTGTTTCATGTGATCTGAGCTAGTTAAATTGTGCTTTGGCATTCCAAATTTCTTGAGGAACTCTTTTCAAAAGGAGAATCCTGGCTGTTCCTGTACCTTGAGTACCAGAGTCCCCTCTCTGAAGGAGTAGGTTGCACCATAAGATTGTTTTGCTGGCTGCAGAAGCTTAGCCCATTTCTCTGCTTTTGTAGATGTTTCTATAGACATGCCAGATTTCCTGGACATCAGTCACCTTCGGGCCAGGGGGCTCCAGCCAGGAGAGGAGGAACTCCCAGACATTGCTCCTCCCATTGTCATTCCTGATGACCCAAAAGGTATTTACTGGTTTATTCTCCCCTGTATTCCCCTTTCCTTCTAGCACACAGGGATTCTCTTCAATCTTCCCCATTTGGAACTATGAACAAACCCCCAGCTCTGTATTTCTGTAACTGAGGACTGTTACAACACCCCACAGCCTTTTTGCCTCCATACTGGACAGCCCTAGTTCTTCCAGCTTTTCTGTTTTGGGGATTTATTATGGAATCACAGAGTGTTTTGGGTTGGAAGGGATCTTAAAGATCATCCAGTTCCAACCCCCTTGCCATGAGTAGGGGCAGCTTTCCCTGGAAAGTTTGATAATTGATGTTGCTGTCCTTGGCTCTCTCCAGTGAACCTTCAGTGTATGTCCACAACTCCCTTGGAGTAAAGTCACTGTGCACTTCCCATGTCCAGCACAGTACAACTATACTTAATATACAAAGGACTACAGTTTAGGAGAAGAGCTTTCCAGGCTTAGACTAAGACTCTAAATTTTATTTGTTTTAAAAATATAAGAGTTGTTAGGCCCTAGCAGCTGTGCCTGCCTGCACAATCATCTTCTCTGGATGTATATGGGCTGCACAGCCCATTAAAAAAAGCTCTGTCTCAAGGAAAATATGGCAAACAGCTGAGTATAATGTTTTTGGAACAGAAAGAAAGAGGGGTGATTAAAATGCTGTGCTGGTTTTTTTTATTATTCTTAAGTACTCTTTCTTCTATGCTAAAGTTCAGAAAAAAGAATATTAAATATCCTCCTTCTTTATTCCCTGGGTTTCTCCAGAGAATAAAATGGTTTGTAGCAAATAAAATCATGTTTTTATGGTGTGACCTTAGACCCAGGTGGTTGCACTTTCCCCCAGATGACTGAAGTCTGAGTGCCTCAGTATTTAATATGAAGCCAGTAATGCAACTGCTCTCAGGACATGAGTGCTCCCATTTGCCTGGATATTTATAATAATGGTGGCATAATACCATGCTGTATGTATGTGAAAGACAGCTAATACCTGAAATTGTGTGCAGAGCAAGGATATGACAAACTTCAATTCTCTAAAGGTTTTATTTCCATCCCTTGTCTATGTAAGTTCCTCACAAAGGCCTGTACCTTCTTACCCTCTTGCTGAGTGGACTGACCTAGTTTTAGTGTAAATGAGTGATGGTACATTATTTTTAAGATTCTTGCTTAGATCAGCCATCAGCTTTATTTCAGTATCAGCGACCCTTTTCTCTGAGCAGAGTTAGAGAAATATCCCTGCTCTAATTCATGGCAAAAACATCAGGGAAGTTAGGATGAAACTGCCCTGTCTCCATGAGGTCAAATATTTCTATGAGTTTAAAAATATGGAATTGTTTTACCCATATGGATCTACTTAGCCTTCATATAAGTTCTTTTCCCTGTTTTTTTTCCCACTGTTAATTTCAGATCGCATGACGAACCATTTCGTGGAGTGTACGTATATCATTTTTCTACTGCTTAAAAAATTGTTATGCTTTTGCTCAGCTAGTGGCTTCTCTCTCCTCAAGGCATGAAGCCTTACCCTGCATGCGTCCACATAAAAGCTGATTTCTGTGGTTGTTCAGTGTTTCCTGCCCTGTGTGCATGAGTCTCTTTGAGAGTCAGTATAGCCAGAATATCAGCTGCTCCTCTGCCTGCTGCTCCTCAGGAGGATCCTGCAGTTCTGGGGGTCACAGCTGCTTGATCCTGGCTCCCTCTGCACTCTGATCTCACTGAAAGCTGTCTGACCCTGTCATCCAGAGGCTGCCAGACCTGGCAGCTGTTATTTCTCTAACCTGCAAGATCCTGTCTTTGAGAGGTGCTTGGTTCTGGCTGCCATCTCTAGCTGAGCTCAGCACCTGAAATCCAGGGCTGAGGTATTTTAAAATAAATAAAGTCCTGTAGGAATTCATCAAGATTTAATGATCTATGTGGGGATCTGTATCCCTACTGAGATAAAAGATTATCAGTAAGTCCATAACAACTACTGTAATGCTTTGTACAAGGCTGTTTTCTCGTGGCTGTGGGTTTATTGAAGTACTAACCCAAAGCAGTATGTGCTGTAATATACGGCACCGTGAGTAACAATAAGAAATATTATACCATGGATGAAATTACACTTTTATATTTTAGAAGGTCCTTTCTTGTAGCCCTAGATATTGATGAGTCTTCAGTTATGCAGCTGGCAGAGATGGGCTTTCCTTTGGAAGCGTGTCGGAAAGCTGTGTACTATACAGGCAACCTGGGTGCTGAAGTTGCTTTCAACTGGATCATTGCACACATGGAAGAACCAGGTCAGTGACTGGAGGGTGTAAGTTAAACTCAGCTCCTGGTTGTGGATTTTGGCAGTCAGTAGAAATTTTATAATGTGTGACAGAGAAACAACGGCCCCCCTTCCCCACCTGGGAAACCTGAAGGTGTGAGTGAATTTTCCTAAGCTGCTCCTGGGATGTGCAGATCTTGACCATTATGTGGTATCCTCTGCCTAGAAGAAGACAACAAACTAAGCTACACCAGAAGTCCTGTCCTCACCACTGGTGTGGGCCAGCTCTGTTTCCACCCTTTGGCTAGGCCCGTGCTGCTAAGGGGGAAGCTGACTTGTGACCAAGTGTAAGTACAAAGAATCCTGTGGTCTGGATGCTTTTCTTCCATGTCAGCCTTCTCTAGCTCAGGCTGGAGCATTCATGCCATACTTGGGCTGTCTAGTGATGGACAGGGCTGCTAGATGTTCTCCACTTCCTGTGTTTCATCCATGCAAAGTTTGGACTCATGATTCAGCACTGAGGGCATCCGAGTACTCCCGTGCCAGGAAACTCCGGATTTGGTTCACGCTTCACCATGAGCTTTTGTGTTGCTTGTGTAAATGGGGAATGAGTTTCACTTGGGCTTAGCAGACATTTTTAGATATGGAATCAGTTCATTTTATGTCTGTGCACTGGGTTTCTATTTTCCTGATGCCATCATTGCTTCCATACCACTCTTTGCTGCTTTCCTCCAGTTGTTTCACTTCTGCAATGTGCTGGGTTATTCCAGTCTGCTCAGTATGAGCATGTGCACCTAGATATTTTGTAATGTGCACATTCATTTTGTTGTTTTTAAGGCTTTCCACACATCTAAGTCTGAATTTAGGTGCCAGTGAAATGAACATTGATTTCAGGACTGCTTTTGAGGTCCTGTGTGCTGTTTTTTTGTGTTTGTTGTTGACTTTCCAGTTAAGTGAGGCAAAAGAAGGAGCTGATGAATGTTTGTTTGTTTGTTCCAGACTTTGCTGAGCCGTTGGTCATACCTGCGTTCGGAGAAGTTTCTCCCAGTGGGGCAGCTGCCTTAGGAGCTGTAGGCTTAGACAACCAGCCTCCTGAAGAGATGGTTGCAATTATCGTTTCCATGGGATTCCAAAGGAATCTAGCGATTCAGGCACTGAAGGCAACAGTGAGTTCATGGGTTATTGGTAGTTACAAATAGGGGGTTTACAAACTGGGGGTTTGGTAGTTACAAACTGGGGGTTTTTTCATGTTCTGTGCTTTGTGCATGTGCGTGCTCAGATGCCTTTGAAACGTGTACAAAAATCCAGCTAGTGGATGATGAGCCTGGAACTATCCTGGCAAAGTGTGGGATGCCTGACTTCCCTGGAGTGGGGAAAGTGTGTTTCACTGGAATGGTAAAGTGTGGAAGGCAGTGAGGAAAACACAGCTTTTACTAGCTGTTGAAAAATAACCTGGATGCCTGGAGACTGAGTGTCTGCAAGATAAGAACCTGGGGCAGTGGGTCTTAGTTGTGGGATTATTTCTTTTGCATATTGCTAAATACTATTTTCCAGGGAGGTAGAAGTATCTTACAATTTTTAGTTGCTGTAAACATGATCCTTACTCTGTTCAAAGGCTGATGAGTGGCAGTGTGATGTTAGAGAGGGTATTAAAGGCTGCTCTTTTGATTGACTGGCAGAACAATAACTTGGAGCGTGCACTGGAGTGGATCTTCAGCCACCCTGACCCTGAGGAAGAAAGTGACCCTGCTTTGGACACCATGGATATGGAGAACCATGCTAATGCCAATATCCTTGCAGAGACAGGGTCAGAGGGACCCAGGATCAAAGATGGCCCTGGAAGTAAGTTCTGCTTCTGCTTAGACCTGGTTGTCATTTTGTTGTGTCACTACCAACCCGTTCATAGAACTCTTTTCCTGTTTGGAAAGTAGTTATTGTGGGTGTTTTTGGATGCAATCCAGACAATTTACTTCCCGTCTTCTTTCTGGGGCTGAATCCAGTTCTGTGGGCTGCTGAGTTCTGTGGGCTGTTTGCTCAGAAAATTCTCTCCTTGGACTCACTGAATAACCTGAGCCCAAAGTTTTTTCCTACCAGAGCACACAAATCTCTCCTGGCCTAGGTTTACTTTTTGCTCTGTTGCTATAAGATAAAAAGACAAAGAAAAGCTAGAATGTTTAAATCTTCAGAGGCTGAGCATCCTAAAGGCAACACTGCTGTTACAGACCACCTGAGTTTCTGTCCTCCTGTGGTCTGCTGAGCGATTTGATAATCCCTTCAACCGAGTTCCTTATTCACAATACCACAGGTATAGTTGGTGTCCTGCATGTTTTGTTTCCTTTTGGTTGAGATTCTCTGTCTTACTGCTGCTAAATAAACCACAAGATGGGGCTAATGTACAGCAGGCAGAGTTGAGAAGAATCTGGAGGTGTCACAGCACTGGAGTACAAAAGCTCAGTGGCGCTGCTGAGGATGTCGCAGAAAGTTTTTTGAAGGGTCTTTAGTGACCATTTCTAATAACTGTAGTATGTTCTAAACTTCTGCCTCTGATCTTGAATGTAAAGGTCTTAGGAAAACAAAAAATTACTAGACAATTTGATTTTTGTGTCTGTGGTTGCTACTGTTATATTAACATTATAAATATCAACCTTAAGTCTTTTGGAGACATGAGAAGCATTGATTATCACTAGATTAAAAAAAACACAACAAACTTGGAATAATTTTTGTGGTACTTAGCCTTTATAGACTGAGACCCTTTACTGAGTGCCTGAAATCCTGATACCCAACATGATTCTGTAAAATGGCTCCAGAAAGCCCTCTCCACCAAAATCCAGGCCCATGTCCTTGTGCAATATCCTGAGAGAAGGTACCCTGTTACTTTAGTGGTAATTCAGGTGAATGGCATGAATGGGTGGGGATCAAAAACAAGTGCTGAGTTCTCCAGAGACTTCAAGCATAAAAATTGTCCTTGTTTTAAAGGAAGAGCTTTCTTTCCTGTCCTCTTTCCTATGAAAGAAATACATGCTGAAATACAAACTTCAGTGTTTTTTGATTTATAGGAGATCTGTGATCACACGTATAGACATAGCTAATTTGTGTGCAGCATGAACTCCCTGTTTGACAATTCTGTGGCTCTCTCTGTGAACTGGGAATGAATCTGCTGTTTTCTTTCCTAGTAGGGGCTGTGGTCACAGTCCTGCTGTATGTGCACAGGTTTCTGTGGGTGTGATTTGGATTGGTTTGATGTTTGACAATGAATCTGAGCCACTAGTTAAGTTGGGAACATGCTGCAGTGTTAACAGAAACTGAGTTTGGGGATGCAGAGTCTGAGCTGGGAGTGCTTAGATGCTTCTCCAGTGTTAGAAAGAACATTTCCCCTGGAGTCATATTGCAGTGGTAGCAGTAAAAGACTTAGGGTGCCATTTCTGTTTCTTAAAACAGGGTACGAGCTGTTTGGGTTCATCAGCCACATGGGAACATCCACAATGAGTGGCCACTACGTTTGTCACCTCAGAAAGGAAGGAAGGTGAGTGCAGCTGGGAGAGACACATGGCATGAGCAAATGTTCGATTTGAAGCACCTGCACAGAGCAGGGCCTGCTCATGGCAGACAACACAGGTTGTTACCATCTGTAGTTTCCCACCAAAAAAATGAAAATTGTCACAGAAGTGATGTCAGTTCTGATCCCACTGAAATCTGTGGTGAAATGTGGCATTGGCTCTCATGTGCTTGCTGTTCCAAATCTCTCTTCAAATTGGGGCATTGGTTCTGTATCTGGCTTAGTTTATCTGAGCTCTCCCCAGCTTCCTTTTGTTGCCCATCAGTAGGAATCCATGGAACTATGGGCTGATGCTGGTGTTGGTGGTACTGTGGTGCTGATCTTGACTGGGATTTTGATATGCTCCCATTATTTGATGTTGGGAATCCCTGATTTTCCTTCATTTGAGCTGGAACTACACACACCTCTGCACATCCCTCCTTTTCAATTCCTGACTCTGCCAGCTGGTTTGGCCTTTCTCTGATCCTTTGTTCTCATTGCAATGCCTAATTTTAGATTTTAAACTCTCTGAGGTTTGGGTCTGAGAAATCCCTGATAAACCTGTGGTGATTTTTATACTCATGGAATGTAATCAATCTTGTTTTCCTTTCAGATGGGTGATCTACAACGACCTTAGAGTCTGTGCCTCAGAACGACCTCCCAAAGACCTGGGCTACATTTATTTTTACCACAGGATACCAAGTTAGGCCTCAAATCTATCACCTGGCCTTAAGAAGCCATAAGCCTTTTTAACCTGCCCAAAAAAAAGCGTAACAATAAAAATCTAAAACCAACAAAAGACCCCTTAACCCTTGGACTGCCAAAAAGCAAAGGAAAACGTGGGATGTTTATAGTGTATTTAAAACCAATCATTTGATGCCGCCTTAAGTGTTAGACGGAAGATTTCTATTAGGTGCTGTATAGGACATTGTTTTAAATTTATACACCTTACAGGCCATGTGGATTTCTGGTGGAGTTTGCAGCTAGTGTGTGGAGAATATGGAAGCTTCAGTGTTGAGCAAGAACAGTTCAGCCCAGCTCCTGCCTGCCCTGTCCGTGCATCCTTTGAAGAGCACAAACAAATATTTGTGTCTTTGGTGACTGTGTTTTCATCCAGAGTCCAGATCATGTAGAGAAATGATTTGAAGGGAAGGGGTTTGTGGCTGTTCTTCAAAGCAGAATGTTGTATTTCAGAGATTATTTTCAGTGCAGTGAGAAAAGTCAGCTGAAGTTTTATCTGTTGGAATTCAGTGGTACAGTATCTTGATTTGACTTTTCCACGCATAAGCCTAAGAGACTAATGGAGACAGGAGCAATCTCCTGTCAGTGCCCTGTACATTTTTTGCCAAAGAGGAATTTTATTTTTGCAGACATAGGTTTCTTCATCTTCACTTGAATGTTCATTTTGTAAGTTCTTCCAACAGATTCAGGATTACAGATGGCTAAAAGCAACAGACTTTCTGACTATGAAATTAAATACACACCCTCAGGAAAGGCAAGGCTGTTATTTAAATTTTGTTTTCCTATGGAGGAGATAAAGAAGGGTTAATGTCCCATTATATTTGTCAGGGAAATTTTTATCTAGACCACTCATATTCCATCTGAAATCAACTCCCTGACAAAGTACTTGCAGTGCAATCCTGCTTTCTGCTAAAGATTTCTTAGATATTGACTTTCATATCTGAGTGGGGGAAATTGCCTAGTAAGTTTGCTGATTTATGGATTTACCCCTCTCTCCCTCCCTTAAAAAACCAAAACAACAACAACCAACAAGAACAAAAAAACAACAACAAAAAACCTCAGTTGAATTGATTTTTTTGTTTTCTTTAAACTTCCAAATGCATCAATAATCTGATCTCTTCAACAGACACCTTCTAAAAGGGGTTTGATATCTCTGGCAGAGATGATGGAGGGGTAGGCAGGGGCTGGCCTTTCTGTCTTTTTTTTTTTTTGTGTTACTTAAGTGTTTTTCACAGGTGAGAATACATATGTGGGTTTTAAAATCATATTGAAAACACTCATTCTAGAAAAATTACAATGGTGAGTGCAGAACCTTTCATGATTCTGATAAAAAGAAGAAACCCAAAGGTTCACAGTGTTGGACACTGCTTAGAGGCTGTTGCTGGAGTTGCCTTGTACAATGTTAGCAAGCCCTCAAAATAAATTGCAGCAGTCAAAAAAAAATCCTTTTTTGCAGAGTGTGAGAGAGCCAGAAAGGGGTCATTTCATTTTCTCTGCAGTGAGTGCCTGCAAGTTTTAATAGCAAAATTCAGGCAGCTACACACTACAGAAGAGAACCCAAATTAAACATCTGGTTATGAGAAGGGCATTTTAGTTTTTGCAGTGTCTTGGGGAAAAGAATTCTCCCTCTGGTCATAAAGCCTCACACAGAGCCAAAAAACACTGTTGGTATTTTCATCATATTTTGATCTTAAAAGATTGTGAGAGAAATTCCAGTGCAATAACTCTGTAGAGTGTAAAGGTGTCTAATTGCTGGGAAAGCTCCCTGCACTTAGAGCTCTTATGGACACATTAGTGCAGTGTCCTGGCACATTAATTAGAGGCCCCTGTGAGATTCAGCTGCCTTGTGTTTATTGAGCCACCAGTTCTGGATGAAATAAAAGCTGCCAGTAATTTCTCTCCTTCTTCCAGATTTTGGGTATTTGAGGACTTCACCAGAAAGTGACAGGTTTGAAAATGGGATCAGCAAATTATGCAGTGATACATCTTCTATTTAAAGTGAAAGAGCAAAACTTCAGTATATCTGTGGGGTTTTTTCATTCTGGCAGTAGAAAAAGGAGAAAAGGCTTTCCCCCCCCTTCCTTTAATTTTTATTTTTTTTTTTTTAATTCCCATATATATTCCAAGGAAGTTCAACACAGCAGCTTCCCTCCTGCCTCATGAACTTAAAGGGCTATTTAGAAACTACCAAGACCTGGTGGCTGCTGCCTTTTTATTTAGAAATGTTGGGTAAATAAAGGCCAAATGAGTAACTCCCATGTTCATTGCCCAGCTGGAAGCATGGCTGGTCTCGTAGGATCAAGGATGGAGCTGGAGTATTGCAAACTGTTTGGTGCATCCCAGAACTGTGCTGGCTGTGGAGCTGCCTGGTCTCAGGAGGCACAACTGGAAATGCTGGTTGAAAGGGGAGGGCCCTTGGCTGGCTGTGGTGAGTGAATTGGAGCAGCTCAGATCCTGGAGATCTTTTCAGTTCATCACTTTTATATGTTTTGCCTGCCCAAACCAAAGTTAGTCAGGAGTGCAGGGAGCAGTTTAGGGGAAAGGATTGCAGGTTTTCTAAAATGTAGCACTTAAAAATATGTTAGAAGTTCTTCAGTCAGGTGCTTCAATGAGTACTTTATCCTCTCCCAAAGCAGTGGCCTCCCTCCTTTTTTCAAGCTAGGTTAAGTTGTCTCCCTTTTGTGATGGGTTTTGTGTGAATAACATCATGAACCTGGAGGAGCAGGATGTAAACTCCTGACTCCTCAGCCTGATGGGGGGCAGAGGAGTTTTGGGCTTGGGGTTTTTATAAACTCCAGCATTGCAGAAGCCCCAGTCAAACAGATCTGCCAGGCTGTGCCTGCTACAATCTGAGTGTGCTGAATAGTGCCAGGGGCACAGCCTGGGCACACTCCCTGTGTCTGGGTGCTGCAGGAGCTGCTCAGAGAGTTGGGAGCTTCTTGACCAAAATAAATGGAGGAAGAAAAATCACTGTGAGCTGTTTGAGACAATCTAACCTGAGAATCATGGCAAGCCAGGACCTGGCAGTAAATAATGCTCTTATTTCTCAGACTCATTTTTACTTTTTTGTATGATACATTTAGGTTAGGAGATAGGAAGGAAGAAAAAACTCAGTAACTTTTCCTTGATTCTTTTCTCATTCCTAGCAGCATGCTGGATCCATAGGTTCCTCATTCTGAGTCACAATCTGCAGTCTCCAAAACACATGTAGACACAAACTCCTATTTAATCTTCCTAGCTAAAATATCATTAGGATAAAAATTAATTTATTCAGAGCTGTGATTTTGAAACAGGTGTAGGTGTTTCTGAACTCCAGTCACTTGTAGCTCTGCTGGGTTCAGTGCCATTACCTCTGACTGACTTTGGTGTAAGTGAAACCAACTTCAGCCGAGTTCTTTGATTCAGGCAGCCTCCACCTGCTCACACCACACATTCAGAATGTGGATGCATCCAGAACTCATTAGATTTCTTTGGAAACCTCTCCAACTGATTCCTTTTGTTCTCCATCCTGGCAGCAGCCATTTTTATCCTCTTTGCTGTTTTCATGCATTGGAAATCTATGCAAAATATGTAACTGGACATTTTATCGTTTTCCCTGTCACCCTTCCCACCTTAATGGCTGAGATTGGTGTCTGATTTCTGCTCACTCTTCAGTGGTTTTACTGTTGTATCCTGGAAGTGTCTGTCCTGGTTTACTTTGCACCATTCAGAGTTGTTTGCTTGAAGCACTGTTAACTTTCTGGAGAGTATTTGTCTGAGATGAGAAAGGCTGTGAATGACATTGTTGCAACTGTTTTAAATTAAAAAGAAATATTCTCACATCTGGTGACTGTGTGGATTCTTGCTTCTTTATTCCTGTCTGAACTGAAGAGGAGTAGACAGAATGTGTTTTGATGCTGCCTCTCCCTCTTTGCAGTCACATTTGGTGTTTAACTTAAAAAAAACCCTGCAAAGGGAACAGAGAGGTTTGTGAGAGTCTTGATTTCTTGTGACTCCTGGCATTTCAGGGGAAAAAAAAGGTAAAATTCCCAAGCCCTGAGTGGATATACAGCATGGCAAAAAAAAAAACCCCAAACCAACAACAAAAAAACCACCAAACCACAACAAAAGAACAGGTTTTAAATTAGATTGGTTTGGTTTTAATTTTTAGGCTTGTTGATGTTCTTTCATCACAAGAGTTGACAATGTTTGTGTGGAATAGTGCTGTCATTTCACCCCAAATTTCTGCTTTATTTGTCTGTAATTCCTCAAACTCAGAAATTTCTTCTGCTTCTCATTAAAGGAGAAGTCTCTTTTCCTCACATTTGAGGGCTTTACACAGAAATGTGACTTTTGGGGCTCTGGTAGATGCAATAAGCTGAAAAAGAAGACTGAGGGGTGACAACTTTTTGGCAACTGGAGGAGAGGTAAGAAGTAAATCTCCTGGGGTTAGTGACACTTGGCATAAAAGTGGGGGACATGTGACATGTTGAATGATAAGAAATGTAGAGACGGTTCAGCTTCTGAAGTCTAAACTTAATTATCTTTGGTTCTGGTTTCTCTTGTATCACAGATGTCCTTTGTGACCATGGCAACTCAAGCCACGCTGTTCACACCCCTCGTGGCAGCAGGAAGAGGTGGGAGAGTGGCTCCCTGTGCAAGCTAAGGAGCTCTGAGCAGAACTTTCAGGAATTTCCTGCATAGGATTTGTGCCTGCTGGCTTTTGCAGACTGGTTGTGGGAGGCAATATTGGATAAGTGACAAGTGACCACCCTGTGCTCCCCTCACTGAGGTGGGAAGGAGCACCTTTGTGCCCCTCAGGTGTCCTACAAGTTTAACCTGAATGAGGGCAGCACTGACAGCTGTGATGGAGAACAGATGCTATAAAATCTATAAAATTATTGAAAACTGTTACTGCATGACTGACAGCTGTTTGGAGTGGGTGATTCTGTTTTCAGATGTCTTTAGCAGTGATTTTTGAGCAGTTTTGTATGTGGATTTGGTACTGATGCTTTTCTCCCACTGTCTTTGGCTTTAGGACAACAGTGCTGTGTTCCTGATCTGGGTTCCCTATGGAGCACATAACCAAAGGATTTTTTCTGCTGCTGCTTTGTCAGTGCATTTGAGCAAAAAGAACTAAACCAGCCTTAACAACTCCCAGAAAACACCAGTGTCAAGAGCCCACAGTTAATTTCATCCTAACCTAAGGGTTAGTGTGGTTTTTGTGTCTGTTCCCTTTTGTTCCTTGGTGGAAGGTTCTGGTTAAAGCCATAGGGTTTAGCCAGTTGGTTTTCCTGGCAGAGCTTTCCTCCTGCAGGCAAACCATGGCTGTGCCTTCTGTCTGTTTTTCTGGAGCAGCCCACATGTCCATGGGGAGAATCCTGCTTTTTCCATAGCCCTGCCCTGTCACTGTCACAGCCCTCGCTGACTGTCAGCTCTTCTGTCCACAGCAGCACACAGGAATTTTTATCCCTCGTGGCTGTGCTTATGTTGGTGTCTCACAGCAAAAACACAGAGCAGGAACGACATCATCCTTGTCAGCATTTTCACCTCATCCCATGAAAGACAGAACTGAAAAACGCTGAGAGCCAACGGTGGGATATGGGAAATTGCTTGAGTGGTGATTTCAGTCACTGCATGTTGGCTTTGCTTTTCATAAAGATTGGTTTGTGATGTTATTACTTCTGTTTTACTTATTGCATGGTCTTCAGGAAAAGTTCTTACCTGCTTTTTTTCCCATTTTCCTCCTGTGGGCTGTATGTGCAGAACCCTCTGGGCCAGGCTTCAGCTGGTATAAATTTCAGTTGTAAGTATAGTTGATCAACATGCCAAAATAAAAATCAATTCTAAAAATAACTCTGCCTTGGAGAAACAATGAATTTAGGAAAAATGAGAACAAAAGCATCTTCTGGACTTAATTTTTAAGCAGAGAAGCATGTTCACTTGGTAAACAATAGGATAGAAGACCTCATTGAAAAAATCCTTTCAGCTGGAGACTTACATCCCTCCTTTCAGTTTAAGTCACTGAAGGCAAGACCCTTTTAAAGTTGAAAAGAGATTTTGAAATATTTGAAGCCACAGACAAAGTTTATTTTTAAAACATATTTAAAAATTGCACAGTTATAAATACAGGTAAATAAATACAATTTAATATGTGGAAAAGAACCCAAGGAAGGCATGCTTCCATTACAGTACAAAAATACTACATTAAGTGTGGTGCTCTGCAAATAGTCATCTATGACCTTAATAAATTTAACACATCCAGTATGCACATCATTCTTTTTCGAGGAAATAGATTATTTTAAAGAGCAGTGCAGGGAAAACACCAAATTAAAGCATCAGTAAACTATAGGTCTGTGTTTAATATTATACACAGCTGATAATGCACTAAGCATACAGAGGCAGAGTTACCTGTAGTAAGAAACTGACCTTTTCCCCCGTATGTTCTTACATTCAGATTCTGAATCTGGGTCAATATGAGCCTTTGTAAGGGAATGTAAACATTCAGTTGTCGGGCTGAGCTCCCACCTGGGCAGTGCTGCCAAGCCCTGCCCCTGCACTTCCCCACGGACACCACGAGTTCAGGGAGCACTGGAAGTGTGTGCAGCAGCAGGGCTCTTCAGATGGCCCAGGTGAAAGTATCTGCCAACCCTGTAATCACTTCTTTCCTCTAGGTTGGCTTAAAAATAAAGCCGAAAGAACTGATGCAAGATTGCAAAGGTTTTCAAACAGTTTACAGCATATAGAAGAAGCCACACAGAATGCCTCTCAAAACTATATAGTTTTATTTCACTCTAGATATGTTATACTCTGATATATAAAATATATTTATAAATTTTTTTTATTTTTCTGAATTTACAATAGCTTACTGATATTAAAAAGGCTGTTTAAATTAAAGGTTTAGCCAATGTCGATGGCATTCTGTAAATGTAGAAGGGGAAAAGAGATCAAAGCACATCAAGTCTTGACCATGCAAGCTTGCTCAATGGGCTGTCACATATTGCAAGCATTTGTAAAGTTACAGCATATTTTAGGAAAATTTAGATTCCTTCTGTCTCTTTACCTTGCATAATGCCTGTTACTTTGTGGGCTGAGGCTCTGAAACTTCCCATGGATTCTCTGACATGCCTGTTTTTCATTTTGCCTACGTTTGTTCAAAGTGTCAGTGATCTCTTCATGCATGGCACTCCTGTTCTCTGATTTATTTCACCAGTCCAAAAATCAGTGGAACCATTATGAAGGAATCTGATTCTAGCCTAGGTAAGGTTTGAATAGTAGATAATACTGTATTGCATATCCACCATTTTTTTTTTCACAACGTGCAGTGCATTTTGTCTTACCATTTTTGTGAATACTTGGTATATTATTAACATTTATTACATAAATTCACTGTACAGACTGCTAAGCTGACAACACTGGTGACCAGAAATCACATTTTTTCAACTGTGCAGGTAATTCATGCGAAAATAACTAATATGTCTCGTTTTGCAGATGCGTGTTTGGGCAAAAGAGATCTACAACCAATTTATGCTTTGCTCCATTTCTCACTGGCTCCAACAGACAATGATTTAGGCCTCAGGCTTTGGCTGTGCCAGTAAGGACAGCAGTTGTTATTTCTGCCATGGAGGCATGGATGTTCCCAGGATACCTGGCTGTTCTGTGGTTGAGACTGGAGATGAAAATGTGAAAATCCAAAAAACCCAGCTTCACTGTGAAAGCTGTGCAGATTTAACTTTTTAGTTCTTGAGAGGGTACTAAAACATGTCTGCAAAAGCTGTTATACAGGTGTCTGTTATTAATTAAACACTTGGAGCAAACATGAAACCCACAACGCAAAGTGAATTCTAAGGATGGGATTTTAAAAGGGCTCTGTGTTTGGTCTGGCCTGTTCCAGGTAACATGAGCAACTCAGATTTGAGTCTGGCAGATGCAAAGGACTTGCAGAATGTTCCACAGATGATACGAATCAATAGTTTAAGAATACCCTATGTGTGAGCCTTCTGCATGCATTTAAACACATGCTCAGGTAGCATTGCTGCATGCTCGGGGTTAGTATTGCATAGTGGTTACTGGTTAATGTGGTTGCATGCAATATTGTCATATGAGGTTTGTGTCATTTGAACCTCCCCCTCAATATTTTTACAAGTGCTGTGATTTATCAGATCATAAGAAAATGCCACTAGATACAGATATGTTTGTGTGTGTGCCTAAAAGTCAAATCGGTTCTCCAAGCTGACATAAGCCAGTCTGTGGCCACAAGGCTCCTGTGGTCATTCCAGTTTAAAGAGGTCAGCCAGAATTGAGCCTTTTGCCTTCAGGGCAAAGCCTCACTCCCTGAACAATCCCTGTGATTCCAGTGCCTGCTCAGCACGTGCAGTGGTACCAGAGCCAGCCCTCTCCTGGTAATACCTGCATGTGAACTGATCATACAAAGTGCTGAGCACCCTTGTGCAGACTCCAGGCTTACAGGGTTCAGCAGCTTGATGGATCAGGCTTCTAGGTCATAACTATTCCTAAAGCTTTGCACAGGACAGTCCCAAGCTGGGGTTAGGAAAACGGTTTTGTTTTTTTTTTAGTTGCATGAAATATAAAATAGAAAAAAAAAAGATTCAAAAACTTGGAATCAGTTACCTGGCAGTGATAAATCACCTCTGGAAAAAGAGAGGAGTAACAAGAAAGGGAAACAGGGATAGGACATGGTGATACACCATTGCAGCACTCTAAATGGGCCTCACCTCATGGATGCTCTACAGCGTCCTGAAGTGTCTGAGTCTCTCCTCTGCTGAAATTGTTAGTCTGTATGTGAAACTGCTTCCCTAGACCTGAGCAACCTTGTGTTTGTGTCACCTTCCTACCCAGGGGAGTGCTGACCTCGCCCCTGCAGTGTGGGATATCCCCTGCTCCCAGGTAGTGCAAGGAATTCTGCTTCCCATCTTCCTTCTTGCACACCTGGGGAAGTCAGGGATGGCAGGAAGCTTTGACTTGGTCGAGCTCCCAGGGAGTGCTGACAACAGGACCCAGATTTGCTGTCTCTCACTCTCAGGCTCAATCTGCTACTGTTCAGCACCCGCCTCATTTATCCCACCTCATGCTTGGTTAGAAGCACAAGTGGATGAATTTTCTATTCAGGTTGTTAATATGCTGCAGCCTCCTCATGTTTCCTCTTGCTGTTTCAGGCAAAATACAAACTTGTCCTGAATATTTAAGAAACGCCAAGAGGAGGTCAGCTCAAAGCTGGATCCAATCCTGTCTGCTGCACTGACAGTGCTTGGCAGAGGGGGCTAAAGGAGGATGATAAAGCCCAGGATCCTAAGGAAGGGCCCAGAAGTCCCAAGAGTTGCTGGGCCTGACCTGTTAGACTGAGGTGAGCTCAATCTGCAGCCACTTGCCCTCGCTGACCAGTCCAGAACAGTGTGAGATGTGCCACTGTCCCCTGTCATCTGCCCAGCTTTAGCCACACCTGTGCCTCAGTCAGTGGCACATGGTTGGCTGGCCACAGGCTTCCTACAACAGGAGAGAGCAGCTGGGATGATCTCCAAGGCTGTGCACCCCTTTGGACAGGCTTTGTAGCTGTGTGCTGTACAGCAGAGCTGAGATGGGCTGGGGGCTGAGCCTGCCCTGGGAAGGCAGAGTTCAGCCCTGGTGAGTTGTCTCAAGGTTACACACACAGCCCGTGCCAGTCTCATGGGTGTGGACATATCTCAGCAGAAAAATGTAGTTTTGAGCAGTGCATCCCAGGATAAATCCAAAGCTACCTACTTAGTCTGCTCTTTTTGGAGAGGCTTGGACTTGCATAAGGTTTTCCTAATGATTTCTGTGTTACTCATCCACAGCCAGGAGGAGATGTTTAGTGAACTGCCATGAGAATCAAATACCCTTTGTCATTCTGACTCTGAGAAGTACATTTTTTTGTTTTTGTTAATTCCAAAGATATAAAAATAAAGTCCCTGAACAGCTAATTCCTCTGGGTAAGCACTGATTATCCTACACCACAGCATAAAGGATATTCTAGAAGAACTTGTGTGATGGCAGGGCATCAAGCAAAATCTAAGCACATATGCCTTTGCTTTACAGCCTCTTCTCAAAGCTGCCTCCCTCCTCTCTTATCACTTCCCAGATTCAATTGCACTGCACCTTCTGCTCTGCCTTATCAATAAAGAACTGTCATCACACATCGCTGTCAAAGCAAAAGAGCAAACTGTTGTCAGCAGATATGCATACAGCAGCCCACTTAGCTAAAGTGACATTCCCAGGCAGTCCCATCCTTAGAGAAAGCTGCAGGAATCAGTTATGAAACACCTGATAGATAAACAGGAATATATGTGTAAACAACCAATTAATAAAGCACTCTTAAAAAAAATCAGTAGCTGTTTTGGCACCTCTATTCAGTGGGAGAGAGTGAGGGGTAAGCCTTTTATTTTTCTAATTACAATTATTTTTGTTTAACAACCCATAGATGGTGATTAGATGCAGTGATTACACTGTCTTACATGGAATTTTCCTTTTAGTGGTGGCTCAAAATAACAGACAGCTGCAAGAAACTTTAGGTTTGTATACTGGTGAAACTGTCCAACTCCCACAGAGCATCTTTCTCTCTGATCTGTGCAGTTGGATTTCTTTTTTTATCCCTCTGAGCTGGATTTTTCTTCTAATGTTGTTTATAGGAAATGTGCTATTTTTCCCACTTTAACGCATTCCAGTAGCTACTCTGGACATTGAATTCCTGAACACAGATCAACACATCTAATTACACCTTTTATCTTTCACCATTCAGGAAAAATATTTAAAATATCAGCAACTGAAAATCACCTCCTAAAAATTTCTCTTCCTGCTTTGATTGACGCATTCACCCTGAGCTAAATGTCTTTGATTGTAGCTGAATCAATCCATTCATCAGGGATTGCTGCTGCCCCAACCCTGCTCTCCATTCATCCAGCCAGGGAAAATGAAGACAGTGTGGTTATATACACATTTATAAGGAGCTACTGGTGTTATCTAAGGATTTTCTCTGGTATCATGGAGGTCGTGGAGACTTTTTCTGCCATTTGCCATAACAGCAGGATCAAGCCTTGGTCTCAATCCTACAAGCATTATATAGACCAATTTCTTTAGGGAAAGTTTTCCCTTGAGCATGGTCTGCAGGCAGTAACTCCTAGGAATATTTTTCTTCATTTGCAACAAAGATCTGTAGCTTTTAATGTACTGAAATGACATCATTTGCATACAACATGTATGTGCATGCACATGCATGTATATATGTGTAGTACCTGATGGATGCATATAATAATCTTCCTAGTTAATGCAGTTTATATTGTCATTGCATTTTTAAACATAAGAATATTGAAAACCCTTTCTTTACATTTCAGGAAGTTATATTTGGTCCTCTCTGCCAACAAGGCCATCCTGTACATTCCATTGTTGGTGATTAAAATAAAAGCATAGTGCTATTTTACAAAAAAGAAAGATTAAAGTGCATAAGTACACAGAAAGGTGCAGACCCTGCCACGAGCTCCTTCAGACTGTCCCAGATCAAGGACAGCTGGTTTGAACAGTAACAATTCCAGTGCAAATTGCCTCTTCTGCTGGCAACACTTGGCCTCTCCAAATGTACCTGGCCTCAATGCCATGGGCCTCCATAGACTCTGCTCCTCTTGACATTGCACATGGCTTATGAGCCTGCAGAACTGGGCCCAAATTAATCCAGGTACCCTTGGAGGCCAAAAATTGATTGCCGGCTAATAAATATATTCAAAACAAAACACATCCTTTTTACATGCATCTATTTTCAGAGCTGTGTTAAAAATGGACCTTGAGGAGATTTTTCATCAAAGAAACCAAAGGATAAGGAATCCCCACTGTGGGCCAAAGTGGTGTCAGCATAGTGCAATGAGCTACTAAGCAGGTTCCTTGGATGCACTGCTTGCCATTCTAATGTGCAATAACCATTATCTAGGTTTCTTCTTAAGATACTTTCCTTTTTACAGCTGTATGTATATAGACAGATATAGCTTGCATGGGATGAAGATTCTTCAGAAATTGATATTTCGTCTAGTTCAGGGCTTTGTCCGATTAGCCACAGCTCATTTCAACCCTTTGAGTTTGAATTTATTTACACTATTTTTGTGCTTTTGAACTTTTCCTTTATGAATAATATCTGAAGGAATTCCCCTACTGATCTAAGTCATGATCTTTTGGAAAATGTGGTCATTTGGGGATGAGTAATAAAAAAGTTCTCTGTTTCCTAATACAATTCAATCAAATTTTGAATCCTTTTTATTACGGCTCTAGATTAAAAGCTCTTAAGAGAATGTCTAGATCACCCACGTTGGCAGCTTGAAATAGTTCTGGCTGGTCCATCATAGACAGAGCAATCCGAAGTGCTGCCCAAATATTGCCTGATAGAGCAGGGTGGGGAACCTGCTGTTGATTCCTGCTTTTTCTTTGCAAACTGAGAGCAGTGAGGAAATTGCTGACAGCCTCTCTGTAGGGGAAAAAAAAAAAAAAAAGAAACAAGCAATATAATTTGCTGAACAACTACAGGCAAACTTGCTGAAGTTCCATACTAGGCTTAAATACACTATTTTACAATGCAGTTCATCAGTTCCTTTGTGTTGTTCTTGCTTGATTTTCATCAAGCAGGAGGGCATGGCTTGGGGTAACATAAAACTCAGTCTACCCAAATATTTGGGGTACTGTCTTCATTGCAGCAAAGCTCCCCTTCATCTTCCCTGTCTTAACCTGACAGCTGGGACCCTGGAATATCACCTTTATTCCTGAAGGATGTTTTTGATGGCATAAACGACTTGAAGCAGTTTAACTCAAATTTCCCTTTTCAAGACAGGCTCTTCTATTTTCTTTTACAAAAGCTCTTAAGAGCAGGACTAATTTTAAGTGCAAGAACAATCCCACTGATTATAAGAGCACTTGCATTTAGAGGTAGAAAAATGCTTTTCAGTCCTTTGTAAAATGTTACGACAATGTTTTACAATAACTGAGATTATGTAGCCGTATTCCGATTATTTTTTTCTTAGATACCTCCAGCTAGAAAACGAATCTTCACTCGGTAGTTGTGATGCCTGGCTTTGTTTCCACATTATTCATACTCACCTGTAGGCCCCTAGGTTGATGCAGCTTATGCCCAGGTTGTATCTGGACCTGATGAAGCCAGGCTGAATCTCCAAAGCTCGTGTGTACGCCTCCACCGCCTCCTCGCTGCGGTCCCCGTTGGCCAAGGTTGCCCCGAGGCGGTTCCATAACGTGTAGTCCTGGGGAGAAAAGGAGTTTTCTACTGTAGCAGTCGAAAACCAGACATGACATCTCATTTTTGCTTGCAAAGGAAGGAGGGCTGCAGAAAACAATAGTGTAGTATCTTAATCGACAAAGAATGTGAGGTTCTGACTCGTGATCAAAGGCAACTTTATATATCGAATGCCATTAATCAGCACACAGGTAGGAATTGGGCATGCATAAATCTGCTTCTGAACAGGGCTGTCTTGTAATTAACATTTCTATTTCGGGGCTTAAAATTTTAATGGCAGAAGTGGCATGTCATTAATAATAGCCTGATCCAGACAGGAAAAAGGAAATGGCCTGTAAAGCTAAATTTTTAAAAATGTAAAAGTATAAAAGGTACCTCTGGTCGAACAGTTAAAGCAGCACTAAAGGCATCTATTGCTCTGTTAAATTCTCCATTCAGGTGAAAAAGAACCCCAAGTCCCGTCTGCAGGTCAGGATCTATCATATCACCATTCTGGTGAGCAGCCTCCAGGTACAAATCCTTTACTTCTTCAAGTAATGAGCTAGACAAGGGAGAAAAACAACTTAAAGATCCATCCATAGTTATTTACAAATATTTCAATGTTGATTGAATAGTCTGAAATTAAAGTCTTTGTAGTGGATTTATCAGAAGTGTTATACTCCTAAAATTTGTAAATGAGCTTCTTCATCATGGCAAGGGTTTACTTCAGGGTGCTGTTGTAAACTCAAGTCTGAAATAAAAAAAAATCATCTATGAAATGAGGTCAAAGTAGAGCCATGAACTCAAGCGGAATGACATGAAGGTTTATTAAAACTATTCAAATTAGCTGAGTTTCTCAGACATAAACAGTTCTTTATTGGCAAAAATAGAAGCATTTTTAAGAGGAATAGATAAGGGACCAGCCAAGACCCTTGAGGAAAGATGCCAAAACATAAGACTTCTGTGCCCACTGTAGCTTCTTTAAACCTTTGCACTGACAGCACCAGATGTCAGCAGGATGAAGCCAAAGTGGAATAACACACTTAGCAATTAAGCAGAACTTGCATATTTTATTTTTGCTCATACGAAATTATCTTGTCAACCCGGGACTTGTAAGTGATGAGGGTAAAACATAAGGCCTGTCTTCAAAATGACAAGCAGTGAGATAGCCCGAGTGGTTTGGTTCTCTAAATCATGTTTATGCCTTTAATGACTTTACTATGCATCTCACAGTCCAGAGGTACTTTATTGAAATCATGATGAGGGGCTGCCAAATCATGAATTTTTTGTTATTTAAGATGGCTGAAGATAAATCAAATGGCTGTGCTCTCTCTTGGTTAGAACCAGAACAGTTTTTAAACAAGCAGGTGCCACCTCAATCTTCTCAGTGAACTCACGTTGCGCTGCAAAAGGGCTCATTCCTGGATTCTGCTGGGTTGGGATATGGGAAAACAGCAGGAGCAGTGAACAGTAGGAAAAATACACACATGTTAATCTGGATAAAGGCTTAGTGTGGATGTGGAAGCATCTGAAGGATGAGGATGCAGGATGTGGGGATACAAAGGCAGAAGACAGGGATGGAGGGAAGTGATGGGAGTTGACGAGAAGCACCCTTTTTTTAGCTTTTTTTTTTTTGGCTTTTTTGTGTTTTTTGGTTTTTTTTAACTTCCAGGGATGGTGTAAAAGATAAAGCTTTCAGTCATTAAAGCAAATGTTCTCTATTGGCTTCCCTCTACTGCTTTTAGAGACAACAGGTTGGATTTCTACAGAACAAGGGGACACAGCAGCCACCATCAGTTCTAGGGATAGCATTAGTATTTCCACCATGACAATTTCCAGTGCATTTACCTTTCATCTGCTGTCTTAGACATCCTCCTGGTAAGTGCTGGGGACCCTTTTTTGCTTCTCACTATGTACTTGTATTTTGGATTTTGCTTTATCCAGCTTCTCAGGGATTGATAGGCTTCTTGTTGATGGCCAGTGTTGGTGTAACTCACAGCCAGGGCCATCAGAGCTTTCAGGTTGTTTGGCTGCAGTTCCAAGCACCTAGGAAGAAAATAAAAAATATATTGAGATGTTTCTGCAGCCAAGCACAATGCTTGAATTGTTCCAAAACAACCCATGTGAAGAAAATCACAATCATCACTGTTGCTCTTTTGCAAACTGGGGAGGAGCAAGCTCCTAAATCAGGAAACACCTTGGATTTCTATCCAGATAAGCTAATAAGGGACATATGAACAAGTTTGAGTATCCTTAGGTGAAATAACTTCATGGTTATCAGTGCTGATGCAACTGAATATTGCTTCAAATGGAAACATAAAAACCCATTACAGGAAGATGATAATAATAATAAAAAATGCTGGTATTTTGGAGCTCACATTTTATGCACAAGAATTCTGTGATGTTCACATCTCCATCAACCTAAAAGTGTTGGCAGTTCAGCATTCAGCAGCTGAAGGGAGCTCACTCCAATTAAGAAAACCTCTTCATTTAAAGACAGACTACAGAAAATATGCCAAGTGGCTGGAATGTAAAAAAGGCACTTCATTTGCATCATGCCTAACTCATATTTATTAGACCATGTAACTTTTTTTTTGTGCATGTACTTAAATTACTCCATGAAGTATTGCACTTATTTAATAAAACAGAAATATTAATCACTAGTCATCCCTCTGAAGTCACTGGGAGTTTCTATATCTGTGTCAATGCTCTACTCTTCTAAGTAAATGCTTCACATTCCAAGACAGGAATGACATTAAATATCCCCAGGTCTCCATTACCCAGCACTCATCAGACCCCAGATTTAGGACTCATCTCCCTCTACCTTTGGAGGGCCACGATGGCTGCCTGCTCATTTTCATTTTCTGCCTGTGTTATACCCAGGAACTGCCAGGCCTGCAAAAATAATAACCATTTATTTTGTTAAATATATCCAACTGCAAACAGAGTTATAACCAATATCACTGTAAAACACAGGGGTGAGGAAGAGCAGCAGATATGTCCAGCACTAACCACAGATTTTTCTACAGTGTGCACACCAACAGTCCCAATCAATGGAGTCCTGAATATCTTTGGGCCTAATAAATATTTATAGTCAATGGGTATTCTGTCAGTGTGTAATCACATGCTGATTTCTTAAATTTGAGTTAATGTACATTTTAAATTTCACTACAATTTTACGGAAAATAGAGAAGAAGAATTATTTAGTTGTATATTATATAGATTAGGGGTTTCTAGGGAGCGTGGCATTCTGTGCTTTTTTGAAATATGCTGTTTAATTTAATGTAGCAGTTGATTCAAAGAGCCTTAGATACAGTATAAATATTTTTAACATTTCACAAAACCCAAAATTTAAATAGAAACTAGTTGAAAACAGTAACATTGAAGGAATTTATATAACTTAAAATATTTTTTTCAAAAGTTTGTTTGTTAAATCAAAAATATTCATCTCTTTGATAGCCGTGTTTACAAGATAGTTTGGAAACATCAGGATATGAAGGGAGGCTTGAAATATTTCAAACAACAAAATTCCAAAACCAGATCTACATCCTATGAAGAACTCATAGTTGTCTGTTTAAAAGCACACACTAATTCATAACCCTTAGAATCCCATGTTTCAGTCAGTCATGACTGGCAAAGGTTTGAGCCCAGAAATCATTCCATCATTCCATGCTGGAGGGAGTTCCCTTGTCCTGAGCCAGGAAAAGGCTCAGCAGTGAATACCTCGGCATCGTTGGGCTCCTGCAGAATTGCAGCCTCCAGGTACAAGATTGTAACAGGCAGGTCACCTTCTTTCATTTTTTTCAGGCCTTCCTCAAAAGCACCAGGCCAGTCTTTGAAGGGATTGTCAGTGTGGAAATAATAACCCTGGAGAAGAGAGATAATGGACCCGTGATGAATGACAAGTTGCAGGGAATGACAAGTCTAGAAAAATACAATGACTCACTATTTTCCAACTGGGTGTAAACAACCTTTGTTCTGTGGAAATGGCATGAGCTCCCCCGTGTAATTTCAATGACAAAAAGTGTAAAAAGTCACATCACCGGGCATTTACGTTTCAGCTCTCTTTATTTTTACTTTAGCTCTGAAATTATACTTATTGGTACTTATGCTGGGCTCTCCATCAAAGAAAATGTCAACAACTCACAGTGCCTGAGTACGAGCAGAGCTGAACCTCTGAGCCCAGGACATCCCATGTGATGGTAAAGAACACAGCCCAAGCAGCTGACTCCCTGCAGTGCTCATAACCTCATGGCTGCTCAGTTAAAATCCTGAAATCTTCAATTAACCTTCCAGATACACAACAGTGCTGCAAGCACCTGAGTTTATTTTAATACTCCGTCAAATTTTGCCTTTTTCTCTTGTCACTGCAGTGTAAAGGGTGTGTTGTAATATCAGCTACATAATAGAATCAAATTAAAATATGGAGTGGAAGGAATGAAGAAAGAGACAGAATCTCCATAATTTCTATGCTCAACAGTGTTTGAACGTGCCAGCCCAGGCATTTTTATTTGGTGCTTTTCCTGAAGTGCCTGTCTTTAAAAGTGCTCAGAAATCCAGCAGTTGCTTTGTGATCCTTTCAGCTCAATTTAGGCTGTCTGCAAGCCTAAGCATATTCTCACCATGGCAAGACCTTCTAAATCTGCCCCACCCACAGGCAATTAAAGAGGATGAGCTTTTGGGGGTAAAATTACTTTCCATGTCTAAAAAGTTTCCTTGGGATCCCTGGAAGAGCTGAGGCTTATCTCAAATTTGCACAGGGAGGATGTAATGCAATAAAAAACTTGGTGTTACCTTCTCAATGGTTGAGATGGTCACTTGCCCTGGTGCCTCCTGGTTGTCTGAAATCCAGTTTCTGCGAGCCATTTCTTCCCATTCTGCTTGCATTTTATCCCAAAACTCTGTGTCAGACTATAAGAAAAGGAGGAGAAGAGAAAATCAACAACAAAACTTTAAAAAAAAGGTTTGGGTTTTTTTTAAAAAAAACTTTTGAATTTCTTTCTACCAGTGGTTTGAGTGTCAGTTTTGCTGAGCAGTATTTGTTCTATTAATAATCACATGGACTGAAATACTACAGCTCCTGTTTGGAATTCCATATAATTAAATTTCATCTCTTATACTGGAATGCATTTTGTCGACAGAAAACTCTTTATCTCAGAGGCAGCGTATGTCCTGTTTGAAGCAGGATTTGCAGCAGCTTACACTGCATCTTATTGATGCTAACAGCAAATTATTACATAAAATTTGAAGGCAATTAATGCTGCAAGGCCCTGGACAAAGAAAAGAAAGGGCAAAAAAAAAGAGAAAAATCAACTAAATGCATATGCAAAAGAATAACAATAGATAAAACAGTTTGAAAGACAGCAAGCATTGCTTGCTCTGGTATATTCAGCAGCATTTTCAGCTATGAGAAAGAGAAATACCAAAGCTTAGACAGAGGGTGTTTGCATGAGGGATGTAATACAAATTGGGCTTTTTGACATAGTGGAGAAATCTTAATATTGCATTGTATACTCTGCTGGTGAGAGGAATCTACAAGAGATTATAAAATCATAGAGTAAGAATAATATTCAGCTCAAAGATGAGGGAAAAATGCACATACAAGGGAGAGAGAAATTATGAAAAACAGATGAGATTTAGGACGACGAATGAGATTAGCAACGACCAGAAGGAGGGAACAACTGTGGCTACTAGAAAATGATGCCAAGAAATAGAAATAGAATTAAGGAAGGGGAGAATCCAAGTTAAGGTGCTACTTTTTCAGCTTCCACACACCAGGCATGGGACTCTGAAAAGGAGATCCATAGCAGAGTATTTGCAGAGCACTACAAGCCTTTCCAAAATTCCCCTGTTTCTACAAGGACATGGTCGGTGTTTCAGTGAACTGACAGCACTGGGGGCACATTTCTCAGCTTATCTATATCAAAGACAACAGCACAAATAAATCTATTGAGATTTAGACAGAACCATTTGAAAACGAGGTGTTAATCAAAATTAATTGAAGGTTTTATGAACTGGTCTGGATAGTTCTGTGTGAATCTTGGTTACAGGGCTGACAACTTTGGTACAGCTCCACAGCCAGGCATGTTTGGAAAAATAGAGCTTAGACTCTGATTTCATGGCTTGCTGCAACCCTCCTTAGGTGCTGGGGAAAAGGAAAACATACTGTCTTCCATTCAGGAGGAAATTCAGGGCTGTCTGAATTCGTTCTTCCATACAGGATTGTCTGAATCATGCAATTATTGGATCTGTGGAGTTATCTGCTATGTTCCTCTGTGGAAAAGGAAATAATAAGGGAATCATTCACTCTTGGAGAGGAGATTTAACTCCAGGTCATAGAAGTGAACTGCCCCTGACCACTCTGTTACACCACTTCAGAATCTGCTCTCATTCCAGACTTGAAGAAAATACATTCACATAAAGAGTTGTGAGATTGTACTGAAATGTCCATTTAGGGTTTGAAGAGGTTGGGATAATAAATCAGATTTTTAACTCTTTAACTCTTACCAGCCATGACCAGAGAAAATTGAATCCCTAAAAAGATCCTGTTTAACAGGTAACTCCATCAACTGCTTCACATTCAACACAAATCTCTGCTGCACTGAAATATAAATTATGTGATCATGTTTTAACTAGCAGTAATTTTGAGATTCAGCATGAGGTGAAAAAGCAGAAATTTTCTTCTTTCAGATTAAAATTAATATAACTACTGAAAACTAATTAGTAATAGCCTTATTTAGCCAGATTAATTTATAGAAATAATTATGTGTGTATATATATATATATATGTATGATATTTGTATTAGAACTTTTGCTTGCATTTTTCCCACAAAAATTCCTTGTGAATCAATGGTATGGAAACACCAAATCATATTTCTGCAGAGAGTAAGCAAGCATGTAAGTGAATTTAGACCTTAAATTCAAATTCTGCTGTTTAGTTATATATTTATAATTCTCACAGAAATTCACTGTGCTTGCACTCCACATAAAAAGCCAGTTGTGCACTCAGGTAGCCACCCTGAATGTCTGTGTACACAGAGGCAAAGGAGGAGGGAAAATGCAATGAGGAGAAGACCAGCTTTGCTATAATCTCAGCTCATCCTGCACTTGGACACAGGACCAACAGTTATTTTGCAATGATAAGGAAAGATTTATTTGTTTGGGCCAGGCTAGAGGACCCTGAGGACATTCAGCACCAGAGGTTTCTGAAATTGCTGCAGGAAAACTGTGCTGAGCACCTGGACCAGGCACTGACCCAATGCTGTGGTACCAAAGTCAACAGCAGAGCAGTTCAATGTCCTTGAGGAAGAGAATTGTAAACATTACACACATTTAAATATTGTAAATATTACAGTCTTTGCTGAAGGCCTAAGTCTATTTCAGCTGCCATTAGCAGCATTTTTTTCATTGACTTCAGTGGCAGGAGGGTTAAATCAATATTTTATTTGCCTTTCTGAAAACCTGGCTTTGGATCAAGGCTCTTAGATCTAATTTTAACTCCATTTGCAGCACCACCACTGCCAATTAACCTCATTCCAATGTTTTTGCCACCTTAAGGCTGGCAAAGAACTTTGCATGAAGCAAAAGTTTTCAGACCAGTTGAGCACATTTAACACATTCTTAGATCATCTGCAGCAGTTAAGAGGAATGACAACCAGGAAAAATGTTCGTGCCATCTGACTGCTTCCAAGCAGAAAATTCTGCATTTTGTCAAAGAGGCTATTTTTACTCTTAGTATTTAAAAAATATGCTGAAGCAGTTAAACAAATGGAAGGCAGAATATTTCCAGGCTCTTTATTTCCTATGATCCAATGAAAGGGGGCAGGGGATGTATTTATAAATTTACCTATTGTCAGAACTTCTAGAATGCCTGTCCTGTATTGCCAAAAATTAATTTGCAATATTCCTAATTGACCAATGCATAAGAAAGGTTCTGTCATTGTTCTCTGAATTACTGCATTACCACACTCTTTGATGTGAAAGACACAGTAAGTTCAACTTGTGTGCTTAACTAGGTAAGATTTCCTTAGCTGATATCTTCTTGAAACAAAATCTCAAAATTTTACTGAAGTTTAGAGATAAAAAATGTTTGTCAAGGCAAAGATTCTCACTGTGTTTTGAAGGAGTACCAAATTAAATGCATCTGAATGACTCAAGATCCTAGTTCCTAATTTAAAATATGGTTTGGCCAGTTTTAGGCCCATCCAAAGAACTGTCTAAATAGTGAGACAGGAATATTGTAGGCACAGAAAGGAGTCCAATCAGTACTCATGGGAACCACAAAGCTGATGGTCCTGGAATATGTTTTCCTAGGCTAGAACAAATTAATCCCATCTTTTCCCTCCTATTGTCACATAATTTAGCTGTAATGTGCTCTGATGCTTCAAAGCAGTGCATTATACAGCAGATGGTTCATGTGACATTGTGTTGTAAATAAAATGAAGGACAACTCAAAATTTCTTATGCATAATCTCACAAAACAGTGTAGCATCTGCAGTTTAATCAGAGAAATGTGGAATATGAAAATAACAAAACAGCTTTTCTTCCATCTCTGAGACACTTCTTGGTTGGAACTTTTTGCACCTTCTTGCTTTTATTTTTATTTATTCTAACTCATCACCAACAGGATGGTGGTGGATAAAACAATTGTTTTAATGGATTATAAGTACAAGATGGATCTGAATCCCCATCCTGGCATTTTTTAAAAGTTCAGCCCCACAAATTTTTGGTGAAACAGAGCTAATTATTAGAAAGATTGTATTAAAGCATAGTTCCTATGGCACTTGGAAATTATTGAGACAAAAAATCATGAGGCAAAACTCAAATCCAGTTTCCAGAATAACAGAAAAGGTAGTGAGGTCTGCAAGCACCAAACACTGCAAAGGAATCTGGACCCTCTCTAGTAACAAAGCTATTTTACTCACCATTTTATTCTTAAAAGATTTCCCAATGGCATAGACATCTTTAAACCTTCTTAAGAAAGAATTACCTCACAAATCTTCATTAATCTCGAAGTTTGACATCTTAAAACCATTCCCAAAGCTCTGAAGTGAATACTGGGTGGAGGATAAAGTTTGGTGTCTTCATTTACTGAATTGTTAATTAATTCCTTTCGAACTAGGCCACAAAGAACCGAGATTTACTTCCTTTTCTTGATCAGTTTTCTGGCTAATCTTTCCACTTGGAGCTTTCCCAATCAAAGAATATTATAGAAACATCCAAAGCCTGAAAAATGAATTTTGGACCTGTATCTATTCTCTGCTTAAGAAAGCACTAATCTTTCAGAGATGGGCTCCAATTTATTTCAATCATTCCAGCTTTCTTATCACTTCATTTTAGCTAGGATGAAAATTCAGCTCTTTTCATATGCAAATGGAATAACTGCTCTGTAAGGTCTTGAAGAATCCTTCCCTTTACATTTTAACTACCTGGCCCGAGGTTCTATTTTAAGCAGAAAGAATAACTTAAGGCTGCCAGCTACAGTTGGGGAAACATTTAGTTTGATTCTTTTTAACAGTCATTTTTGAGACTACTTTAAAGTATTATAACAACCTGTCTCTGTTGCCTCAGAATGACCTTTTAGTCTGCAGGGTTTGGGATTTTTTTAACAATATCTTCTCCTCCTTTACTCTGCGAAGTAATTCACTGATGTCTTGTTATCTGTTGTTGGACTCAACTAATTTTTCTTTCTGCTGAGTGTCTGGGAACTCCCCATCACACAAGGTTCTGGCAATTGCAGGAGTACTGACATTATTTTCTTAACCAGCAGTGCTGAGATGTTCAGCCCCAGATTCCCTGTGCTGCCTTCACAGGTCACAGCACAGCACGTCCCACCCTGAGGATCAGCCTGCACTGTGAGTAGAAGCATCTGAAGCATTTTCAGCACTGGGAATTTGAAAGCAAGTTCCCTCCTTTCCAGCCAGGAGCAAATGTGTATGATGTGTGACATCCAAAACATCTCCTGTGCCTCACCAGCACTTGTTTATGGGGAATTTATTTGATCTGGAAAGAAAAAAATGTCTTCTGTGCTTAGTTTATGAAAGAGCTAATTTACTGATTGTGTCCATTTTGGCTTTGCATGCTGAGACCAGATTTTTTGTGTGTCTAATAAAATCCCAAGAAACTATGGTAGAAACCCTGCATCTTACCATAGCATACCATGAAAAAAACCTACAAATCAGATTAATTATTTCAACAAAAATTTCTCTTTCTAGCTAGAAGCCAGTATCAGATTTAGGCATAGGGTTTTTTTTTTTTCCTCATCAGCCAATATTAATCTAGAATAGTTCAAGTGTCAACACTGGAATTAGAATGGTATAAAACTTGAATTAGAGGAGTATTAAAATACATGACTAAAATTTAAATCCAAACTCGAACATCCCTGAAGTGTTCTGGATGGTTTGGAGACTAATGAGCCTGCAGTCCATGCTAAAAATAACCAATTTTGAGGAACTGGTTTCACAGCTTCATCCTCTGCACCCTAAGAACTCATTTCAGCAGCTGTTACATAATTTAGCCTGAAATTCTGTCCTTGCTGGAATGGAGCTGTCTTGGCTCTTTGTGGCAATGGGATTTTGAAGGGTTGCCCATGGAACCCCAGAGAAGTTAATGATGCTCCAGATCAATGCTTTATCTAATTTTTTTGTTGAGTTCTGCTAAAAGAACTGTATTCTACTTAGGGTCTAGACAGGATCAATTTGGACTAGTGGTACAGGACAACACTCAAGAGATGTTTTAGGTGTTGGAAATGTAGAAGTTAGTGAAAAAAACCCCAGAAGTGCAATAGGAGAACTATCCAACCACCTTTATCTTTTCAAGCCAAATAAATTTACCAGGAAACAAGAATTCTCCTGTGCATAGTATTCTGCCACTAGTTGTAAAAATGTGAAAATGGTGCACGGTTGGTGCTTCTGTACAGCTCTGCTTTACAGCAGCCAATTGTGCTGTTCATCAGTGATTCTGAGCTCTGGTTTCACAGTGGAGACTTGGTTTGTGTCTGGGCTTAAAGAACTTATGGCACACAATTTCTGGGGAGAAATATTTCCCTCTTTTACTTGTGGTTGGGAATTAACTACATTTATGAGGCATTTACCCATTTGCTCTAACAATAAAAATCCAGCTTAAAAACTTGGTTCTCCTTAATATTTCTTTATAGCTAAGGGTTTTGGATTTCCTTTTTTTTTTTTTTAAAGAGACAAGCTGCTATTTTAAATTAATAGCTCCATGAATTACATATTTTCTCCACTTAAAATAATTTAATTCCAACTTTCTCCTCTGTTTGTGCTGCAAGATGAAAAAGAAATCTGTAGAACATCAGCTGAAAATGAAAACAGTAAATGAAATAATACCTCAACAGCTGCCTTTGCTCTTTCAAATTCCTCCTCCAAGGAGTGATTTCTGGAGAGAAGAGGTGTTCCCCAACGCTGCTCCTTACTTGACCGTGCCTAATAAATAAAAGAATAAATCAGAAAGGGGTGATAGAATCTCTGTCACACTTGTGAGTTATTTCTTTAATTGTCTAGAGCCCAAATGGCCGTTTTCTTGGGGAGAACTACTTGTTTCCCTGCATGAATTCCTCTGAATTGTTTTACACTGTAGCAAAAACCACTTCTCATGGGAAGCAGAGTAATTCATCTTTTCCAGATTTTTATTTTCACTCAAGATGTGTGAAAGATAAAAAGACATCCAAGAAAAGGCAATGAATGTGAGGACTGGACTACAAAAGGAGAGAGCTGTCTATTTGGTATAAGACTTTTGCCTTCCTATTCCTTCTGCATTATGACTGTGGGAATGCATTCCACTGACTGCCATCCAGGAAGAAAACATTTTTTTTCCCTTGCACATTTTGTGGTTTTTCTTTCAGGTTTTCTTTTGGGATCACATTGGAGAGCCAGGTTTGCCCTGGATTCCACTGGAAGGACAAATCCTCTTTATAATCAGCATCTCTCTTATGTACCACACTGTTGGTCAATCCCACTGGAAGCACATAATAACTTTTTCCCTGTTCTTTTTCTAAAAACAATTTTTTTTTTTTTTTTACAAAAAGCACTGTACAAAACCAAACAATAAGGATGGCAGAAAAAGCACAAAGTGGCCTAATCTTGCTAAACAAAGCTCTGACTGCTAATCCCTTCCCTAGTGTTTGTCAAGAGGTTAAACTCATTAGCCACTCGTGTGCCCGTGCCTCCAATTGCATTAATTCCCCTGATTATATTTCTGATGACTGTACTTGTAATATTCAATTTCTGTGAACCACACTGCTAAAAGACTAATTTTGATCACACCAGACTCATTGGGCTGTCTGTGCAAATGTTGGAATGGGCACTGCTGGGATGGAACACCTGACAGGTTTCTGAGCTCTCAAATATGTCTCGTGCAGTGTGTGGTCAAACACATTTCTCTGTGGCTGTACACACATGGTTTTTTTCCTAGGAAGAAGACATTCATCTGTCAAATGAGCCCTGTTTTGTTTTCTGTTTTGTTCCTGAGGCTTTGGTCTCTCAGTGAGAGAGTGATGAGTGAAATGCACATTAACACATAAAGGTAAGAAACACGCAAGGTAAGAAAACAACGATACAACACAATTTCTGTGAGAAGCACGAGGTGGTGATGGGCCCTGTGTGTGTTCTCCTGTGCTGGCCTCTGGACTTTGCTCTGACAGGAAACTCAGGGTGTGAGGGAATGTCTGCACTGAGGATCTGTTGTTTCTGCTTTCACAACTTCTACCTCTAGTCCACTTTTGGGAAATACTGTTTTCTTTTGGTGTGGCCAAGAGATTTCAGGTTGTCATTGAAAACAAACCAAAACCCAGTCCTATACATAAAACAATTCTTTTACTAGTTAATAGGATTTAGGGCAGAAGAGATAACTGGTTCAGATCATCCATTTGTCTGTGTATCACGTTTGTCATTCAACCCATGGAATAAAAATGACATTGCTCAGAGAATTAACTAAGGTTGTCTGGAATAAATATCTTTGAGAAAGCTGCTTGGGTTTAATTTAAAGTAATCAAGAAACCTTAATGTCATCACTTTGCAATTTGTTTAACTGCCCTCCTTGTTTCTCTTATTAATTTTCATTTCAGTTTCCCTCTATTATGCTTTTTTCACCATACATTTTAATACTCCTTATTTTCTCTCTAGAAAGATACTGATGATTTTAATCAGGTTTTAGTGATATAAAGACACTTAATGATATAAAAGCATCACAACAATAAATATTCTCAATATGAAACATTCAGATTTTAAACTTTCTGTGTCACTTTTACTCTGCCTCTTAATTTTTTATAGCCATACAGAGAAGCAGAGTGAACCCTTTAATGCAGCACCTGTCTCGCTGCTCCTCTATGCAGAAATCAGGTGATCTCTGTCTCCCACTAATTATGTTTGCTTCTATACCGTCCTCTTCCCCTGGTGCTGCACAGGGAACACTCCTGTTGTTTCAAGCTCCCTCCCAGCATAGAGTTGTAAGTAGAGCCTGCATTCCTGCTCGGAAATGTGTGATTTTCCAAGGCACTGTATTGCAATACAGATTTACACACCAGGTCCTTTTTACATATCCCTTATTTTCATTTTTTTGATTCCACTGTTGCATCATATGAAAATTTTCTGAGGAATTGGCTTGCATGTTTATTTTCAGATCAATAAAACTGAAGAACGTTGTTTCTCTTTGGAATCCCAGAACAATCCCTGTGTGGTTACAATTCCTAGTAAATAACTACTAACCTGAGACCTCAGGTTAGCCAGTTTTAATCTGTTTAACAACTGCTTTATTCGCATTGTGGTGAAAATTTACAATCAGAATATGACATGTTAATTCAAAACTCTTGTAGAATATCACACATCAACATTTATCAGCTGGAGCTGTAATTTGATCAAAGAATTAAATTTGTTTTTCTTGACACAGGACTCTATTGATAGGCTTTAATTATGTTCCTGGCCTTTCCATTATTTATGACTTGGCTCCTGCAAACCTTTTGATTACTTCTGCTTTTTACCCATTTGTTTCCAGTGACTGCCATTCCTGAGGCCAAGGACAAGCCTGTAAATGAGGATGTTCAGAATGTACACACTTTGTCCCCACATCATCCCCACAGGAACAGACTTTCTCCTCCACTAAATCAACAGCAGGAGGGGAAAAAAGGTCATTAACAAAACCTGCATGAGCTGCACTTGCAGATAGACAATGCAGATCGTGCTGTGGGTTGGGACACCCAGAAAAGAAAAGCCCCATGGAAATCCCCAAACCTGCTGCTTTTTGGAGGTCCAGGGAGAGAGGGGATGGGAGTGGAGTGGCAGCACTGTGGAACTGCTCAGCTTCAGCAGGAGATGGGGTGGGATCTGCAACTGCCTTCCCCCAGGGAGCCCCCAGGTGGGTCAGGCTGTGCCCAAGGCTGGACACTGAGGTTGGATATTCTCATCTCTCTACAACAGAGGTGCTGCAGCTGATCCTGGCACTGTGTTCAGGGGCAAAGCCTTCCATTCCAATGCATTTGCACAAACATTCCTGCACTTGTGCTCTCCCTATGTTCTGTTGGACCTTAACTGTTGGTGAGAGGCTTAAATTACAGTCTTAACTTTTGATCAAGTCTTCAAATAATGAGCTAAATAAATCTGTCCCTTGTAACTCTTCACTTTGTTAGAGTAAGTGGCACATCCAAGGAAAGTTAGGGCCTTCATTCCTCTGTAGCTATTTGGGAGAAGTGAGGAATTAATTTTACATTCTAAATATTGTTGTCTCAAACTGGAGATCTCTAAATTTTACAAGATTTGCACTGTACCTTTGTCTAAGAGCATCGACATATTAGAATTAGGTACAGATTTTTAGCATGTCAGGGGTTTTGTATACTCTGTGTGAGCAATGAAATATTTAAAATGCCCAGGAAAATATTAAAAGTGTTAAAACATGAGCAGACTTTATGCATAGACAATGGAACATATTATCTCCCTCTATAGTTTATAATTTTAAGACTAAAAATAAACCTCCAAAATCCTCCTCCCTCCCCCACCAAACTCTGTAGGATATCTCAGTATCAATAAAAGCATAAAAAGGAACTTTTCAGAATGGCAGATAAAGAACCAGGATACTTTGGGCCAATGCAGTTTAAGAGTTAATAATATATAAAATATGATGTGAGTAAATGCTGAGAAGCAACACAACCACATCCAGTGAGAGCCACCAGTGACCTGCCCATTACAGCCTTCAAACACACTTCTCCCTTCACAGCTCAATGCTTGTCTTTTGGATTTTATATTGACACAAGTGCTGGTAAACAAAGGATTTTGTTAAGAAGATTGCACAATTTTAATGAAAATACGACCTAGTTACTTAACATTTCACTTTGAGGAGTTAAATCTAACACGCCAAAGATGAGTGATGAGGTGATTGGGAAACTGCTGATGGAAAGCTGCAGCAAGTTTGACAAGATGAAATCTTTAGGGTATGGCAGAACGTGTTGCATTTGCAAAGGTTACCCTTAAATGAGATAGACAAGACCTATAGAGGACAAAGTATGGAAAACATATGCTTTGATAAAAGCCCTAACGTGATTTCTTTTGCAAGCAGATTAAGAACTCAGTCAAGACAGATGAGCCTGTGTGTTGGGAGCTGACAGCTTTGACAGTCCAAGTACCAGCAGGATGAACAGGCAGTGAACAAAACCACATTTCCGAGTAACCTATCTAGAATAAGAACACATCCTCACTTCAGGTCATTTCTCTGCATTAATAATTACCAGTTTAACAGTTTGTTGCTCAAATGGACAAGTTTGAAACAAGCAGGTTACGACAAACCAAAACAACATGAAATGCACCAAGACAACAGAAATTTAGTCTCTGCCTTTATTTCCAAGTTGGCATATTCAGCTTCACGGTTTTTTATTTTGAAGTATCAGTCATTTTACAAAACATTATGGAGCCTCAGCTGACTGAACTTAAACTGAGTGAAAAATGTGGATTTTTGCTTCTGCAGTTATTCTAGTGGAAGATGAAAAGGAAATAGATCATATAAAGTAGAGATACACTGCATTAGTAATTGCTTTTACAGAAAGCCACAGCATTTTAATCCTGTGCCTGTCTACTTGACTTACACACATCTTGGTTGAACACAAATGTCCTGGAATTTAGATCTATTGGGCTGAGGAACAGCTTCCTAAAAGGGGGTCAGAGGTGCTTCAATATGAGCTGGACAAAGCGTGTGAGAACATAACATTCATTCAGGTGGAGGGCACTGTGTAATAGATCTTTTCCATTACTAGGTTGTACAAATCTTTTGTAGAGAAAGGAAAGATATCATGCATTACAACTAGTGTGAGGCTTTCCAGAGGGGGAAAAACCCCCTGTTTGTAATGTAGAGATGGCAGGGAAGTAAAGGACAATTTTTCCTAAGAAAAACCCAAAAATGGGTCTGATAACTGGGTTCTATTTCTACTTTCTGTACAAAAGAAAAAAAAAGTGTATAATCTCAGGATACCCATTTGGCAAGTAGTGTCTCATTTTTCCATTTTCAAATTAGGCTATTATTTTTCATTAATTTCCAGATTTTCTATCTGACAAAGTTTTTGAAATTCAGGCCTAAAAATAGCTGTGGAAGGTGAGAAAATGATTTTCAACTAAAAGTCAGCCCACCAGAAAACTCTCTCTTCCCCCTCCCAGTGTCAATGGCTGAAGTCTTTGAATAAGAAAATAAGAAGCAGCAAAGAAGATGTGAGAACAACCTGATCTATGGGAATGCAGATATAAATATTTGTACCTGTTTGGGCATACATACATGCAACCTTCAGTAATCATTTCCAACAAGACCTGTCCAAGACACAAGACAACAGTGGAATTGGGCAAATCTACAAACCTTTAGCCCAGAGCCCTCCGTATTAGAGTTCCTTTTCCAGCAGGAAAAAGTCCTGTGACCACACTGCTCCCCCACCTGTGGAGATAAACTGCTAATGAACATTGGTGTAATGATTGCTTCCTGTTTTTCTCTGCAATTTCCCAATTCTGGGCTTTCCTGCCTGACCAAGACACCTAAAGGATAGATATTTAACGTGGGTAGGGAACCACTGAAGTCTGAATTTCAGAGCTGGAGGGAGGGAAAAAAGATGGTGCTGTAAACTGTAGTTTGAAGTTTTTCCTCTGTACAGCAAGGTCACAGTTCACTGCAGTATTAAACTCTGAATGTTTCAGATGCTGACAGTGAATTTCCATAACCTATTCATTTCAGAGGTGTGGGGAGATATTTTCCCTGATGATCCAGAAAATATCCCTTGAGCAGCTCTCCCAGAATGTCAGTGGTTAGCCAGTGGGAAGTTCCTCCTTGCCTTTTTATTATTAATAAATCTTCCAAATCCTCTTACCTGTATTGCAGGTGCAAGCTCTAATTCTGATGCCGAATCAGAGTCCAAGGCACTCTTGACATTAGCCAGCTCAGACTGTGATCTGTTTTCTGTGGACCTAGAAATAATGCATTTACACACTCAGCACTGGGACACGCTGCCCTGTGTCTTTCAGGTTCACAAGCACACACAGATTAATTAGGTTATTTCTTCCAGCTGAATTGTTTAACTTGCAGTTACCAAAAGTGCCTGGACCCTTCTCTGTGTTCTCACTCTTCTATTTCATTGACAGAGAAACTGAGGCTGGACAAAGACACAAGACCGTGCCTCAGTCAGTGTCTAAAAATCAACCACCTCAATAAAGGATTTCACTGTCTCTGTAGAATTCTCACCACCATTTATTAAGCAGTTGCACCTGCTACTTTCCACAACATTAAAAATTGCTGGCAAAATGGCATTTTATAGTGCCCTTGCTTATGATACATTATCCAAAATATGTGCTTGAACACATTTAATGTTATCATAACAGGTTTAATGTGATTTGCTATCAAGAAAGTATTTCTGTGAATTAAGAAAGCTGGGCTGGAAATATTTTTTTAAGGAAAGCAAAAAGTTGTACCATAAAATCTCTTTTGATGGAGCTCTGGATGATGATGATGTTCGCTCTGCAGAAGGGTGGACTTTGCTACTCCTGTCTCCATGAAAACTGACATCATCCCATTTCTCTATCTGTGTCTGAATATCAACTGAAAAATAAAGAATAGAAAAACATGAATCTTTCAGAGAAACTACTTCTGAAAATTTTATCTCCTCTGTAAAATGTGTGCTATAGAGAAAATAACACCACCAAAGCCTATATTTTGATAAAGGTCCAACACACAGAAATATTGTGCACCTTTCTAGCTGATACAGTGTGAAAATATTTGGAAATTCTCAACATTTTTCAAAGTCTGTTAGTATTCATGGTCAGAATGTCAATGTAACTCTTGACTTAGAATCAGTGACTTGTATGTAATTTAGACAAATTGTAAAAATGAAGCTTCTTTTAGAGACTAACACATAAAAATGACTATGTAGCCAGCTGATATTCAGTCATGTGTCAGACTCACTTTGCAAAGATCAGATGTTCAGCTCCTGTTTGAAGATAAAGGTCTCTAAAAGAATTTCTGTGTTGATGAATGGAAAATTTGCTGCCTTGGTATAAATTACATTTACCTTGCAAATTTCTCAGTTGCACTGCAAGTAATTTAGTTTGGATGGAACTAAATCAAATTCACCTTTTCCAAAGCTTGTCAATAGATCAGGCTTGGCAGGATATTGAGTTGTTTGGGGGATTTTTTTTTCAGTCTGTATAAATATATCTCTCTTGTCAAGAATGGATTTTTTTCTCTCCTATGCATAGATAAAGCAGTATTTACAAATATAAATGTGCATTTCTGACACCTGCAGTTGTGAAAAGGACATCAGTATGGGCTGCCTCTCATTTGTGTCCTTTACCAACTTCTCATCACATCCCTACAGATTTTTCTACCTTTTTACACACCCTGACTAAATTCCTTTTTCCAAAGAAATTTCAAAACATTTTTAACACCCTTAGTGACAACCTAATAGGTATAATGGCAAAGGCAAAATGTAAAATGTGTTCACAGTGTTTAAGGCTTAAAGTGCTTCTAGTAGTTTACAATGTGGAGCAAAGGTTACAATGCTGAAATGTGGTGCAGAAAAATTGTGGTGTTGCTCATTATTTTGTGATGGTAGCCAGGAGAAACTTGTGCTAAGCAGGGCTATGGAGCACTGATGAAATAGCTACACTCTTACCTAAATCTAGAGAAGACTTGTCTGCAACTCTGACAGCCTGGACTTTCTGCTCAGAATCCACACTGATCAGGTCAGGATTCTCTGTCTTCTTTCTGTGGGTTGAAGCTTTTAAGCCTTCACTTCTTGAAGGATTCTCTGATTTCTTTGCTTTGTTTTGGGTTTGTAAGACAGGTTCACTAAGATCCAAGAGATCCAGACCTGTTGATAATACTTAGAGACAAAATGTTAAAGTTCAATGTTGTTTTATTTCAAATAGCTCACTTTTTAAGATTTGTTTTAATTGGGGGAAAAATTACTGATGTGTTTGCATTTGGCTAGAGTGAGTGTGTATTTCCTGGTGAAAGATGATGACCAGTATATTAAAATACGCCTGGGGATTTCAAGTGCTGAACTGAGTGCAGTTTAGTGGATTTGCAAAGAAAGCTTTTCCTCTGAAAATCTTAAAGGCATCTGAAGTCTTATGGCTGAGGTCTTCACAGGTGAAGCCCTCTTTTGTGAGGGTTCCCTGTGAAAAACTGAGCTTTTAGATAAGATTTGGTTAAATCTTATGATTTGTTAAGTCAGTGCAGTTGTGCCCCAATGCATTTGGGAGCAGCTGGAGCAGACAGCTCCCGGGGGGCCCTGGGTCATAAAGGAATGAGGATGTTTGTTCATGGCTTCTATTGTTGTTGGTGTTTGTCCTTTGGGCCATAAATACTGAATATAAAGTCTATTTAATGCCATTTCTATTAGGGACTGTATCAGTATGAAAGGAATGTTCAATTTCAGCTCTTCTTTTAAAATTTGCCTATAGAGTAACATTGACAATTCTTTAGCATGTAAAAGGTAGAAAAACTCCTTCTTTATAATTGCGTTATCATGGACAAATGAATTTGCATTATCTCTTGCAGTGCTTTATCTGTGTTCTTGGAAATCACTGAATTTCATCAATCTTCATAGAATAATTGTTTATTTTATTATTAAATGGATCTAATTAATACCCCCACCCCAATCTGATAGGTATTCAAGGCAGGTATAAAATCTACAGGTACATTTAAAACAAACACCATTCTTAAACAATCCAAAATAGTTCTATTCATCCCTGTAATATCTTCAGCTATATTTTTTAAAGAGAAAAAATATTACTTACAATTGTTATCTAATTCAGTATTTCAGCTTTTGTTACTAGAACTTGCATGCTGCTTTAGACACATGTTAATTAGATGTCAAGATAACCACTCAGCTGTCAATTATTCATTTAATAATTTGCGTGTATATAAATTTTAATTAAATGGCTGCTAACAAGCCAAGTCCTTTTATGAGACAGCAAGAGGCCAAAGTAGTGCTGTGCTGATATTGTTGTGTCTCAGCCAATCTGCTCAACAGCATCGATTGCCTTTGCACAGATACTGAGTAGGAGGGGGCTAATTTCTAAAAATACTTCCAAAGGATAATATACTTCAAATAGAGTTCAGTATAATTCAAAAGGTTTTTGGGATTTCCTCTTAATTTTTATTACCTTCTCTACTACCTCATTGCAATACAAAGGAGGTAAGAAAGATCCTTTCACTAATCGAGTGTCTGAACTCAGCCTGGATAAGTGTTTTGATACCTCTCCCCTTTTTCTCTCTAACATCTCATCCAAGATTTCACTTAAAAAGAAATCTTTCCAGAGTAAGGAATGTGTTTGGTTAAAACCAGACTAAATGTGGGTTTTCCCATAGGTTAAAATTTTGCAAAACCAAATACAGAGAATTGATTCAAACTCATATGTACATCCTGTGAGACTTAAGCAAATTGCATTAATTTCAGCCCCAAAGATCTGCTGGAATTAATGTGATGTGAATCACATCAGGTTTCCCCTAAAATGTAATGAACAAGGTTTTGTTTGAACAGGTCAAGCAATTATAATTCCATGCCAGCTTGTGATTTTGTACACGCAGTAACAAACCAAGAAATCACTTGACAAAAATGTGCCGTAAGTAAGCTAAAACTGAAACTACTTTTCTCTAGTGAGGGATAGTAAAGAATGTTGTTTACCTGCAGTATTCGATGTTACAGGCCTTGCAACAGCTTCTGGCTTAGTTTCACAGAGAAAGTCATCAATGGAGGGGCTCAGGAGGGGTCTGCTCTCCTGTTGCTCGTTCACCAGCTAGCAACAAAGAACCCCAGGTCACAGAGTGTTCTTGGGATGCAGAACTTACAGAAATAAAACATATTCTCACAATATCATGTGCTTTATTTTTAGTTGTGAGAGTAAGATATTGCAATTAGACGATGCACAAATAGCACTGGGATTAAAATAAAAAAGAGGTTTAAATACTCTTTTGGGGCAAAATTATATTCCAGTTTAACAAAAAAATCACACAAAAAATAAAGCAGCAAGATGATTTTTCCTTAGCAGTTATTGCATACTATTGCTTATAGGGCTAAAGTGACAGGGCCTGATGCAGGTCCCTTCAAATCCATGGTGAAGTTGCCCTTCTCTATCACCAGGAGGTTAAGCAAGGATTTTTTTTATTTTATTTTGGAAGTGGCCTTTTTTTTTCCCCACAAGTAACATGCTTCCCCACAGAACTTCCACAATAGCATTTCATCTTGCAAATAAGCATTAGCCCATTAAACAATAACCTGCTGAGACAGGAAACTCTGCCATACAAACGACATGTGAATGACAGTGGATGGAGCCTGGTGAGTGTATGAACTTCCTGCATGAGTTCTGGCTGTGGGAAGACTCATAAAAAGCTTTATATTTATGAGCAGTTTTCCATTTTTAATTGCATGAATGCTTTGTTGTTCTGCTACCTGTCAGAAATCTCATTTACGAAAATAAATGTATTATGGGCTATTTTAATTAGGGATTAAAAAGACAGAACAGTAAAAGTCTCAGAAATAAAAGTCTCCTCTTTGCCTCTATCTCTGATTGGAGGATCAAGACCTAAGCTGAGCTGGAGGGATGTCTGATGCTGTGCCCTGCACTTACTTTATCTTAATTTCTTTATCTGAAAAAATGTTTTCCCAGTCTTGCTTTTGTCTGGAGCTCTTCCAGTTTTGTTTTATCCTCTCCACTCTTTTCTTGCCTTTCTGTTCTAACTCTTTTTCCGCTGCTGAATTTCCAAAGTTTTCTCTCAGATATGTTTGAATTTTAAATTTAGGATGCTAATATGGACTAAAACTGGCCAAAAAGGGTATTTACTCACCCTCATATTTGTTAGATACTGGCCCTGAGGTACTCCAGCAGCAGGATTATCTCTAAAGTTATTACAGCAAACCAGATTAGACTCACTGCTGTTCAGTACTTGATTTCTGTATTGCAAAATTGCAGCAAAATACTGGAGGTATTGAAATATCAAGCCCACAATTTCGATGGGTCAAACATTGAAGTTAGTATCTAACACTGATTTGCTGTGTGTGTGCCCAGGAGCTCAGAGTTTGCTCTAAAACACCAGTTTTCCATGAGCACCATGGGAGACAGATGAGTGATTGCCTGCCCAGCTGAGCACAGCACAACCTGCAAATGTGGGGTCTGAATTTAGAAATCTGGCAGTGATGCTGCCCCACACCCCAAATGTACCTGTGCTAAACCCAGACTGCAGATGTACCTCACCAGGGAATTAATCACAGGGGGTTTAACTCTAGAGTGCCTGTCCAGGTTGCTGTCTCGTGCAATGCACAGAAGGCACCTGCCTAATTTAGTAAATCTCAACACTTGATTGGAAATTGCATTTATATCAACTGCACACCTTTGATTTGCATTCTCCCCAGGTCTACAGATTTACCTAATGATGCTATTTAGAACTTAAGCAGACCAAATTTTTCTTTTCTATGATTTGGTGACAGTCCTTACTCATGACTATTTTGAAAAACGTGGAGGCCTTAAGAGTTGGGTCTTTTCCAAACTACTTTCAGTATTTTAAAAATATCAGCAAAAGTTGCTTGTATATATTTTTCTTTTTCCATTTTCACCACATAAAGAAAAGTCCTCCCATTTGGAGAGGGACAGGAAGGAAGAAAGAAGAGGTTCTGTAGGAATCAGTGTAAATATAAAAACTTCATAGGAAATACTCTGTTTCTTTATCTATAAGAATATCAGTAGGGAATATTATATCATCACATAATATTCAGATGCTTAAGTTTCCTGTTACATTTGATGGATTTTTTTTTAATAGGAAAGAATGGGAGAAGGATGAAATGGAGAAAGATTATGAGAACCAAAGAACCCAAGATAACTCATTGCAGACAGTGAAGAATAGAAAATCTGAAGACCAGCTGGGAAGACAGTTTATTGCCCAAACCTGCTGCAGAGGTCAGAGGATAAACTCTGGGAAGACCAGAAATAATGTTAAGAATCAGAATCATGGAGGGGAAGGAGACGAGACTTAATAAAGATCTGAATTTTGCCAAGGTCTAACTGAAGTATGAGCTCTGATAAATTTTTTCCTTTTCAAAGATGGCTGTCACGTCGTTAGAATTTTCCTTATTATGTTCATTAGATTTATTACACTTTAAAGGAAGACTGAAAGAGTTTGACTCACTTAGGCTAACAAAATGATGATTGAGTAGGAATGTAGTTATTCTTCATGTACTCAGAAAGGGAGAGTGGTCAGATGACACTGGAGGAACAAAGTTATTTCAGCTGCAGAGAAGTGTTGGCCTGATAACAGAGTTCTAAACTGGGCATGAGAACATCTGGCCTGGGAATTAAAAGAACTGAACTACCACAGCAGTGAACTGTGTGAACAGGGTTTTCTTCTCACTGTAGGGGGACAAAATGCCCACCTATTTAAAATGGCTTTTGCCAAGCCTTCTACATGGCTGTTTATGATGTGGCTGTGACCCAGAGGATCCCTCCTAGTCCTGTGTCCTACGCTCCCATGGCTAAGGACTAGAAGCTGTAGGAATGTCTTAGTGAAAGGTTTGTTCCTGTCAAAAATAATCTGTTTTCAGCTCCAATATTTTTGTCAAAACAGATTGCAAAAAAGTGACCACGTCTACTAATTTTCAGTAAACACAAACTACATATGAATAGCAATAGAAAATATTAGAAAAATACTATTTAGACATGAAGCAGACATTTAATGATTAATTAAGACTTAACAAATTAGGGTGCCATGAGATGATATTTTTTCTGTAGAGAAGTGGGCAGTGGGAGAGGTTTCTGACATTACTCTGTAAGAAATGCCACTTGTTAAGCCCTTGGTCTCACACTTGGAATTTCATTTTGCTGCCTCATATACTGTACCAAATTTATCCCTCGCTTAATACTGCTCAAGTTAGAGTTATATCAGGCATGAATTTGGAGTAGTGCCTAAAAGATTTATGAGATGAAAACTATGATCTATATTAAACCAATAATTTATAGTTCTCAAGCACCTTTGAGGTTGAAAATCACAGAATGCCTTCAAACATTCATGAATCAAGCCTGGCACCACTGCAGAGCCAAGGGGTATTATCTCTGTGTTGCAGATGAGGGAAGCAAAGAGAAATTAGGAAAGTCACCCAAAATCCCTGGGTGTTGGAGAAGCAGCACGGGGGGCAGGAGCCAGGTGGCCGATCCTGCACTGGATTTATGTGCCCAATATCTGTACACAAGCCAAATGGTGCAGACAGCCTGAGAAAATGGGGCTATCTCAGGACTAATTTAGCCAGTGGGTGTCATAAATTCTCATAATGTCTCTAGGAACTTAAATTGTCTCTATAAGATTCACTTTAATTAAAGAAGAAGCCCACGCACTCCTTTAATTGAGGGATATGTGAAATCTGTGGAGGCTGATATTCCCTACTACCAACACATCTGAAGACACTCATCCATAGTATAAGATACTCCTAAATTCAAATGAGTCTTCTGTGAACAGCAAAGCAGAAAAAGGTGGTTTTCTTACCCCAGTACTGCTACTGTAATTTTTCATTCCAAGAAGCATGTGAGTAGGGCTTTTGGGTGCTTTGGGAGAGAGACTGGGAGAGCCAAAAGTGACTGATATCAGCCCCACTGCTTCAAAGTAAGGATCATTTAGCAGTAACTAAGGTATGGTCCTTCCATTTCATATCCTCTCTTACTGCATTCCTGATCTTGATCTGTTTGCAGTGTGTAAGCATGCTGGTTTGTTTCTTTTTAAAAATTTTACTAGGGCATAACATAATGCTAGTCTTTAAGATAAATTATTTAGACTCTAAATTGGGAGGGTTTCCAGTCAGGCATGGGCAGCTAATTAGCACCTATGTTTTGAGCACAGAGTGAACTAGTTCTCTTAAATTAAGTGCCTAAATTCCCTCCATGTTCAATAGGGAGAGATAAATGCCTAGAAAAGCAACTCCAGAGGGAGATCGTGCCTGCCCAATTTAGGCTGTCCCTCAGGAGGCTCTCAAAGGCACCTAGCTTTCCCCCTGGCTATATATGGGATTTATTTTAGAAGGACTGGCTTAAAAGGCATCTAAAATGTAGATGTAATTTGCTACTGAAGTGAGTTGGATTGAATTTTGGATTGGATCCATTTTGTTGCCTGAGCCTGATTGAATTACTCATGGCACTAATTTAGGAAACCCCAAATTACTACTGGGTAATCCCCTGTACTGTTTAGCAGCAAAGCTGCTCCTGGGCACTGAGACTTTCTCCTGTGCTGCCCACTCAGGGTGGTGAGAGGGTGGCTGGGCTGCCTCAGTGACATGAGCTGCTCCAGAAGGCTCAGAGAGTGGTAATGGACACGTGGTCATGAGCATGGGAGAAGGCAGGAAACATTTAACTCAGATTTTCTACTGGAGAAATTTTATATTTGAACTTTGCTCTGAGAAACTTGTCTGCTCTTTGGGTGACACTGGACAAACAGGTAAAAGAGTCAGATCGATTCCAGCAGCTTGCAAGTGTTATGCTTAGGCAGACACCAGCTAATTCCAATCACTAATAATTTTTATGATACACAGCAATGGTTTCCTGAGAGATTCTCTGCACGTACCTGGCATTTCATGACCTTTGGTGGCACTCACTGTATAAGAGGAAAAAAATCAATTGATTTCTACTACCTGGCTCTTTCTAAAAACTTGTAAATGGGAACCCAAACTAAGAATGTAGGTTATTGTTTTCTAGAGCATAACTGGAAGTATTGGCCTGACAGTTGTGTCTGTGGATCATTATCTTGGGAGGATAGGAACTGGAAGGTCTTTCCTGGTAGCAGAGGGATGTTTGGAGAGAGAACTCCTGACAAACTCAGTACTCTTATGATAAAATTTGAATTGCAAGAGTTTGGTTTTTTTTTCCTTGTTTTTCTTCTTTTATCACTTTTCTAGTATGTTTATAAAGATTTCACAATCAAAATTACTGCTTCACACAATTCATTTACTCTTGTGTAGTAAGTGTGATTACTTTTTGCCCCATCCTTGTGCCAGAGTGACACATTAATTTTTCTCTGTCACTCTACTATGAATGTATGTCCCAGTGAAGCTGACATGAGAGCCAAAAATCTGGTTTTCACCAGAAGAATCGATTCACATGGCACATGGTATGGCTGACTTCCACCTCACATGAATTGTGGGAAGCTCTAAAACTGAGATGAGTTCATTTCATCCCCTTGCAAAGAGCACTCTGGAGCTGCTGCCCCTCAGCCCTGCTCAGCAGGGGATACCAATGCTCTGTTGCTGGGTAGTTGGGAGTGTGTGGTGTAACCTGTGAATCAGAGGTGACAATTTCTTACCTGAAATCACACAAGCTAAGTCACCCCCCAGGGCTTCACACCAACAGCTGTCAGGGTTTGTGTGAGGCCAGAGAAGCTGTGGGAGGATTGCTGCAGATATTGGATATTTGAATTCAAGTGCCAGCTGTGTTGTCTAAAACCTTTGCTTTTGTTGCATCTCCATAAAGAGCAGCTGCATTGCTGGGTGAGAACTCTGGCTGTGATCTCTGTGTCACACCAGCACCCTGCCTGTGTTCCTCCATGCTGACCTGTACAAGTCACGGTGTGTTGTTGCAAGGTAAAATTAAACATCTCCAGCTCAATATCTCCTTCCCTCTGTTCAACTTTGTCTGGTGAAAGGAGGTTTAACGTGGGAGTTGTGTCTGGCTCCTGCATTTTGGCCTGGCTCCAGCTGAGCACTTAAAGATGCTCTGCAAAACTCAAGGTTAAGCAGGTGCTGAACTGTCCTGCTGGATCAGAGCCATGGGGGAAGAGGAGGAAAGTTACTCTTGCCATAGTTTAACTGTGACTGACAGTTTGGCCTTTACCCATACATAAATGTGATTTATTGTAAATCTGCCTGTGGCATTCATGCCTGCATGCTCCATGCACTTCTTTATGTTAAAGAAAGCTGCTGTCACAAATGGAGTGCCTCTCCCTCCTGGGTGTTAGAAGATTTTATTTATCAAATATCATGAGGTTTTTTTGTGGTGTTGCCTGCTGATTTCTGCTTTAGCCTCTCCCCTGCCCCTTATCCTTATCTAGGCTGAAAATCTACACCAGACATCAAAGGCAACATTTTGTCATCACCACAGATAATTTGAGTTCCCTGCTATATTTTTGCATGTAGGCTGTAATTGCTTGAAAACCACATGGATTTTTTCCTATCCTCTCTGTGGATTTTTCTTCTCAAACAAAGTTCTGCAGCATGTCTAGAGTTAGGCTGTGGTTTTGGATGTGTTACTGTGTCTGGTCATGGGAACCAAATCCTAAGTTTTTGTTTTATGGCCTTTCCCAGTCATGGCAGATCTGGTTGCTTTGCTGGGATGTTTTCAGCAGATTAGAGAGCTTGAAAGTCATAAACTGTTTGTGAACTGCAGTTCAGTAGAACAGTTTCACAGAAAAACCAGCAAGTTCTGTGTATCTAGAACTGTAGCACATAGTTTACAACTCTTTAACAGGACAGTATAGAGTATTCATGAATGAAGAACCAAGAAGTTTCTGAAAATTAACTCCTATTAATTAATATAAAAACCAGAGCTGAGCTTACATATTATAATATTCACAAAGAAAATTTGTCCAGTCTTTCTGTCCTTAAGGAATAGAAAGGAATTTTACAATGTATGAAACAGTATGGTTATTTTTTTTTTTTACTTTATTAAAAAAATTACACTATCAATTCCCATAGTGATTTCAAATTAAAATTGTAATTTTGTGAAAAATGTATTTAATTTATGTGACAGAGAGATCTATATGACTTTAGGAAAGCAGCCAATTTATGACTTTTAAGCATATTGTCAAGACAATTTTATTGTACTCATGAGAATATTTCTGCTGAAATTATGCATATGGCCCTAAAAGCAATAAATGTTGAGCAAGATTTAACTTAGAGGTAAAGAACCAATTAATATTTGTACTGCTAAGCATGCATTTATTCATTTTTGTATTTCTTTTTTTACTCTTCACGTATTTACCCTGTCCTAATAATAGATGAAAAAGAGTTAACAGTAAGACTTAGGATGTGTGCCCTGATAAACTACTCAAAGGTTTTATAATAAATCAGATTTGAGATATATAGAACATACTGCTAACTTATTTATCACTATTAATTAATCCTTTAAAAAGAATCCAAAAAGTAGGGTCTCAAACCTAGTTATCCTAAGATCAGTGAGGAAATTGCCACTGTTCTCAGAAGGCAGATTGGAACGTACAATGAATTCTTGCACTCCAGACTTTGATAATGACAATAATTAAAACTGGCATGACTTTTGCCTTTCTTACCTGAATGTATTTCACTTAGTTAAAAGGGAGTGAATTCTGGTTTAGGTTGGTGTAAAAGAGAAGGGAAGGTAATTACACCCACTGGAACATCCCACCATTCTGTTATAATCTTACTGAGAAAATGTTCATGGAGTGGGCTGGAAGTCAGTGCAAGCCTAATGCTAAGAAGCTTAGAATGAACATGATTGATTCAAAACGGGGCTGTTAAGTTTACATGGAAAACTGTGATTATGCAATCAAATTCATGTAGTGAGCCCTTGAAACACACATCAGAAAATCTACTAACAACACTGGGAGCTGAATATTAGCTATCTATAATCTGTTTCCTCTATAAAAATGAATGGAAGCATTGAAAAATCTCCTGATAGAGATTAAAAAAAACCCCAAACAACCCGCCAAAACCCACAAAAGCGCCCCAGAACAAAACAAATATTAAATAAAGCCTAACAAAGCAAGCAAGAAAAGAAAACTAAACCTAAGCAAAAAACATACCACCACCACCAAAATAAGTAAATAAACACATACATACACATACAAACATACATAAAAGCAAATGAAAACCAAAACAGTGAAATTTAGGCAGTGGAAATGTTTGAATATTTTATTCACAAGCCCTTAAGCAGATATAAATGTGCTTAAGTCATCTGACTATTGGCATGCAAATGAAGTTCCCTTAAAACAATAAGAGTTCCTACTCTGAATACTAACTAATACCTTATAGACCATAAAAAAGCCTTAAGCATCTGGTGGAGGTAATTGGGGTGTAGTAATGAAACATATCTCTTTTTCTGACGTGTGCTATAGCCTGCATTTTTCACAGGGGAGGATGAATTTCAGCATGGTCCTTATGATGTAGTTCCAGCTTTTAAAATTTCTTATTTCCAATTCAGATTCTAAACCCTAAAGTGTTCTGTGGGTTAACTTTTTAAATTATAAGAGCTCGAGATCAGAACTGTGCTCTGAGCAATGTCTGTGTGGGTCCCATAAATTCTAAATAGGCAGCTCCTGTATTTTTCAGTTACAAGCACAAGTGGGGAATAGCTTTCAAGATAAACTTTGCATTTTTTTTCCCTACTGGTGAAGTTTTCACGGACTCCCCTGTCTGTTCTATATAATTTCAGAGTATATAAGCCACAGGACTGTCATGTGTGTAAATCCCCTCCTGCAGGTCTTCTTTCTTTCTGTTGTCTTTACAAGGATCCTACCATGAGCAGCTTTCCAACCTGTGCCCTCCCATAAGGAATCTAAATTAGGTGTGACGGATCTGGGACAAGTAACTCCTGTGACACTGTGAGATTTCTTTTGTTTTTGCTGGCAAAGCATTTAAGTTGAAACTTTTTTACTGCTCAATAAAGCAGTTAATCATATTTTAAAGTATAAGTCTTGGTCGAAGTATGTGATTGAATCAGATCCTCTGAAGTTCACTGACCTGCAGTAAATTGGGAATTTCATAGCTGACTGCACAATTAAACTTTGACTTCAGGGCATATTTAGGTTTCAATTTCTCATTAGAAAGTAATTCTGAAGCAAGATTTTTTTTCCTGACAAATGCAAAGAAGCTGCGAAGAAGTTAAACAAAAAATTTATTTTGCAATTAAGCCAAATTTATGCACGATTTTTCTCATTTATTTCTCTGCTTCAGGTAAAAGTAATTGGTTCATAGCTTAATATCCAGGTAATCTTTGAACCTTCAGCAAGCTTTCTTACATGTTTTCTAGATTCTATTCATATGAAAAAAATACCTTTTTTTCATTTGTCCCAGTCTCTTATGAATTATCTTTTAAAAGATAAAAAGAGACAGCAACATGGATAGAGTTAGATTCCACAAAATCCTATTAGAACTGAAAGATCACTCTCTTGATGCCTAAAGTATTAAATTTGGCAACTACTGAATCCTTTTTCACACCAGTAAGTGTGAAGAAAGTGACTTTTATGGAAGGTAATTGAGACAGGAAGACAGGATTACAAAAAATAGATACTGAAAGGTCCATTCAATTACCCCTCAGGAACACCCCTCTGCTCACTGTAGTACACTCATTACTGCTGGAATGGTGATTGAGATTCCCAGTTGCCATATACTGCCACAGCCTCACAGGAGTCTGCAGTACTTTTTTGGTTCACTTTATTTGAAGATTTGCCTCCAGTTTTGATGATATAAACTATATCTGATGGTATAAAATAATCTGTGAATTGGAAACATAATTTAAATTTAATTCACAGAATTTATTAAAAAAATAGGTGTCATATTTTAAAAGCTGGGCTTTGCTAGGAGCATTACAATAAAATAGGACTATTATCTGTCTTGTTCTGTGCTGGATATATTTTTACCATTTTCCAGATGAAGAGAGCAAAGAGACATATTTTAAATTACAAATTCAGGGGCCTATGTACATTATCACTACTAAAAAGTAGATTTAGAGACTCTTCTTTGTGTATCAGATTCCAATTATGCTTCTTGCGGAGTCTGCCTCCACAGTCAGACATAATTAATCCTCCATTCATCATGGATTTTGGACATGGGGGATCTCACTTTTTTTTCCCCTCTTAGAAAAGCCAGTGCTCCTCTGTCTGGGACTGATCCTTGCATTTCAGTTGCAAGTTTTTTTGCTTAGGTATCTGTGGATATTTAATGCATTAAGTATCTCTGGAGCAGCAGAGATACTTAATGCATTAAATTACTCCCTAAGGTGTGGACCTGCCCTCTCTGGGTTTGGTGGTGGTGAGAAAGACCAGGTGGTCTTTGGTGGTCTTTGGAAAGACCAGGCTTTATTCTCCTGACCCATCTGCCTTGGGAAGTTTGCAGTCAATTTGGAACCTGTTCCACCCCGTGAGCAGCAACCACATCCATCTGTTTCATCATGTAAGGAGCAGAGACAGACACTGGGATGGGGATGGGTGACACAGCAGAGCGTTTTCCTGCGTGGATGGTCGGGATGAGGGGTTCACACAGACACACTGCAGTGACAGCAGCTCAAACCAACACTTCAGCCAGACAATTAGGGGACAAATGACATTTGCAACGTGGTTGGATAACTGCACATCGCACATACATGATGCAGAGATGGCTATGGAAAATACTCACTTTTTCACTTGATTCTGCTTCCTTTTGGCTTCTGCACCCCTTTGGTGCATAGCAGGGAAGTAGGTATTTGTGTTTAGTGGAAGAAATTACACTGACTAACAGACACAAGCATTTTACTCATAAATTTATCATAGACTATTGCTGAGGAGACTGAAAGACAGCCACTACAAATGGTGTGTTAAACATTTAATGAACCCAGGCTGAACTCCTGGCCCTGTTGAAGCCAATGGAAGTTTTGCATGTCAATCTTTTTTGGGGTGCAGTGAAGGTTTAGAGGGGGTGGCATTTTATGTGGGTTTCTGATTGTTTGTTAATCACTTAGTAGAAAATTAGAAATGATGCCTTAAATAGAGCATCTTTTTCCTCTGTGCAATTTCTTCACAGACATTGGAGTTCACCGTGAACAAAACCTGGTGTTCAACAGGGGCTGAGGAGGAGGTGCCAGACCTGGTTTCCAAATTAGTAGATGGTATTTCTAAAATGTGTATTAGTGCAGCACATCTGCGATGCTCTGCTAGAGAAGTACGTGCTGGTGTGTGTGTGCATCTTAGAACTTTCTAAAGTACAGAAGCTGTTCTCCTAAATCATGAGAGGAATAAAACAGGACTGTGGATTCCGTTTAAGGCTCTCACATAAAAACTGCTTCCAGCAATTTCCATTCCTGATGAGCTGGAAGTATTTGTGTGCAGTAAATATGGGCAGTAAACTAAATGCACTTGCCTGGGGACCAAATTCATGTACGTGAGCAACATGTGGGAATAAAATCCACTCTCGTAGGAGAGTGCTGTGGTTTACAGTGGTGTTCAGTCACTGTCTTTAGGAAACTAATGGAACCACCAAATGCTTGGTGGCTACTCCAAGGTATGTGTAAGGTTTAGTGTGGGGACATACGTCCTTCCTTTGACTGAAGGTGTAGAAATGAAAGCAATGAGATGTGCAAAGTCATGTATTCTGATCCAGACCAGGAGCAGAACCCCAGTGAGAGCTTAGGAATGGGATCTGAGATACTGGAAATGACACTACCGTGAACTGGTTGTTTCTTATTTTACATAAGCACCAAATGGGAATATTTTATATATGAATTGCAAATGAGTTTTTATGGCGTGACAATTGATGGCATGAATTAGAACCAAGATTTTAAACCAGCTTTAAAACACTTTCTGGTAACTGAACTGGAGGGGAAAAAAAATGCATTTTTGTTTAAATTTTCATGTCAAAGCATCTAAACCCCCAATATTTACCCCAGGCTATCTTCCCCCCTCAGTGAAGCAGCGGGATGCCACTGGCTCGGGATGGGTCACCCAGCGGGGCTGGGGACTCGCACAGCGCCCGCGGCCCCCTCAGAGCCCCGCGCTCCGCCCACCTGGGATGCCACAGTGAGGAGGGGCTTTTCTTCTGCAGACTCCTCCCTCGGAATCTCCTTCATCACCATGGCCACAGCCTTATCGGCCGCCCTAGCGCCTTTGCCCTACAACAGTGAAACCAACAATGGCGCCAAGTCAGCAGCGGGCTCCGACCGCCTCCCGCGCACGCGCTCCCGACCCGGCCCGGCGGGACGCCGGCCGTGCCTGCGCCTGGAAGCCAAGCTTGGTTGGAAGCAGAACACACACGCACACACACTGTTTAGAAATAGTAAAAATAATAATAATATAACAAGTGGTCCGTCAACCCAATGGTCAAGGAGGCAGTTGGGGTCTAGCCGTGGTCTGGTGGCTCGTTAGAGTTGCCTCAATGAAGTCAACAGGAATCCGGCCTATTTCCTGCTGGGCCAAGGCCTGCTGGAAGTTCCCCTGATCCCCAGAACAGTAAGGGTTGGAGGATCAGCCCCTTGGTTTAATTTTAGCTATCCAAAAGTTTATACCCAAAATACCTCTTTGTGGGCTTTTTGGGGTTTTCCTTAAAAATAGCGTCAAGCGGAGTTTTCAAATAAAGCACAGTTCCTTGTTGTTCACTGAGGCAAACTCTCCCTGAAATTTGAATGTATAATCTGGACCCACAGAGTTTATAGCTCTAGTAACATTTTAAAAAGCAATTTACATCATATAAACAGTCTGGGTTTTTGCTAACAGAACATACGGAGCCAAATTCTGCCATCGTAGGCATTGCTACAGCTCTCCCTAAAATGATCATTGTTGTAGAACTGACTGTAAGGATTTTTTTGGTTTTTAAACCTCACTTTTCTTAAACTTCTCTTCACACATTGTAAATATTCTGGATAAGGTTAAGATATTTTAACGTTGTTTAATATAAATTAGCCAAACAAAAATTGCACCAATATTATGTGCCGTGCTGTTTGATGCCATTCCTTTTGTTTAATGAGGGTCTTTATCATCTTGAATTCACATGGATTTCTGTATCTTGATCTTTGGTCTTATTTTGATCTCTGCCTCTTGCAAGTGACAGAGAAGGTTGGAGCTTACACATAAAGCATCACAGCAGAGCTGTATTATGCCAGTGACCCTGGGCAGGTCCTTATTATTATACTTTAAAAGCTCCCATTGATTTCCATGGAAGTTTTAGCTGTGCAAAGACTGCAGGATCTGGCTCCATAAAAGAAGTATTTTACTCTGGACTTAAATATATTTAAATCCTTAAAAGTCTATTAACAGAAGGGGTTCTTTGCTAAGACATCATATACAAGAATTATCTTCACTAGCAGTGTATTCTCTTTCAAGTAACCCCCCGCCCCTACTGCTTATACAGAACTACAGATTGTTTCAGGAACATTTCATCAACTGCAGGTAAAACCATTATTTACTGTAAACAGATTTTATTACTGATCAGGTCAATATTAGATTAGCTTGCTTGTGCAACACATCACAGATACCCTACAGAGAGTTCTTTGCATGCTGTAAGAAATTCTCAGAGCAGAAGTGTCATAAATGATAAGCATGCTGGATTTGTGATGCCTTTGATATCCAAAGAACTGCAAAGTCATTGTAAAATTAAATATATTATATTCAATGAGAATTACGTTTAATTGGTAAGCATATCAAAGGTTCTGGGCCAATTATGTGTTTGTTCATGATTCATATGACATATTCCAGGTCTATGAACTTGTTTCCAGTATGACACATGAGCTATCATTAGCTAGCACTAATAGCATGCTATTGGTCTTTATAAAATGTAGTCCTTTTGTGCTGAGTGCTAGAACAAAATCGTTTATCAGCTAGAAAGGATGCATTGGGAAGCATGCAGTGCTTTTTATTTCTTGCAGAGTAAAAACCCACCAAAGCAAAGGTCAGGTCACTTTTTTGAAGACAGAGCCACTTTTTCTTCAAGGTTTCACCTACTGCCTGAAAAGAGTCATGATACTCGTATTAGTGCCTGCTGTTCATCCTCCACACACGTAACTGCAAAGCCCTGGGAGTGGCTGACACCAAATATAAAATGTCTCACCAGTTTAAAGTGGCTGTGCTACAATGGAGAAAAGCAACCCAAAGGATACCTTTGTGTAATTTTTAATGAGCAGACTTTGTTTATTTGCTGGGCAAAGCAAGAGATTTGATGCTACCTTTTTTTTTTAAGTTAGACCTTAACTTTCCAAAAAGAAAAACACACTTTCCTATGTGTAAGTCAGGTTGACATTTCTGGCTGCTCAGCCTATGGTATATGAAACTAGAAGTTGGTAGCAGTTTCCTGGATACCAAAGAGAAAGCCAATGCAGTGGAATAGCTTAAATTGTCAGATTCCGCTGGAGAGGTACACAAGGGAGCAATTCACTGGAAAGTGCAGCTTTTTATTCTGTTGACTAGAAATTAATATTGTTGTCCTAGGTAAGGTAGGTAACCTTGAGAATTTTGGTCTCCCCTGTATTGACCACTATGTAGCCAATTCTTGCTTATGAAGCCATAAGAATTGGAGAGAAATAAAACCAGTTTTCTATGGTCAGGATAACCTTGTGACTGTTGTCAACTGCAGCTGAAATTAAAACCCACAGAATTATTACAATAACTGTTGAAGAATTATTATTTTTAAGGTGCTATTTACTTTGTCTTCTTCAATAATAAGTGTTTCTTAGCAAGGCAAAGTGCTATATAAATATACCTGGTACAGCAGTTTATTGCTCAAGCCCTGTAATTCTGTAACAGCTAATTTTACACATGCCAGGACTTCAAAACAAACAGTTTGTTGGTAGTGGAGGTTTGCAAGGTAATTTACTTTCTCATCTAAACCACAGTTTAACAATTTAGTAAATAAATTTCATCATTCCTTATTGGTTTGCAATATAGAAATGGAAAGAATTGTGATATAGAACATGACAACCCATGTGCAAATCATGACAAATGTGAACTGATGAAGGAAAAAATGAATTATTTGTTTTAATGGAACAGACTGCTTAAGAAAAACTGAGAAAGGTGCCAGTATTTTATTATTTGATACATTTAAGAAGTGCAACAGTTCCTTTAAGTAATATCTCCAAAGCAAAATGACTAGAGTTCAGAGTATTCCCCTGATGCTAAATATTTATAATAGCATTGAGTTCAAAACTTAATAACAGTTTCTCTAAGTTTATCCTTTGGGATCAGATAATGGGTAGTAATAGATATTTCCATAGGAGTATGCTGATTTAACAGGATTTTGTAAGGAAATACTTTTTTTTCTGCTGATGTTTCTGAATAGTTCCAAATTCAATTTTGTACAAGTCACACTATTTAGATGTGGTACTTAGTAATGAGTATTTAATTAAATTACTGTAAGAGCATATTAATGTAAATTTCTAGTGCTACATAAATCTCTTTTTTAAAATTTATTTTAATAAGTGATGCATATAGCTTTGTAACCATGCTCATCTGATAAATCTTTTAGCACTTGGGACCAACAGATCACCTTCAAGTCCTGATGGGCAGATCAGACTGAACACATAGTCACACTTGAAACATTATTATTTAGTGCAATACTATATAATTCTGTAATTACTTTCTTCATTACAGTGATTTGCAAATTTGTTCTTGCATATGAAAAGCCAGTGCTTTGTAAATGTTTAACGTTTTGACAACAGTGTTTAAACTCTAATGATTAATTGCAGAAATTCTTTATTGTCATCTATGCAACAAAAGGATTTTATCTAAAACTATTTCATAATTATAAGTTTGCTTTTGACAAATATTTAAGGTACTTGAGTCTCAAATTCACATTTCAGGAATATTTATAGCATCTATTCTTGTGAGAAAGTGAGCAGAAAGAAATGGAGCAATCAGATTTTCTCTTTTTTTAATATGTATACATGAAGGAAGTATTCCTTCATTACACAGACCTGTGCTGTTCCATTTATTTTTCAAAGATCCTACCAAGCTGTTTCAGCTTTAATTGACACACTACAATGCATCCCTGTTCACAGAAATCATCTCAACAGAGACATGTTTAAATTTAAGCTTCTGTTAAACAGAAGTTTTAAGACAACTTCCCTTACAAAGGAATTTGATAGATTAAAAAGTCATTGTCTGAGGGTGCTGGTACAGGTATGACAGGATTTCTGGTTTCATGGCCATGTCCCTTTCTAGCTGAGGAGAAACAGAATAACACCTTGCTGCATTTACAAATGCAATGCCAAAAAATATGGCCAATGTCCTGAACTTTCCCACTGGGCTATTGAATTGAGGTGTTTAAAAACAAAATAAAACCAAACCCCAGCAGTTTAGGACATCTTGAAGTTCTGATCTGCGCTTTAAATGTCTTTAGTAGTTTGGGAGGGCCCTTTTAAAGCAAACCTTATGAAAGATGAATTAGTGAGAACTTTAAGTTTTAGTAGCTGTTGTCCTCCTGCGCTGGGAGAAAGAACAGGGAGAGCTGCTGAACATGTTGAATTTGGGAGGCTTGGCTGCTCTCCAGATCCCCCAGCAGCTGATGTATTAGAGTACCAGCTAAGCAGCCTATTCCAAATGGCTTAATGCTCCACAAATCTTCCTGTTTTGTGTGACTTAAAAATAAAAATGAAGGTGAAAACTTGGCTTTATTTTTTTTAAATGATGCAGCACTAAGATTTTTACCTCTCAAAATGAGCACACAGAGCTATGCAATGGTACCATGGGAGTTCCAGCATCCACAATACAACTGTGAGCTCTTGATTTACACAGGATCTGTTTATGACTTCAAATTTTTCCCTTCTCAAGCTTTTATGTTCATGTTTTCTGCATAAGTCTTTCTTCTCATCTATGCTTTTCTACTTTTTTTTCTAGTGGTGTTACATCTTGCATTTTACATATAATTAAAAATAATGAGGAAACATATGGTGAGGCAGTTTTATGGACCAATACAAGATCGATATTTAAACAGAAAATTCTGTTTCATCAAAGCTCTTGGTAGTTTTTTTTTGCAAGCCTAATAAAGTCAGGTATAAATCTAAGATAAATAGGAACACAATTCCTTTAGGCAGTGCACAGTTGACCGTGGTGAGGAAATAAGAACAAGCTCTCAGTCCTGAACTGGAAGCAGCATTGCCAGGGTAAACCAGCTTCCAGAACCTGAGCTGCTACTTTGATATTGTATCTGCATAATTTGGAACCTCTTACCAAGCTCTCTGTTAGTGATTCTCCAAACTCTTTTGACTCGTGACCTTCAGTGTTTCATTCTTACAAGATTATGATGAAATACAGACAGACAGAGTTGGCTACAGACAAGGAGGCAGCTATAGGAAGACTTGCCCAAGAAGTAATGTACAGTAAAGCAGCTAAATCCATATTGGCTGAGTTCACAGTGCTCAACTCCTCTTTCATCCCTTTCCTCATCTTTTTATTCCTATGTTGATGGAATAACAGATTTCAGTGTTAATACAGGAAAACTTCACTGCATTCAAGAAAAATGGCAAAGAAAGGAACAAAAACTGATAAAAGGCAATCAGCATAAATATTCACATTTACCCTCTCTGGGTTGTGTCTTATATCCATTTAAATGTCGATAGGGTGGTTAAATTGCATTCCAGTTTGAGAAGCATTTGCATTGAAATGGCACTGCAAGGTTTTCTGTTTATTGACTCTCAGTAACTGTTCCATCACGTGTGCTCCCTTGAGAAGCTGTCTCAGTCTGAAGCCCATGGATTCATTCCCAAAGCCAAGTGGGGCAACTTCCAAAGCATCTCTGGTGGAAGCTCTGCAAGACCCATTTTGCTCTCAAGAACTTGTGCAAAGTTACTGTACTTAACACATCTGAACACTAATTATGATTGGAAATTAATAAACAATTCTGTCAAATCTAACTCATTCTCTATAAGCTAGTATGATTCCTGCAGGCTAAGAGAAAGATGTGAAATAAAGGTTTTTTTCTCTCTTAAGTCAAAGAGTTTTATCTGGATTATAATAGGGAGTGCACAGTTTGAGATAACAACAAGATAACAATACTGTAATGTTGGAATAACAATGATGATTTAGCTGTAAATAATAAATCCAGCTGGGAATATAGAGCAGGGTTGGTAAGGAGAAGGAGGTCTGGGACAGAACTAACTACTTCGAGGTTGTTTAAGGTTCTGATCCTTTTACAAATGAGTTATATAATTTATCTCCTTGTGATAGAAGGCTTGGCTGAGAGGTTTTGCAGTCTTTTCTCTCTTTGCAATTGTCATCTATTAATAAGACCATTGTGAATATGTAGAAACTATTTTTTAGCACTTATTTGATTGACTTCTTAATCATTTGGAATTGCATTACCGAAGGGATGAATCTTTTGAAGGCACAATGGTATATGGCTTCAAAAATCGTAGGGAATAGCTGCAGGATTCCTTTCATCTCTGCTTAGTCTATGTCAAGGAACTTTGTGAAATCATTGGGTTTAGCAACTGGCAATTTTAAATTTGTTTGGTAGTCTTCAGCAGAGAATTAATACTGAAGTACTTTCTCACCCATAATTTGAGTTCCTTTTATGTTGACTTCAGTCTCATGATCCCCAATCATTACATACACATAGCAACAGAATTACTTGCTATTATTTGCTATATTGCCATGATGATGCATGTGCTGAATTAGAATAAGAGATTCCTCAAGTGAAATTCCAGGAGATCAGAGCACTTTCAAAAGAAACAATTGTGACAAAAGTGCTGTCTGTTGTTTAAATGTTTATCACACACATGATGTGTAAATGATGGATTTTGTTTCCTCATTTCCTCCCAGCACACGATGTTCTTTGAAGTGGTAGGGGTTCCTCACCTCCTGCTACACAATTTTTATGGGTTTGTTTCATGAAACATTCAGAGAAATCCAACTAACTCTGTAGTCTGTTTAGGAAAAGCAAAGAAATAAACTGAGAAGTGGTGGTATTTTATGTGGAAAAATCAGCAGCTTATCAGTGAGCAGGAATACAGGATAGCCTTTGCAGGAAATGCAGAATGTAAAACATTGTTCCGAGTTAACTGGAACAGGCAAGATGTTACAAGGGCAGCTGTTTCTGAGCCTGTCTTTTAGAAACTTTTATAGGTGTAGGAATAGGGTAACCCTCAGTGAAATTAACAGCTGTTCTTATTTAACCTCAGATAATGGCTTGAGATACAAAGCTAGAGACAAGCATTTAACTTCTTGCATGCTTGTCACAAACGTTTATAGATGTTGGCAATCTTGCTTCTGACAGTTTTGCTTGGGTCTGCTTTTGTATTATCTTTGCTAACTCTGCCGCTGTGAGAGGTTTCTGTACTCCCAGTTGTGCTGTCCTAAGAGTCAAAATCTAATTTATTGATATTCATATAGCAAAGGCAATGTTGACCAGAGCAAAATGTGGAGTGAGCCATGGCATAGCATAAAAGTCATCTTTATTAAAAGAAAAAATCCCAGAAAAATTCAGCTGTTTCTAGAAGCTGTTGTGCCTTAACTACAGTATCTAAATTTTTAATAATAAAGTTACTCAATAATAAAATGCACATGGATGTGGCGCAGCCACAGTATTTTGGCTTCATGTAGAGGGTGATATTCAAGTATCTTGAAGCAGTCTGCCCTCAATTTCAGAGAAAAAGTGGGTGATGTCTGGGATGAGTTCAGTTCTGTGGGTTGGTTCTCTCTTTGATTACTTCTTCACTTGGGGCAAATGAAAAGTGTATAATGATACTTTATATGTAAAATCCAACAGGAAATATAACTGTGTTTAGAATATGATGCAAGCTATTTTTAAAAGAAAGTTATGCAGGTTCTGATGTTTAAATAGTATAATCTGTGCTCTGCTAGCCTCGAATATAGAAGAAAGATGCATTTTTCCAATATTTGCAGACATTGTTGTTTTTGTTCCAGATATCATTATTAAATCCTGCACTTTACTGCTGTACAACTGTGTAGCCAGAAAAGGAATTAGGTCCCATTAGCCCCATATTTTTGTTAATGTAGAAGTTTTCTAGAATGGGCAGACACTCATCAGACATTTAGAACGAGAAAAAGACAGGCAAAGGAATGAACACAATTTAAAAGATAAAGAAATCTCGGACAGAGCCAGAAAAAATATTTGAATGCATAATAACCTGATCATATCCAAAAGATATTCTATGAGAGTTTTAAGATCATTTTTCAGTCCTGAAACTGTGGTTTTTGCACAGAAAGGAACTGGTACTTTACAGAATATAACAGAAATGTGTATCAAAACTGTTGGAGGGGCATAACGGTTGCCTGTTGTTTTCTCTTGTTTTACATTACCAGATTAAGAGTCCAAATTGTTTATTTTCATAGCCAAGGTTTTGCTCTTTTATTGAAAGTCCTTAAGGAAGGTATTGTTAGCAAAGATGGAATTATGTTGAATGAGAGTGACTGTTCAGATGATCTGTTATTTCAGAATCAGATAAAATTCTGCATACTGTTTTGAAAAATGAGATATGTATTTAAATAAATGAATTGGTATATGTCTCTACTAGGTACCTAATCTCGGAACCATTTAAAAATTGTAATAGTTCTTAAATTACTTATTTTGATTGTTCTGGTTTCGTTTATGAAGGATGACAGCACGGGCACTGAAGACAGTTTGTAATGCATTGTCACCACTATTAACTCCTATTGAAGATTAGGATGAAAATCTCAGGATTTGAGTTCTATAAATATGAGGTAAACATTATGTGATCAAAATTCCTGTCCTGAGTTTAATGTTTTCATACAGAAAAACATTTCTATCATGGTTTGTGTATAACCATACAAGATTTAATTCTGTTTAGGATTTTTGGTTTTCTTTGGCTCAAAGGCTATTAAAGACAATGAAAGTTTTTATCAACATGAAATGCTAAAATATATTTAATCCCAACATAACAATAGATGTGATTCCACCATGTAAAAGGATAGAAAGATGATGAGGCAGAGAATTAATGGAACAAAAAAGTAACAAAGGGTAGCTGGAAATTTGTGATTTGGTTTGTTTTGAAGCAGATTGATGTTACTTTCTCATCATCTGTGATCAGACCCATACATATTTAATAAAGAAAACATATCCCACTGGGTGGCAGGTTTGATAACAGATCAGGATAGTTTATGATTGAAAAATGCTTTTAAGACTTATTTCCTTGACCTACATGAGCTCTCTCCAGCCATGGTTCTAAATGCTGCCAGGATAAATTTAGCCCTTCCTATAATACAAACATTTGATTCCCACCATAATATAAACTCTTGATACCCTTGAATTTATGATGTAATTTTTTTGCTACAACCTTAAGATTTGAGTCCTTTCTAGAGTGAATGGTGTCAAAGTAGAACTCTTTTAGCACTTTGGTCATAAAGGGTCTTTATGCTGTATCCTTGACCCAAAATTCATTGAGTCTCTTGTGCTGCGTGTTCTTGCAACAAAGGGTTCAGAATCTGAGTGTACTTACTTCCAGAATAAAACCCTATTTTTGACCTGTATAGTAGACTATATTTACCCCCTTATGTTTATTCCCTAAAAAGAGTAAATTATCACTGATCAGGCAATGGCAACAGTAGATGAGGAATTGGAATAACAGTGTGGCTGCAAAATAAGTTCATGTCCCTGACCTAGACACAACCTCTGCATGCACTTTCAGCTATGGAATGATCTCATCTCAAGTACCAAAGTATGTTAATGCTGCAAAAGCAGCATTAACAGCATCATATAAAAGCAGCATTAGCAGCATCATATAAACCCATTTAGAGAGGATTATGCTACTGTCCTTTCATTTACACAGTTTGGAAACCTTCAGGGAGAAATTCTTAAAATTAAGGTGGTATGAATGTGCTCTTAAAATATGTTCCTAATTCTCTGGTGTGTACGGTTAGTGTGGAGAATGGACTTTTCTACTCCAATATTGCAAATACATTGTAATTACAAACATGGAAATGAAAAAAAATAGGTGCATTAGTAGGTAATTACTTCTAGACTTAATCATTAGTTCAGCTGCCTTGGAAAATTAAAAGTGTATTCTAAGCAAAGAATCATAGAATTATTTGAGTTGGAAGGGATCTTAAAGACCATCTAACTCTAATTCCCTGCCATGGGCAGGGACACCTTCTACTTGATCAGGTTGCTCAGAGTCCCATCTGGCCTGGTCATCTATCTTTACTGTTTAAGATAATATTTTAGCATAATGGGCCATATCAGTTACATTTGTATAGCTCTTTTGTGTATGTTTGCAAGTATTCTGTACTCTTTTTGCTTTGGTGGATTTAATTTCATTTTCATATAATTGAAGTAATTAGCAGCTGGCCTGCTCTATGAGGAGCTGAAAGAAATATCTCTATTTCTGATAGCCAGCACATCACTGATACCAGATATTCTCTGTACTGTTCTGCTTGAATGGGCATTCACGCTCTCCTATAGAAATTGTTTTACCTGTTTTATTTATTTTTGCATAATTATATAATAAAAACTATCTATTAAAGAAGAAAAGAAAATTATGTACTTATTCACTTTATGCACACTTTTAAAATGTGTGCTTTAAGAGTGTATAATGCTTATAAATGTTGATGTATAATGTTTTGCCATCCACTTGTGCTTAGGTTGGCAGATTCCTTATTAGGGAAGCAAGTTCTCTGTTTTTGTTTCTGTAATTCAACAGTATCACAAAATTCAGTAGTTAACTATCAGTTTGAGGATGCCTGCAGTGTAATTAAAAAGGTGATGAGTCCACACTTTTTACAGCAACTTAGTTTGGCTGGTAGTGTAGCAATTTTGTTTAATAAAAACTCTGTGGGTATCTACAACAGGATATCTGTGACCAAGCAGTAAAAGCAGCTGGTAACAGCAAATGGCTCTTATGGAGAAATTCTTAATTCTCAAAACATCCTAATTAAGATTTCATATGCAAAAAAATTTGCTAAATCATCAGTTATATTTACCAAGAAGCTTCCATTCTGATTACTTTCTTGGGATGTAAATGATGCTACTTGTATTTCAAAACGGTTCTGGCAGATACAAAACCCCTTGGAGGTACAGTTGCTCCAGTTTTAATGGATTGTGCCTCTTCAGCTGGGATGTCAAATCTAGCACCAGCCTGTCCTGTGTAGTTAAAGCTAAATGAAATCTCCCCTGCACCCCAGGGCACAGTAACCTGAGGCTGTGGAGGTTAAGCGGCCTGACAATAGCACGGCAGCTATTGTCAGAAATATTTCTCCTCAGAGGTTCCACAAAAAAAATAAATCTGCCTCAATTGTGCAGTGCAGTCCTTTACTCTGCTGGTGTCTCCTTCCACAAGATCACATTCATTTACCGCAGACTGTTCTTAAACATCAAAATTGATCTTGCTCAAGTGAAAGAGCAGGGGTGAGTTAACCATCCTCTGAATGGCTTGCAGGCAGCCTCAATAAATGTGCTTTTTCTCAGAGAATCAGCAGGATTGTAGCTGAGGGAGAGGGGTGCAGCAGCTCACTCGTGTCTCATTGTACACAGGACTAGCCCAGGGTGTGGCTGACAAACACCTGGAGAGGGGTCAGGTATTTCTGGCACCCCAGGGTGGGTGAGGTGGGAGTTAGCCTGGGTGTAGAGAATAAATTGTGGAGTTTCAAACATACATATTTCTATCATGTATGTTTATCTCTCTCTCTACCTCTTTATATATATCTATATCTTTATGTTCTACTCACTGAGTAGAGCAACTGAGCCAGCACAGGGAAAGAAAGGTTGGTTTGCTATTGTAGTGCTGCAGTAATTCACTATCCTGTCTCTTTTTGTATTTAGAAACAGAGTGGCCTTAGACAGCTTCTCTAATGACAGTGCTATGACTGACTGAAATCAGTCTATCAGTCAGCACTCTGGATTTTGTATTCACTGAAACACTTTGCTGCTTCATTTTGCCCCGAAAATCTTGTAAATAAGGAAGATTTATCCCAACTTCACTCTTCCCCATTAAGCGTGAGACACATCATATTAATGCAACCGCAGTGAAATGATATGAAAGATGGCATTGTCAGCTCAGATCGCTAAAAATTACTTCAATAAATACACAGGCATATGCTTAGACTGGCAAGGAGTGGAAGTTTTTTTCAGCCCAGAGAGCAGGAACATAATTGAGGAATAAAAGAAGCAGCCGCAGATGGTGATAGCAGTGAGAGGCCCAGTGACATGTGCTTCAACTCCAAGTTTGCTACAGGGGAGTTACTGAGGTAGGATAACACACCAGAGCTACTGCCAGAATCTCAGGCTCCAAGAAACATGCTTATTAGCTAATTAGAGCTGCATATTCATAAGGAGAGTGAATTGTGTCTCTCCTTCCTATGGGGAGGTGCTCACGAGTTGAAAAGCAAAGTGAGAAATGTGTTTGTCCCAAGAGATCAGTGCCAGAGAGGATCCAGCAGAGATGAGGCAATGAGGATTTCCAAGGGTGAGGCAACCTGTGGTACTGGCACTGTGTAGGCACTGCCTGGTCAGGGGGAAGCAGAATTACCTATAATTATGTCAATTGCCCAGTAGGATCGGAAAATACCGGTGCTTCCCTGGAAGGGAGGGACGCTGTCCCCCGGGTCACAAGGTGGCCTTGTTTGAAACCCTGCCAAGCTGTGGTTGGTCTAAAAGCTGAACTAAGAGTGTCCACAGCAAGACCAGGATTTTTTTTTCTCCTCCTGTTCACACCTTAACATGAAGTGCCTGTGGAGTTATTGGCAACCCAAAAAAATTCAAGCAACAGATTCGTGGTCAGTGAAGTGGAAAGGATAGCTTGGAGCAGTTTTTACACACTCCTTTCTGAATTGCACTGTCCAGTCATCAGCTACACTTGAGTTTTTACACACATTTTGCCTCATTTCATTAATAAAATAAGTTTTTTTTAGCCAGTAACAGCACCAATGGTTGAAGAGAGTTTGGCAACAGTAGACTGAGAACTTTTACTACATGAAAGACCATCTCTTTTCAAACGTTACTGTGTTATCCTGGAAGTGTTGAAAAAACCCCCTCTCTTTTCCATGCTCCTGTTCCCTGAATAGCAGAGGAATAACTCCTCATATACCTGCTGAGGTTGTTTGTATTTTCTCCAAAGCATATTTTTTGGTGGTTAAATGCTGACATTTGATTTCTCTGTTGTCTGTGATAATATAGTTCAATTGTGTATTACTTCCATATACAGGCTCTAATTTTTTTTTTCACTCTGTAAATATCCTTACATTACCAATGGCTGTGAGCTTTTAGAAACTCTCCTACAGGTCTGCTTGCAAATGTAAAAATGTGCACATTCCACATATTCCAAGATATATTCCAAGCTAGCTGGAAATTAATTGTTAATTAAAACAAAGCAGATTCTGTGCAAATGTGAGCTCTTTGAGAGTAAATACAGACAAGAGACACACACAATGAATGCATCAAGCACTTGCATTTTGTGACTAAATTTGAAATTTCAGTCTGAATTTTCCTGATTTATTTATGAACCAAAAGCTCTGTGCACAATTGGTTTTCTGTACACAAGAGCAGGATCAAGAACAAAAGATGGGTTTTTGTTTGTCTTGTAGCTGCCTAATTTAGAGCCCCTATTACCGAGCATGACTTGTTTATGACTATATCAAGCCAGCCATTTAACTCTAATGAGGAGTATTACATATATCACCAGATCAGCAAATTATAGATGACATTTTAAATTGTTACAAATACTGTGGGAGCCACAAGAAGGAGGACATTCTTCCCAAGGTTTTTTTGTACCATTGAGAAAGTGGCTTTAAATTTCTGGGCTGTGTGATACCATGTGATAAGGTAATTCTTAGTAATTCCTAGCTTTTGGGGTTATGATATGCCTTGTGCTCACCTTAGCTGGCCTCATACATAACAGATAGAAAAAGGCCTGTCTTTGTTTTGTACATCATTTGTATCTGGCAGGGAATATCCTCTAAGACATATATATATACATATATATAAATTGTGGAATTTGTATTATTCTGCTTGTGAAGTGCTCTAGTGCTGCTCTTAAGTCAGAGGAGCATCTTTGCTGATTCTCTGATCTTTCAGCTTGGAGAAAACCAAGATGGAGACATGGATTTGCTCCCTCCACCTTCCTCATGAGACACATCCCCAAAAACCATTCTGCTGTTCACATCAACGTGCCAGCACTTCACTTCTCCACTGGGTGCTGAATACTCCCACGAGCAGGGATTTCAGCAGCCTGGAGAAAGGATCTCAACTGGTCTGAAGGGGAATGTTTTATTTTGGGAAACTGCTACCTTTCCTCTCCTGGGTTCACACTTCAGGTGTCATGATGTGCTGAGAGCATTTCATGAATTTTCAGTTTGCATCTCCCTTCAGTGTCCTTAGGATTCTCTGCTGGACGTCCTCTTTTTTTTTTTTTTTTTTTTTTTTTTGGTACTTTTCTATTCTTTACAGTGCAGCCCAAAAGGCAGCAGAGCACCTGATATCACAGTAGTGTTCTATTGGATGTAGTACTTGAACTCCAGATAATCACTTGCTGTCTGCTTCAAGTATGATTTCTATAAATCCTCCTAGGAAATAATCTATAAAATAGCAATGAAGGCTAGTTTTTGATCCTTACTTTTACTTTGCAGTAAATCTATCAACACTTGAAATTCATCCTCTGAGAATTACATGTTCAGTGAGTCAGAAATGCTGTTACAGAACTAAAATTAGATATTTCTGTTTCACTTTGTGACTACCAGGATGTTTGCCCTGATGTGTATTGCCCTCTATTCTGTTTCTTATACAGAATATCATACCTAGAAACAATAGGTACCCTTTGTATAGGGGAATGGGAAATATTCTCTATTGAAACTGCTGAGCTGAAGTAACACTGTGGACTAATAAACCTCAGCTATGGCCTCTTAGGGACACATAGCTTGTTGCAGTAGCTATTGTAGAGTGTTGACATTTCTCCCACCATGTTTATATATTGATTTAATATCATTATTTAGAAAAATATATGAGAATGGTCTGGAATAACGATCACCTTCCAAGATGTTCTGAATAAAGCAGTGTTAAAACATAGATCTATCAGTAAAACTGCTGGAACTTCTGCTCATTTGGCACCAGCACCAGTGTAAATGCTATGACAATACCCTTGTAAATGTTCCTATCCAGACTGCATCTGCCTGTTCTGGCTTATGAGTCTTTGGCTCATTGTCTGACTGGAAAAATCTCAACAAAAAATTTGTTTCTTTGACCCAGAACTAAAGTGACTATTGATGCAATGCAAAATTATGAAAGTAGTTAGCTTTGAATCAAATGGGATGTTTTACTAAGTCCAAGTTTCCTATTACAGAGGTGACAGAAAAATATATAGCTCAGAAAGAAATCAGTAACTGAACATTTGGAACTGATATCTCAAAATATTTTCCACAGAATACTGTCACCAAGAGCTGGAAACATTATAAACCTAATATGTGCTATATTTTTCTTGAAAAATCTATGGACATCAAATGTTTATTGAAATTCTATGCAATTCTGAGTCATGCTGAACAAGCCCTCTCAGTGAAAAGAAATAAAGACATTTAAAACCAACTACTTATATATATTCACCCAAAAGGACTTCCTTGGTTTGTTGGGTTTTTTTAAACAATGTTAGTTCAGTGTTTGCTGCATTAGATGAATCTTTCCTCCTTTGTTTGGCTTGCTGCTTCTATGGATGACTTCCAAACGAAAAAACTTGTATCTCCTTTCTCAGTTGTTCATTTTGTAAAAACGACCTAATGTTGGCAGCAAGTGGAATAAAACCAGCAGGACTAGAGGGACATAGAGGAATTTCTGAATTTCATGGCAATGTTCAGAGCTCAACAGGAAATCTTTGCAATGCAGTTGTCATCTCTACTGTAAAACAGAACAACTTTTGAGAGCTTGATGTTTTTCTCCCTGGGGTCCTGATGGGGGATGGATGTGAGGAAACACATCTATAAAGGACTATTAACTTCTTGAAAGTCATTCAGAATTGTGAAGGCCAGAGCCAATACAGCAACATACTGGCTAAGAAGAATCCAGTGAGAAAGACAAATTGAAAGAAATCAAAGAATGTGGCACAGAGTAATGAATAAGCACACCTGTCCCTCATCACTTTAAAGAGAAGGTATTTTCCATAGTCTTTTATTTTTTAAATTAATTTCAGCTATTAGTGTGAAATCAAAGAGTAGACTCTCCTTTTTGCAATAACTGTGTCTGTAGTCTTCCACTTCTTTCATGTATAAAATGATTGAAATAGGAGTGAAGAGCCACAAGCATCATAGAGATCCTTTGTCTCATCTAGGATGCTGGGAAATTATGATGCAAAATAAGCTATAGAAAAATAATAGCATCCAGAAACAGAAATCCAGAGCAGTAGCTGTTGTTCTCTAGCAGTCCAGTTATCAGTTAGCAATTATCAAAATGGCTAGAAGCCAGTTTATAATATTTCAGATTCTCCTATTGTGAGGTTTTATACTGCTGCCTATCTACAGCTGGTACTGCTGTATTACAAGCCCCTGAGAACATGAATATGGTGTGTTCTGTATTTCCTAAGTCTGAGTAATGCAATTACCAAACCAGAAACTATACCCTGGATTGCAATTGCAGTTCCATGTGACTCTCGTATGAAGATAAAAGCTTGTCTAGGATATAACAGCCTATTTTGATGTGTATAAGGACTAAACCTCATACATTTAAACCCTAAATATAACTCCCTGTCTGCAGTTAGGGGTGGGACACAGGCCAGCCTTGTTATCTGCCCCAGAGCATTAACCTGCAGGCATTTAGACTGTAAGACTTTAAATGCTCCCAATCCCATTGCCTCCTCCGGCTATAAGGGGTGCTCAGTAAATCCCCTAAACAGGAATTACATTTAGCAAAATAAGTCCTCCTTCTCCTGTTTTAATCAGTTGAGTTCCTGAATTAGTGGGAGCATTCAGAATGCATTAAAAATAAATATCAGAAAGCAGCCTGAAGTTTGTATTCAGTCAGCACAAACCCGTTTGTGACTGTAATTTCCAACTTTAGGCTTTGCTTGGTTCTCAGTGGCAAATGAAGCTCATAATTGTATTGTGAATGATGAGGAAATATGATAATGGAACATCTGGAATATTTAGGACTGGGAGAGCCTGGAGGTAGTCCCAGTCAGTGTGCACAGCTGCAGCAAGCCAGAGCTCCTGGGTGGTAAATACTCCTTATCAGTTCTTTGTACAAGTTAAAAAAAAAAAAGAGTTGTTGATGAAGTTCACAATCCTATTATCAGTTTCACCACATCTCCCTGCTCCAAATCCCATCAGGGATTGTGTATACTTACAGAGAAGTACTTGTCTCCTGGTTTCAGGAGAAGAGAGAGAGCTCTTGTGAAAACTGCCAATGTCAGACAGAGGAAGAGAGAACAGAGATAATGAAAAATGTCAGAATAAAGAGAAGGAGAAGACTCATGAAGTATGTCATGTCAAAGGTGTTTGACATGATGAAGTGAGATAACAAGCCCACACCACACACTGAAAGTTTCTCTGCTTATATACTCACATATCTGCAGCACAATTTTACTGTTTTTTAATGCATTTTTCATAGAACAGTTGGGGTTGGAAGGGACCTTAAGGATTATCTAATTCCAGCCCTTCTGCCATGAGCCAGCATGCCACCCACTAGCTCAGGTTGCCCAGGGTCCCATCCAGCCTGGCCTTCAACACTTGCAAGGATGGATGGAGCATCCACAGCTTCTCTGGGCAGCCGGTGTCTCACCGCCCTCTGAGCAAATTTCCAGCACTCCCAAGTCCTCTCTGAAGGGCTGTTCTCAATGTTTGTGATTAAAGGCTCAAAGGGAAAAAGTTTCCCCATGGACTTTGTCAGTTGAAAGTTTCTGAAGAGTCTGCCACAGAATTTGTGGCATAGAGTTTGAAGGGCATTGGGAGCAATCAAGAACCCCCAACAGGTGAAGGTCAGCAAATGTAGCTGTGTTATAAGGAACTCACCATGGCAGTGCCCTTTTACTTTCATTTACAGTCATGGGTAATGATTAAAACCTGTGGATTTCAGAAGAATTCCACTCAAGTTAGGGCAGTCTCACAGCAGCTGTGAAATTGGAATACCAGCACATTTCTCTAACTTAGCACCTTCCACTTGCAACTGGCCTTATGGACTCACTTTGAGGGAAGGTGAAATAGAGCTGGCTGGCTTTGGACTTGTTCTGTGTGTGGTTGCACCTTCCTCTGTTTCTCTGGTGTGATCTGTTTTGTAAGAATGTATTATTAATCATGAATAGTTCTGTTGAGAAGGTAATTGACATATGCTTGTGCAATCTCTATTTTGTCTCCTAGTCTATGTGTTGTCTTTTTCAGTCTTTCTTATGTTATTTTTGTATTTTTGTATTTTCAGGGAGGTAAATCTCCTGTGTTTGGCAGTCTTGAGACGTATGCAAGTATATGCAGTCATGGTCCTTCAGGACCTTGTCACAAGGGAGCAGGGATGGTGTTTGTTCACAAGCATCCAAGAATTACAATAGTTAAAGGTGCCTTTGCAAGTTCTCCTATTAGCTCATTCTCAATTAAGTTTGCTGTGATTTGTTAAAGCTCAAAAACCTCCTGTGTCCAGCCTTTGGCAGTTTCTGGACTACAAATGAACCTGAACTTCTACAGTGATAAAGTTCAGATTGGTAGCAAGCAGTGAAAACTGATTGTCCTAAATTCCAGAGCTGTATAGCACAAATATGGCCTGCACTAATCCTATAGCTCTGCATCTCCATGCACTGCACGTGGTAAGAAAATATTGTCTCCAGCTGCTGCCTGCAAAAGACTTTCTATTCTGAGGCATAACATTTCTCTGTAGGGATACATTAGCTGAATTTATATATATAGCCTGTCAGAAGTCATAATCTAGAGAATTAAGCTTTTAAACATTTGTGAACTACCTTGTATAATGAACTTCTTATCCTGCTTAAATTATTGAAAAGACTCAGTGAAGTAAGACACTTAATTTTTGTAGAGTAAAATCTTTTTAAAAGACCAGTAAGGGAGAAAATTCAACATCTGCAGAAACACAAATGTCAGATTTTCAAAGCTTCTAACTATTGCACAACTGTATATCAAAAACGTGCAAACATTTGCAATAAATCACATTATCCTTTGTGCTTTCCTAAATGTATACAAAGATGTAAATAAGTACATACAGTTGAAAACTTCAACTGAAAATTCCATTATTTGCAAAATTTTGCGGGATTCGTGCTGCCATGTTGTTTTACCCATTGCATGTGTAAATATCAGAGACAAATTGCACAGGGCCACCTCTCTTCTTGAGACTAAAGGTCTGCCACATAATCAAACACAGCAGTAAAAAATCCAGTAAAAACAGGAATTGAATTATTAACCTCTAGAGTTCTAAATCAGCCTTAAAAGTAGTCTGTGGAAGATTAGTCTCCACATTCCTCCTCTTACAGTAGGTTTCCAGCTCTCAGTGTGCAGTCTGGCAGCAGTAAGTGCACTATGGTTGGGAGCAGCTGTTCATGATGGTATCCAGCAGCTGAAAAAAACCTACTGAGAATGCCAAAAACCAAAGTTTTAAAATCTACTCTAGAAACATCCCTCCAACCCCCTTTCCCTAAAGGACAACTTATTCACAAAAGTTAAAGTTAATTTTGGATGAAAAAATCATAAATTAAAATGTAGAGAGTTTCCTGCTTGTTTTGGGGTTGGTTTCCCCATCTCCTCCCCCTTTTTTCTCCTATCTTTATCTTTGCACCTTCTGAAACTAATCAGATGTCTTGGCACACCAGATTGTGTGGTTCCTCAGCCTTACATATGTTATAAATTCAGGATCCTCTTTCTGAAAGGCTGGGGTGTGATGGGATGTCTCCTGAGAGCCTGCCACACCTGGAAGGCCAGGTGCATCCTTCCTCCTAATTCTCTCTTGGTAATTTTTCAATATGCCTTTCTTGGAGCTGGTTGCTCTCAGGTGTCAGATATAACTTTGTCAGGAAAATGTGCTTTTGTTGCAGTGTCTTTTAGACCAGTTTGGAGTACTTGTGATTCTATATCCTCCTCTTGGAAAATGTAGGTGGACTTTGACATCCTTATAGAAGCCAGAATTGTTGATGGATGTGTTGAAGTTTCTCGTGGGTGTTTGCAGCCCTGGTGTAAAAGAGTGACACTGAATGTCAACTGTGTGCTGTCCCCAAGCCACCCTGCCACTGCTACCACTGCCCAGTGTGGATTCTGGGAATGGCTGCAGCCTTGTCTTCTATATCCCCTTCCTGGGAGGTGACTTGGGAAAACTCCAGGTACCAGTGCAAGCAAGAGGAGCACAAATAATCTGCTTCTTTTTACTCTCCTCCTGTCCAAACCCACTTTATGTAACTCTTGCCTGCCTGCTAACGCTGTGATCAGGCACTGTGGTCAGTGGCAGTAAGAGGCACCGCAGCACTGGGCAACCACACACAGAATTGAGTCATTGTGATGCCTCAAGTTGTAGCTTTCATGTTTTTCAGATTCTGTGCTGCTAGGGGTGCAGTTCTGAGCCTCGTATTAAGTGGCAGTCAGCTCTTCACAGCATAGGGAGACAAAACAAATGCTTTTCCTGCTGAAGACCAAGGACAACTTTCAGGCCCAAAAGCACAAACAAGGGTGGGCTGGAGGGAGGAACAAGAAGGATGCGACCTCACAACCTGAAGTTGTAATTGGACAATTAAATCCCAATATGAAAATGGACCAAAACTTATAAAAGTGTAAGGCCTAATGATCAGTCAGCCATTTTATGACCATTTTGGGTCCACCCTGGATGTAGCCCTGGTCAGGCTCTTGTCCTTGCCAAGGTGTACCCTAAAAGCCTTTCAATAAATGTCTACTTTATTCACTAGCTCTCTCCAGTCTGGTTCTGGTCAGCCTTCCCAAGGCATCAGTTGGAAGAGCTCCTTTTAAGACTATTGGCTCCTCTGATTTCCTCAAGAGCTTTTTCAAAGGAGTTACTAAATCTCCTTTGCCCTAGGGAGCACTTTGGTGCTCAGATGCACGTTAAGAGTTTCATCTTTTTCAGTGTTTGCCCTTGATGTGAATCCACAGAAAACACAGCTGAAGAGGTGGCCCAGAGAGCTCTGTCAGGGTGCAGCTTTCCATTGGGTTCCCTCTGAGAGTGTTTATAACCAATATTGCTGCTGGTGTGATAGTCATGGTTTGTAGACACAAAAAATTCTTGTGGTTAACTCAAGTGCTGTACTCTGATCCTAATCTCTCTTTTGAGTCTGGTTTAATTCATTTGCACTAGAGGTAATAGATGACTTTTACCAGATCTATACTTGACTATAACTGCCACTGGATCTTTGCATTTTGCTTATTGGTTTCATAGTATTTAATTGAATACATGTCATGGTATGCTCTTAGCTATTGCAAAATTGTTGCAGTAAATGATGGCTCTATGTATTTTTCAAAATCATCTTGTCCATTTCTTTTTATTTTGACTTGGCTATATTTCTGTCATAAAAATATTTTTTAAATGGTATTTTTTATAGAGCACTAATGAAATCTGCAGGCAGCACCAGAAAACCCGTTGATCTCTTGTCAGTGGGTCCCACAATACTGGCTGATTATAATTTTCTTTTTATGTCAGAGAACGTATTTCAGTGGAAGCACTCCAAACTTAAACTAACTTGAGAGTTTTAATTAGATGTCATTTGCATTTGGCTGCTGCTGTCTGTGTGGGGAAGAGTGGGATGACACAGCTTCTTGATTCCTTTAGCTGTGCTGTGGTGTCGCTGAATGAAGCTTCCTTTTTGCCTACTGTAGGAAGGAAGACAAAGCAAAATACTTGTTCTTTTATTGTGACTGTTCATTCCTGCTGTCAGTGGGATACGTGGGACTTGCATCACGTGAGAGGCAGGAAATTATTCATATTTAGGAAGAATATTGTTAATACTTATCCCAGGAGCCTGAATGCATTTCCCAGATAAAGCCTATGATTAGATCAGTCACCAGATATCAAAAATACAAGGGTTGTCAATGCTTTTTTGCACTTGTTATGAATTCAAATAATTTCTATGTCCTATAAGGGATATTATCATATGTGACTCTGTATAAGATTATCTCCTGCAGATTTATAGATTCTTTGTATGACATAAATAAAAATACATTCTTTGGTGGGGCTAAGGGGTTTGTACTAGGTGATCTCAAATGAAATTATTCTATGATTCTATTCCCTTATCCTGAATTTAATCTTTGTATCCTTTTCAGTGAAGAACTTTTGTATTTTAATGGTAGGCCCAAGGTGAGAGCCACCCATGGTGTGTCACTCTGTACCTGGGTGGGAACTGAAAGACAGTGTTTACCAAGGTGCCTGAGGTTCCTGTTCTGCAGATGCCATCTGGAAAATCACTTTATTACAAATAGTGAGGGTATTTAATCTCCAGTGTGTCATATAAAGTATGCAGTGTGTGATAATCCTCAAGACACTTGCTGCAGCACATGGGTCCTGACTCAGGGAAAAGCAGCTGTGAAGGAATGTGAATGAGCTGGGAATTTGAAAACATTCAAACTGATAGAGTGAGTAATTACTTATCTGGAAGGAAGGATATGAAACCCCATCCCTGTGAGTGCAAAAACCGAGTCTGCTCAGCACAGGGAGGGGCAGGGCCCAGCAGGATGTCAGGGTTTCCCCTCTTCTTGCTCACCCTCCTGCTCTGGCCAGGGCTCTGTTAGTGCAGAGCAGGAAAGGGTCCCCCAGGATGGCCCTCCCGGAATGTTCTCATTGCAGATGGCCCAGCATGGCTGGATCAGCTCCTCTTCCTGCCTCTGACACTTTGATTAATTTTTGCAAGGATGTTCTCCAGCCTCTAAGCTGATGATTTAAGATTAGCCTGGATCAAAGAAACAAAAGTCTCTGCTGCATTTCAAGACTGATAGATAGGAGCAGTCCTCTGGTGCAGAGAATAGGGCATTTTCTGAGGAAAGAAATGTTGTGTTCTGTGCTTGTTATACAAGGCAATGATTTTTATAATTATAAACTGTTTGTTTCAATATGAAGAGAAAATGACTCTGTTTAATACTTGCTTTCCACTGATATTCTCATTAGGAGAGGGATATCACCCTCTAAAGGGTAAAAAATGTCAGAATAATGAGGAATATGCTCAACAGACAATGGGAGCTTTTTGCTGGCAAGGTGCTAACTGGTGAAAATGTAAATGCCTGACCTTTAGATTTCTGTTGGGAGTTTTGAATGTGTCTTTGTTTTGAAAATTGAAATTGTTACACATTTTTTGATGGAACTGATGAACTATAATGGCTGTAGAGACAAAAGCATGAAATCTGTGAAGAAAGGTGCAAATTAGGCCGCTGAAGAAAAACATTTGGTTTCTCTGTTTTGTCAGAAGATTATAAACAAGAAATAATCATAAATGGTATTGGTCCCTCTCCAATAATTTAATTTTACTGGTCTTTCAAAAGCTGTATTAAAGCTTCAGTTGTTATCCACCCATCAGAAACATTTAAAAGTGCAGGTAAATTCTGAAATCTTCCTCTAAAATAACTGAACCCTACAGAATTGTTAACTATGTTCAGAAGGATGATTCTACTGGAGATTATTGTCTCCTAGGAGATAATGATCACCTTCATTTTCACGCTTCTAGAAAATTCTCAGTACCTTACAGAATCACTGAACTAAGAAATTAATTTCTATTGCTTGTATGAACAATAACATCTCCAGACTCACTGTTTTCAAGTAGCCCGTTGAGTACTGATGTCTACATCAATTTGATTTTTCACATATAAAGTTCTAACAAGAAAAATGGCCACATGCTTCCAGTTCATGTTTTTGTTTTCTTCTTGTGTTGCAGTTGATTTAGACCATAAATTCTTCATTTTCGTGCACATCATTTGGTGTAAGTTATCACAGAAATATTGTAGCAGATCCATGCTCACCAAATTTCCTTGCTGTTACAAGAATCCACTTAGATCCTGTGTACCTGGAGCAGTCAGGCTCTGTCTCTTCTCTTAAATATCATGTTCTTTCCACTCATATTAACTGTGAAATAGGCACTGGCCCCTCTTTGCATCCTAGCTTGAAATCCGTGATGAGGCATAACATAAACCAACCAAATCTCAATGTTAGGCTGCAAATTTTGGATAATCTTTTGACTTAGTGGTGTGTCACTCACAACATCATTGAGGTAAAATAAATCTTCAAATAAAGAAAGCATGCCTAAAAGGCTAACAGTTCTGAGTGTAAACCTGTTCTTCCAGTGGGTATTTGATATAAATAGTGAATCATAAACTGCTTTATAAATGGTGCTTGAGATGGGTTGAGTATTCAGTCTGTCCTCCTTGAGAAGTCACATGTGAACAGTTCTTCATTTGCAATCCCAGACCTTTTATTCAGAATTTCTGAATGGATTCTCATGTAAACATATTTCAGTCTACTGAAGAATGACAAATGTGATTTCAATATTCAGCTCCTGTGTGATTTGTTACTTTCAGGATGTGGTGTTGGCTCTCTCTGTTTCGTGGTTGGATGAATGCAGCTCTAGCAAAGCCTCAAGAAATATTATCAGAGCTATAAACATTTTTAAAAAGCTGATAGAGGAAGGCTGGCTGAGTAAGGGATCTTTACATATTCTATTCTGGGTTTCCTGAGCTGAACTTTGCTAGAGGCATTGTTACAAGGAGAAAATATCCTGTATAATATTTAATGTGGTGAAATTTAAAGCATATGTATGCGTCTGCATCTCTGTGTCAGGACTTAAGCCTCAGGCATTGAGGACACTTCTTCAAGCCCTTCTGTTAAATCCATTAAGCATTAGCCTCTGCAGTGCTCTGCTAATCATCACCAAGTGTGGTAAGCTAAAGGTGATAAAACATGAAGGAGGAAAGAGTTTGCCAAGAAATTAAATTTAACTCTATGGACATAACTCACATTATGGTGTCACAGATATTGATATTGTTCTGGAATTGTGCTGTCTATGCTCAGACACTTTGGGTATGAATGTTACCTTGTTTTGTCTTGGGACAAAATACAGGGAGTAGGGAAAGGATATTTAATAGGATAAGATATCGTTGATGATGTTGCCAAAAGCTGAGAGAAAGAGATGTGCTGGGATGTACTTGGTGAGATTTATAATTTACTGCAAGAAACAAATTCTCCTTGCCTGTGTAACTGTTAATCTCTCCTTGAATTTATCTCCTTAGAAAGTTTATGAAACAATTTGTTTACTGATTTGCTTAATGCAAATTTCTGCTGAGCTTTCAAGTTTTTTCTTTCCTAAACTGGTGCAGTATTTAAAGGGTGAGTAGGGCTCAGGCTTGGTGCAAGTGTTTGTATATAAACACATGGACTCTTTTAATTAGAAAAAGACCTTTTTTTTTTTTTTTTTCCCAAGGATGGGGGTTTTTTCCATCTATGTAAAACATTTTTGTGTATTTGCCGCTGTCCAATCTGTAGAAGACTGAAATTTTATTGAAACTGAATATTTTGAACATATGATCTTTCCTTGAAGGCTTTCAGAGTTGCTGTTGTATACACAGCCTGCTTGTGCAGAATTCTTCTAAAACCAGTTATATTGAAAATCAGATATAGATTTTTTTTTTGGAAGAAACTTAAAAGTTTCCTCAATAAAACATGTTTCTTCAAACCTTCCTGCATTTTTCCTACCAAAGGTACTGAACTTTCGTGAACTCATTGTGAGGGAATTGATGTATTATTTACTGTAATTTAGAAAACTCTGAAATGTGATTTTGGTCCTGGATTGCATTACAATACAAATGTTACCACGTGGATTGGCATTCAAACAATTTCTATCTATTTACTAGGAAACTTTGCAATCTTATTCCTTTGAAAGCTTGAAGTCAGAGAAGCTTTTGAGTTGCAGATGCCTTAAAATTTTGAGAATTTTGAGAAAAATGTGCGGGCAAGTGTTTCTGTTGGTGTAAATACGAGTGTTGATTGACTACATGTGCAGGTTTTAGGTGTGTGTTTCCTTTTGCACATGCAATGTCAAAAGCATTCATGCTTGGTAGGCAAAATGAAATCCAGGCAACCTCATGAAACCAGGCTGCACCATCCCCTTCGAGATGACAAAGTTATTTGCAGATGCTCCATGAAGCAATGCATTGTTTATTGCCTTCTGCTTTTATAGACCTTTTTACATTCTCCATGTTTTTCTGCTGAGTTATTCCAAGACTTGTCATCTTCCTGAAGACTATTCTGCCTATATTATATGACTTGAAATAGAACTGGAAACTAATAGTGTTTCCCAAGATGCAGAAACCATTTTCTGAGAAATTTATCAGTGACAGAGCACACTGTATTCAACAATGGACCTCAGGAAACCTTCACTACAGAAGACCTGTATGGTTCTGCTTCAGAAATGCAACCACCAAGCAAATGAGCAAATAGAGAAAGCCTAGACATAAAGCTGCTGAGTAACTATGATTTATTGCAGTACTTTGTTCCTCAGATTTGAATGATGTTTTTAATTTTGTGTGTTTTATGTAATACCGCTCACATATTTTTGTTCAAATAAATCAGGATAAACACTAGGGAGACTTTTATTGCTTCTAAAGATGTTTTATGAGTAGGTTATTCTTGTGATCACCTTTCTGTTACTTGTGGTTATCACTGCAGTATGTGAGTGCTTCACAAATATTTATCTTTGCATCCCCATACCAGATCTGTCTGGGCCCTGCCAAGGACAGCATTAACCCTGCCTGTTTCAGCATATGAATGCTGGCACTGGAAGTCCTCCTACCTGGGCACTGGAAATCACACAAGCTGAATTTTAATGCCCTGCACTATCTAACACCTCTGAAATCCAGTGCTGCCTGTTCAAACACAGATTTCTGAATTCACAGCATAGCCAAGAGGCAGAGACACCCTGCACAAAGATATCAAGATAAATATTTAAGTCTTTAGCAGTGACTAAATGTGAGTATGACTCTGTGAGTAGCTGTATTTTTGAAGCATCTGAGTTGACCAAAGCTGTCAAAATCCTCAGCATTATTTAGTGCATTGCAAAACATTTTACTTTATTTTACTTTTTGCCCCTATTTAATATATTTTTACGTTGTTTTTTATTTTTCTGCACTTGGTAGATGTATGTTTCATCTTGGGCATCTGGGAAAGGATCTTTGATTGTTACTACCTGGAATAACTCCACTGGCAATATCTTGCAATTTATACCCCTTTTTAGCTTGTATTTCCTTACTGACACGTGAATGCAAAAAAAAGGGGAGATATTTTGACACTTTGAGCATCGACATTTCTGCTGGAAGAGAAACTATAGAGTATCCTAGAACTGGCCATGCAGTACAGTTTAAATACTGGAGGTTTTGACTGTCTTTGAACTTATAAATAGTTATGGGAAGCATTTTGTTATCATACTTCAGTATCTAGAAACAGTGAAGAAAAAAGTTTCTATAGAAGTACTGTCTCCCTTGCAAGTGCAAAATGAAATTCTTTTATGCTGTGACTGAGCATATCCCAAATAATTTTAAGCCACTGATTGATTTTCTCTTGCTTCCTGTAGGCTCTTTGGTTTAATAAAGAGTTTGAGCAGCGGAATGCAGAGCGACTGATTTTATCCTGTGATTAATCACATATATGACAGCTGAGGGATACTTCTGGCTTCTTTCCCCCATATTTTTTCCACAAAAACCTTTCATAGCTGTCATTTCATTTCATATTTATTCATAGCTGTCTCATAAATGACTACACAGATGACTAGATGCTGTTCCTAATATTCCTTCTTCCACAGTGTGGCCAATAAATCCACTGGTGATTACAGGGAGCTTCCTTTATGAATGTTTCTAAAATAAGTTGATCGACAGCTGTTCCTCCACCTAATGAAACCTATTGACAATAATCCATTTGAAGTGCACACCTCCAATGCCATTCACAAGGATCTGAAGAGACAGGGCAGTGCATGCCCTGATCTGCAGGTAGAGGCTGAGGAACAGAGGGATTGATTTCCTAAGGGTCAGGTAAGTGCACGGCAAAGCAAAGGTTTGAATATTTTTCTCCAGCTCATGAGCTCACTTTTTAATCAATGAATTGTTATTGGGTGGGAAGTATGGGCACTGTTCGTAAATCCTTTTCACTTGTAGACGTGTGTGTGTTTCTAGTGGAGGTTGGAACCTTTGCAGAGGGAATTTTGGCCTAACAAGTGTGACACCGCTTTTGTTAACTGCATTTCTAAGTCTCTCTAGATATCATCCATGGATTTTCCTTCATTGTGAATTTTCCCTCTACCTGAGCCACAGGTAGAGAACCACTGGTGTGGACTAAGAGGTAAAGGTGGGGTTTTTTGTCTCTGTTTTGTATTTTACTACTGCTGCCTGGATGGCTCGAGTCGTTTAGACTTGCAATTCTGGATCATTGCCCTGGCTCATGTGTTCCTTTGCAATAAACAGTTACTTAAACCTTTAACTTTACTACCCTTATGGTAAAATTTAATTTTTTTATCCAGTTTTTTATCCAAATATGACCACTACTGCATGGTAAGAAATGAGATGAAGTCTTCTCCAGTAAATTGTCTGTCTTTGAGAGTAACTATCTGCCATCTGATCAGGAACCACGCTGCTTCCTGTAACTTCACACTTACTCATCTTTGCAGAATCAACCCACTGAAAACTGACAGTAGAATTTGGGGTAGTTTTAATTACTGATAGAAAATCCTATCTTAGGATCTACTCAGATTGCATAATCTGGAGGTGTGCAACAGTCGCCTGTCTTGCACACAAGAATTTCCACCAGTTCACCTCTTTAAAGTCTGTCCTTCACTTACTTAACTTTTGTACTCTCAGAAGTCTTGTTTGGGCTGAACTTCCTATCTGGAACCACATGAACTCAGCACCAAGCAAGTGAAAAACCAAGCAAATGTCTCCTGATTTTCTGCTCACCTTCCCCTGATTGCTCCTTCTGTCACTCTCCTACTCCAGGTTGCAGAAGACTTGTGAACCAGACATGAGGCAGGAGGGCAGAGCTGGACAAAACCACAGCAAGGAGATGTCCAAAGATAAAGTGCAAACATAATTTCAATCCAACCCAACCTGTCTGTTACTTGCAACAAGAATGGATATATATATATAATCCACATATCCTTCTTGTATCTTCAGTTATTTTCCCACAACTTGATTCTGAGAGGAATGATGCTTAAATTAATGTGATTAGGTTCAGCTCCTGGCTCTGCTGCAATCTTTTTGTGAAACTTTGCCCAGATTTTTATTGTTTCCATTTGTCTCCACTAAATGGACAGTGCTAGCTATTTGCCCATTTACAAAATAAGAACAAAAATTTCAAAAGTGGCAGACTTTTTGGCAGCAGATGTTTCATTTAAAACACAATTCCTGTTAGATTTTTCCCAACATTTTGGTTACCAAAAGATGCAGATAAGGAGTTTTTGATATTTTTATTTACAAAGATTAGGTTGCTGATCCTAAAGAAAGTTGGGAAGATAGTTGTTTGGTGATTCTGTGAATACTATAAAGCTTCATCTTTAGGCACTTAATGAAGTGGGACTAAGGCTCAGACAAAAATAAATTGCTTCAGCTGTAGGAAAACACTCCATGTCTGCTCATCTACCCCAGGGATCAATACTGGATGAACACTGGTAAACATCTCCATTAATGACCTGCTTGATGGGCCACGGTGAGCACAGCAGGGTGGCAGACACTAAATTGGGAGTGGCTGGGTCACCAAATGGTTGCGCTGCTGTTTAGAGGGATCTCAAAAGGCTGGAAAAACGGGCTCCTGAGCTCAACAGAGCCAAGTCCTGGACATGGTGAGGAATAACCCTCTGCACCAGCACAGACCATGGGGAGCCTGGCTAGGAAGAGCTTGGCAGAAAAGGGCCTGGGGGTTCCGGGTGGGCACTAAATTCAGTCCAGCAAAGGGCAGTGAAGACAATGAAGAGAACTGGAGAATCCTAAATATGCAGGATGGTCAGAGGGAGCACCAGAACAGGTTGTCTAGAGAGGCTGTGAACTCTCCAATCTTGGATATATTCAAAATCCCAATGGACACCGTCCTTGGCAACTTGCTTTAGCTAACTCTTCTCCTAGCAGAGATCTACATAATCTCTAGAGGTTCCTCCAACATCAACACTTACGTCAGATCCCTTGGAACTGATGAAGAATGGCTGAAGTAACTGGGGCTGTTTTCTATTTGGTGCAGTCTAGGAGAGTGAATCCTTGTAGCCTGGTGTGTTAACTCACTCATGACAATTTCATGTGTCTAAGCCCACAGTGTCCTTAATTATACAGCCAATTTTGGCAAATTTATGTAAAGTCTTTGATGTGAGAATGCGTTCTTTATTTGTGGGGAATAAGGCTGTGAACCCTCCCTGAACCGTTTGTCGACACTTCCCCACAAACTCTCAGATCTCATTGTGATGAGCAGGCCCAAATCTTCATGTACTCTCACATCTATTTTGAAAATATGCATGTCAGCTTTGAAAAGTTTAACCTTCTATTTTTTAATGCACGGTGTTGGCATATTTGTGTGTGAACAGTGGTAGACATGCAGAGCTCAATGTGTGTGACCTCTGGGGTGTTCTGCTTTGGCAGGATGCTTGTCCCTGGTGGAATCCTTAATCCAGCTATGTTGGCAAAGCCAGTTGAGAGGCTTGGATGGAAGGTGATACAAAGGTGCAAAGTATTACAATGGCATGATATTTACTCTCAAGCCAAAGGGCTCTGAACAGGAGAACCCAAGGGATCTTTTTTATGGCAAAAGTAACATTTCATTCCAGGGGTTTTGCTAAGCTTACACATCTCATATCTGAGCACTTTGCAGGCCTTGGTGGTATAATTGCATATGCAGGTGATGAAAAGAAGCAACTTTTCCTGCTGAGAATATCACAAACAGATGCTGAATTCACAGTAGATTACTGAGCCTTTGCAGTTTTTACCAAAGAGAACATGAAATTGTTGAGACTACACACTATTATGTTGGAGAAAGCATAGCAAAAATACATGTTTTCCACAGCTGTAGAGTTTATTCTCCTAAGTTGAATCTAGATACTGAAATATATCCACTCTGCTAAGAAAAATATTGATGCATATAATACATCAAAATTTCTAATTTACATTATTTTCAGCCAAATGATTGTTCATGTGAATTCTCCTAAGGCATATAGCGCAAAGTTTGGTCATACAGGATTGTCCATGAGGATTTAGCCTGGAGGAGTTGAAACTGAGAGAACAGTCTGGCCACAAAAGAGAAAACTTCGTACTTCCAACCCTAATTAAAGCTGTCTGTTAATGTCAGGTTCACACGCTGCTTTTTCGATTCACATTAAGGCTAGTTATTGATTTCAGCAGAATGAAAGAGAAGAACAGCAAAGGCAGTATTAAAGGAGATGTCTGCTGCACACGTGCATGTGTCTGGTTAGGGCTTGAACACTGTAGGGGCTGGAAACTTTGGATCTTGGTACCATGTGCAGGGTCAGAAAAGCACAGATTGAAGCTGAAAGTCAGTGAGTGATTATGATGAGACATGAACGGCTGAAAAATGTTTAAAGAGAAATATCCACACTCATCTATCTGTGCTCAGCCTGAACTAATAGAAACTGTTCTGCATATTGCATACAATTCTCAACATTCATGCTTCCTGTATTACAATAAATCTGATACAGCTTTTCACAGCATGGTAATTTGCATTTATTGGCATTGCTGTCCCCTTCAACAAGGGGTGCCTTGCTTTATGTACCCATCACATGAAAGAGGTGACAACTTAAAAGACTGTTCTAGATTAAAGCCCAGTATAAATTAACTTGCTCAAAGACACCACCAGTCACCTGCTCCTTGCAGCTTTCATTAAGAAGCAGATCCCTCTTTGGAATGCAGATTTGGTAACAGCTAATTAGTTTATGTAGCTAATCTTTTACACAGTCTTTCAGGTTATGAAGATAAACTAAACAGGATGAATAGGAAAAAAACATCTACAGCTCACTGATAATAATCTATCCCTAGACATTTTTCCCACCTTAATGTATATTGAGACATCTTTCAAAGCCAAATACTGTTGGAACAGCTGAGAGAAGCTGCAGAAAAGCCTTGAACAGTGATTCACATCTGACTTTGGACTTAAGTACAGAAGGGCTGCTTACTGTAAGATGCTTTTCAGTGTTGGAATTGGGGGCTAGGAGAGATCAGTGCGAAAGAATGATCCAGGCAATTCTAGGGAGGGAAGAAGTAATCTGATTTATCTGTCCTGTTGTGTCATGGCTAGAATGAGTGCTGTATTCGCCTCTGTGAAGGCAATTTTCAGCTGAGTGCGATGTGGAGATGGAAAAGCCCATTTACAGCAAAAAAGATCAGAAAGGATTTTTTTTCAGCTTGCTGTTACTCAAATTTACGTGGCACCAGTCAGGTTTCAATGAACATTTGAACAAAATATTTTGTTCCTTTAGTAACTCTCTCTTCAGTCACTAAGTTCAAAGGTACTTCCACTATTGGTTTTATAAGAAAGTAAATTCTGTTTTTTCAGTGTGCTTTATTTGTAGTTCCAAGTGTAGCAAAATCAAATCAGCTTAAATATGGCTCTTTCTTTTCAAACATACGAGCAAACAAATAAACAATTCTTCTTTGTATGTGCTCAAGCACTCTAGGGGTATGTTTGTGGTTCCCTTTGCACATATAAGTATTTTCAATCTGAAGAGTTTTATACTTTCAAATTCCTGAACTAGTGCCACTTGCAGGTCTGTATCTTCTGAAAATTTGCCCTTTGAAAAGAATATTGCAGATTTAGATTCAGTGTTGTCCTAGTATGGCACTGAAAGTCAAGAATTTCTGAATTCCTTAGGAATACAAACCAACTCATTAAAAATAATGAGGTAGTAAAAATAAAACTGTCAATTATTCCGCTTGCTTTGTGACTTGTTAAGTCTACATTTTAAGGTTCCTCTCCACAACCAAGAAAAGCCAAACACATTTTTCCAGAATCAAAAGACGTGCGACTCTAAAGGCTGCCTGTTTTAAAAAGAACAGAATGAGACCAAAAAGCAAATTGGTGAAAATGGAAAAGGATGCAATAACATTGCATAAATGAAATTTATGGAAGAAAGCTCCTTTGTGTGGCACACAGTTGTGGATGGAAGTCAGCTGGCATTCACTGTATGTGGATATTTTGTTTATTAAGCCAGGAGCACGTGTACAGGAAGGGGACAACTGATGCAGATGAGGAAGTGACAGTTGTGTGTAAAAATGGGCATTCAATTTGTGTTTTATTGAATGCTGTCAGTAGATGGCTCGGTGAATGGCAGAGCATCTGTCTTTTAAAACATAATTAAATTCTCACTGATTTGCATCTCAGATTTGTTCTCTTGATAATAAGCTGTTCTGCGGATGTGACATCACCCATTGAAACTGCTCAGAACATCACACAATTATTAATATATTATCACTAAATTGATAGTGAATGGTTTTCCAAGTCATAAAATGAAGGACCAGATTATTTTACAATAAAGAGGATGTAAAATAGCTAATTACTTGGACTGAATTGCCTAAATGATTTTGTTCTGCACTTTGTGTGTTAAACACTGACAAATGAGGGCAATTAATACAGCACTAAGGTCCAGAGTGTGCAACTTCCAGCACATAGTGCTAAAAAAAGTTATTTCTTCTCCTTGGTTCAGCTGTTTTTCACAGTCAGTCCCAGATATTAGGGTATACCTGTTTGCATTTCAGCCAAGATTCCAACAATATATAAGTTACCATGATTTTATTGTGCCTGCACTGGTGTGTGGGATGTGTGGGACATCCATAATTGTTTGTGCTGCAAAGCTCATGAGTGCTTGTGAGATCTTCCTTGTTAGGTGGCTTCACAGCAAGGTAGTCCATAGCCCTTAAACTTTAAACAGTCTCAAAAGAGATTGGTTATTTTTCAAATTCAATAAACATTAATTATATATTCTATGCATGTCCTCTTCTATGCTCTTTCTTTTGCTGTGACAATTTCCTTTAGGTGGGCAGATTTTAAATAGAAAATTTCTACTCTAGCCGTGTAAGTTCTAATTTTAATTTCTCCAAACAAATGCTGTCTTGCCCAAAGAGCTTCTAAATGAAGTAAAGGCTCTTTGTTTGTTTCAGAGGGTTTGGGTTTTTTTGGTGGAGAAAGGAGGTCCTACACTAAAATTAATTATTTTGCAGTTTTTTGATTACCTAAGTTTTACTTCTGGAAATTCCCATCTTGATATGTCTCATCCTGCATCTGTAAAATTAATGAAATAAATGTTCTTGTGTCTCTTTTACCTGCTTAGTTTAATCTGGGAGGCCTTTGGGGATCATGTCATGTTCATAAAACATCCTTCTATTTCACCCAGGAGTGCCATGGTTAGAATAATCATCCTGTACCCCATTACTTCCATTTCCCAAAATTATTTAATTTTCCTCACTCCATCAGAGTGCTCACACACCAAACTGCAGAACACCCTGGTGTAGTGGAAGCCATTCTTACTACATTTTATTGAAGCAACTCTAATTTGTATGAAATAAATGCTTTTCAGTGGACTGTAGAAAGCCCTGTTTATGAATATAGAGAAAACCTAGTGTGAGAAAAACTAAGAAGAGAATACCCTGAGTTTCACACCCGTGCTTTACTGAACATTTCACTTTTTATTTTCAAATAATCAGCAAAAGAAAGGCTAAAACTCAGGTGTTTTTCTTTCCAGCAAAACTACTTTGGCCGCTGGGTTATATCCAAGTTTGCTTTTATCCCTCCTCTGACTGGTGCTATGAATATTTAATCAACTCCATGCACAACGGAGCAGATTCGGCAGGAAGGAATGAAAATTCCATTAATACAGCAGATTGTCCTACATCTGCTGGCTTGGGGACACCTTGAAGGTGGCAGATGTTGTTGTGGATTCCACAGACACCCTCTGGAAGTGGGGACCTCTCCTCTGGAGCCTGAAGTGCTGGAGAGGGCACTGCTGTTCCTCTGTTTTCTGGAGTTTGGGAGGGGGACTTAGGCCACCTCAGTTTAACAGCAACATGTTGGGTGTTGGATTCCCAGGAAGGGGGGCTGCAGGAATCTCTCCTCTGTCTCGGTGACAAGCCAAACCTGCCTTTTCTGAGCACTGGATTTCCTGAGCAGCTCCAGCTCTGAGTGACTGTGAATGGTGATTTCAGGCACGCACTCACCTCAGGTGGCTGGGGCACAGCTTGAGCTGAGGATTTCAGGACACAATGCAACACTTCTGTGTTAGATGGTGCCCTGTTCAGCACCTCCTGTGCTTCTCCTGCCCTGGCCAGATGCTTCATGGAAAGATCAGGATCCTAATGAGCAAGTGTTTTCCAAAGATTTCATCTCTTCCCGCCTTTTTATTTTTTTTTTCAGCCTAAATCATTGTTTTATCCACAACAATTTTCAGAATATTCACAATAACAAAATAAAATGGTTGCTCAAATGATGCAAATCACTGCAAATAGCACATGGAGCAAACAAGCTGTGCTTTTAATGATGTAATTTGAGAAGCACATGTCAAAACACGAATGAAGCAGCTTACTAAAGCTCACAGCAGTTCGGGTAGCAGAGCCCAGTGCTGTTGGGTGGAAGGCTGTAAATAAAGAGCTCTGACTTCAGTCCTCCTTGTTAAGCAGCACTTCACGTGACCTTCTGCAGTACTTGAGCTGCACAGCCTCAGCAACGCTCACAGGTACAGTAAAGAACTATTTTGGTCCTGTTTTACAGAGGAGATAACTCAAAGCAGAGAGAAGTAAAGGTACAAAAGCAGAGGACATACAGAAATATCCTTTGTTTCTTTTAGCTCAGAGGCAAAGTCTAAACCCACACCATTAATCCCACTAAGTGTGTGACAGCAAGGGCAGAGAAAAGAGCTGGGATGTGTGGCCACACCCATTTCTGATACTGTTTTATAGTAAAGCCAGATAAGACCAGCCCTGAGCTGAGTGAACCTGTCTCTGCTCCCATCTAGATGCAATGTTCCTTTCCCTTAGAAGCCTCTAGAGGCACTTGAAAGGCTTTGCCTTCTCCCTCAGTGTTCCAGGCGGTGTCTCATTACAAGGTGGTAAATAACTCGCCTGCGGTTTCTGCAGCTCGCTAAAACCAGAGATAGAAACAAAACCAGCCAGAATTTTTCTCCCTATTCATTTTCAACTTAATGAATAGTGAATGGAAATATTTTCTATTAATGAACTTTGATGGAAGCTGAAGCCTGGACAGGATGGAAAGAAAATAGAGAACAGTGTCACCCTCTGTACACAGTGACACATTCCTCCCATGTAGCCCTAAAATTGTCAGCTTTGGTGCTCCTTTGGATCCTTTCTTTCACCTGCACCATGTTCTTTTTCTGCAGCCTTGTGTGCTTAGGATGATCTTTCTGAGATGGGTTGCAAAGCTTCTTGCCTTTCTCAGCCTAAATGCCACTTTCATGGTGCTGCTTTCAGGAAGGAGTTTTCTAGCAGCAGAGTCAGAAAGAATTAGAGGACAGCAAAGTCTTGTGCTTGATGAAGATGAATAAAAACCTTGCACTGGTGCAATAATCAGTGCTGCACTTAATTTGCCTGCTGTAGTTTGTCTAATAAATACCTAGTTCTTTGGACTCTCACATCTAGTTAGACAAATTAATTAGGATAATTTTGACAGACACTGCTGCGTTGTTTTTCTGCTGACTTACAAAAAATTGTTTATTTTTGCTTAGATGTACAGTTATGTTTTGCTGTGGAAAAATCTAATTGTCAGCTATTAGTGGCACTGCCAGGAATCACCATGGAAGCTGGTCTCCACTTATTAATGGGATTGCTCTCTGGTATCTTCTCTACTCTCATCATTTTTCTCTCCTCTCATCAATTTATAAGCCTTCCTTTACACCTTTTTGCTTTCAGGCAATCTGCCTTTATTCCTCTCCTGACCTTTCCCTACTGGCCTCAGCAGTTTCTCTCTATTCTTGCTTGGCTCCTTCTCCTTCTCTTCATTTTAAGTGCAGGTTCTCTGTCACTGTTTGATCTCTCAATAGTGATGGCCTTTTGTTCCCTGCACTTTGTTTCTCAGGCTGGCACAGTCCCACCAGCAAGCCAGACCTGGGTATCTCCCACATGCTGCTCCCACACTTTCTAACAGGATCAGCGAGAGGAGCAAGACCCTGCAAGGCAATGGTGTTTCACTGGTTATTTTATGTGTTTATTTAGTAAAAACATTTACTGGCAACAGAATTTTTGCTGCTGTATGGAAACTTTAGAGTAACTATTGCTTTTGTAAAAAAAAAAAAAGTTCCATTTGCAGCAACAGCCACAGCCAGCTCTCTGAGGAGAGGAGCATGGGTGGGGTTGGAACAAATCTTGGGTTTTTCCCCCCATAATCTTGACCAAGGCATTTCATGTGGCTTTACAAAGTTTGAAATTTCAAAATAAATAAAAAACTTTCAAAATGCCCTTCTTCTTACTCATTTCCACACATAGCAGCATTGTTATCAACGTAATGAGATTAAACTGAAATTGCCTGTATTGAGTTAGATTTTGCTGAAGAAAGCAGCTTGTACCCAAAAGCATACTCGCTTTTTTCAAGCTGTATCAGCTAATCTAATAAAAGATACCATTTTCACAAAACTCTCTTTGCTTATGCCCATTTCTCATATCCTCCTGAATCAATAAATAAAGTTAAGGGTATCTATAAATAAACCAGGCTTGTTTTGTGGCAGGTTCCCAGGCACACCATGCAAAGTACCCTAAGAATCTGGCTATACATCTGCTCAGCACTATTTCATCTGGGAGACAACTGCTAGGAAGAAAACCAAGGAAGAGACAAGAACCTGATTTTTTTTTTTTTTCAGAATGTAACTTTTCTCACTTTGTGTAAAAGACTTATTTATGCACAGACAGTGAATCCTAAAGCCCTGTAAAATGGTGTGGTAAAATGTTTACTGATTCCTTCCCTAAGAGTGTAACTGTTTTGAGCAGTACAATTTCACACACCACCTGATACTGCAGATGTATTTAGTTCTTCTATGCCTGATTTGTACTGAACATTTCAGTGTTGCTGTAGATAAATGAACTACATGGCAGGTAAAGAGATTACAAACACATTTCTTCAGTGTAAGCTGGAGGCTTTCAAGCAAATATCTCTTAATGATGTGTTGACTAATCCACAGTCCTGCAGTTATTAAGACACTACTCCCTTGAATTTCATACAGTGTAATGAAAGTATTCATACTTGTATCTAACCTTTCATTCCTTATCTGAACATTTAGGATTCTGAGATGTGGTTATAACCTTACAAATGCTTATTCTGTAATTATTTGCATGGGAAAGAAATAACGAATTCACAATATTTTACTCTTTTTTTTCCTCTCCCTTCTTCAGCTTCTTAAGAACATCACATTCTAAGGGAATGTCAGAAATTTTATAAGTCCTTGAAATTGTTCATCCCCAACTGTTGATTTAGTGCCCATTATTTGAAATCAAAGTACTTCTAGGTTACCACAGTAAACACGAGCCCAGTGTGGTGCTGGGGATGCTCTTCATCACCAGGAACTGCAAAGTGCTTCAGAGACCTGAAATTTCTTTGGGTCACATACTGACTGCCTTGTGGAGAGAGAGAAATGCCCACCCCATGGCATTGACAGATATTTGGCAGACATTTCTTAGAAGATATTCTTTTATTGAACCTCCCTAGCATGCGTTGTCCTGTTCCAGAGATGTTGATTGAGATATACAGATGGAGTACTGTCCTCACATGTAGTGTTTGAGTTCTGAAATTCTTATTTTTTCTTCACTAGTTGGTACTTAGAACTCACAATTGGAGTTATGATTTGAGTGCAATTAGTCAGGATTTAAACCAAGAAAGGAGGAATGTTTAATTTTGCATTGACCACTGGCGCCACTTGGTTACTATGAATTAAAAGAGAACTCTACCTTTATCCTCAAAAAGAATACTGAAGCATCATTTCCCCAAACAATATCTCAGCTAAAAGACAAAAAACCTTTTACAAAACAGTCTGCTTCTTGAAGTTGCCTGTGCTTTTTTTCCTTTGCACATGTTCTGAGATAATCAAACCCCTCTGAGAAGGCAGGTTATCAAGTCCCCACATGAAGAGCAATCTTATGTCTTTAATCCTTCTCGCCTGTGTGAAAAGTAGGCAACCTGGAGGGAAAACAACATGCCTTTACTGGTGTCAGAACCAATCATTTATATTAGTGCGTGAAGATTGGTCTACATTTTCAGTTTTCTCCACCAGCATTCAGACTTCTGTGAAGTAGAATGAGCTCTGTTGGGGAAAACATAAGTTTAGAGAGTGTCAACTAAACCTTTTCTTCTTTTAAATCTACCTTAGTGCACAGTAGGAGGAGAAACACTTCCCAAAAATAAGAGAAAAAGAGTTTTTACATTGATATTGTAATTAAAATTATAGCTCTCTCCCAATTTCTCTGTGAGAAACTATCTGGAAACCTCTGGAAAGTGCTCCCCTACATATGAAATATTAAACAGATGCAAATCAAGCTTACACTGCATTATATGAAGAGAGCATTTGATAACTCCTCTGTGAGAGCTTTCAGTGCTATTGCTCTCAGATTGTGCTTAACTTTAATATAAATGATGGCAAAGTGCTGTCGTGGGTTTTACCCAGTGTCTTCAGAATCTAGGCCATTACAATAAAAGAAATGTGTATAATCTATTTTCTATGTTACTAATAAGCTACATGAATCAACAGAGCTGTTGAGAATTTTGGCTGATTTGGGTCTGACCTGTACCTAGTAGCAGGACTGAGGTCAGTGCACTTTACCTGCTTTGTGTGATTTCTGCCAGACTGGGAAGCAAAAAGCTCTAATTGCCTGTTATCCCTGGCACATGACCTGGAAACCTGCTGTAAAATATAATAAATATAATAAACATAATAAATATAATACAGGCACAGTTTGTGGAGGTGAAAGCCCAAACTACCAGTGCCTATACTCAAGTTTCCTCTCTGCTCCCTGCTCTGTGGATCCAAGAAGCACAAGGCAAGAAAGAAAAACTGGATCATGGATAGCCACAGCCAGGAGAAGCCCTTGTGCCGTGAAGCACCAGTTCTCACTTCTCTCATTAGCAGCAGTGATCAGTGGTCAGACATCAGCATCCTCATTAATTCACCCTCTGTCCTGCTCCTTCCTCTGTGATTTGCACTTGTGAAGGAACTCACCAGCCCTTGCTGCTCATTCAAAGTATGATGTTCCCATTTAACCAGCAAGGCATTTGGGGTTCTTTGCATAAACATTGTTAGGTGCTTGTACGCACTTACAAGGCAATAATCTGACGGCAGTTATTATCCAATTAAACTGACAGAACACGACAGGAATAATAATATCAGTGGAATAACTCCAAGGGAGAAGGTGTTAGTTAAACACTGTCTATACCCCAAATACTTTTAAAACTTCAAGAGTTAAGAAGATTTTAATTTTATGCTTATTTTAGGAATTACTTGGTACATACAGTAAGGTGTAAGTCAGATACCACTGTTAGAGTTTGCAAACACAGATGAAGTCTCATAATCAAAATTATGCAAAATAAGTCCTGATCAAAGTGAATTTTTTTACTTTTATCTTTTTTTTGCTTTTCCAAAAGTGAGTTTTGATCAAAAACAAATGATCAAATAACACAGATTCTGATCCAATCCTATGTCATGAGCTGATGCTAATTATGGCATTTGTGACATTTATGTAAGAGTGGAGCTCACAGTTGTATAAGGGCCAGCTTGATTGACAGTGTGGCATCTGAGATTTTATTTTATTGCTGTGCTGATCAGGCCAATTTGAAAGGCAATTGGGTTTGTACTGGGCTTCCAATTTAGAAATCGTGCTGAAGAGGAAACTGTAATTGAGAAACCAAAGATAGGTGACTGTGTTTGTTAAGGGGATTGGGAAGAATATAAAGGGAAAGGACTTCCCCCTGATTTTCTCTGGTCCTCTGTGACACTGCACATCTGGTCCACAGGCTCTTGATCAGTGGAAAAATCCTGAGCTTAGCTGGGACCTCCCACCTGCTTCACATGGACTGTCTGTGCCCGTGGTGCTGCTGCACAGCCCTGCTGCCATGAGGAACCATCCAAATTCCTTCTGATCTACAAAGATTCACCTGGTTCTAGGGCTACACAACTGCTTTTGTCCTTGTGTTGGACTCTCCCTCCTCAGGACCTCAAGCCCATCACTGACTCTGAATCCTAGGATTTGGAGCACTCTGTGCCAGTCTAGACAGTAACAAGAGTGGTGCAGGCTTTCCAAAATATCACTCATGGAGCTCTCAGAAGCAGCTGTGCACTCAAGATGGACTAATGATTAAGGAAGATACAAGTGATCCTTCATGTATTTAGGACTTCTCTCATCCTCTTAGATGAGTTGCCTGTGCACAGATTGTCTGTGATACATGGTCCAGTACAATGTCTTGAAGAATTTGCATAAATATTAAATAAGCAGCTCAATGATATGTAGTAAATGACTATTTGAGGGAAGAAAGCCTCAGTGTGATGGATTTTCTGGCTTGCAGTGACAGATCTGATGTCATGCTCTGTGCTAGAGTAGTTACATCACCTCATGCTGCTGGCACTGAGAGATCCCCAGCACTTCCATCAGTAGGGAAGGCAGGCATAGCTTTGAGAGTAGTAATGTTCCCTACAACGTTAAATTAGATTGGACCCCTTGGACAGCTGTTCCTGTTGTTTATTTGTCTTTAGGAGACAACTGGGTAGATCTTAGGATTATCTAATTATTAAGAGTGAGGTTCAGTCTCGCAAGGAGATAATATTAAAAAAGTCCTGTTTGTTGGTAACAGGAGTTGGGCACAGAGAGCAGAAGCTGGTGCTGGCTAGTAGCAGTAAGTGTCTTTAGTTGACTGGTATAACTTAAGGCAGATATTTTGAGACATACAATCACTATATACATGGACTGTTACAGACACACTTTTTGTAAACATTCATGTCTTTAAATCTCCAATGTTCATATAGTATCAGTGTTCTCCAGATGAGTATTATGTAGGGAACAAACCCTCCCTGTGTCCTAGTCTGAGGAAAAGGTATGTCAAACAAATTCTTAGTGACAAATATGCAACGAGCACTAGACTGCCTCTGATTTTTTCCAGACAGCATCACTTATTTTTTTGACAAAAGAAACTGCTGAGAATAGCTAAGAGAGCAAAACATACATATCACCCAGAGACATCAGCACAGTCTACCTGCCCTCTGCTGACTGCTTGTTTTCACATAATTCTGCATATTTTTGCATAATGGGCATGCTATGATTTCCATGAGTACATTTTCAGTTTAGAGATTTTAAAGCAAAATACTTTCTCTGTCTCAGCTATGAAAAGCTTCTTCCAAAGTTGTCATTACCATGAATTTAGTGCTGGCTTATACAATTCGGAATAACTAATTAGACAAAGCAGGTAACAGTGCTAAAACCATCCCTACCAGGTGCATTTGAAGTGAGTGATGCATCCTGTTTAGCTGGGGATGCACTGAGGAATGCAGCAGCTTGTCTGCCTCTTGTTTCTGTCAAGATTGCTTGGCTTTCTGAAAGATGTATTCTGAGCACAGTCTCCTGGGCTCCACTGAGGAACCAGAGTCTCATTCTTTGGTTTGTGCTGCTGCCACTGCCACTGGAGTGGTCACTGTCCTCTGCCACCTTCTGAATCCTGCCTGGGAATTGTTTGGAAGCCTGCAAGCTAACAGAGGGTGAAAGGCTGTCAGGGACCATTATGGCAGCCTAACAGAGATTATTACAGTCCAGCATCCAGGCCCTTCCCCTGACCTCTTACCAGCATAAATAAAACCTGTAGGGTAACAGCATTTAGCTTAATTTCTCAGACTTTGTGCTCAGGATTGCTGCCTGGAGGTTGTTAGCCATGTATGAGTTATTATTTTAAAAAGAGGCTAGATTTTGAAAAATGGAGCTTGAAAGCTCTTTGAGGCTACTTTAATATAACTGCCTCCTAAACCTGAGAGGTGGGAAAATGCTGCATGTTATTCTGCTTTCTCTGCTCACAGCTCAGGATTGCTCTCCATCACTTGGTGTTTTTGAACCACTTTTAAAGCAGACAGTGTGTTTCAGAAAGATTTATGGTAAAATTGCAGTATACAGGAGCATCAGAATGAGGAGGAAGAAATGTTAATATTTGCAATGGAAAATGTAACCTGTATATTTGATTAAATTGCTGGCCACAAACAGGTTTGTGTTCCAAAAGCATGAATTTGTCAGACAGATACTTTCCTCGTGGGGGACTGCTGGGAGTTTTCTGTAGATCAGCCTCACTCACATATGGCATGGGCTTTCTGGAGTTGCAAATGCCATGTTTCCTTCAGGCACTGGCTTTTGGAAGAGGGAAGGAACTGACTGCAGAACAAAGGCAGCATTGTTCAGTGGGGTTCTGGAGCCAGTGATGGCTGTTTGTACAACCCAGCAACAGGCACTTCACCCATGCAGTAAGGGAACATTTGCTCTCACAGGGAGCCTGCTGATTTCCAAGGCACCTAGGGAGCTAATTTAGGCACTGAAACTTAGGTGTAAAAGTTCTGATGTGTTTTACCTCTCAGTCTGCAGTGTAGAACTGAAAAGTGACTTCCTTGTGCAGCTTTTACCATTTACAAGATGGAGATAAAACTACTGACCTGGTTTCCAATGACATTCTGGAAATAAGTGAGAATTGTTTAAGATAACTCTACTGATAAAGCCTCACAGGTGTAAGAGGGGCAGCAGGTACAACACTTGTCTCTGCAGCACCTCAGTGACCGTGGGGATTGCACACCAGCCTCTACCCACACCTGGGCTCCCCCTCTGCCTCTCACTCCTCACTCCTGCCAGTATTTTAAGGCAGAACTCTTTGACCCCTGTCACACCTGCCCTTCTCTGCCTGTGTATTAATGAGAAGCTGTGTGTATTGAGGGAGTACTTGTCAATTTTTTCTTAGTAATTATGGTGATACTGGTAAAAATGGAAGAATTAAAGGCACTGAAACCTCATATTTATAACATATCCAACAAAACCAGTGAGGTTTTCTTCTCTTCATCCAAGGGCCTGAGTCCCAAAACAACTTGGAGGAGACCACAGGGTAGTGTATAGAGGCCATCTGTCTACAAATCTATCAGCCAAGGTGAAATTTTGCAGTAATTTTCCTATTAGGTACAATGTAGCTTGAGGCTCCCCATGCATTTTTCAAAGGACACTGAATCTTAGGGGATTTTAATTTTCATTGCATGTATGCGTGGAAAACAAGCAAGGTTTGCAGTTCACTGGTGAGTGCCTGCAAACCTGGGAGTAATGGAGTTAAAGACATTCCCTCTGCAGCTTTCTCAAGCTAATGTCTCACCCCAACTTTTGTTTTATTTTTCTCTCTAAGTATATTTCTGCTCACTGCTGCCAGTTAGAAAAACAGGCTGAAGCTCACTAAGATGAAGTAGCTGGGTCACACCAGAAAGTGCTGATGTGAGCTGTTTCTTAACAGGTCGAGCTGTTATTTTCCCACATAACCTTCTGCATGTGCTAAAACAATAGAGCTTTCTTTAGTGTGGGAATATATATGCATCTTGGACTAAAGCTCTGGATGTACAGAATAATTTTTAATGGTGCAGGATTTAGTATTTCCTGTCCTGTGCCTTAAAAACTAAATAACTTGCTATATTGTAGTAGCTAATAAGTCCCACTATTTCGAGGTATTATTTCAGATTATATCAAAGGATCTAAGAGAAGAACTTGACAGGCATCAGTGAATTTAACCACATGACTGATCTCTTTCTTAAATGGCTTGGAACTGTCCCTGAGGTGTTTTTATAAAGAGAGGAACTAAGGCACAGAGAACCTCAGAAAACAGGGGACTGCATTTACAGGCACAGTGAATCTTGTGTCTACTGAGACTCACTCTTCAAACACCTTGGGATCCCAAAAAATTATCTTTGTGTATGCCAAACTAGAGACAACACACCAATGAATATTGGTATGAAATGTTGATTTCCTCTTGATTTGCTAACTCTGTGGTCTTCTACAGTCTTCCAGCATGAAACTAAAAGTTCATGTTCAAGACAGAGGAGTTAATAAGAAAATATTAAAGTCCATACACAGAGAAGAAGAATTTCTAGAATTGTAATTCTTTTGTTTGTTGGTAGTTTTGGATCAATATCATAGACCTCCTTTAATTTTATATTTCTAGTTATGTATATAAAAGTATATCTATAAATAAAAGCTTGCTTTTTCAAAATGCACTTGGAATTTTAGCCTTAGTGATTACCTTTGGTGAAGATACAGCTATTGATTTTCTGGAGACAAGAGCACTGTTATTATGTAGAGGTTACAGTCCTACAAATATTCATAACAACACAAAATATTTTTCCATTACAGGTCTGGTAGGAAAGGAGAATGGAAATTTTTTTCAGTCTCTTTCTTTGACCTTCTTCTGTTTAATCCTGCATTTATCTGCCTGAAGCATTAGTCATACAAGTTGCCTATTTAGAAAAGTTCTTCCTCTATGTACAAATGATCTAAACTTCATGTGAAAATGGATTTTGATTGATTTCTCTAGTTCATTCTTAAATGTACCATTGGAGATTAGTCACAAAGTTAAAGCCACATTTTCCAAGTAACTATGGCTATAGAGCTGAGTATGTTCAAGAGTACTCAGGTTGGAAAAGGTTCCATACACAAATAGCTTTATTTCCGACAACTCATATTATCTCCCCAGCTCTACATGAAAACTTTACTCTTGAAATACATTTCATATTTTACATAAAGCGAGAAATCTTTCAAGACACTTGCACTTCAGATTGCTGTACTGATAAAATACATAGGGATTTATTTTAAGAAGTTTCAGAACGGTGCAGCCTCTGCAGTGTGAACTGCAGCAGTTGTGGCCTTGCCCACTCTCTGCCATGAGCTCGATGTGCAGATCGATGCCAACGACCAGAAAGTTCCCCCAGCTGCAGACTGGCAAAGAGAGTTCTCTGCTCAGTGTTGGCGTGCTTGGAAAAATGGTTGTGTTCCTTCTGGCATCTGCCCATTCTAATTTTTCCTTAGTGCTTGGAGCAAAATATACACAGGATCCACAGCTTCAAGTGAAAAGATAAAAGGTCGTGTCTCATGGCAGGGTGTTCAAGCTATTTTGTTGGAGACATTGGAAATTTGTTATTTCTTTCCACTGCATAGTCCCTGTTTGATGAACTGTCTCAGGCACTGAATTAACTCCAGCTCACAGCCACTCCACACAGAAAGCACTTTAGACACTATTTTTTTTTGTGGGAGGTGATGGAGTGAAAGTGGAGTATAAGTATTTAAAAGAACATGTACCATGGCTCAGTAAAGTGATTTTTTAAAGAACATCTGTGTTTTGTTAACTCACACACAGCCATGAGCAGTTAGCTCTGACTGAGTTACACAGGGCAGCCTGGCAGAATCCAACAAGTCTGATACTGGGAACCACAAATACCTCACAGGCTGTCTGAGTTATTAACATATCCCATTCAGTTTCTGTGAAAACTCTTCAGTACAACCTGGTATGCTGAGCTGTCAAAATGGTTTTTAAATAACACTGATGTAGGAGACAGGCCTCCCTTAAGCAAAACACCTGGCACTCGGTAGCTATTGATAAAGCTTTTATTTTCTCATCTAGCTATTCCATTTCCAGTTTTTTTAACTATAATTTCACCCCTAATCATAACAAAGTAAGCTTTCAAAAGAGATTATGTTTCCCTGGGCATTTCCAGGTAACAACTGACACTGTTCTCCCTGCAGAACTGTTGCTGTGACCCCCAGCTGGAGCTGGCCACAGCGCAGGGCACAGAGTGACCTCTGCAGTGCCCAGTGGGACACTTTGGGAAGAGCTGTGCTGCCAAAGCCCAGGGTCAAGCACTCAAGAGCTCCTCCATCAGCTTCCAACCACAGCTCAACAGGCACAGAGAAGGAACAACATTTCTGCTGAGTACTTAGGGGACCCAGGTGAATCTTAAATCAGCTAAATGTGATGTTAATGCCACATCCCAAGGGATCCAGTCTGCCCTGGCAGGGAACTGGCCAGAATTTTTGTCTGGGGTTTCACTGCTGGCATTCCCAGCTGAGGGGATCCGAGTGGATTTGCTCACGCAGTGAGCAGAATGATGTGTCTTGATTAAGGCTCATTTGAATAGCTTTGTTTTGAGTAAATACAGCTGCAAGGGAAAGGTGCAGGCACACAATCTTGCCGGTGAATTATTAAGTATCAACTTTTACTGCTGGATAAATACAAATAAAGTACTTGGGAGAAAAAAAAAAGGTGTTGGTCAAAATGTTACAAACTCAAGGTAAGGCACAGCTTTAGGTAAGTCAGGCTGACAGCATCCAGGCAGAGATTCATTGCACTAACATCTGCTGAGTCTGTTCTAAATAAAACAAGTAGGCTTTGCTTTATAAACAAGTGGATTCATCTATTGAGTCCTTGAAGAGGGTTTTTTTTTTGCCTTTGTATTGTCATGAAGATATAATAAAAACATCCCTTAAGTCCTAATCCAGCATTAAAAATATATCGTAGATGTATTTCGGTTTGAATTAATGATACTGAATAATTTCTGCAAAAGGAAGTAAATGTCATACTGTCTGAAATATATAAGCTTCTGAAATTTGGTATTTCCTAGCTGATTAATCCAGATAAATATTCTAGCATTTAGTAACATATTTTTCAGGCAAGATCACTCTATTTCTCTTTTATGTGTACACAAAATATTTCCAAATCAGTGCACTTCATTTTGGTATTAGTTTCATGGAAATTACTACTTTTTATGCCAAGAAATGGGAAGGGAATTAACCCAAGAAATTGGTGTCTTCATGGAGTTAACAGGATAGAAATGATTTCAGAGAATGCAACTGGAAAGACTGAAATGTTTTAAGGGCTGGGAGTATTTGCTTGGTTATTATAAATAAAGCAGGGCCAGTGGGTGATATTGTATGTAATTTCCACTGAACAGGGAACTGATGAGTTGGTGGTGGAGTCAATGCTTCTGCTATTCTGACCTGTGTTTACCATCACCTTGATTTACCAGCACAGTGCAATTCCCCTTTCAGCCTCCCTCTGGTCTTTTCTTGGCTTCTAACATTCTCCTGGAGACAGGATTGTCTCCAACTGTAGTCTGCTCAGTGTCTTTAAATATTGATTATTCTTCCCGAATCAGGACACATGCTAACCTATTTCTTTCACTGACAAGTACAAACCTCCTTGTCTTTTGCTTCCATTCTCACTGTGGGTAAAAATGGTTCTTCCATGTTTTGGAACTGGTTGAATGACCTCATTACCTTTCCATGTATAAGAGAGGAATTTCTTATCTGTAGCCTTGTCCACATCACTGTTGGTGAGAATTGTTTCCAGGCTTAGAGACTGTCACTCCCTGTTGTGTTAATTGGACTGTAAAATCTCTCATTGCCAGGAACTTTTGAGAAAATGCTAAATTAGCTGGATGATCAAACTACCTCAGAGGAGGTAAGACTACATTTTGCCCACTGCAATATAGAGATACACACTCCTGATAGACATGTGAATAGATCTTAAATTTTCTCTGCAGAGCAGCCCTCCTGTTACCCAGATGTTTTCTAAGAGTTGATCAGAATTCCCTCCCACAAGACTAGAGGTGAAATCCTGATTCCTCCAGAGGCAATGGACACTTTTACACTGTAAGATCATTTTGTGCCACGTACAGCAGGAGGCTGCTGATGCCTTGAGGGTTTTTCCTCCAACTCCTCCAACTGCCACTTTTGTCCACTGTAAGTGAACTGGAAAACTGAGTTGGGAACAAGAAGGCACTTTTGACTGATTCTTTCGTGTGCTTATTCACATAGCTCTTGAGTTAGCTGCACGCTTCATGGCTATAAATGTAATTTCAAGCCTTTTCATTACAATACAGCTTAACTGAGAATTCTAAAAATATTATCTGCTTTATTATATTACTCTAAGGTAGTTTCTAATGTATTTTGTGCACGTACGAAAGAAATATTTTGTTGATGTTAAGAATACTTTGAACAGTCTGGAGAATCACTGCAGGAGTATCTTGAGCAAGTGACAGTAGATTCCCCATCACTTAAATCTTTAGGCTTAAAATAAATGCTTTTCCAGAGTATTTGCTGTTCCCGTTCAAATGATGATCTTGAAGATCAATTGTGTTAAGTGTGTGAAGTCCATCAGCCTGTATTATGATACAATTCACATGACAGGTCAATAAATGGATCTTTCCAGCCTCAAAATCTGTCAAGGTGTTAGAACACAATTTTTTTTGTAACCTCAAGTGTGGTCCAAATGTCAAAAACATTTGCTAGTTTTGCTATTAGTTGTGCACCTTAGTGTATGTTTATTTATGGTCTTTTCATTGGTACAATGTTGTAGTTCAGTGGGAGCTTCTGCCTAGTTTTGTCTCCAGGTGCCCACTACACATTTGTACACAGGTGAAAACTTAAACCAGTAAAAATTTCTGGATGATCAGCTTCGTTTTTCATTTTTCCAGGAGGCTGAGGTTCTGGAGTAGCTAATATGTCTTCATTTCCCTTACAGCTGTTGTTAAATTGGATTAGAATTTAATTTGGAACTCTTTTGTGTTTTCTCCTTTCTCCTTTGGGACCAACCATATGGAAAATCATAAAACAAAATACCTTGCTTGCAGCAATGAAATAACTTTCAATAAAAAGGAAAGTGTTGAAGCAACTTTACTAAGTGACTAGGATTGTTCAAATGAATTACAAATGATATCTAAATGAAATTTCAGAAGAGGCTGTCTAGACCTACTGAAAAAGAACATGTTAAGTGAAGCTCTACCTCTCAGCAGAGTGGAGCAGAGTACCACTCTAATCAAAGAACAGTTAATTAATTCATTCTTCTCCATGTCAAATGATTGACTAGAAAAGAAAACCGTCCATGAGGATGAATGGTATGAAAAGGAAAATACTAGGCGAGAATCTTTTTTTTCTTTTTTTTTTTGGGTAACAAGCTGAAATTTGCAATGAGAGAAACTCACGTTTGCTCTAGAGAATAAACCACAAGTAAACAGGAAGTGGTGGCTGAGGGCTGGTTTATGGCACCCTTACTCCAAGAAAAATCTTACTCCATTAGCAGCACCATTAAATCCAGCAGTGCTACTCGTACAAAAAGCTCATTTTCGTTCTTTTACGTTGTCACAATCTAATGCTACAGGAATATAGTTTGTAAGACAGCGATGAAACGTTTTTCCATCGCTGCTCATCTGCACATTCATAATACATCAGAAATACCTTTTTTTTTTAGCTCTGTATCTATTCTTGGCTGTGAGGTTTTGATACAGAATTCACACAACATCCTGCATCCCTGATGTTTTGTTCCTACCACTCCCCAACTGTATCTGTCTGCATGTACCCTTTCGTTATGTACATCTAAGCAGCGACGTGGTCAAAAGGTTAATACATTGCAGGGGAGGAGGAGTGGGTTCCCAAAAGGTTATGAGCCTCCCTGAGGACTTCACAGCGGCCATGATACCCATTTTCCTTTTAGATGGTAATACCTGGCAACACACTCGCATGCTTAAATTATTATATGTGCAATTTATATTCCCCTAGTTTGCTCTCAAAGCCTTGCCGTTCTGAAGCAATCTACTGCTCGCTGACACAAGATCCAGATCTCGCTGCTCAGCCTCTGAGTGTTTGGAAATGACCCTCTTTTTCCAAAGGTGAGAAAACATTCTGATTCCTGCACCTTACAGTCTCTCCTGCGAGCTGCCCGTTTCTGACTCCCTTTTGCATTTAGTCTCTTTACCACAAAACGCAAAATCCTCTTAACAATTTTTTCCCCCCCAAACTTACCTTGCAGTATTTTGGCAGCATATTAGCTTGCACTGGACTTTCTTCCCTGAAGCCTGGCATCAGAGTCCAAATGAGGTCATAAATCTAAAAGAGTGGAGTGGTCTCATCCCAGCCCCGGTTCCGGAGGGCGCCGCGCTCGGTCCCGTTCCCGTGAGCTCTGCAGCCTGAGCTGAGCCAGGCTCGGGGCTCCCACAGCAGGACTGCTAATGGTCAGGAGTGCACAGCCTGAGCACTGCTGTGTCAGTAGCAGGAAGCTTTTACTGTGCCTGGGTTCCTGTCAGTGCTACTAATTCAATCACTTACATATGCAATAAATTCACATGAAAAATTAACAAACACCTAGCCAGCAGCAGAGCCCTCTGTTCATTCTTTTTTTTTTCCCTAAAAAAGCAATATAGCTTTCTCTTAAAATTATTTGATTTAATGGTTTATTTCAGCATTCTGTGAAAAAAAAGTCCTTTATTCCTAAATAGCTTTTCAATATTAATCCATAACATTATTTTATTTAGCTTTTATTACTAATATCTTCCATCAGGTTCTCTTCTAATTACATCTGTATCATCCCTCGAACTAAAAGGGACTGTGCAGATGTCAGGGTATAGCTCAGCAGCTTGCAGTGATCTATTGCACTCAAAATCTATTTGATTTGATTCTATTTTCCATCTCTAAGATCCACTACAGATAATTTTTGGTATCATTAGTAGTAATAGCTCTAAAGGCAGTGCAGCCTAAAGAGGAAAAAAGATCTCGGGACTCCTTTCTCCTCCTAAACAAGGATCCCTAGGGAACTGAGGTCCAAGTATCACATCTTTCCTTATTACCTTTTTTGAAAGATTGGTGATGCTCCCTGGAGAGCTGGTCTGGGATTCTACAAGCAGCAGCCTGCAGCTCACACAGTCTAATAACAAAGAACTGTGTTCAGAACTGACAACAACTTAAAGCAAAAACTGTGGTCTTTAACAGCAGGTTTTGTTGAAACTGTCATTCCTAACACAGCTTGAGAAAAGAGGGTGAAGTGAGTGTACACATCCTCTGCCCATGGGGCAGGCTGAGATTTATGCCAGCTGTTAAAGCAGCTGGTGACCACAGTGATATTCAGGATGCCTTTGGCATATCCCTTCTCCCCTAGAAGTGCTCCAGCACCTGGAGCCATGCATGTCAACTGCCTGGCTCCTCTCACAGCTGCTTTTTGACACTCTAATAAACTGAAAATCACATGGGCAAGGATGTGTCCCATGTAATACAAAGGAATTAATCTTAAATTCCAGTGTCCACTAAAGTCTTTCCTCTGAATGTAGTTATGGAGATTAATTCTCTGGAAAATGCCTCTTTCTGAAACCTTTAACTCTTTCATCTGGTCAGTCTTTGAGAATGTTATCTCACTATGTTCTTCAAAGTTTCCAGTTGATATGTGTGCTAATTACCATGCTAAGATCCCTTCCATGCTCCAAGTAGTGTGGTCTGTTTCCGGCAGTCCCTCCCTTTATGGCCTTTTTTTTAGAGTTATTCAAACTGGTTCTACTGCTTTGCATGAACTCCTCTGCTTCATACCTTTTCACAACTCTGTGTCTTGAGAAGCCACTTTGAATATCTAGATCAGTTGGTTTTTTGCAATCACACAACACCAGTCTGTTCCTTGTCCTCTTAAAATTATCATATTATGTCTTATTAGACTTACAAACCCACACTGAAACCAAATCACTTTATTTTAGAAAAAATGCTAGGGGCAATACATTGTAATTTTTTCTGCATTATAGATGAAAAATGGTGAAACCAGAATAATCTTTCACTGTAAGCAACAGCAAATCCAGCGAGGTCAGCTTGTTCCTGAAGACTCTGCTGGTGTGGCCCAGTGCAGCAAACTGATTTCTGGAAATCAGGAGTGGCCTCACCGTGCTTTTCCATTGGATCTGTTTCTTTTGTTATGGATTTGGAGTACACAACACTTATGAGGTAAAGCATTGAATGAATTGTATTACAGTTGATTAGCCAGACATAGATGGATTAGACTGGGACACAGTGGTACAAAAAAATTTGTTGTAGTTTCATAGAACCAATGGATAAAATCACAGTGTGCTATCTGCTAAAACACGTGTTCAACCAGCTCCACTCTTAAAACCCTGACCCCTCACTCAGCTGCTGAGCCTGGCTCAGAATGGGATTTTCCTCCTCTTCCTCAGCCCCTGTGGTTGGGTTCATTTGTGCCATCCTGCCTCCCTTTCCAGCGCCGTGCTGCTCCTGGGCACGACACTCCTGACTGGACTTTGCCTCAGAGCTCCTCTGCTGTTTTGAGTTTTCCTTACCCATTCAGGGTTCTCTGTGATACTCATCTGCTTCTCTTCCCTCCCATGAATTTCTGTTCTCTCCATGTCCTGTCAGCAATATCCCAGAGGGAAGAGTTAAATTTACTTGGCCAGGTTTCCATGTTTTGAAGAGACCCCTCTTGAATTTGGGATTGCACTGTTGGTATGTATTTTCCAACTCCGCTACTAACTCAGTTATATGGAGGGCACTCAATCCTGTACTCAAATTTCTGAGTGCAATCTGGCAAAAAGTTTGGATACAAATATCAAAGTTATTTTTAAAAAGACTTTTCATGTTTATAGGAATAAAGCAGTGCCTTAGTAAATAAAAACAAAAGTGCTCTCCATAACTGGATGGTATCTTTTAGCCTACATGCTGCCATGGTTCTCTGCCAGTACTAAGTATTAATAAGAAAGTGACACAGGACAGAAATCTGCAATGGATTTCCTCTGGGAACAATGCTTCTCATATTTCAGAAATTATTTTGCTGTCAATAAAGACAAATTCCAGGGACTGCACAAAACTAAAGCTTCAGAGAAACAAATGGTAACCAGATAGACTAAATAATTGCTTCTCCTCTTACATAGTGAGAACCTGTAAATATAAATCATAGTAGAATTAAATGTCTGTAATATATTTATTTTTCCTTTATGAAAATAATTTGAGGAGAAAAAAATCACAAGTGTGGTTTCACTCTTAAGCAGTGATTCTGTTCCTTTTCAAGAAGTGTCAGCTATAAAGAATAATAATAAAAAAGCAAAATTTAAAATTGTCTTTGACTAGTAAACTTAAGAGTATTTTGTAAAATATTTGCAGTTCTTTGATAAGTGTGTATTTAATTGTCAGCTGAAGTGGGAATGATAGTCCAGACATCATCTCTATGGTTTCAAAATAAAACATGCACTAGAATGTGTTATATAAGTTTTTGCCTTTAGATAAATGTAAATGTTTCTATTGTACTCTTTGCAGACTGCTGTCCAAAAGAATGTGCAGTCGACAGCAGCTACCTTCCTGTCTGAAATGCTAGATGGGATTTTAATTTTTAGAACTGTTGCTTTAGCAAGAAAGACCAGAAATCAAAGACAGCCTGTTGGCAGTGACATATTGAAAACACCATGTAGACACCATAAAATAAGTTGAAAATAATGTTGGTTGTTTATTGTGTGTATGTGTAAGCCATGAATTCTATCTCCTTGTGAACAGAGCTGTATAAAAGTCACAAAAAACTTTATTAGTCCTGTGTTTTGTATTTGCAGATATGGGAACACTTTGTGCCTAGGTTTCAGCCATTTGCTAAATTCAGGTTTGATATTTGTGGTCTCTCTAGCCTGTGTCTATCATGTCTGGTTGGCCACATCAGTAACATCTACTCCCTAATTCTGCAAATGACACATGGGATGGAACTCAAGCATGAAGGAATAGTAAATACTTCCTTGTAAATTCACATAAAATTGCTTTGCTTGGTGCTTAGCAAATACACAGAATCTATATGCAACAATGTGAATATACAATTTTTCTGTGATGATTAATGAGTCTGAGTTAATTATTTGGAGTTTTATTTAAAGTTTTATTTCTGGTATTTGTCAGGGACTGCTTGAGAAAAAGGCAGTGAAGTTTGCTTTCTCTTTGGCAACTATAAAACACTTTGAAAATAAACATTGCTTTTTGTGTAATGGCAGGAAAAAAATACCTATTCCCCTGCTCAGTAAATTTAGTGATATGCTTTGGCATCTTTGTCTAGCCAATATCCAGTGATCTCACCTATTTGGAAACTCTTTTGCTGGTGTGAGTCTTGAAATTCTAGGTAGCAGAGTGATGCTCAGAACACTAGAGCACAGAACTGATAATGACCAAGAGCTGCAAGGCTGTGATGATATTATCAGATTGTGATGGAGTGTTCAGGGATATCTGTCTCCCTGATACATTGTAGGATGCAAAGCACAGATATGGGATGGGACAGGAACTCCAGAAATCAGATCCTGAGGTACTTTTATGAGCCTGAATCAATCAAGAAATAATTTTCTGATTCAGTACAGGGACAGAGCACTGACTCTAAGATGTGCCTTTCTGATCCCTTGCAAAAGAGCAGTCCAAAGTGAGCTCAGTAGTTTTTCCTGACTAGGACTGCAAAACAGAAAACTGAGTTTTCTTATTTAAGACCACATGCTCTAAATAACAACCAATGCATTTGTTCCTGGAGCTCAGGAGAGAAAAGTGAGCTGGTGGTAGTACGGAAAAAGAGCTTAGTCCTGGCTCAGCCAACATCAGGGAAAATATCCCTACTGGTTCTGATGTGTTCTGGTTTATATCCTCATGCACACAAAATCTGGTTATTATTGAAATACATTTAAGCTTCCTGTTACACAATGTTGACACAGCTGGTGATTTCCAGCCCTCGGTGCCCACTAGCAGGAACATGAATACAAGATTGGGAAAGGCTTCAATGCCTCTAACATGAACATTGAGTTTAGCTGTATGGGGGAAATACATTTCCTCTGATTGTAAAGGTTTTAGATGAAGCAAAAACATGAGTTCAGCTGAGTGGGAGACTTGATAAGAAAGCTGGCAGAGAGAATATTCAAACTTTAGAGCTCAGCTCTACTCAAAATGATGTTTTGGACTTGGCAAAGTGGCACTAATTTGTCACTGCCTGTGTGGGTCTCTTAGCAGGAGGTTACTCAAGCTGTGAAGACAGTCAAGCCCTCCACAGCTGTAAGAGGAAGACTTTTGATTTCTTGAAGTTGAGTATTTTGGTCTTTCTGAACTAGAGTCAGGGTGTGCTTCTGCTGAAGTCACAGGAATTTGAGAAGGCAATTTCTGAAAGTCTTCTGAAGACGACTTCAAAGGGGTGACTGAGAGGGAACCTTGTTCATTTGTATAAATATCTAAAGGGAGGGGGTCAAGAGGATGGAGCAGGCTCCTCTTGGTGGTGCCAAGCAATAAAAGAGGAGGCAACGGGCAGAAACTGATGCACAGAGAGTTCCACCTGAACATGAGAAAAACCCCTGTGCAGTAACTGCACACTGGAACAGATTGCCCAGAGAGGATGTGGATTGTCCTCCACTGGAGACACCCCAGAACCATCTGGACACAATCCTGTAGTCTGTGCTCTGAGATGATCCTGCTGAAGCAGGGATGTTGGACCAGGTGATCCACTGTGGTGCACCCCAACCTGAACCATTCTGTGATGCTGTTAAGACAAGGAAGGTGTTGTTCCTGGGTTTTTGAGGTACAATCTGGTCTCAGAGGCAGCATGTCATACCAAATCTCCCAGCAACTGATTGTGTTTCATCTCTGAAGTAATTAATTTTTTTGCTTCCACTATTCCAGTTGGAAGGCTACTGGAAGTCTTGATTACTCTAATGATCAGAAACTTTCTTCTAATTTCCAACCTAAATTTATTCACAGCTGGTTAATATCCATTTGTTTCTGTGCCAGTTTTGTTCTTAGCTAATTTAGGTTTTTCCATATCTGGTGTTTATCTCCCTGATGCATTTACATGCTGTGATTATGGTCCTGCTGAGCTGTCATTCTGCTCAATGAAATAAGCCAAAATCTTTTGGTCTCTTCTTGTAAGATAGACTTTCCCTTCTCCTTGATCATCCTTCTGTTTCCATGCCTCTTTTCTGTACAAGATTCTCAGCTGAAAATCTGCTACTGGCATTGTCAACTGGCACTGATATTTTCCTGACTATTCTGGAAAGAACTCTTCTAAAACTAGATCTGCATCTGTCTTTTTTATGGATGTATTTTATCGACAACTTACAGTCATTATGTATGTGCAAGTCATTCTTCTCAGTAATTTCTAAATGATAGTCCATGGCTTAGGGTAGGCTCTTTGTTATTGATGATCAGCACTATACTGTAGTGTTAAATGAAATTGTAATTTTATTGTTGAAGTACAGACAGGTCCCTCTGTACAGTGACTGAAGCTCAGCAGTACTGAATGTTTCCCAATATTGACGATGTTTTCCAGCACTGAGTAATCAACAAATGCAGTCACCATCTTCTTGTTTCTGCTACATTTATGGATGAAATATCAGAAACAACCACTTCCAACAGTGATCCACAAAACCCTTCCCTATTAAACTTTCCTCAGTCTGACAGCCCTTCCTTTAGTGCTCTATTTTTCATTTCCCCATGAATGAGTTTCCTGCCTTCTTTATAGATTTACTGCTATTCTTTACTTCCTCCAGCTTCAATAATAATTCCTTTTGTAACACCATAACAAATGCTTACCAAAGATCATACAGATCAAGTCAGTTATACCTCCCTTGTCTAAAACCCCAGTTTTGATAACAGAAAATGCTATTGAGTTAGTCTGACATTATGTTTTTCTGATAAATTTAAATAGCATTTTTTTTTTTTTTTTTTTTTTTTTTTTTTTTTTTTTTTGTCTAGGTTTGTTTAGTTTTCCTTCAAGTCTGTTCCCTAAAACCTTGAAGATTATGGATAGCCATATGGGTATCTGGGCTGTTAGTTGTCTTACCATTTTTCTCACCTTATCTTAAATCTGGTATATTTCCTGTTGTTCTGTTCACATTCTCCAATATAATATAACACATTTGTAATAGCTGAAGAACTCATACCCTCTTAACACTTTGGTTTTGCACCATAAATTAGGTTATCCATAATACAGATGCCACTTTGAGTATGTTTTGCTTCTCCTCCTCCTTTTTCATGAGATGATAACCAAAAACTTCCAATGATTGTTTTAATATACTTTAATATATTTCTAAAATCTAAATAAGCTTTACTTTGGGCAACTTGTACTTTTTCCTTCTGCCTATGAGGAACTATATCCATTACCTGCGTGTTCTCCATATTCTGTGTTAAGGAATAACCTCAACAATTTAACAATTGAAAATATTAATTGTGAAGCTTCTTAAAAAATTTTTTGCTCATATTCTTTGGGTCCAGATTCTTAATACAACCAACACCTTTGGTCTTCTGTCTTTTCTGAACAGCATGTAATCCTTTTATGTGAGTGCTACATGGATTATCGTTCTTTCACTATTTCCATGTAGTATCTAGGTGTCTTCTAATAATTATGATTTCTTTTGTTTGCACAGGTTCAGGCAATCCTATGCATCCCTTCCAGCTGTGTATAACTTGCCATGTTGTGTACATTACCTGGATTGGGTAAAGTGGCAATATTAACAATGTTTTCTACTGTTCAGAACAAAACCAGCACTCATTTACTTCCTAGTTTCCATACTCTGGCATTGTTTTCTCTGTTGTACATCCTAATTTCCCCCCTTTCTTTTATCTAACATTCTTGTGTTTCTTTTTAAAAGCCCTCTTAAAATTGTCCTGGTGCTTAAAAGGAATGTTAGAAAACAAACTGCAAAAGATGAAAGATGTCATCTACATCTCAAGCCTGCCACTGGAAAATTATATTCCTTGTTAAACTTCCATGAATGACAGCAGAAATAACCTGTCACTTTGATGAGACACATGTCAAGCTGTATTTTTTATTTCATTAATCACTTCTGTCATATTTCTGTCATTACTCCCATGACAATGGTATCCAAGGCCATATTGAGGACTAAGGCCATCTCCTACCTAACATAAATAATACGAATCTGTTCTTTTGTTTAAAATATGATATTTTTTTTCAGATTTTAAGAGGTTCTGACAGCTTACTAGCATATCAAAATGTGATGCTTACTCTCAGTTTTACATAATACTCAGAAATACTAAAAAAGCTTCTATTTATCATAGTCTTTGTTTATTCCTACATTAATATTAGCAAAATTGACCACAGGAAATTCTGTGAAGGTAAACTCTAATATTCAGCATTACTTATAGAGAAGCATATTTCAGCATTTCAGGCTAGGCTTAAATGGGCAAGTATTTCCCCTCAACTGATTTTTAATTAACAGTGAATAAGAGTTCCTGGACCATTTATTGATACACCTACTAGTCAGAAAATGCTGAATTTGAAAATGTATTTTGTGACAGCATTTCCTGCCCCTATCCAGGAAATGCTGTATTCACTACTTGACACTGTAGCTTTGGAACCCAACTGGTGACATTGGGAAGAAGGAAATTAATGTAAAAAAGGCTTGGAAGGAAATTATTCTTTTCTTACAACAGTGCAATTTCAAATTAGATTCACTGATATAAAGGTTATATACAGCTGGCTCTAATGTTGGTGAGGCAAATTTTAAAGTTTGCTTCCTCAGCTTTTGAAAACGATTGAAGTCTATGATTGCCAAATGATCGATAGTAAATGCATGTCAAAATAATTCTGAAGGTCTCATTTTTAAATGTCAGTGGACAAGAGCATCTGAATTTCTTTTATGTATCTCATAACAGCAAATGAAGTCATAATGTAATCAAGAAAGGTAATTTGTCTGAATTCATTGCACAGTACTTCCCTTATCACACACACTTTTGTTGTTGTTCTAAATGCATAGATGTTATTTTGTTCTGAATGCATATTTTATTGAAAAATGCTGTCCAAAAGTGTTGGTAACTTGTATTCAACATCCATTTTGGAATAAGAGATGTAAAAAGGAAGTTATATGAAATTAACATGTTAGCAGAAGACAGTAAACTGCTCTAGGACAAGTGAACATGAAGCAGTAGAGTGTTCCACGTTTTACAGAGAAACTCACGAAGAATTTAGTGTGGCTCTTTTCCTGTAGGGATCACCAAAATAGAGAACCATGTGAGAAAATGAGTTTATGGGCACAGCTCTACCCTGCAAACGTTGTAGACAAAACTCAGGTGCTTTTTTAAAGCTGGCTACTTCCCTCCTTGTGGCAGTCCCCTAATCCTCATAGAGTTTGTGAAGAGGGAGCTCTGCTGGTGCCCAAATTTTCCACCATCACTCCACCTCCCTCTGCTCGTGGCAGTGAGCAGAACTTGGCTGTGGAACACTTTTATTTTGTGACCAAGCCCTGCTGAGAGGGGACTCAGCCCCAGTGCACGCAGCAGGCATGGCCAGGGTGAGCTGGCTGGAAAACACAGCACAAATGTGGCAGGGGCAAAACATTTCATGAGAACCTTCCAGCTCCAGCAAGGAGGAGAAAATTAACAAACAGGACAGCGAGAGGTGCAACAGTGGCAAATCTGAGTGGTGTGATAGGCAATGGAGAAGTGGAGGAAGAAAACTTGATGCTTACATCTACTATGCCAGCCTGCAGAAGTTTGGTACAAAATATTTTATGACAGTTATTTTATAACTGCAGTAATGCTGATACGTGACTAATTGTGCAAACTTTGGGAAAATCACATTAAGGGGCTAACACTAAACTCTGGGTTGTGATTTGTATTTCTGGGCATGGGTAAACTGATGAGACATGGATTTTTTTTTTTTTCCATTCCGTTTAATGAGTTTCACTTACTTGATATTTTAAAATTTACTTTATTTATATGCAAATAAACCACTGGAAGTAAAATTCATATACCAATGACTCACAACTTCAAAAGCCTGTGAGCAGAGCAATGAAATATTAGACTGTTTATAATAATTCTAACCTGGCAGAAAAATTTGCTGAATTTGGTCTTTATGATCCTTAGGCATTTTAATTAGAAATATTACTGGACAATGATAAAAATCCATAGCTACAGAAAGTCACCTCCTAGTTTACATGCCATGACACTGATTTGGAAGACAAGTGTTTCTCTCAGTTTTGCAACATCACCTATTTCTGAAACAGACTGTGAAAAATCAGATTTTGTGATACAAACAGCTAGTACGTACTTGGAGTGCTGGGTAGATTAATTCCAAGTACTATTTCAATGCTTTTACCTTTTTCATTTTCAGCATTTGCAAAAGGAGTAGCAAATTAAGCTGGATAGATAATTTTAAATGGACCTGATTTGTACATCAATGCTCTTTTTTTAAAGCTTGCTTTGAAACAAGATTACTATAAATTACAAAATATTCTACAGCCAAGTTATGAGACTGCATTTCCTAAAGTCTAAATTTCTGTATGGATTATTTTTTCCATTCCTTTCATGCCCCTTGTTCTATTTGGACAATTCATCCTGATACAGCTGGTGGACTTTATCCCAACTTTTTATCCTCTTCCTTTGCATAGTAAATTGTGACAATAGTTTTAGATTAAAAAAATGAAGTACAGCATGGGTCTTGAGTAAACAGTGTCTTGGTGAAAGTTATATACTGGGTTTAGACTAACATCTATATTAACATATGACAGAGACTACGCTAGGCTCTGGTTTTCTACGTTTTCAATGAATTTAATTCCAGAATAGAAGGGTGGATTTAGTTAGTAAAAGTTCTTCCTAATTTACATCCACTAAAAATATAGCATGAGCCAAGAATTTCTGAGCCTTTGCAAGATTTTCTACTAGGCTCTTGTAAAACTGCTCAACAGCTCCAAGGAACGCTTCTCTCTACCAGCATTGCAAATACCAGCTCACAACTTTTACAGTTTCGGTCTGCGCCTTCGCCAAATGCAATTTATCATCTACTTTCTTTGAATGAACTTCATTCTGTGAAAGTGAGCTCATTAGTTTTACATTTTTTCAATTTACAAGCAGTTCACAATTTGCTGTTCAAAACTTGGTGGAGCTGCTACTGAAACACTGGAAAATATCAAGGCAAAATGGAAAACATACCACCATAAAGATTGCCCTAGTATTGTGAGTACTCTTAGAAAAAAGTTGTAATAATAAAATATTATCAGTTTATTATAATGTAATTTTACCTAGCCTAGGAGTTATGATTCATAGACACCACTAGAGATAAGTTAGGATTCCAGCCATGTGCCCAGATTTTTAAAATTTTGTAGCTCAAAGTTATTAAGTTTACGTTGGTCTTAACAGCTGAGCAGAGATTCAGTTTAGCATTGAATTCAATTTTACATTGTGCATATTCTTTGTGAGCCATTTTATTAATGTAAAAATGCACATTACTTTTTTTTCTATTCATAACTCTTTAACAGCTTTGGGTTTATTTATTTTAGGTAGCAGTGTAACCAACACTATTAAAGTATTTTTAATAGGTTTCCAAGTAAACCAAAACGGGATTTGCTGTTGTAGTTAATATTGAGACTGTTCTGCTTCCCTTTCCTCAGTGAGTTCACTGTGTCTTCAATGTCGAGAAATCAGTGCAAAAATGCCTTTTATAAAATATTTAGCAATGCTTTTCAGGCCCACTAAAACATGTGAAGCCCTTGAGGTTCCATCTTGCAGGAATTTTCATGTACACATACTTATTTTTTTGTAGACCCACTATGATCATACAGGTGTGTGTTTGACCACTGAAATCATAACGAAATGTGAATCATTAATATGGATCACTTCATGTGAATAGGAAATGCCAGTGGTACAATGTTAAATATCACAACACAAGAATTAAAGGCATGGAGCTGATTGCCTATGCAATTAAAAGTTTAGGAGACAATCTATCTGATCTGGAACTTTGCCAGGGCATCGTGACTAACAAGCCTGCTCCCGTAAAAAAGTGCCAGAGGAACTCTGATATCCCTGTGTGGTCAAGATTTCTGCTTTGACTAAATTAAGCCATCTCGAAACATAACACTGCCATATATAAAATCCCATGCCAACATTTGGCAGAGCACTTCTTCTGTTCAGGCATTTGTGCTGGGGAAGGCTGACTAAATACAGCATCAGGGCAAACAGTTTTGAAAGAATTTATTTTGAATTTCATAGGAAGCCAAATGCTGTGCAAATCCCATTCTGTGACTGAAATTTGCCCCCCGTTCATTTATAGAATTTTCATAAAAGTCAACAGGAGGACGGGTACCAGGCCTATAATATACTATAAAAACTTTAAACCATCTTATAGTTGGTTGTTAAAATGACAGCAATTTCAGAGCAGTGATTGGGGGTTGAACTCAGCTTATGTTCTGCTTCCATCTGGTCTGCTACTGTTCTGTTGGGGATGGAAAACAGCAGACACAGGATTGCACATATTATCCTAAGAGACAAATACTCTCTTTCACCTGTACAATTTAGCACTTAGACTTGGCTTTTCTGTCTTATCTGTGAATCCCAGGGTGTGCTCCTGCATCCATCAGGTTCCATCCTGTCAGAGCCTACATCTATTGAATTAAACAGGACTTCTTACATAACTCAGGCTGTACATTTGTGGACAAACAACCCATCTGAATCTCATCTGGAGTTCTCTTCCTCATGCAGAAGCCTCAGCCCCGGGGCTCAGGAGGGGCAGCTGGTGCCTCAGCACCCATGGCAGTCCCTGCTCTGCTTCAGGGCCAGTAAACATGGAGAAATCCAATCCTTAAGCTCACTAGGATGGTGAAAGAGCTTTGGAAGAGCTCCCGTGGCACTGTACTTCTCTGGTTGTGGTGCTTCACCTCTCTCCTGGTGTTTTACCTGAAAGCATCTGGTGCACAAGTGATCACAAAAGCAAATCCTACAGAAAGGCACCTGGAAACGTGAAGGGGGGACCTACCTTCCTTTTAGATGTTTTAAACTGCCTTTGGAATTGGAGCTTTGGACCTCTCTAGGATTTCTGTGTTGTGAGGCTTCACTTCGAAACCAGTAAGAAGAAAATTTAAGCCAAGGTCCTTGGAATAAACAAAGTGATTTTCTGGCTTTTGGGAAAAAAAAACCAAAACAAACAAACCTAATCTGTACTATAAACAAAACATTAAGAAGAGATACACACAATATGGCCTGATGTGGTAAAGTACTTTTGGTGTTGGACTTCAGCAGAGCTTGAATGCAAAGTATATTTCATCTACACTTGCACAATTTGCTGAGCTTAGTGAGAAATTCCCCACTGAAGCTGATAATGATTGATGCCTCTCCAAGATAGGTAAATTCCCAGTCTCTGTAATTATGCTTATTACCTTGTTACCGTTGTTAAGGTTCTCCCCTTTTAGAGTATTCCAAGAATTAGCTGAGTTACAGCAGGTTATTAGTGAAATATGGACTCTGCAAACATCTTTTAAAATAAGTGGACTACGGAATTAATTCTGCAGATTTTACTTTTATACCTGAGAATGGAACAGTAGGGAAAAGGGAAATGATTACTGGAATTCTAAAATGGGACCTACATTTAATCCCGATAACTTCCAAAGAGTTCTTCCTTTAAAGAGCGTAGGATCAGGGATTATATATTGGCCCATCATTTTGCATGTGGATGTACCCAGGTAGTGCAGTTTACCCAGATAAACACCCACATTCTCCTCAAGAAGCGTAAATTCTATTAACAGCTCCGTGCTTGAAAAATGAGATTATTTTTCCTAAGGAGTCCAGGGTGCTGACTTACGTGTCTGACTTGTTCTGCCCAGACTGGGATGGGTTCATGGTTCACCTTATTTTAGATTAACAAGTAATTGCAAATGTTTCTTCCTAAATTAGTGAAAGTCTTAGAAGAAGTCTTGGATACTAAGAAAGGACCTACAATGCTTAAAATGTGCAGACATTTTTCTGAGCATGAGGTTTGATAATGTATCTGTATGGTAACTTAGCTTATGTCCCAACATGGTTTAATCAACATTACAGTAGATCATTTCATTGCAAAGAAATTAGCTTCTTATTGTCTTTGCCTGACTCACTTAAAGGCTCTAATTAAGGATATACTAAACATGAAAATCTCTCCTAAGGCTTTAGGCTTTGTAGATGTTATCTGAAGCTCATTAACGCTTCCTGCTAGGACAAAAATATATTCAAAAGTTTGGATGATGAACTAAGGTGGGTTTTTGTTTATAAAAATGACAAGTGTACTCAACAGGAACAGTATTTTTACTTCAGCAAGCCTTTTAAGAGAATTTGGTTAGAATTTCATTATATCTGAGCTAGAAAAATAAAAGTATTTTGAAAGTAAAAAATTAAAGTACACCAGTCACAACATATTAGCATGTTTTACCTTATTTCCTATCGCAAGTTTGATTTCAATCTTTTAATGACTCAGAAAATTTACAATGCAGTGAGACACCTCAAGATTCCATTAGATTTCCTTTCATAAAGTGCTGTACGTCTGTTGAAATCTTGCAAGCTATAACTCACAGCAAAGAACTTCTGCTTTCCTAAGGATGCAAATACCTATTTGGCAATGTCCCATTGTATCCCAAGTAGCATTATTTATAGGATTGGGTTTGTGTTTTAACCTTATTATCAGAAATTAACGGTCATACGCACGCTCCCTCCATTGATTACATTTCCTGTCAAAACCTGTTTGCTCTCCTATCACAAGCAGTATTATGACACATTATTTACCCCTGCTGTGACCAGATAACACAAACATGAAAGAGGAACCGGTGTCACTCAGCTCTGGAAGGCAGTGCTGAATCAGACAACTCTCTTAACTCATCTGCATCGCGCACAGCCCCGGCTGTGACACTGCCTGCCGTCCCCCAGGAGCATTCAGGGGCTGTTTAAACGCTGTGCAGTCACACCAAGCAGAAGTGGTCAGCTCGCACCTCCCGAGGCTGCGGCTCCCCTCTGAGCAGCCTCAGCGCTAACAGCACCACACACGGCCGGTGCCACTGTGCGTGATAAAAGCGTCTGATCGCTCCTGGCAGGGAACACCGAGCCGGATTGGGTCCAAAGCAAAGGAATGGATCTGGAGGACCAGTGTAAACCTTTACTCCACTTTGATACTTCCTCCTCCAAAACAGACTTGGCTTTCCAAGGAAGAGCCGTGTGAAGGAGAGCGGGAGTCAAGGTTAAAGGCATCAGGTCCAAGGCAGTAGAATGTTTTTATCAGGGAGGGGTGTATTGTGCCAAGGCAAGGTAGATCAGTAGATCATGAGACAAGATTTCTGCCTAAAATCTTCAAGTCTCTTTGCCATGTGTTTGAATTCATTCTACAAAGTCATGCCCTGGCTTAGCAAAATCAATCCTCATCCCGTATCGGGAGGGAAGAATAGAAATCCATCACCTTTAAACACAACACACTGAGCAAATCGACAGTTTGAGTGCGGTGTGAAACCTTTGCAGATTTTGCAAAGCAAGTGCTCTGTCTTTTCTTTCCCTTATTGTTTGCCCTTCACTTGACATACAGGAAGAGATGCATCAAGAGGATGGCAGGAGACATGTGTCACTTAAAGCATGCCATAACAATGTTTGCCCTGGAATACTCCCTTGAATCTGTTTGAACAAGCAGGCGTCACACATGGAAAAATACACAGAGAACTTCACCTAGTTACAAAGTTGACAGAACCCCTTCGCCATCCTCCCCCCCGCCAGCAGCGCCAGCCCCGGGCACGCCGCTCCCTTTTGGCCCCGAGCCGGAGCGCCACGGTCACACCGCACCAGGTCACTTGTTGCACAGTGCCAGGGTGGCATCTCCCCCTCCGCTCAACCCACCGAAACTTCCCCGAGCCGCGTTCCAGCGCAGCCCGCTGCGAGCTCGCCGTGTGCCGCCCGCGGCCGCTTACCTGCATGTGTCCCTGGTACATCCTGCCCCGGCTGCTCGGCTGCCCCTGGGGCCGGCAGGTCGGCTGGGCGCTGCGCTGGGGGCACTTCTCCCGGCTCGACTATAAGAAAGAAAAAAAAAAAAAAGGAAAAAAAAAAAAAGAAAGGAAAAAGGAAAAAAAAAGCCTAACCCTGAACGAGCTATTTTTGGCTAAAGCTCCGCTTGTCCTGGCAGCTCCTGCACCGGTTTCAGTGACCCAGAGCTGTTTGCCGCCCTCCCCTTGCCTCGCTGCCTCTGTTTCCCCCTGCGAGGCGGTGCTGGCGCTGCCCAGGAGCGGCTGCTCGGGGGTGCTGGGCAGGCGGGCGGACCCGGGCAGGGCTGCGGGGCGGCCGGGCGGGGAGAGCCGCGGGGCGGAGCGGAGCGGGGCCGCCGCTGCTGCCGGGCCTCGCCCGCCCGCCCGCGCCGCGCCTCGTCCCGCTGCAGCCGCCCCGGCCTGGCGGCCCCGGCCGCCCTCCCCCGCCTCCCGCCGGCAGCCCCGGCCTCCTTCCCGCCCCCCTTCCCTCCTCCTCCTTCCTTCTCTCCTCCCTTCTTCCCTCCCTCCTTCCCTCCGCAGGGGGAGCGCGCAGCATCCAGGGAACGCGCGGAGCCCCGCGGCCACCGGGCGGAGCCCGCCGGGGTCCCGCAGCCGCGCTGCCCCGGCCCCCGCGCCCCGCCAGGGCTGCCGGCTCCCACTGCAGTTAAAAGAAAAAAACCCAAAAAACAAAACAACACGAAAAAAAGAGCCCTACTAAAGATAACAGCGAAAATCGGAGCGTCCCGGAGCCAGGACGCGGCGCAACCTGGATGTGGCCCACGGAGCCTCCGCGGGTCGCGAGTTTGGCCTCCGCGCCCGGGAGCGGAGCGGGCGCGCAGGGAGCGGCCCCGGCGCGGGCGCATCCCGGGAATGGTCCCTGCCCGGGAATGGTCGCTGCCCGAGGAGCAGCGCCGCCAGCCCGGCCGCGATTAACCGGGTTTCGGCAAAAGCACCGGGCCGGGCCCTACCTTGTGCTCTGCGTGTGAAGAGCGAACGTGATCTGTTGTGATTCCCAGAAAATAGCAGGAGACTCTTGTTCTGGCTCGGTAGTATCGCTTAGTAGCGTTTTTCAGCGCTTGCCAAAGACATTTATATAGGCAAGAATCTGGCACTGGCCCGTACGTGCAAAATTCTGACCTTGCAAACTGGCACAACAGGCCTGGCTAAATCCTGCAGGAGACACCTGCATCATCTTGGATCCAGCTTTTTTCTCTACTTCGCCACCTCAAACCTGAAACTCCCCATCTGCTAAAAGGAGCAGCTGCTTCAATTTCATCGTAAATTTCTGTCCTACCCAGTGTTTCTATATTCAGTAGCACAGAAAACCTCCAGCGCCTGGAATTTGCTAGATTGTGTAATTTCCTGGCTCGGAGCTCTCAAGTTTCACTATTAAACTACACAAAACTTTATGATGCTTTTGGTAGACCAGAGCAATCCAACCTTAATCATGCTCCTGTACTAGAGCAATGCAAAATAGATTTCTTATTCCTGAAACCAGCACATTTGTATCATCACAGCTCTCATTTCAGCTGACTAAAAAAGCCTTTTTGAAGTGTTCCCATTCAGCTAAAAAAATGAGATTTTGCAGAACATGAGTTCGTAAAGTCTCCAGTGATGGCATAAGCAAAATCTATCCAATTATTTTCTTCACTTAGGCTTAAGAGTTTTATCTTTTAGATAGATAGCAAACATGACAGTTCCCTTACATCCAATGAATACATATCCAGCTCACTGAGATTTTCAGAGCAGCCGAGGTATTTAGCCATGTATTGGTGATAAAAGGAAATAAGAAATGAATATTTTTTGTCTAAATCCCTTAAGCCGCTTTGAAAACCTCAATTAAGAGCTGATGAGCTTAAAATTCATCTTTGGGATTGTCCATACATGTTAGACATGTATCACTGTAAAACTTCACAAAGGGTGACTGCATTTAGGTGAAAATATCAGACTTGAATGACCATGCTTTCACTTAAAATACAAAATATGGAGAACAGATTTTTTCAGATGTAAATATTTGGCTAGCTTTGTGCTCAATTTATAAGTTTAGATCTAGGGAAAAAAGCCCAAGTCTTATTTATACTTGGAGCCCTGATGTCTTTGCTCTTTGTTGAGATTTATTAGACTCCTTAGCTTTTAGTAATCTTGGAGGTGCAATTTTTCACTCTGACTACAGTAGATCCAGAGTGTCCATTCCTGCGTCAGTGTGCAGGTTTTCTATAGTAGCTGAATGTTTCTAAGGCACTTGAAAATATCTTTTTCTTACTGTTTTTTTTTTATTGTTATTGTTGTTTTAAGTCTGAGGCTCTTGTATTTTTCTCAAGGGGAAAACTGGGGGAAATTTGTCAATGCCAGTGTGTAGCAATATCTCCTTTTCCTAAATCTAAGTACACGCATCGTGATTTAAAGTTTTCCTACAGCGTATGAAAATCACACTTATAGTAGAAGAGTTGCTAATTTAGCAATGGTTATTCATGCTCTGTTATTTGTGAGTGAGGGACAAACTTTGGCAGATTTTGTCAAGATCCAAATGCTGGAGATTAACACTGTGGTGTGTTACAGGCATTTTTCCTAATGCATCTGAAGCAGGTGCATTCGTTGCACAATTTGTTGATGCGCTGGCATATTGATGTCACATTTTGGCAGGATTTGAGTGAGCCAGTAAAGCCAGATAGATCCAGCTTTTGCCTTTTCCCTTAGCAGGGGCTAAATCGCTTGTCACTGGTCAGGAGAAAGCTGGCAGAGCAGCAGTCAGTGCAGAGCAGAGAGGGAGGGAGGTGTGTGCGGGGGCAGAGGGGCTGCCACGAGCTCCTACTTGAGGAGCTGTTCCTCAAATATGGTTCAGCCCAAGCCACACTCACAAGTGCTCTGCTTCCACAAGTGTAAACTCTGCCTTTGCTCTTGCTCTTCACAAGAAGCAGCTTCAGCAAGATTGTTTCTCTCTCCATCCAGTCCTAATCTGGATTCAATATATGATCTTTATTGCTCAGTTGTACTGCAATTTAAAGAATCCAGTGCTGGGTGGCACAGAAAGCATGAATGTATAATTCTGTACCATACATATAAGGCAAGTTCTTTACAGCTTAGAAACAGGTGAGTGCCAGGATCCATGATCTTCTCTGACTCTGCTCTGTTTATGAACATGAAAATCTGTTTTGTTACAGGGCATAGATTCACAAGGTTCACTTACTTAAAATGCTTTGAAAACATTTTTCTCTTGTGGTCCCTTTTGGTCTGTCTCTGTGGCTGCATTAATATTTGAACCAGTGATGTCTGTGTGCTGTGATCTCTCTAAGCTTTGTTGTTTGTTATGGCAAAAATGGAAAAAAAATCATGGTAGAAAACATGAAAGTCATAATGTTTGTTAAAAAAAAGAAAAGTCACCATATGGCTCAACAGATTTTAATTAATATTGAATTGCCAGGGGAAATTTGAAGGAAGACAAATAAAAATCCTTTATTTTACAAATAAATGCTCAGGTTTTGTTTTTGAATACATTGCTGGGGCTAGTGGGACTATTGGGAAGCCTGAAGATGGTGATGGGAGTGCAGGGGCATTCTCAGAAATACAAAGTGCACAAGATGATTTTGGAGAAGCTGGCAGCTACCTAGTTACTGTCAAAACCCTGACACTTAACTACCCCTGAGAGGTGGTAGATATTTCATTCCTTTAAACCTTACTGGTATGGATGTCATCCTGTAAACTTTTAAAAATACTCTTAAACCACTGGCTGTGAAACTGCACAAGACCATTTATACAGATTCCAAGTTAATAACACTTATTCTAATGTTCTTCATTAGCACAGAGATTGGAATGGCAGGGTCTGTGATTTCCACGCCAAGAAACCACGTGGCAAGGGTAAGTCATGATTTTTATTAGGAAAATCTTGCACTGATAAACAGGCCTGCACACTTCATGTAGAAAAGTGAAAATATCCTTGATGTTTTGTATTCAGTGGAAGAGTTTTAAATGCAGATTGAGGGGGATGAGTTTGTAACAGTGGAGACTTGGAAGGGGCACTTTGGGGATCTTGTGCCTCTGCAGCCCAGCAGGTTTCTGTATCCATCACTCGAGGGTGCTGCTCAGAACTCTCTGAATCTCTGGGTGTTTCTCATGTATGACTACAGATTGTGTTGCCAGCATCCGACAATAGCACATGTTTGGTCATAAAGACACAGATTTGCTGCTTTGTTCAATAATAGATTAATGTTTTGGTGCATATACGTTGTATAAAACATCAGTCTATTAGCTCACGTAACCATGGAGATAAGTCATTTGCATACATGGAAACTCTTTGGGTTCATTTATGCCTAGTGCCTATGTTTTATTGAGAAATAGATCTTTACAAACATTATCATTAATAAATATTTTCGTTAATGCTATTTTCTGCTAACTGAGAATAATTGGCCTAATTTGTGAAAACGTGGAGCTGATTAAAAATTAACTACTCAAAATAACCTGGTTTATTCTTAGACTCAAGTGAGGTTGCAAAAACCTGTCAAAATTAGTATATTAACAGTGTTAAACTTTATCAATAACACACAATTAGGATTTGTAATATTGTTAGTTCTGACAGATTCTAATTACATTTTATACTTTGTTTTCTAGTGGAAGTTGTAAGGTATGAAAGGTACAACCACACATTAGTGAAAGTGCTAATTATATTATGTGTATTTACACATTCTTTTCCTATGCTAATGTGTTTATATATGTTTAGGGAATACATATAAAGAAGGTATTTGAGATTCTTTACATGCTTTAATGAATAATAAATTTGAACAAGACACAATCCAAAATTAATTTTAAAAAGCTAAAAGTTTTGCTAATGATGCATATACGAGGTTTAATTAAAAAGCCTCAATGTAGAAACCACCAGCCACACTAACAAGTGGGGGATAGATTATAGATAGTGCGAGTAGAATACTAGCATTATCTAGTAGATAACTAGATAGATAACTAGAATTATGTTGGAGTCACACCAGTTTTATTTACCTGTAGCTCTGTATCTGTTAGTAAATACCAGCCTATGACTTGTCAGCAGAATGAAGAACACTATCACATTATTACAGATGGTAACCAGCATAATTACAAACTCCCAGTCAGTTTCAGTTGGAGATTCTGTTGTGGCCCTGGTTTATGTGTGGCATGTCCTTGTTGCCCCAGGTTGATGTGCAGGGTAAGTGCTGTGAGTGGCACTGGGGGAGCAGCCCAGCTCTGTCCTGATCAACTCTTGTTGTACCAGTGGTGGCACGTGTTGGAGCAAGGCTGCTGCTTCACAGAATCATGGAATATTTCTGGTTGGAAGGGGCCTCTGGAGGTTATCCAATCCAACCCCCTGCCAAGGCAGAGTCACCCAAAGCAGGTGACACAGGGACAGGTCCAGGTGGGTTTGGGAGGTCTCCAGAGAGGGAGACTCAGTGCCCTCCCTGTGCAGCCCATCCCAGTGCTCTGCACCCTCAATGTGAAGTTCTTCCTCATGTGAAGGTGAAAGTTCTTGTGGTTTAGTTTATACTTAGTCTGTACTCTCCTGCCCACATCTGAGCAAGTGCTGTGGAGAAATTGTGGTTTCCTTGGCAAAGGTGAGCTCTGAGTGGGTTTGCATTGAGCTCACCTTTCCCACTTGTAATGAGCTCAGCAGGAGTTGGTGCTGCAGTGTGCAGCCACTGAGAGAGGATACAAGCCATGGCCATAGAGTAACACATCATCCACATCAGATTATCAAATCATAGGAACAGGAAATTGCCTCCCAGGAGGTCTGTCCTGCCTTTACCCCGCGTGGTTGTGTTTCTTAGCACCATAGTTACTGTTTGTCCAGCCACACAGTCAGTTCCTAGCACAGGAGGTTTTCTTTGTTTGCAGAGGAGCTGGTTTGGATGTGTAGTGATGCTGTTCTCCACACAAAAATGCCTCGTACAGAAAGGTTCATCTGCCAGTGTAGACAAAGCAGAGAGGAGGAAGCATGGCTTTCCACTCTCACCAGGCATCTGATTGCAGATCCCAAGAGAGCTGGGTGACAATGGCCAAATGGCCACTGCTCTGAAGCTTTCCTGAATCTGCATCCCAGTGTGCATCTGCTGAAGTCACCACAGACCTTTCACTGACTCCATTGAAACGGAGTGCATGGATGGGGGCCCCATCTACACAAGTGCAGACATGTAACCCAACCATTCCTCATTTATGAAGTAGGAAAAGGTTTCATGGAAGATTCAGAACTGCCAGGGACATACACTGGTCCTGCAGTTGCTGTGATTGCAGTGTAGCACAAATGTTTTGAAAGTCTTAAAATGTGGAAAGTTCACAACCCCACAGAAAGTCAGCTCCGGTTCTTAACTAACCTACTATTTGAGTTTTTACTATTAACCTTATTTAAACATGCATTAATGAAGTTTATGCCCTGTGTTCTATTCATGTGAAGAAATATATATATTCCATTTTCTCTTGTAGCTGCTCTGTACATATTTTAAGAAAATCATTTCATCTTCCTGTAATTTTCTCTTTTCTAAGAGAGTAAGCAATGCCAGTTCTTTAAACCTTGTCACACAGGTTGGGTTTTCTAGATCTTGATCATCTTTTTTGTTACTTCTCTTAGACTGATTAACTTTAGTAATGACCTAAACTGGACAAGTACCAGAAGAAATTTTTCATGTGTGTTACATGCAGAATTTCTGCTTCTACATCTCTCTGTGTGGTATTACAACACCAGGATTTAGCCGTGTTAAGCTTCTGATCCTGATGCCTCTGGTGATATTACTGAATCATTTTCTTGGCCACTGTGGTTTTTGTGGCTGATTAGTCCTACCTAACTTTAGAATTTTGATGCAGTACTTAACCACCTATATACTGCTTCTTCAAAACCATTTCTCCCCTTATCTAGATGTTTTTAAATTTTGAGCACATCCTTGTCTTATTCTCTTCAGCTTTTTCTAGATTTATGTTCCCTGCAAATTTAACTAATATGCCTTCTATTCTTTTAGCCAAATCATTTATCAAAATACTGAATTACATGCTGGAATGCTACTCAGGAAAATCCTCTAGTTTGACAGTGAATCATCAGTAACTGTTTTCTGAGTAAAGCTAAGCAATCATAAAAGTGGGATCTTTCTAGACTATGCTTTTCCCCCAGCTTTTTATGACTAGATTGTAAAGTTCTTATTAAATATACCTACTGTGTTTTGCCTGCCTGTAATACCCGTGGCAGTGCTGTACAGAAAAATCAGTCTGCAGTGCTGATTACTCCTCCCCTTATTTTCATCTGGGTATTAAAATAATTGTTTTGTACTTTGCTACAGTATTTCTGCTGTAACCGGAAATAAGCTTCCTAGCTCTTTTTGCCCCTTTTTTAATGATAAGCACTGTGTTTGTACCTCTTTATAAGCTCAGTTTGATACTTCTGAGGTTGCTTCTGTTTACGCTCAGAGTATCTGAGGGCAGGTTTGATCAGGTGGAGTATTCTGAAAACAATTAACTTGCCTAAATACTTTCAAGCCCGTGTTTTTCCATCACTACTATTAGGTCTGCTGTGCTTCCCATTACACCTGACCATCTTAGGTAATTGAAATCTATCTTTTTTTGACATACCAGTAGTATTTTAGTTTCATATAGCTCACTGCAAGTTCCAAAATGTGTTTTAGAAGCTGCATAAATATTCAGGCATTTATCTACTCCAAACTCCTGATGTCTGTGCTGGATGGGTGACAGTATCCAGCCTGGCTGTGATTTTCAGCCAGCTCTGGTATATCTGCACTGCATTGCCATTACATCAGTGAGTGCAATGTAAACACATAAATTTACCCGAAATTAGGAAAAATTGCTTAGATAGGAAACTTGCTTATAAAGTTTATGAAAGTCTGGATTAAATGGTTGAGTATTGCTAAAAATGTTTCTGCTATAATAGTACCTAAAACATGCTTGCCCTGAAATGAAAGGAAGATTTGAAAGGATCTTCTGATAACTACTCTCTTGAGTTCAAAAATTCTCTCAAAGTGAAAATTTGGCTCTTTAATTAGATTTTATCCACTGGTGATTGCTGATGATATAGACGAGACATAGTCCTCTTACTATATTAACTGCTTTTCTGTTTGTTGTACTTAACAACCCTTCAGAAATTCCTGGATTCAGCAGAGCATCCATTTAGAGCAACTCCACATGGTTACTGACATAAGGGACTTCCTGGCAGCAAAAGGTTTAATGTTTCCATATAAATTCAGGGTAAGCAGCATGAAAAAGATATGAGAGTGCTTTGTTCCTCAGATCCTGTTCAATATATAAAAAGAAAGAAATATTTTTATTGAAGTAAGAATATTCTTACTCACTGGAGAGGTGCTGCAACACAGAGGAGTTAAAATACCCAAATACCTGAGTCTTAAGAATTGTCTTTAAACTACAGATCTCAGGGCATTTTGGGAGTAAGTGCTGTTATCAGCATTTTGTGCAGGTAGAGAAAGATTGGGAAGTTCCATCAGTGACTGCGGAGGTTGTTAAACAGCCCAAAAAGTTGAGACATTTTATGATCAGCAGTTCCAAAAACATTCATCAGGGAGTATTCAAGGAACTGCTTAAGAATGTCTCTGGACTGTTAATGTTGGTTTTTTATTAATTGATACAGCACTGGGAAGGCAAATACTGTGCCAGAATTTTAAATGGGATAGCTTCATAATTACAGGCCTTTCAGCCTGGTGCCAATCTCTGGCAAAATAATGGAAGACTGATACGGGATATTATTAGCAAAATAATCAGGAATAATGTAATATATGGCAGTACTTATTGGTTTATGGAAGATATATCTTGTTGGACTAACTCAATATCTTTCTTCTGATATATGGGGCTTAGTTGATAAATGTTCTGGTGCTGATGTAATGGACTTTCTTGGGGCATTTGTCATGGTACCACACAACCTTTGATTAAGGAATGAGAATAATGCGAACTCAACTGGGCAACATATTGAAAAGACCTAAAACTGCTTATCTGGTAGTCTTAATATGCAAAGTGGGAATTATTATCTAATAGGCTCCCTTAGGCATTGCTGGGTCATGCTCTGTTTCCCATTTCTTTTAAAGACTTGGAAATTATTTTAAAATAATTAATGGTAAATTTATGTAGATAAAATAAATTTTGGGCCTTTGGAAATAAATTTAGTGTATGAAGTGATTAATAAATCATATACACTTCAGTAAAACCAAAGGTAAACCCCTGTCTTTTGAAGGGCAAGGAACTGGACTTTGATGATCTTTATGGATCCCTTCCAACTCAGGCTATTATATGGATCTGTGATTCTTAATTGTATTTGCAGGATGAATGGCTGACCTGAGAAATAGTAACTGAAAGGTATGTGGGAGATCATGATAGATAACTGGGGGAATGTAGGGTTTTACTGGCACACCAAAGGCCTAAAGGTGGCCTAAAAAGAACCTTCCAGCAGTAGTGGTGGTGTTGTCCTGTGTCAGTGGTGACGTGATAACTTCACCAAGAGCTGAGTCCATGGGAAGATACAGATTCATGTGTCAGAAAGGGATAAAGGGTTGGTGAAGGCTTAGAGAATGATTAATGGACTGGACATTCTGTGCAGCAAGATACTCAAGGACTTGAAGCTATTTTGTTTAAGCAGAGGTAATTTGTCCCAGCCTGTGTCTATATAAGGCACAGAATATGAGGCTGGAAGGCTTCAACATAGCAGTTTTAAGGAAATAAAATGATGTAAGGTTGGAAGTTAGGCAAAGGTAGACTCTAGGTACACATTTCTGTAATAATGGTAATAAACCATCGAGATTGTTTTTAAATGATCATTGTGAGCTCTCTAACTGGAGTTTTTAAAATCAAGATTCTTTGGGTTTTATTTTTTCTGGAAAATATATCCTACTTCAAGTAGGAATTGATTTAGACTGAACCTGTAGTTGTGTTATGGGAACATTGTGTCGTGTTATTGATCATTGTGTTATTGATCATTGTGTTATTGATCATTGTTAGAACTGGTTTTTATCATTTCTAAACTGATTTACTGGAGACTACCCAGTGGGACACGGACAGGACAGTACCTGTTCCTACTGATTCCCAGCCTAGGGTGTTATCCTCCATACCACACAACCTCCTACTAATGAAGAGAGAGGCTGGAATTTCTTAAATACATAGTTTTTCACATGTACATGTACGTGTGAGAGTCCTGCTTCCACCCTCAGTGTGGGAGGTTAAGGGAAGCTCTTTCCCCATCTTGCACCTTGCCCAGGAGCTGTTCTCAAGCTGTGCTTTGTGCTGGGTGAGAGCAGCAGCCTGGAAACCCCACCCAGGGCCAAGCTGAACCTCAGGCTGTGGCCTCTAGACAGCTGATGTCACTCTGGGAAGGCTCTTCTTGGAAGCCAGGGCTGATCTCCCACACACACCCCAGATGAAGAATGTGCTTTCCTCAGTTCCCTTGGAGCCATCAAAGCTTTTTTCATTACAATTTTTGGCTTTCCTCTGCTGCACTGGCTCCCAAGTCATTACTTTCCCCTGCTGAGCAGGAAGTTTGTGTTTCAGATGCTCCTTTTTCATAATGCATGTTCAATTTCAACCCCTAACAATATTTTTTATTAATGATGGGTCTTTTTTTTTTTTTTTTTCCTTTTTTTTTACTGGAATTCCTGTGTTGGTTAAATAGTTCCTATCACACAGATCAGGAATTGTTTACTGACAGACAGAAGAGGCTTGCTGCCTAAAGGGGAGGATATAAGGAAAGACTCTTCTGGTCTTCTGAGTCCTGTTTTTGTGGGATCCTAAATGTGTGTCTGTCCCACCAGCTCAGAAGGCAAAATCCTCACATCCTTGCTGATGTGCTTGAATATGGGAGGTGCTCTGAAATTTTTCAGTCCAGCTGGGCCAGTTCTGGAGTGATTCAGTGTCACCCCTTAAGTCATTTGGTGTCCTTTATGTTTGATGTGGTGTCGTGTGGAGAGGCAGCACAGGGATCTCTGTATTTTACAGCGTTTCACAGCAAGAGAGGCAGCCATGCAGGGAAGTGTGAGCATCACCTCGTTGGTAGGAGAACAAATCCCCATCAGATTCCAGCACAGGCTGCTGGAGTAAGGGACACCTGCCAAGGGAAAAGCTGCTGGGCCACCAGTTATGGTAATACACCAGCTTCAGTCCATCTTTTCTTCTGCTGCTACAAGAATGGCAGGACAGGATTAATAGCAAGGAAGTAACTTTTAAATAGCAGGAGTTTGTAAATGTCAGACTCAGCGTGTCAGACTAGCCTGCCACAAACAAATTCTGCTGCATTTTTCTTTTTGGGTTTTCTGTCATTCACAAATAACCTGTGTTTCAGGCTCATTATTTAATGGTTCTAGGCATATTCATAGCAGAGATATTCATTTTGACTACAGAGAGGGAAAAAAGGCATCTTTTTTTTCAATTGCTAACAAAATAGTATCTTAACATATTGGGATGTGTAGATGGTAGCAGACAAAATTTGACTGGAGTTCTTTGACAAAGAGAGAATGAAAAGCTCACTCTGGATTTTAAAGTTCTTTAAAGAATGTACATCTTTAAATGCAATCAGGTCTAACAGGCTGAGATAGGGTGAGAATAATCATTTGCATCTCACGTTTATGTGAGAAATATCTCTGTAAAACAAGTGATTAAAGTGCAGCACTGGGCTCTGAAGTCTGTCTTTTGAAAAACTGATTCTTTGAAAGCTGCCTTCTAGTTTGTCAGTGTCAGGGAAACCGGTTTTATTTTAGGAATTCTTTCATGTCTATATGAGAATAGAAGACTCCAGTGCAGGGGAAATATTTTTACTTTGGCTTTGGGCCAGTTTGACTACCTGTCCTTAATGTGCAGAACAGAATAAAAACCCCACTGGACTAAGAAGAGGTTATTTTCAAAGCAAACATGACTGATACAATAACACAAGACTCAGAGGAAACTTGAGATTTGTACTCACAGATCTCCTGGTACTTTTGTAAATCTAATCCCCAAAAACAAGCCCTTCTCATTACCACCAGCTATGTAAGAGAGGTTCTGCACAGCTGAATTCTGTGCAGAGATTCTGCACAGAAATCTCTCTCTCTTTATTTTTATGAATAAAGCATAAAAATAAAGCTTTACAGTTGTTACAAAATTTAATTGTTCACCTTTTTTTTACTTTTAAAGTGAATATTTGATTCTCAGTAACAATGAATTCTCATCATTTTCAAAAAGAAACACTTCCTCACTTTGTCAGGGATGTTACCTGGTCATGTAAACTGAGGGCTTAGACCAAGAATTTATCTAAACTTTCCTAGCACTGCTTCTCTTTAAATTTGTCACTAGCACAGCCTCCCTACTGCTGCTTTCTCAGTTGTAATCTGGGGCAGAGGTGTGTGCATGTTATCAGCTGCACATGTCCCAGGGCCAGCAGAGAGTTATAAACTCTGATAAAAAGCATTACTGACAGCTCATCTTAATGGGGGATTTCAGATTCACTAAGTGGCATGAGCAGATGTGATCAGGAAAAAAAAACAAAACAAACTATGACTAACAGATACAAAACCACAGAGCTATAACTATAAATACAAACAAACCATTGTGTTGTGCTCACTTTCACCATGACAGACAACCTTTCACTACAACAACACATACACAGCAATAAAAGCTGGAAAATCCTGGAGCAGATCCTCAGCAGGGATAGATCCTCAGCAGGGATAAATCCTCACAGCTCCATGACAACAGCATTGTGATAATTTATACCTGACAAAAGCCTGCTCTTTACAGAACAACTCCACCCCTCTCAGAGTGGAATTCATCTTTTTGCAGAGAGGTATTTACCTTCCCTGGTGTAGGCTTAGCAAGGAAATCCTGCATGAGGGACTGGAAGGCAAATAGGTCTTGTGCTGCTTTGCTGCATCAGAGCATTTCACCTGCTGTGTTGTTGCATTGTTCAGAGGAATGATTTGCCCTCCAAAGAATTCCTAATAGGAAAGGCTTTGCTAACTAATGTGAAAGTCAGCTGGTGTCCCTTGAGATGCTATAATTAAGATACAGCAGATGTTGAAACTTTTCTTCAGAAGCTACTAGTGATTAAGATGTCATGTGTAGTAGGCATATGCATTTGCTTAGGTACGAGGGAGAAAATAGGGATTATGTGAGATCCCTGTTTCATGAGGCAAGGAGGAAAATGCAGTGTGTGCTGGGAGATTTTTTTAGGCAAGCTCATGGCAAAAGAATTGACTTGGGAAGTGTCTGGCTGATTAAGGGCAATAATGTTGCTGACGTGTGGAAGCAGGAGGGCATGTGGAGAATTTGTGCCTTGGCAAAAGAACTACTTGATAGGTCCAAGGAGGAGACAACAGCCTAATTTTTTAAATGCATTTCCCTTTACTCACTTCATTTGGATTACTGCATATCATCCTGCTTTGCTCTGTAACCAAATGAATAGATGGAGCACTTTGGAGAAAAGTTTGGGTCTTGTCTTTCTCTGCTCTGGAAGCTCTCAAATCCCTTGTCCTTCTCTGAAGAATGGAGTGATTTAATCTGAAATTTTGCTTTTTTTTCTTTATTTCTGCTTCTCTGTTGTTTCCTTTTGCTAAAGATACCTTGCCTAGTGTGTATCTACTCCTTGTGACAGAGTGTTTCTTTCTGATGTGCTAAAAATCCTTCCAGCAGCTGATTCTGGAATACTGATGTTCAAGTCTCAGTGCCTCTTCATAAATCAGATCAAGGAAATTGCTGCTTAAGCACTGTTTATGCAAACTTTGGTTCAGAAACTGAGTGGTGTTTCTGTTAAGGATTCAGAAAATGCACTTAGGCTGTGTAATATTGAAATCCTTGCTCCAATGATGGATAAAGAGACTTTAATGTGTTCAATTAAATCTTCACAATTCTTCTCATGGTAACAGATTGTGCTATCACCCTGTGAGAACTGTGAAGAGAGTTAAAAGTGATCAAAATATCTATTGTACCTGCACCTCAGTTTTCTTACATTACTGGCATGTTGGGTCTGCTCTCTTGCTTAAATTCCAGCTAAAAAAATTATGTTCAGCCCACCTTAATTGTAACTTCTGAAGTACTCAGCACTCCTTCAGCTCCCCTACTGATCCTTTACCTCTGCTCCAACCTGTTGAGCCCTTGCTGGGAGCTGGCAGGCTCAGGAGCTCTGGTCATGATTCCTCCATACAATCTACAAGTTCATTTTTGCAGCACTTTCTTAGGACAAAAGGCACCATATGAGTTATTTCTTCCCAATACAGCTGTATAATTGCAGATAAAACCATGAAGAACTAAGGGAAGCTGAGTGAATGTTTCTGGGAGCTGTGTTGGCACTGTGCATTCAGTATGCTTTTATATGTGTTCCATTTGCAGTAGATAAATTAAAATATTTTCAGGGCTAAAAACATTGATGAAATAACATGGAGAAAACACCTGTAATCTCTTTAAAGTGTGAACTGCAGTTCAACCAAGGTGCCACTCTTCTATTCTAACTAATAGAGCAAAAATGCTTTCAATTTTTTAAACATTTTTCTCTTAAGCACTGCAAAACATTTTAAAAGTTTTAGAAATTATGGATTATCATTATCTTCATTTGAGAGGGGAATGTACTGAATCTCAGAGGAAAGTTAAATGAATTGGAAACTTTGAAGTACTGACAACTTCAGTTTTGAAATCATCTTCTTTCTGAAATGTAAAATCATTTGACATTGAAGCAAAACTGTTCCCAAAATATGACTTGCATTTTTGAAAGAGAGTCAGAACAGTGTTTATATAAACCTCAAAATACCTAAATATCTTAGGTATGACTGACACCATTTCTTTAGGCTGGAGAGTGATCACTTAATCACTTCCTGCAATCAGCAGTTACAACCAATTCTTACTTGGTCCTTCTGTAGAAACTCAGCTGCTAATAGAAATAAAAGATGATTAACTGTTTCCTTTAAAAACATGAGTAAAGAAAAGTTGAATCAGTATTGTTACCTCTTGAGACCTTTTTTCCTTTGGCTCTGGGTTTTTTTAAACCAGATTAGCTTAATAGGTTTCTGACTTATAACTAAGTCTCTTGAGCTGGAGGGAAACGTTTCTGGTTTTGTTTCCTTAAAAATGCAAAACCTTACAACTGACAAGAAATACATCTTTCCTCAAACCAAAGGTACTTCTTAGTTCAGTCAGGAACTTAACAGAGAAGTAAAAATGTTGAATTTTAGCTTCAGCATCAAGTAAACTGCATTTATTCCTCCATCAGCTTTGAATTTTTCAATCTTAGTCACAAAGGGAAGGATATAGTTGAGATGAGAGTGTATTTCCAGAACAGACTTTTCCTCCAGCTTTGCTCTGTGGTCATGGACTTCCTCTGTAGCCATAACACTATCACAAAGTGAATTTCTTCTGATAGTGAGGAAGAATGAATCTTCCTCATTCTCTTCTTGTCCATATTTTAGTTGCATTCACTGTATTAGCATGCTACAAAAAATTCACATCTGCAAGTGGTTCTGCTATAAGGTGCCACAATGTCCTGCTGGGGTCACCAAGCAAAGCTGACACTGACACGTGTGGTCTTTGTTGGGGAAAAATAGGGAAAGTAAAATACAATAATGTGCTTATCTAAGTCAGTGATGAGGTTGGTGCAGCACTGTGCAACAGAACAACAGATACAAAGGTATCTTGAGACTCACAACCAGATGTTTCAGAAAGAAGACCAATTCTTTCTCTAGAAAGAAGAGCACAATTACATCATATCTGAGAATAAATGTGGGAGGTTGGGAAATTTCCTTTCCCTCTTACTAGTAACACTTGCATGTTTTATAAACTTGAAACTCCCTTTCTCAGAGGGCCTTGATGTGCCTTTAAATTTAACTCCTCTTTCAGACCTCAAGGAAACTGGCACACCCAAAAGCCCCTCTAATTTTGGCAGCTGCTCTCCTTGGTCTGAGAAAAAGAGCCAGCTCTGATTCTCATCCTAGATGGTCGTGGCTGTAACAGAATTTACCACTGGTTTGTCTGTTTTAGTGTTAAGAACTTCAAGTACATGGGTTTTCCACATCTCAAAAGTTACAAAATTTGAGCTTATTGAGAACCTGACGTGCTTAAGAGCAAAGAACACGATAGTTTAGAAAGCTGGTAAAGGATTAAACTTGTGTTGTCACAGGATGAACTGTTCATGAGCCAATGTAAAAAGAAGGGTAAAAAATCAATTCTGCGTGTTCATGCAATTCCTCATCGTGTTCATTGGCCCATCAGGGACTTTAATGAGATGACTCTGGCACTCAGACATGGATGGAATGAAGAAGTTTAAAGAGCTTTACGTTACATTTATAGACCTGTGGTTCACATGAGCCAGATACCCAGAGTGTGCTGGTGAGTTAGGCTGGAAAGAGCAAAGAAATTCGACGTGATGCTCTGCAATGCAGCTCTGGGTCGTGGTCACCTTAGCTTGGGTTCTGTGGGTCTAGCTCAGGCTCCAGCTCGGGTTCAGGGTTCGGGTTTGGGGTGGAAATGGAGTTGGGGTTGGGGTTAGGGTTAGAGTTTGGGTTCAGGTTTAGGTTTGGGTTCGGGTTCAGGTTCAGGTTAGGGTTTGGGTTAGAGTTAAGGTTAGGGTTCAGGTTCAGGTTAGGGTTAGGGTTTGGATTAGGGTTAGAGTAAGAGTTAGGGGTTAGGGGTCAGGGGTTAGGGGTTAGGGTTAGTGTTAGGGGTTAGGTGTTAGGGTTTGAGTTAGGTTTAGGGTTAGGTTTAGTGTTTGGATTAGGGTTAGGGTAAGGGTTTTGAGGTTAGGGTAAGGGTTATGGTTTGGGTTTGGGCAAGTGTTAAGATTAGGTTTCTGTTTATGGGTTGGGTCAGTTTTAGGCTTAGGGTTTGGATTAGGATTCGGATTAGGGTTAGCTTTAGGGTTTTGCTTAGGTTTAGTGTTAGGGTTTTGTTCGGGGTTAGGGCTATAGTTTGAGGTAGGATTTGGATTAGGATTAGCCCTAGAGTTTTGGTTAGGGTTAGGGTTAGGTTTTACCACAGAGGCAGCCATCTCCGTCAGTTTCACTCAGCACCACAGAGGCATCCATCCTGTATGGTATCACATAGCACCCTGGAGGTGGCAATCTTGGTCCAGTGTCATACAACTCAACAGACGCCACCATCTCTGTCCAGTGTCACATGACACCATGGAGGTGGCTGTCTTGGATTAGGGTTTGGGGTCAGGTTTTGAGCTTTGGGTTTGGATTCAGGTCCAGGTCTCAGGGTCCGTGTCCTAGGATCTAGGGTTCTAGAGGTTCTAGCTCGGGTTCAGTGGGTTCTAGCTCAGGTTCCAATGGGTTCTAGCTTGGGTTCTAAGGTTCCACAGTTCTAGCAGGGGTTCTATGGTTCTAGTTCTGGTTCCATCTCGGGGTTCAGGGTTTAGGGTCTTTTATCAATTCAGCTGTCAGTGAACAGCTGTAAGGACAAATCAGCATCTGAACACACATTACAGATGGGTACCAAATTATAATGGAAACATCAGCTCTACTGTGCTGAAAGAATGGAAATCATGGAAAGGAAATGGATCAGGGCTTTATGGTAACAAATAAGGCCTGTGTTGTGGGCGTATTGACCTGCAGTGAGTTGGGATGGCCTGTTAACTTTTCTGCTGGTTGTTCTGTGATGTAACGTTCAAGAACATTTCAAAGCAGAAGAATTCACATCCTTTTGATCATAAATCCTGAGCTTTTCTGGGCACAGACCTGGAACATTTGCTGTTTTGTGAAGAATGAGGAACACATGGTCCTTTGTAAATAATAAATGATAAAAATAAAGCATGAGTAACCATGCTGTAAAAAGAGAGCGGCAAAAGCATTGAGGAATATCAATTGCAGGACCAGGATTATCTAATGACCTGTAATTTATTATTTTTCATTTAACTTTAGAGTTTTAACTCCTAAACTTAACTGCTTAATTGCTAAAGTAAAGGCTTATACAAAATTGGTTTTTAAAAAAATTAAAATATGCAACTTCAGGTAGGATTTGTCAAAAACTAGAAACAATTAGAAGGAGAGTAATGAGAAAAATAATAAAAAAAGATAAAATACAGTTTGAACAAAAGAATAAAGTTTGAGTCCTGTCTACTTATCAGTAAAATTAATGACTTTTGTGGAATGCTGTGATAATCTTCTGAATAATACTGAGTGTCTCTGTCATAGGACATGCATTTAATAGAAGGTTTTCCACAGAGTAAAATGATATTTTGAGCTGTTGTTAGAGTTTGCCAAGGGTGGCATAGGGATGAGAATAGAATATGTTTAGTCAATATGTATTTTATAAATATTATTTTTATTTTTTTAAATTAAGAAATTACAAAGTATTTTCTGGCATGTCAGGCTTATGTGACAGAAGAATCATGAGAAATTTGTACATGTTAAGGATGTATTCCAGTCAAAGTCACACAATTCAGGAATTGTGATGTTTTGTATAGATACAATTTTATCTCTAAATTAAAACTATTTTAGTTTTTGAGGATTTAATTTCTTTTTCTTCACAAAGGGAATAGTTCTCTGTAGAACTGGCATCTTTTATTGCAACCTCAAAATGAAATTCAGAGACTCCTGTCCTGTAAATATTTTATATAACTTAAGGACAGAAATGATCCTCCCCATGAATGCCAAATGCACCACTTACTTCTTTCAGTAGTAACATTAACCATTTTTACCTTCCCATGATGGTGTGTAATATATATTTTCAGGATGATTTTATAATAATGTCACGATAAAAAAAAATATTGATTTCATAGACAATCTTTTTACTATACTAAATCTAGCTTGGTGTTCCAAGTCCAGATCTGAATTCCAGCCTCTGAGTGATCCCAGGAGGCACAGAGCTCCAGAGACACTGCTGTGACAGACTTTCAGGTGTCACTTCAGTGTCTCCACTGTTTATTTCCCTGTATTTTAGAAAAATAGCACAGGAACCCAACAGTACGAATATGACTTCCTGCTCTATCAGTAACACCTGATCTATCTTATCTCAAGTGAGCTCCATATGCATCCTTTTATTATCTTTTTTTCACCAGAAAGAAAATTCAGAGTTTATTATTCTGCTGAGTCCTATTGGTATTTTATATATTTATCTTCAAAGTCTGGTGAAATGTGAGCTCCCTGTGTAGCAAGGTATCATCTCTGGCTCTAAATCTATCTATCTGTCTATCTATCTATCTGTCTATCTATCTATCTGTCTGTCTATCTATCTATCTATTTATATCTATCCATGAAAAGAGGAGAGAATGGGTAAAGAAAGGGATTGGCACTGGAAATATTTTTTTTTTGTGACAAAATTCAGCACATTATTTATAGACAAATCTATCCCATGAAGTCTTGACAGAAGGATGTCTTAGTGGAATTTCCTGTAACTGATCCAAAGTGATCCGTACTGCAGGTACCCCACAGCACCTGATTATTTTGAAGGCAAGGAACAGTGCAGTGATGCTCTTTGTCTTGTGCAAGTTTTGGGGCAACATCTTTAAGAATACCACCAGGAAATTCATTATTTTGTAAGTTCATATAAGACCATACTAATGAGAGAGAAACTGCTTTGTCCCATGAAAAATACTTCCAGGTAATGGCTTTACTCACAGTGACAGGCACTTGTGATGATCCAGAAATAATTCTCAGGACTGTAATTTTTTTTTTTTTTTCCCCAACAATTAGCTGGAGTCTGCAGAGTCCCTCACTGAGGGCTGGAACCAGAAAAAGCAGAGCTGACTAATGGAGCAGTGTCTGAGAAGTGCTATAGAGGTCATCTACCCATAGAGAACTAGAAAATGGTGCTCCACATTCTTTTAACAGTGCAGCATTTTAGAGAGGAGTCGAGTACTTTTCCACCAGACTATACTTAATATTCCAGAGCAGGGCTTTTTCTTCTGAGTTTGAGATGTCTGGCTATGGGTGATCTTTAGACATTTCACTGTCTCCCACCTAAAACTGGGAACACTGAGAATGTGCAAAGCCCTTGGCAGCTGCTGCCATCTGACAGGAGGGCTCTTGAGCTGAGTGTGGGATGGTCAGTGTTAGAGATGAGCAGTGTCACACAGTGAGATGGGCCTGCAAAGTGATGGGCTTGATTTTCAGCCCAGTCCTTGCCTACAGCTGGGTTGTTTTTTGGGGTTGTGGTGGGTTTGGTTTTTTGTTGTTGTTGTTGTTTGTTTTTGGGGTTTTTTTTTTTGTTTGGCTTGGGTTTTTTTGTGGTTTTTTGGGGGGTTTTTTAGGGTTTTTTTTGTTTTGGTTTTGGTTTTTTTGTTTTGCTTTGGTTTGGGTTTTTTTGGGTTTTATTTTATTTTATTTTATTTTATTTTAACCATGTACCACAGAGCCAGGGCACAGCTCTTCTCCCTGCTGGGAAAGCTGGCAGGAGAGACCCTAAAAGCTGAAATAGCAAGTTGCCTTGGACTGTAGGAAAGTTTCAAGGATCTGTCTGGATGTGCTGGTGGATTTTAGAAAGCTTAATGAGCAGGAATCACTATGACAGCTATTTCAGTCATAGACAGGCTTGCTCTTTACACCTTACAGCCCCAGAGCTGTACCCAAAATAGCTATTTGCATGTTCCAGGCAGGAAACACATTTGGGTTTGGTGAGGAGGTGAAGGGCTGTGGTTTTTGTCTGTTTCTCTGATTTTCTGCTGCAGATGGATGAGTCCTGGTATGCACATGGCTCTTGCAGTGTCCCAGTCCCCAGCTTGGTGATAATTGGTGATAATTCCCGTGCTAAGGAAATGAGCAATAAAAAACAGGCTGAAAAAGGCAAATGAAATAATAATTACATCTTTGGGGCAGTTCTAGCAAAAAGATGAAAAAATTAAATATGTGGGAGCTTATTAGGGAGGAAACTTGTATTACTCTCTTTCTCATAGTGCAGGGACACAGAAATCAGATATGAACTAGATGTTAAATTAATGAAGGTTAAAGCCAGCACTTTTAGCTGATCTAATTTTCCATTGCATAATACAGGAAAATCTCTCTTTTGGGGGTTTCTTTTGAAGGTGAGCAAGGGAAGTGGAATGAGATGTGTCCCTGAGGTTTCTGAAATGTCAAACCTTGAAGGATTCATATACATTCTTCTAAGAATGTATCCAATGGTATAGAGGCTCTTTCTAATAGCAAATAGCAGATGTGAATGAAAAGTACAAAGTTTTGTTGGGTAACTAAAAGTTAAACAACTGTTCAAACCAAAACAAAGAATAAAATTGCAGAAGACTGAATGTAATTAATGAGAAGATCCTGCTCTGTGATATGACAAGTACAAAACCAAATCTAAGTGCTAGACCTGTTATTTCATGCAAATAGAACAATGAGAGATGAAAGAGTTCAACCATGAAAATCAGGAAATAGAATTAGAGATGAACCAGAGTGAAAAACTGGAAGGAAACACAATGAAACACAAAAGAAAAGTGATAATAAACAAACATAGTCAATAGTATAATGGTTCTGAACTAAACAAAATCTGGAAGGAGACAGTCTGGAAATTGCAGTCGGTTTCATAGTCCTTTTCTCTGTGAAGGATGTGACAGTAACAAAAATGTTACTTGAAATGATTAAGATTCTAAGGGCAAGTCTGTTTTCTAACCTGCCTCAGTGTTTAATTGTTTCTGCAGAAGCAGAAATCCCAAGATGTACAAATTCCAACCAGCCCGTGCCATGAGCAGGACACTCAAGCAAGTGCAAGTGTTGTCATTGTTAACCCAGCACTGTGGCTCTGAGGATGCTGTGCTGAGATGCTTTAGCAAAGGGGTCAGGAACATTTCTGGGGTTAATTATGGAGTAACTCCATCAAGGCAAGCCCTCTCCTAATCAGCTCTGTTAGACTAAGGGCCTGCATTACATTTTATAGAATTATGTTGTTTTATAGAATTATCTTGTCAAGCCAAGAGGCATGAGAACCAGACAACTTGTTTAACACATGCTAGAAAACCTCATTTAATAATTCCTGTTTGCTGCCTACAACGATGTAAGTACAAACATACACAATCAAATCCTGAGAGTAGTTCTGTGACAATAACAGGAGGAGGAAGAAGCCAACTGCAATCTTTGACTCACAGGATTGCTCTGAACCATCAGTCTGGTGCATCCACGTAACAAAGTAAAGAACAATTTGAGATGTATGTCAGGCAAGAAATCTCTGGTAGAACTGTGACAGAAATGTCATTTTATAAGGCATTAGAGAGATTTGATTTGGGAAATCGAGAACAATCCTTATCACTCAGGTTAAAAAAAAAAAGACTTGAAAGCAATATAGACATTTTTTGTTTTCAAAAGGAGGGCAAAAGAATTGAGCTGCCAAAATGAAGATGAAGTGTTGCCATGGTTATAACTGAAGCTGCTCTGGGCTGCTGTTCATCTTGGGGTTGCAGCATTAAAGCACCATGAAGGAACTGTCCTCTGCTAAACTCAGCAGCATCACCAGCCAATCCAGACAACACCATATACAGGGATGTGAGCTACATACAAATACACTTTGCTAGGATTTTTTTGAGCTATGGTGGATACCTATATCACTGGCTATAATTACTGTTCCCTTCTAAATCTCTGATTTACCTTCAACCACTTATTTGATGTAATCAGTCCTTAAATAAATGCAATTTGCTTCATTATTTTTTCTTGCAACTGAATATGCACAAAATAGGTTGACACACAGACCAGAATATGCAATAGCTCTGCATTAGGAGACTTGGCATTGGCAGGACTTTAAAACTGTTCAACACTCAGTAGCTCCTTTTAGTGACAAAAAGAACATGTATGAGGTTTGAAGACTTCTAAAAAACTTATATTTTTCAGAACACAGACAAAATTTGAAAAACTGCTGCAAGTCTCTTAAACTTTATAGTTCTTAGTTTCCTTGTCACTTAAATGGAGTTACAATTTATGACAAATTTTCTGGCTCCGGTGGGTCTTCACTTATACTCAGAATTAAACAGGTTCTGAACAAGACACAATGAATAATGTTTCAAGAAAAAAAATAATTGCCAAGTATTATTAATTTAATTTCTCTACAGTATTTATAGACATTTTTCATAATTCTGATTCATAATCTCTTTTTATATAGACAAGCTTTGCAGGAGACAGAGGTAATGACATACTTCACACACATACCTTCTTAATGTATGCAAATTATTGTGTTTTTAGAAATTACACACAGCCACTGCAATCTTACAAACCCCTGCAAATTAAAATGAAAGAAAATTACTTTAAACCAGCCTTGTTCATTGAGCATTTATCTTTCTACTAGACAAGAATATAAAGTAAAGAGAAACTCAGAAGAGCCAGAGGCATGAACAGAACTTCTTATCACAACAAATGATCCAACTACTTATGAGATGCTAGTTCTGAAAATCAATGCATAGTGACAATATCTTTTAAGAAGATTGCAGCACTTAATATTAAGTTTTTTTATCTTCCTAGGGACCAAATCCTGGCTCTTGGTAAGATCACTGAGAGTTCTGCTAATGCCTCTAATGAGAGCACGACCAAATCTCAAGAGCCTCATTTGAAAGCATATTAGCTTTCCTGAGCAGTACTGTGAACAAGTTCAAATTAGTTGCATCACACGATGGAATAAAAATCTGTGCTTGCTTTTGTCTCTTTGTGTCCGTGCATGTATGTATGGAGGAACGTTCAGTTCTGTAAAATATAATATGTTTCTGGTGCAAAAGCTGACATTTTCAACAGCGAGGGGAGCTGGCTCAGTAATCAGTTAAGCTCTCATTTGACAGCCAATAGTTTTTTGCCAGTTTTAGCAGACAAAAGTGCCACAGTTTATTGTTTACTTTCCACAAAATTATAATTTGCAGAAGCTTTGCTTTTGGTGTGGTACATCTGATTTTATGGGAGGGAATGTATGTCTGGATTCTGTTCTTGTGAATTCTCTGTTTATGTGTGGATAATATAATCTGAAATGCTACCAAATTCAAAGAATTAACTTTATGTAGTTGTATAAATATGGGACAATAAACTACTTGCTTTATTTTCAGAAGGCTCTTTGAGAACTTTGAGAATGAATTGGAGAAAAACTTTTCCACTGAAGACAGCATTGCTGGAAGCCATGGAGGAATCACAGAGATACTTCTTGGTGTGAACTGCTGCAGAGTGAAAACTCTGTTTCATGTGCCTGATGTTATATAAGAAGATCTATTTTAGAAAGGCTACGATTTTTTAATATGCAGTACAACATATGAGAAATACAGAGTGATTAAAGAGGGATCACTATTTTGTAAACAAGTTGTATCATTACACCCTTTGCAGAAATTAAAAGGTTATATTGCTCTACAGAGTTTTAGGGAGGATGTTACATAACTGCTCAGTGCCTTTGCTCTGTTTGTCAGTCTCTGTATCTCTCTTGCTGCATCTGCACAGAACTGATTGGCATATGAAGTGATTTTTTATGCTTTCACTCTTTTGTAGCTCTAACAGGGTCTCTGTGGAGGGGTGCAGGGTGCAGTTCAGGGGTCTGGGGAAAAGATTGCTCCTGGCTTAAGGACCATGAAATGGGCATGGATGGATGTAATTGGTTGGTTTGCATGCATAAAAATGCAAGTCAGAAACTGCTCTGGTTTATGCATCAGTCTTTGTCCTCAGAGAGGCTTTTTATCATTTGTAAGTTCCTCCTGAGGAGTGCCCCACATGCATTTCTTAAGCACATACCCTGAAGCAAGGAGAGGTGCCCAGGAAAGGATGGGAATCTTGAGAAATGCTGAACAGCTCCGAGCTTTCCAGGAACTCCTTTTCTACATGGGGAAATCCTGCAGAATTTCGGGATTGTTTTCTTTCACCAGAGCAACATCCACACCCTACTGTGCATTTGTGAAGCTGAATATGAGGTTATCTAGGTGGGGCTGAGCTGCTGCTGACAGTGGATGTGTGTCTGAGGAGCACGGTGTGCTGTCACCAAAGGCAGGCTGCATCACAACCTGGCTGCTGACCCCGTGTATACAATAACTGTTTGCCATGTACAATATGCTTGTTTCTGGGAGCTTAGTAGCCAGTGGAAATCAGAGATCAGAAACTGTCATTTTGAAAGAGCAGAGAGTAATTGAAATCTACCCGAGGCTGGTTCACCTGAGGACTGTGTGCTCCCACTCCTTCAGCAGCTGAATTCCCAGTGCAGCAGGCTGAAATGCCACATTACTGCTCGTGTCAGTGGGAATTATCAGTGCAGCTGGGAGAAGTCACTGTTACAAACTTGGCTTTCCAGTGTGGGATTCTGGTTTTCGGTGTTTTTAAACCCGATTTTGTATCCATGGACAAAGTTAAAATTTGTTCTGCATGAGTTTCAAAAGCAAGCAAGTAATACCCAGAAGCAAAGGCATCATAAGAAGAGCCAGGAAATTGCAGTTCCATCCTGGCTCTGTCACTGATGTGCTGCTGTGTGACTTTAGAGAAGACATCCAGCATGAGATCCAAGTGAGTGCATTCACCTGAATCAGTGATCCTAACTCCCAGTACAGGCTGAACTAGTACAGGCACTGGATTTAGGGCATAATTCTTTTCTCCCTAAAGCAGATATCTGAATCCTACTGATTTCTCACAGAAATAAAAGGCTGCTTTAGCATTAGTCCAAAGGTGTTTAAAGCCAGGTGAGAGAATCACATCTCAGCTCATACAATGTACATGACATTCTCACAACATGTATGATCAGTGAAGATCTGCTTGGTTAAACCAAAGGAGTTTTCAAAAGGAAAAAGAACACTGTATTCTTGATTTTCCAGTGCTTGGCTGGCGCTGTAGCATATTCCTGTAATAAAAATGACTAAAATTGCAGAAATAGTGATTTTTTTTTTTTTATTCAGAGGCAATCATTGGACACTTACATTCTTTATCATCAAGGGCACTCAGTAGTCAATTTTATTAATGCACAATAGATGTAACTTGCCACCAAATTGGAATAGTTACATTTTGCACTCATTTTGTGCAGCTAAATAAGATTTATGGGAACAGAGAATCAGACATTTACATTATTGAATATGGACGGATTATGAAAACAATTTCCAAACTGATTAACAAATGAGTGCAATACAATGAGTAATATTTTATGAGTGTCTGTGGTTTCAGAATACAATTCTCAAATTCCTGACATCCCCAGTTGTTCTGGGGAAAATTGCCTAAAAAAATAGGAGGCTTAGGTCTTCCAGAGATTCATCTGATTGCATGTCTTGTATTGGTGAAATCCACTGTGGCACAGCTTGTCCCATAAGGTTTGTGTAATGAAAATAAGAAAAGTTTCCACAACCTCATCATTTCCCAAATTTATAGGGATTTTACCAGTTGTGTGGCATATGAATATTCAGAGCTTTTCCCCAACGTGTCAGAATATGCCATGAATAATTTATAGCTGTAGACTGAAGTCTTGTCCTTTCAGCTTCGGAAATGTATGCATCAACACAGACGTCTCCATTTCCTGCTATTGAAACTGTATCCTAAATATTCTTTGTTCTAAATTGCCAGCCTTGCTGAGGAGGCCCAGGACACCAACATATACATGCACTTGGTGATGTTATAATTGTGGTTGTCAAGAGGAAATTTAATGCCTCATGTAAATGGTTATCTGCAAAACCAGAACCCTTCCTATGCTTGGTCTCCTCAGCAGAGAGAAGCAAAGATGTTATTTATCCAACACACAGAAACTGGGCTCTAAAGCACATTGAGCAGCATGGCAAATGTTGTTGCTTTCTAGATGAAGTTTCTCCATTTGATGCTGTCCCATTAGACATGAAGTATTTTATTATATACTTTTCTTTAGTTCTAGAAACACATTTCTGTTTCGTATATAGAAATTCCTGTCTCAAGACAGTATTTAAGTGGGAGGTATTTGTATGTGTGGAAATAGATTGGTGCCATGCTTTACAATTCAGCTTTAATTGTGATAGGCAACTGTGACAGTAAGATTCTAGTTAGATCCTACTGAGAATAGTCCTGGCCTTTCCTGTTGCTTCTAGAGAATTATATGGGCTGTACCATATTTTATTGTGCATTTAATGTTGGAGTTAATGAAGTTTCCTCCTAAAAAAATTGTCATAAACTTGTTTACAAGGAAAAATAGTTTTTAGGAGAGAACTAGAAGGATGAGCCAGGAGTTTTCTTCCTTAAATAAATGTAACATAAACATTGCTACAATAATTTTCAATGTGCATATATTACCTGGGCATCTGTGGGCTATTTTCTTTTCTGGTTATCTTACCTGCATTTCCAGTTGCAATATTGTATTTAACAGGAGAGTGGTTTATTTTCAATTCATGCAGAAACTTGTTAGGCATTGCTGGGATCACAGCTTTATTCTGATACTAGGAAAGAACAGAATCATCTCAACAGACTAGCAAATGTTTAGTTGAAGACACAAATGCTGATTTCAGGCAATTTAAAGACAGTCTAATTTCATTTAAAATCAAATAGGTTGAATGAGGATTAAGCCTTTATGGTATTATTCCAATTACTGAGTGTGAATACAGTCTAACCTGAAGACTCAGAACCCACGAGTTGATTACAAGGACAGCTGGAATTGTTTCTGTTGGCACTGCTGGGGTGCTGTTGTGGGATCAGTGGCTGTGCAGTGTGCACAGACAGGGGCTGGCACAGGCACTGACTCTGCCTGGGTCAGTGCATGGCAGGAGGAGGCACTGGAGCCATGGCCAAACCAACCTACCTGGATTTCAGGTGAGGAAATCCAGCCCATCAGCACTTCACTCAGGGAGTGAATTCAATCCCAGGTCGGGGACACGAAGAGAAAAGTGCCCACAGTGAGGACACACGAGGCTGGTTCTGACAGGTTGTTCCCCTGGGCATCTGTCCTAGGTTACAATGTCAGCTGTGCCCACAGTCTGTGTTCCATCCCCATCCCCATGAGCTGCTGGAACCAGCTGGGGCAGTGTTTCCCTTCTCTCCTGTCCATGGCCCAGCAATGCCGTGCCCATGGCTCATGGGGAACTCCCTGCGGGAGCTGTCTCTGGTTCATGGGCCAGCAAGGAGCCACTGCAGGGCTCAGAGAATGAGATCAGCCCATGGGGAGATGCTCCGCCCAGGGGGTGGAGCCAAGCATTCCCACCTGGATAGAATCCAGGGTTTGGGACAGCACAAGCAGCTTTTACCCACTGGACTCCCTGACAAGAGCTCCCAGACCTTTCTACAGGATCACTGCTTTGACAAGACCATTTCTCTGGACTGCTGCCACCACCCTAACTAACAGAGTGTCAGGTTGTATTCTGACTCTGTCAGTGGGTTTTTTTGTACTATTGCATTTATTTTATATTACTTTATTTTACTTTATTTTACTTTATTTTACTTTATTTTACTTTATTTTACTTTATTTTACTTCTTTCTTTTCCTCTTATTAAATTGTATCTGTGACTTGGAGTCTCTCACTGGTTTTGCTTTCAAACCAGTAAAGCATCACCCAAAGTAGGAGGAAGCAGGTGCACCTGGAGCCTTCGGGGAGGATTTCTGTGGATGTTGCTGGACTTTTCCCTCTGAGAGCAGGGCAGCAAGGAGAGGTCCTGTGTCAATCAGCCCAGGAGGAGCAGCTCCAGCTGCCACACACTTCCGTGCAAAGCAAAGGCTTCAGCCTGTGCAAGTTCTCTTGCTCCCCTGTCCTTCTCTGTCCCTCTGCCCAGCTTGTTCTGATGGAGAAGCCAGGAAGGCAGGGGAGGTGTGCCTCAGCCACACGCCTTGGCTTGTGCTAAGGAACAGAGGAAGTTGCTGGAGAAGGGAGATACATAATCTTGGAGGTTTTGGAACAATTTTACCAGAACTGAGACAGGAGAACAAGGCTTGTGTGGGAAAGCTCTGACACATATCCAATTTGAGCTGTCTGGAGGATCACAGCAGCTTCCTTTGGATTTACCCATGGAATCTGAAGATTGGCTTAGCGTTTTCTGCTACGTGCATGTTCCATTTTTATCTTTCTGCTCTCTGCTTAGAAATTTTTTCCTACTATATACTCCCTCTTCTCACTGTTTCTGCTCAGGTTTGGAGCTTTTCTGTTTTGAAGTGCTAAATAAGGACAAAACTGCTGCAATGTAATTTGTATTTATGAAACTGCTGCTGTATGAGGGGCTCAGTGGTCTGCACAAGGATAAATAACAAACAGTTTGATGAAGAGGAAGAAATCTGTATTTAATCTCTGACATAAGGAAACTATTCCAGTCTGACTTGTGTATTAGCCCATCTCAAGCCCTTGGAAAATATAAAGGAAATATAAATGAGATTTCTGTACTTAATGAATTTAAGCATTATTGCTTCCAAATTGATTATTGGCTCTCCAGCTGAGATTAACTGCAGTTCAGTTGCTAGAATTACATACATCTGACAAATAAAGAAAATTTAAATCAAAAACTTTGAGACCTGAGAAAACCTGCAGTTTTCTTTATATTGGTACACAAAAATACCTTTCTGTGCTAAATGTAAGGTGATTATGAGGTAGGTATTACCTATTTACTGGGGTGAGGAGAGAAAAAAGAAATTCTGCATACCCAAGTGTTCACTTTCCTTCTATTTCGTGCTTCAAATAGGGTAATTTAGGTTCAAAATTCAGTGTAAACATGAGGCCACATCCAATCAGCAAAGGTTTCCCTGCGTGAGCTTTTCTGTGGGCTGCAGATCAGTTTGCCAGTTCTCAGCTGGGTGTTTTTGAGCAGGATCAGAACTGCCATCTTTTGCAGCCCATGACATTTGCAGTGCCTGTGCCTGTGTGGTTTGGGCTGTGGGAGGTTCCCCGTTGGCAGCAGGAACAGCCAGCAGGGCTGGGAGCATCTGCAGGAGGGTGGGCAAGGCTGGTGAGCAGCAGCCTGCTCCAAGTCAGCTCATGCCAACAGGGGAAGGCTGCTCTGAGCCAGACTCTGGCCACAGGAGGCAGTGCCTCCCCAGAGGACCCCTATCAACCTTCTTAGATGATGCTCAAATACAGAATTCTGCCCTCAGACTGCCTCTCTTAGCAGAGAAGTACGTGCTTCTTTGGTATCTTGTTATCTAATACCCAATCTCATATTCCGGTGTCTGTAGTTAACAAAGCAATCACATTTTAAGACAAAGTTGTTTACTTAAGTCTTTGTAATATTGACAGTGTCTGAATAAAAGTGACGGAATTTCTAAGTAAGTTATGCAACTGCAGGATTTTAGTTTCAAATTCCAGTATCTCAGAGATACTGACTTCTTATGAAACAATTGTATTTATGCTTTCAATAGAGAGTAGGTGCTCTGTGTGCTCTGAACCTCAGCCAGGACCCAGCAGATTCTGTTATGAAGAAGGATCTTCTTTTGCTTCACTTGAGTCAAGGCATCAAATACACTTTGAGTGTGATGGATCACTGTAGCAGAATGGTTTCTCTATTTGCTTTACCTGCTGCAAGACACATGTAAGGGAGAGAGGGCAGGGCAAGGAGAAAAACTTGAAAGTGGATGAAAGTAGACTTGAAACTTCAACAGGGGTATGACCAGGCCAAACTGCTATGGGTGCATAGACCTGCATCTGGAACATTGTCACAGGTCAATTTTCATTTCAGTATGTGACAAATTACTGTAATTGGGGTGACAGCCCCAGAAACATCAGTCCCTTCAAGTTCCTGTGCCAAGAGGTTTCTTTGCATTGGTCCGATACGATCCCAAACTGGACAGAACTCAAGTATTTCAATTCTGTCATATAGAAAGAATGTTTATTTCCCTCATGTCTGCCAAAATCATATATCTCACTAAAAACCTCTAGATTTGTCAGCGCCCCATGAATAACAGTGACCTTTTGTTGAACATTGGCACAACTGAATGGAGTTTTTCAAGGTTCTGCAGGTGCAGCTGAGAGCAGTTGTCCATCAGATGCTTGGTTCCCCATGGATGTCCTGATACTGCAGGAAAGGAGATCAGAATGGTGAAATGAAGGCAAATAAGCTTGTCTGTCAAATAAATGGCACATGCTATCTGTGCTTGAGAACCAGACTTTAAGCTCTCATCCTCTTTGCTACTGATCTCTTAATTTATGATATTTTGACAGATGGAAAGGTCACCGTGCAGGTTTTATTTAAGATGTTCGTGCCATGGTAGCTTTTCTGCCAAGGGTAATAAGTCACATTAAGGAATTTGCCAGAAAGAACAAATCTGTCTTATTTATAATTAGCTGAGTTCTAATTATTTCTCCTAAATGGGCAGTCAGATAATAATGTGTAAACAGAAAGTAAGCACAGAATTGCAATTACTACACAGTGGATATTTTTCCCCAAGCTGTATAACACTTTCAAGCTTTACCATGGTACAGAGCAAAACCACTCAAATTGGGCAGACCACAAACCTGTCCAAATTTTAAATCATCCATTTTCCCCTGTCATGCAAAGAAATGAAGGGTTCCTTTTCCACACTAATTTACCTCAAGCACTGTGTGTCATGAGAAATGGAAGAGATGGATCACCAGTGCACAGATCTGGGACTAATAACTGTGAAAACCTCCCTGAGTTTTATCTTCAGCTCTTGGTAGGTGTAATAGACCCAAGCACAAGCAAAACATAAATATCAGAAAAGAGATTTCTGGTTAAAGAAAGCTGCATGAAACACCTCATGTACTTAGTGAAGTTTAACAAAAAGTATTGAACTGGAAAAGTGATGAACACATGAAAAACTGATATCAGCTGTAACTGATTCCTCCTGAGGCCTGGCCTCAGTGATTCCAAGTGTGACAGCAGTGAGGTGTCTTTGTGGGTTGCCCATGCACTCTCTCCCTGCTGCTAGAAATGAACAAAGCTCTCTGTCTTTTCTAGATTTCACATGAATGGAATGTAAAGTTTGTCACTAACCTTCTGAAGTAGGTTTTAGTGGTAGAAGATTAAATGAGAAGAGTTAGAAGCATCCTTGATGGGGCTGCCCAATAAAATTGAGCGTGGACACAGCTGAGGTACCTTGGACAGCAACTCTTTCTCTTCCCGTGCGCAAGGGAGTGAGGGAGGCGGCAGCAACTGGAGAGGATCCAGGGCTGCACAGAGCCAGACAAATGAAGAGGATCACTGAGGGATCAAATGAAGGCTGCTCGTTGTGGGAATTGTGTGAGAGCCACTCTCTGTTCTTTCAGCTGAGCCTCAGGTAGAAATATTCCCTCAGAGGGAGCTGAGAAACCCTTTTCATTGTTCATCAGCTCTCAGGTGCTTCAGTGCAGCCCCCACGTGCAGACTCACCAAACAGACTTCTAAAGGCCTTTCCAGTGCAGTGAAATTTCCATCAGGGAGGTTCTTGAAACCAAGACCTTTGTTTAGTTGTTGGAACTGAGAAAAAGTGACAGCTGCATGCATTTAAATTCCTGTCGGAAGGGGTGGAAAGTTTGCAAATGGTAAAACCCTTTTAATTTCGATACATTTATACTGTAATAATGACATAAATGAGCCTCTTCAAAGGATTTAGGGCAGGTAGCTGAAAAAACATTCTGTCATCTACCTTTGATGAGAGCTTCAAGGCAAATAATAAATGAGCAGATGAAGCTTTCTGTGGAAAGCTGTGTTTTCAAACATGTCCAAATAACTTCTGATAGCAGTGTGCTAAAAGCAAATCATTAAAAATAGAGAAGGTACTTCCAGATTAATAGGTCTGGCTACTGTAAAATTTCTCTCAAGGATTGCCAATGGATAAATTAATGGTTCCACTTCCACTTAAATATCATCAGATTTATTTCCCAAGCAGTAATAAAAATAAAAACCAGAAGAATGTAATTCCTTGTATTTCTTTCTTTCTTTCTTCCTTTCTTCCTTTCTTCCTTTCTTTCTCTCTCTTTTCCTTTCTTTCTCTCTCTTTTCCTTTCTTTCTCTCTCTTTTCCTTTCTTTCTCTTTTCCTTCCTTCCTTTTCCTTCCTTCCTTCTCTGTCATCAGGTGAGTTTGCAAATTAAATTTAATGATTTACTAGTTAGAGGCACAAAAGAAAGGCAGCTAGAAAATGAAAGTCAAAGAAAATAAATATGTTGAATTTGATGAAGCCATGACTGTACACAAAAATTTCAGTAGGATTTGAAAGAAATCTTGAAGAACACATGAAAGAGGCCTGATATGGCTTGAGTTACAGAGAGGAGAAACAACTCTCCTGTCAATAGCAGCCAGATTTTGGGATGATTTAAGATAAGATCTCCTTACTGGGTAATGCAGGGTACAGTGCTGCAGTGATTCAAGCTGTAGCTTTAGGCAGACTCTCAGATATCCAAATAATAACAGCCAGAGGTTATCCAAGCCCAGGGATAGCTTTAAAACTATTCCTATTTCCTCCCTGAGAGGCAGCGTGGTTTTAATTCCTGAAATCTGGGGAAGGATTCAGGGAATACCAGGCCAAGGAGATTTTTCAGTAGGGGGTATTTTAATCACTAGCTGTAGAGCTCTAGCACATCACTTCTCAGAGGCATTTAATAAAAACAAACAACCTAGTTATGAATGCAGGAGACGTACTTATAAGAGATGAAAGGAAGTCATGGTTTGGGCCATTCCTGCTTTTTTAATGTATCACGTTCAGTTCAGCAGCCCATGAACTAATTACTCTCCTAATGATGTAGTGAAAATCGACAGGAAGTTAATTATGGACAGTTAGTCAAATTCAAAAGGGTCAGAACAGGAAAATGCCCACATGAAAATGCAAATCCATTTAGGTTGACAAATCAGCCAAGAAAATCAAATTATTCTTGAGACAATGCTGTATTGTAAGAACTTTAGGAACTTGATTGCAAGGGAACTACCCCAACATGGAATCATAATCAGGTGTGTGACTAAATGTCTTCCTGATTCAGGTCATGTAGAAATACAGTGCAGAAATATAATCAAAATATTTAGATTTCAGCTGGTAGAGCAAGAGCTGTTTAGTCATGTGAAGTGTGCTGATAGAGGGTGAAAGGTTTTCAGAAGAGGAGTGTTCCAAAGGGCAATAATTGCTGTCATTAAAAAAATTTAATCCTGAACCTTTTATTTGTATTCCAGAAATCTTTCATTGGAGGGAAGAGGTGGGACTGTTTTATAGAAGAGTAAAATCAAGCTTTTGATTTGAGCTGATTGTGAGAAAAATTTTTCCTGCATGACTTTTTAGCTCTGTCTCCAGTTAACAGATATTATTCTCCTGCTTTGGAAATTGTTATTATTAAATGTATTAGAGCATGTTCTTACCTTAGTTCTGCCTCTGTGGTTCCAGACTTCTCCTGCTGGATTCACAGGAGTAAATTAAAACTGTATTTACAACAGTGTATTTTAAATCTGTATTCATGCAGTTGAGATGCTGAGTAAAATCCTTGCTTAATTAAACTTACAGAGACTTTTGCCAGTACCTTTAATCCATTCAGGACCCTGTTCCCTGCTACTTCTGTAGCACTGCACAGAACATCCAGATGATCCAAGCTCCTTTTCAGTGTGGAACTGAAACCCAAACACTTCATCCATTTCAGGACTAAGGAAAAGTGTTCTCCCTGCTAAAGCATGGTTTCCCATTCTGTGGATGGCTCCATTTTAATAGAGAGCTTTATTCCATGTTTGAGATGGGTTTATTTGCAATTTGGGTTCACAGGGGGTTGCTCTAGGCCCCTGAACATGCCTGTGAATGATTGCATCCATTAGCAGAGAAGCTATATATTCCTGGAAGAAACATTTGCAAGAAAGATTAACCAATAAAAAGGAATTTTGTTATTTTTTCCCCTTTTATGAGCCTTCATTTCCCACCTTTTATGAACAAGGCATTCAGACTTAGATATTGCTGAAAAATTACAATCTACTCCTTAGGATACCAAATGTCAATTAATTCAATTTAGTTAAATCACTGATTTATGATCTGAAAATGAGTCATTTTCCATTTAGCTACAGAATACTTCACTTTCCACTTCAAAGAGAAGAAATAGTTCACAGTAAATATTATCTTCCTTTTAAATTTTTTTACTCATAACATGTCTTGAATACAAGGACTGTGAAGTTATTTAATCCATTTTCTAAACGAGGTCTATCTTGTAGACATATCTGCACAATGTGCATCATAAAAATATTAAACCCAGTGAAAGATTATACAGCACATAAAATACAGTAGCCTTTTTATGGCTGACTTTGGATCTTCAATCAGCCAAAACATTGTTGGCTATCTCAAAAGTCTTGGACATGTGGCTGATGAAAAGCTGAAGAAAGGAATGAAATTTGGAGAATTATTTGATTATCTTGTGTTAGCTTTGATAGATAATTTTCCTGTGGAGTTTAAAATTTGGAGGGGAAAATCCCATATCTGAGCTGTGAAACAGTATTTTCCTTGATCCTCTGACATTTTTTCTTCTAATTGGTAAGAGACAGACAACCAAACCCCTAGATTTTTAATTTTAGTTTGTAGTCCAGTCACACCTTCCCTTCTTCTATTTCTATTTTCTCCCTCACTTATGTTGTCTTGGGGGTTTGGTTTTGGGGTTTTGTTTTTGTGGGGTTTTGGTGGTTTTTTTTTGTTTGGGGTTTTTTTTTGGGGGTTTTTTTTTTTTTTTTTGGTTGGTTGGTTGGTTGGTTTTTTTGGGGTTTTTTTTGGTTTTTTTTTGGTCTCTGGTATGATTTTATTCTCTTCTTGTTTGTTTATTAAAACCCCAGCCAGGGAATGCTGTTTAGCACCACCGAGTACTAACCCAGCCTCCTCAGATCCTGACTGTTGCAGTCTCAGATGTTTTGCAGGAGGGACTGAAATTACAACATTACAGAGGTGGATCATTTTGATCAGCTGCTTTTCCTCTCCCAGAGGTTCCTCTGATCCATTTCCTTTGGGACATGAGAGCATCCCCTTCTGCAGATTCTTCCCCCACCTCTGTTGACACGGGGGATGCTGTCCTTGCTCATGGAATGCAAATCCATCTGTTTAGTCTGCAGAGACAACACCTAACCAAGCACCCCTCTGTTTCTTCCACTTGTTTGGGTTTCTCTGTTCTGTTTTTCTGATTTACTGGTACTTGTGCAAAAGCTCTGATCACCAGATTAGTTAATGGAGAAATACTCAGAGAGCTTGTGCTCTGGTGTTTTGCAAGAGTCACCTACAAACATCAAAGAATAGACTAGCTGGAGCTGGAAGGGACCCATAAGGATCAATTAATCACAAGGATATATTGGTGTTGGTTTATTGCCTGTGTGTGCTTTCTTAACAATGCACTTAATTGTATGACTTCAAAATGTATTGAACATTCTTGATGGGAGTTTGAGCATTGTGAGTATAAATCTCTAGATGGATTTAAAACAATAAACATATTTCTTTCCTTATTTGAATTCTACCCAGGCCATTATTCTCTAAAAACCATTCAGAGCCCTTTTTAACATGAATTTTGGGAGTCTGGCTCAGCTCTCACAAGCACCTCATTTGGAGAACTCATTGCTGCTGGATTCTCCTGCTCAGAGGCTCAGCAGGGAGTTCAGGAGGGCACCCAGCATCTCTCACTGCATCTGGACACAGACTTGACAAAGGCAGGGCACAAAGAAAATGGACTGAGCTTGAACCTGCTGTACCCCAGCACCCTCTTCACTCTGTTTTTCTTTCTATTCTAAATCATGTCGGAGTTTGATTTGCATGCTGATGACTAACACAGCCGAAAAGTTCATTAACTTATAAGAACAGAAAATCACACCAGATTGTTTAACTCAATTAATCAGAAGTAGCTCTCACAACAGATTGAAGAGCATTAGAACAAAAAAAGGGTGTCCTCCCTGCATGCATCTCTCCTGCAGTGCAGCATACAGATGGTCATCTTTAAATCTCAATTCTTCAGCTCTCAGAGAGTCCAAAATGAGGACCCAGGCTTTGCAGTCTCTATGAGCAGGGCATGGCAGCTGCCAAGGTGGAGCCCCTGTTACAGCAGCTGTCCCCAAGGCCTGAAGGAGGGAGCTTAGAACTGAGTGAGAACCATCCTCAGAGCTGTGCTCTGCAAATCACAGCAGTTGAAAAACAGCTGTTTTATGCAATAACTAAAGTTTTCTTCACTTCTGAAATAATAGATTTCACCCAAGTGAATTCTTGTGAATTTCTCTTACTCCTTTCCTCCTCCCTCAGCTACCCACTGAAAATCAGTTCCAAAGAGGGAAAGCAGACCTCTGCATGACATGGCTGGCTATTTTCCTTTTCTTTCAGACTTGCACTGAAAGCTCATCAGCATTTATAAAAGTTCCCTCTTTCTTTAGTCCTGGGCAGGTATCAAAGACCTTCACTCAGTAACCGTGGCCACCAAACCCTGGTGGATCTTTTTCCCATTCCAGGATAGGGAAGACAAGTGCTAAATGTTCTCAGCAGACAGGTGAAGGCATTCTGGGCACTGAAAGCTCCTCTGTGCCTAGGTCAGCTGCTCTGGGGATATCTCACAGAAGAGACAGGGATACAGAGCAGGGAAAAACCTTGTGCTGTTCACACACACCAAGATCCTGTTTCTCCTCTTCCCTGGCATCTGTGGCACCAGCTCTGACTGATAGTTCCTACAGTTTGATGCAGAAACATTTTTCTGGGGAAATAGGTGCTGTAATCTCTGTTTAGATTTAGTGTTATGGCTATATGCCCTTGGCTGCTCCCCTGGCAGCCGTTGAGGCTTAGCTGATTGATTTCCCAACTGCTGAGCAGGAGTCTGTAGAGAAGACATTGATTTCTGTAAAGCTGCTCATATTATGTCCTAGGATAATAAGCAGCTTAATTCAGGTGTTCAGAGGTATTTGTGAATGAACCTGGGGTCTGTGTCACCACAGTCCTTTGCTATCAGCTGTCTTGTATGGAGGGCAAATTTCTTGCCTCCATTTTTCTCTTCAGTGTTTTGACATATCTTGGAAAAACAGGCATTGTTATCTGGATTCAGGGAGAATTTTTATTCTTAGTTTAGCTTTCTGTGCAGCCCCTCCTTTTTCCCTTCTCCCTGCCCCTCCCTTCCTTCTTTCCTCTGTGTTTTTGGTGTGCCTGGATGTGCAGGAATGAGAGGGCACGACAGGGATGACAGATAATTAGGTAATTGCTGTCTTTCCCCTTCCCTCCCTTTCGTCCTCTCTTCTCCAAACATGTTCTAAAAAAGCATTAACATGTGACAATGTGCATTTATTCTCTCATCCTGCCTGTTCAGTGAAGCCTTTGGGGTGTGTTTAATTTTCTTGTTTTGATGCACAGATTTTCCAGTATTCTGTCTTTCACTGCTCCACAAGGCAGCACTAGAGCAATTCATGATTTCCCTGAGCAGAGGGGCAGCAGGGTTGATCAGTGCCCTGACATTGATACACTTTGTTTCTAAGGGCAGACCTCTGAGTCCTTGTGTACATTAAAATAATTCTCCTTTAGTATAATTTCAGACTCAGCTTCTTTTTTTGTTATATGTGTCTGGCATCAGTGACCAGAGTGGGGAAGAAATGGAAAAATGATGGAATGAAGTTTCATTTCCTTTGAATTTTTCACAGTGGACTGCTTTCAAAGGAAAGCAAATACAAGGGAAATACAGCTGCAGATGATGACAAAGGAAATCAGATTTGTTAAAACACAGCTGGAAACAATGCTGGAGATGAAGACAGTGCTTTGAAATAATTTTTATGGTCAGTAGCTGCATAAGAACTTTCCAAATAAATTCGATTTTCTCTCAAGCTGAAATGCTTTGTGCAGTAACTTTTGGGAACATTTGCAGTATGTCTGGAGACTGATGCAATTGTTAATAATAGTGTTGCCTTCTGCTTCTTGTATTAGCAAAAAAAAAAAAAAAGCCTGTTGTTCTCATAGTAGTCTGATAAAGAGTATCCATTTGTCAGAGTTTCTTTTCTAACCAATCATATCAAATTCCTCTCTTTGGATTGTTTTTTTTTTCTTCATGGCTCTTCATAGACCTGACCTCATGATACCTATAAACAAGTAACTCAAGCCTACTCCCTTTACAGAGGAAAGGAGAGGAACCCATAGTCCTACATGGGCTGAAATTTTCTTTTGGTCAACCAAAATATTTTTTTTTTCCTTATGTACCATGGTTTTGTCTTGGTGAAAAAAGAGTTCAAATTTTGATAGCTTTTTATTTAAATTTCAACTACTGGCTGTCAAGAATTTCAGGAAACTTTGTAGCTGACTGGGAAACACAGCAGAGAAAAGATAGAGTTGTATATTTTATTTTAAATCTCAAAACTTTTTAATTCCAAATAAGTTTATGTGCTAGAAACATAAGCATTTCTCAGCACAAACCTGAGTTGGAAGTATCTCATACCCCACTGTGCTGTGGTTTTGTAAAAACTCCCAGGACTCAGTTACTGATTTTTTAGGTCTTTCTGGTTAGGAAATGGGTCAGGAGTGGAGGCTGCCCAAATAAATGGAGAAAGATCAGTGTGGCTGTGGTCATTCCTGTGCCACACTGAGGAGCTTATTCCTCATGGCTCATAGTAATGAGGAGGAGTAAAATGCTATTAAGGCTTTGAGTAAATCTCCTTGTAGAATAAACCTCTGATGTGCCATTTGGATGGCAGGGGCAGGGATGTAGTTTGATGGACTGGTAATGGGTTGGAATCTATGGATTCCTGATTTCTAGTGCCACCTGGACACCAAGAGGAAACATAATCTTGGTCAGGTACATTGGTTTCCTTCATCTCAATCTCCCAGTTTGCAAGTGATAAAGTTTTCTCATTTCCCCTAATGGAGCCCTTGTGCAGAGGGAAATAAGTTGAGTGAAGAGCAGAAACAGAGCCCTGTTGCTTATTCTGAAATGTATTACAGATGAGACCAGACAGCAATGTTTAATCTGAAAGGCTTTTATTCCTTGCTACCTCAGGGACAATTGAGCTTTAACACATGCATAGCTGATCTTGACAGCGTGTCTCTTTATCTATTAAGTATCATTTACACTGCAGGCTGGCTGAGAACTGTATTCAGGGGAGTGCAGTTTCATTGCCAGAGCATTGATCAAAAGGATTTTCTTTTAATGCAAACAGACAAGGTACAGACTATATATGAATGTAAAACGGAGTTCTAGAACACTGAAGGACTTCTTTTCTATTAGAAGATAAATTTGTTTCATTAATGAAGTGGTGAAGGATGTTTGAATTCTACTTTACAACTTCCATGGAGGCAGTGCAGTAACCAGACACCTGTATGTGTATGGAACCTGCCTATGTCAGTGGATCATTAAAAAATCATAAGCATTTGACACTGAATTATTTGACTACAGTGACAAGTCATTAAACCCCAGTCCTGCAAGTCATTGCTTGAATTTTTTTTCCTCCTAAAGATGTATGATGAGCCTTAAAGGGAAAAGATGCTTTTTCCAGTCCTGGTACTAGAGTTGGCTCTAGGGTGAGCTGGGCTTGGCTCCTGTTTCTGCCACAAACTGTGGCAAAATTTGTATCAAAAACATCTAAACATCCCCTGTTCTTCAGTTTACAATTAAGTGAGAAGAATTGCATGATTTTCTTCCCACTTCTGCATTTGGGGGAAATAACTGTCAGGTGTTTGCTCAGTGTGTGGCACAAAAGGGTCCCAGGTTTGGAGGATGCACACAGGTACAACAATGAAAAAAAAGGAGCAATAGTATCTAAATGCAAATTTTCATGATTTGCACCATGAATTTTCATAAAAATAAGAAAACACTATTTTGTCCGAGAAAGTTCTTTGTAATTAGATGTAATTACCTGCAAGGACTAATTAAGTCACACGCTTTCTTGAACTATAAAATCTGAGCTGCTTTTTCTGCTCTTCAAAGTGAGAACATATCACTGCTTTATTACTCATTATTAAGGAGAATATACCTTAGAGTATAGACTGTGGTCTGTGTTGCTGCTGTAGTCAGGAGACTTTTAATCAGTCTAATTAATTTGTTTTTATAAAAATATTAGTTTACATTACTGCTAAACTTCCTTTCTTACTTAATATAATAATAATAGGAAATATTGCCAGCTTGGGCTATTCATTAAGAAAAACAACTTTTATTCAGTGTAGTCCAGGCTGATACTTTCACAAGACTCTTGTTTCCATGTTAAAATGATGTTGAAATTTATGCTTTACATGTGCTTGCAGAGATAGCCTTCACAATTGCAGATGCTTGGACACCTCACAGCACTTGAAGTTGCCTGATCTCCTCCCCAGCTAAGGGATCACTGCACAAACAGAGCTGTCCTGCCCCCAACAAACCAGTCCAGAGCTGCCTCCCATCACAGAGTGTGGGCACACCTTTGGAAAACCAGCACAGAATCCTTCCATGTCATTTAACAAAGCAGAGTTCTTGCTACTCAGAGATGTAAGCTACGGTCTCCAAAAGTTTCAAACATTTTTGGGGGGTGGGTTTTGATTGGCAGAAATTTTTTCTGTCACATCAGGACAGGATGCTCTGTTCCCCTCTAAAATCCATTCTGCAGCTGAGATTGCTGGATAGTGTCAGTGGGTGAGACAAGGACATCACTTGTGGTGAGAACTGTGAGGAAGTCACCAGCTCACATCAAATACACCTTTGCATGGCTTTGACTTTTGGCATCTTTGTCAAGTCAGGGCAGAGCTGCCCTTGCACTCTTTGCCACACCACAGTACTTTATTCCTGAGATATTTAGGCTCAGTTAAAAGAATTCTCTGGGTAACTGCCTTTGTTCATTCTTTGATGCTGATCCTCTGTCTTGCCACTGATATTAAATCAATATTTTTTTATACTTCATTATTATTTCAATTAATGTTATTTATAAGTCAATGCCAACTTTTTCTGTTTTCCAGACATCTTCCAAGTAGCTGAGGGATGTTCCCTTCACATATATCTTCCTGGAATTCAGGAAAGAGAAATTAGCTTTTCTATCTGAACTCTGAGTGGTAAGAGGCTTCACTTCTTTTGATGTTTTTGTAATGCTGGGAAATCAAGTCCTGGAATCAGAACACCTCATTTATCTCACAAAATTAGATTGGTTTCGGCACAACTCAGTGAGGAACATCTGTGGCTACACACAATATTCTGTTACTGTATCAACCAAATGAGAGGGCTCTACATGGTATTTAATTTGAGAGATGCCTGTAGTGCAGCTGTAATAAAGAAAATTACGTGATAGTTTTGAGTACATGATGTACTTAAATCTTTTGCTGTAGCATCTGTAAAGCCCAAACAAGAGAAATTATTCTGTGAAGGTTAGAAGAGCTTCTTGTATTTGTGTTACCTTTGCACAGCTGAGAATTTCTTCCTTTGGAATATTTGAAACTATTTTAAAAACAAAATTATTTGATTTGTAGCTGGTTCAAGTCCTCCACAAAGGCCCAGCAGTAGAACTGTTTTATATCACTTCCTTCTGAAGTACAGATGATCTCACTTGAGGTGCAAGAAATTTCCTCTGTCTTTCTTTTATCTGGTAAGACATAAAACAGGGGAGAGGATCATGGACTGATGGTGATTATTTAATCCTTTGCAGCAGTCTGTCAGAGTTAGGACTTTCAGAGAGTAATTTCTGGAGGGTATCATCAGAGAATGCTGTTCAATATTTCATGGTCAGGGAAATCATCTGAAACCCAGGAGACTCAAGCACTGTTTAAAGTCCTTGGACTTCTGTGACTGCTTTCAGAGGCAATTTAGGGACAGCCTATTATTGTATTAAAGGAATAAACAAAGGCTTCAAGTTTTGGGGGATGCAATAGCCAGTTAAAAGAAACATGAATGAAGAGAAGAAGAAAATGTGAAGAGTCTTATATTCATCACATGGTGGCTGTGTGGCTGTCTCACATAACTTTATGGGATGGCCAGGAATACTTAAGGGAAGGTGAAAAATAGCTGGTGTCATTAAAAATTACTGGAGACAAGTGGGAAAGATAGGAGTATAGAGAAATGCTTTTAATTATGCTCACATTTAAGTATAGTAAAATTAAATGGACTGGGTTGAACCTTGGTGACAGTTTCTGGTAAAAGTACTGAAGCAAGTTAATAAAAATAGAGGTCAAGGAGCTCTGGTTACATCTTATGCAAGAGTGAATAGAAAATATGAACCTGTGACCTACTAAACCAAGTACATTAGGTAATAAATATCTATATCTGGTAGCTTAATCAGTGGCTTGGAAAAGATATATGGCATTTTTGTAAATTCAGTTTAAAGTGCACCTGGAATTAAAACTAAGCAGTAAAGTACAGAACAAGAAGGGATAATAATGTTTTTAACTATGCTACTGAAAGCTCACTGTGATTTTTGGGAATTAGACCATAAAATGACTGAAAACAGGTACCATATTCTTTCAGCTTCAGACATCAGCAGCTCCTGAACCCTCCCTAGGCAAAGAATGTTGTCAGGAATCTGTGATTAAAATCAATTACTGCCTATGCAGCTTACCATCTGGAGGAGGGAGAGCCTTTCATTCTCCTACCTTGTGCATCTCATTTCTGAGTTGTGAAAAACTCAGGCAATCCACTGTGTTCAGTAACTCAGCTGCTTCCGTCCTGCTCTATATTCAAAGTTATTTTCAAACATAACTCAAGTCAAAGCTTTTTTTCCTGTATTTTTCTGAAGTATCATTAAATTTTTTTTACTTTGGTAGCCAGTTCCTTCTGCACTTTTAAAAAAAAATATTTTTGATGAAGAATAAACAAGTTTGCATCGATAATTTTGCAAAACCTGTGACTTAAAATGCCTGCCACGTTATATTTTCTCTGGATTGATCAGTTAAGTCTTTCATGTTTAGAAGGTTTGATTCAGATGGAAGTGGAAAGGACATCCAGAACGTGTAAACCAAAATTGTATCACACATTTATGTCATCCTGATGAATTGCTTTGAAATAGTCCCCAATATGATTTACACAAAATGTATTTCCAGAAGTTTTTTCTTCTAAATGTCACTATCTTCTCCAGTCTGGGGAGATAACTGAATCATACCTGTTATTTATGGTCAAATTTCTCTTCTTGACTTCTTTCTAAATTGAATTCAGGCAAACTAAATTATCTTTTGGGATTTCAGGTGTTCATAACTGCTGTTGACCAAGGTGCTTGTTAATTCCATAATAAGTTACATAGATTTTCTGAAACTGGAGAGCAACACTTCCTGGGATCCGAGTAGGTGGGGTGATAAACACCTCTCTGTTTATAGAAATGCTGCATTTAAGTAGTAATCCTAAATCCAATTCTCTAACAGGCTTTTCATATTAGAATTTCCTTGTAAATGATTAGAAGGTGATAGTTGGTTATCTCAGATGTTGTGTCTGCTAGTGATGTGTAAATTGTCCTGTGTGGCATAGATTGATTTTTAGTTGACACAGAACTATGAGCTGAATATCCACCCCTTTGTTTTCAGCATTTAAAGTTGAAACTCTGTATATTTTCTAGTTCCTACCACTTTCATGTCTACTGGGGCTGAAACCTTGGCATCAGTGCCACTAAACCCTTTTATTGGATGAGAGTGAAGTAGTTCACCTGTACTCTCATGGCTTTGTAAAGGCACTATCTCAACTGTCTGTGGGATGAAATCCTCAGGGATTTATTTTTCTCCTTTCTTAAAAGCACATGGGGTCTTGTGGCCGTGTTCCTGAATAAAAAACAATAAAGGTTGTGCCTGAAGTTTAGCTTCAAGTCCATCTGTGCTGATGTTTGAATCCCTGTGCTAGTGAAGGTGAAGATGGATTGTCACCCGTTTCCCAGGCAGTATTCTGGAGCTTGCAGCTCACTGACAGGAATTTTATTCATTGAGGTAGGTGAGAAGAAGCAGGGCTGTGAGCAGAGTAGGAGGGAATGGCTGGAATGAGCAGGGAAAGGCTCTGGGGTGAGAGCTGTGCCCAGCCATGAGCCTGTACCCGTGTAAGGGGCTGAGGAGCAGCAGGGAGCCCCATTCCTTTGCTGTAGAGGGGTTACTTCAGCCTCATAAATGCACAAATACCAGATTGCTGTTCCTCTGCAAGAGGTGGACAAGCAAGCAGCTTAAAAATACTGAGTTATTTCCCCTGGTGTTATTTTCCATCCTCCTTTCTAGATGTATTTGCTGATATTTCTGTATTTGCTTGTCTGAGCCACAGCAAAAAGAAAAGGAGAGCAAGCTGCCAGGGCAACAACCAAATCTGCTATCCACTAAAAGTAGGGAATGACTGACAAAGGTAACGAGAACATATTTTGATTCCTTATTTTCTTAAACTGCATTGCATTAATCTGTTAACAATTCATTTTTGTTTACCTCTTAGTAAAAGGGCTGATGTGTTAATCAGGGCAGCTTTATGGACAGTACCTTCAGTTTAGAGCCAGCTGTGTTGAAAGTGCAGAGATTGCCTTGCAGCAATTGTTTGTGAAAAACATTTCCAGTTTTTGTTACCAAGAGCAAACAAGCTTTGATGTGTTGATGGTGTGAGATGAACTAGTCTGAGCTATGAGCACCTCTCCAGAAAAAAAGCAGATCCTGATAGCACTAAACTTCAATAAAGATACTTTTCGTCTGCTGTCAAAATGAATTCCCTCTGGTTTTATAATTTTATTGTACATTTCTTACCTGCTGAAAAAATCTCAGTGTTCTGCCAAAGTCAGCTTTAGCAAGGCCATCAGTTCCAAACCTGTTATATATTAATAAATAAGAAATGTGTAGATTGAATGAGCAAGCTAACCTCAGGAAATTTTTCAATTAAAACCTGTCACCTTCAGGGTACACAAACAGCTATCTTTCTAAAGATATAGATATGAGAAACATGGGTTTAATATTTTAAAATTCCCATATCTTTTCTTGAGCAGTTACATGTCCTTTGTGGTTATAAAGATTCTTCTTCATGAAAAAAAAATGGAGCTTTCATTCTGTCAGCAAAATATATTTTCATTGTCGAAGACAGTGGTGAAATAAAAGGAAAGAAAAAGAAAACAAGATGAGTGTAGGGAGATATGAGCACTGTTTTAGTCAACACATCAGCTATTTGTGGCTGTTAATCAGATATATTTATTTTATTGATCAAATGACACATTCCCACTCTGTTTGTGTGTGTGTATGATGGTAATGATGCTGCAGCTGCAGGTGAACGAGCTGGGCTCTATCCAAATCTGTAGTGTGGAGCATGAAAAAATCCACCTGGATTATTTATACTTCATTTGAGCTTGCAGTGCAGGGGGTTAGATTTTAGTTTGCATGTTAATGGTAAATTCATTTAGCCTCTGAGACATAAATATGCCACACCTCGAGGATGGCAATGGTCTGTTGAAAGATCTTTGCCCAGCATTAATTTGATATGAATTTAAGGTAATAGAGCTGAACACTGCAGTTTGGTGTGACACATTGCAGGCATGGAGCACTGCCACATGAAGATGTCCAAGTCATCAGGACCAATTTTATCTGCTGAAGCAGCTGTGTTGCCACCAGGCTTGTTCTGGCTTGCACCATCCAACACATTTCCTGTCACATTTCCATTTGGGGTTGACTTCGTGCACTTTTCCTTGCAGCATCTTTCACAAACGAGCAGGATTCTCTCATAGTTTGGTTTTGTGGTTGGCATTTTCATCAGGGTGCCAAGGATAACAATCCTCTATTAGATTCATGAAACATTAAATCACCCAGAGTGGCCAGGTTGCCCAGAGAAGCTGTGGATGCTCCATACATTTCTATAGGTTCTCAAATGATTGTTTCTGTCACTTTGTGTGTCTTTTTTACAGCATCAGCTCCAGCTATTGCAATGTGCAGGATGCCCAAGCAAGGTGAGATGTCAGTTTAGAGACAGTGTTGGCTTGGTAACTTAATTTTAAAAGATAGAGATTTTTTTTTTTAAGCTTTCCTTACAAAAGAAAATTGAGATGTTAAATTAATTTTTCCACTTTTCTAGGAGCTTGAGGCTATGGTGAGTAACTTCTATGTTTAAACTGCCCTAGTCAGCAAAGTCACAGGTTCCTCCAACTCAAAACTGGTCAATTATCAGTTTCCCCAAGCAAGAAATGCTCCATACCCAGCAAATCTGTCTGACTTGATTAGGAAAGCTGGAGTGAAGGCGTTCAGCCTCTCTTTACCTGGGGCTAGGTGCTTCTAAAAATTCTGCTTAAAACATCTTTTACTTCAACTTGCCTATTTCGCCTGTTCCAGTCAAAAACTGCCACCCTCTCCTTCTGCCTCCTCACAGGAAGTGCACATGAAGTGTGCACTGAGTATGCCAAACGTTTTTTCAAAAATTCTCTCATGAAGGCTTTTCATGCCTCTCTTTTGGGTAGGTTTTGACATCTTTTTTCATTATTTTGTATAGAATTTTGGGCCCCAATACTGCAACTGATTCTGTGCAGAAGTAAACCAGTGCCCATTTGCAGCCCCAGTAATTCTAAAGGATGGGGTGGGATGCCAGGGGAAGGCTGGGTAAAAGGGCTTTAAGTTAGTCACAGCCTTGAGATCATATAAAAAATATGCAGGCTCCAAATTACCCAAATATTATATTAGAAGATAATAAACCAGATATTAACTCTGTAAACAGAGAGAGATTAAATATCCTGGGTGAGACAGATTTAATAATGAGTTTGAAAATGAATCAGACTCCCTGACCCCTGTCCTTGCAGTCTTACTCTGAAGGTCAGAACCTGTCAGGAGCAGCAGTTAAAATCTGTGTTGGAGCATCTTTGGGCATTCCAGAGCACATCCCACCTCCTGCCCACCACTGCAGGGCTGCACCGTGCACAGACCCTTCCTCAGCTGACTCTGGGGCCTGTGGGATTCAATCATGGATCAAACATTCACATCTGGGAGCTGATTCTGGAGGTTTTCCTGGACACATTAACTTATCTTTTGTTCATGGAGGATGCTGAAAAGCATTAAGAATCATAAAGGTGAAAAGCATCTCTGGTTTTCAGTTAATTGTAAATCTGCTGAGAATTTATCAATTTCAGTTTAGAAACTTGTTCTAGGTGTAGCCTGACATGCTGCAGAGCAGCTCTCCTTTGAATGTGTTTAAATCCTTACTAATGGCAGGAAAGTACTAAATGGTTGTGTTAAGTAAATGCCACTTGGATAATATTTCTTCCTGATGTTTGGCTTAAATTTACTGGGTGCATATGCACGATTACAGTGTCAAACCCCTTAGTTTTCACAGTTAAAGCACTTTTGCACTACTTAATGAATAACTGGAAGTACTTTAGTCATCAGACAACTCCAAGAAAACCGATCCCGAGTTCCCACATATGCAAATAACATAAATTGACTCTTGGGCTTTTTTAAGACAAATGAAAAGCAAACAGTTGAAACAAAATTAAACTGCCGTTCAGCCTGCACGCTCACAGTAACTTCTAGTGGTTGCAGTTAATGTGAATGCACAGGTTTTTTTGGTTCAATCATTATTTTTAACAGTGAAGCCTATCTAATCATTAGCTGGATCGTGAAGTCAATTCCTTTCATGTATTTAGTAGCTCATCTTGCCTAAATTGTTTCAGTTCCTCGGAGATAGTTTTTGAATATGCATGACATATTTCAGCATAATAACTAGGAAGTCATTTTCTGTTGCATCTCATTAGCAAAATAAGTATCAAAACAGGTTTCCCTTCCCTTAGAGGAAGCTCTTCAATTGGCTCCAGAGAACAATTCACCTTCAGCTCCCTCACACCTTAATACCTATTCCTGAATATTTGATCTTAAATACTGGACTAGGCTCACTTTAATTTCACTGCATATAACTTACTTTTCCTCTTCAAGGATCATAGACCAGACCAATTTGGGACTGAGTTTTTTTGGCTATAAATCAAAGTTTGAATCAGATAATTTGTTTTGTGCTTCTGCACAATGTTTTTGTGATGGACTCCTCATCTCCTACTTTCAGTATCATGGGGCAAGGCTTCTGAGAGCATCTGGCTGCTCAGCTTGCTCCTTCCCACAAATTCAGGATATACAGATATAATAGTGGAGAGCCCTCAACTCAGTGCTGCTCCTCCAACCCTCACAAGAGAGAGTGCAGACCTTGCTCCACAATTGTTTTATGTACCACATCAATGGACGGCCTACAATATAAATTGTATTTCTGTGGCTCCAAAATACGAGTCATGTTTTAGACAAGTAAATCCTTGCATCCCAGCTGGGATACCATCATCCTCTGCTGTAGCAGAACACAGAAATCCCTGAAATGTGGTTTGTGGTCCAACACAAAAGTTTAGGACAAGGAGCAACTAGACCCTGATCTAGACCTAGCACCCCCCAGAACCTCAGGAACCTCAGGAACATCTAGCACCTCTAGAACATCATGAACCTGTGGAACCTCTAGCACCTCTAGAACTTCAGGAACCTCCAGAACTTCCAGAATTAGGGCCTAGAAACTAAATCTAGAACACCTAGACCTAGAGGGAAAGGCTATGGTGGTGCTGTAATCAGAACATAGTCTTTTGAGATCTTAGGGCTATAGTCCCATGAGTAAAAAAAAATAAAAGTTGGGGTTTTTTTGGTTCCGTCGGGGTTTTTTTTATGTTTTCCCAGATGTATTTTCATGTGGATAGAAATTGTCAGTAGAATCCCTGGGCCCAGGGGATGAAAAATGAAAGAGGAAGCTTAAATATCTCTGCTTGAGCCCAGCTCTGATGTTCTAGTCTGTCTTTGAAGCACCCTCAGTAAATACTGATTTTCTATGAGGTTTACACTCTGTTTTGTCATGAGAACCATGAGTTTGAAGAAACCTCAGGATTTTTATAGTACACCCCCCTGCTTACCTCGAGGCAGATCAATCTGTATTTTAGAAATAAAATGCATGTTGGATTGCTGGACTGGAAGACAAATAGTTGTTCTTTCACTCCAAACTGTAACAGGCATGAAACAATCTTACAGATACAGGAATCTGTTGTTTAGTAGCTATAATCATATTTGACAGAGTTTCCCTTCATTTGCCCTCATGTGATTTGTTAGAAAAGTTCGTGTTGAAAACAAAGCGTCCCTGCAAAAAGGATCTGATGGAAACACAAGATTTGCTGCTGTCTCTACAGGACACTCAATCATTCAGGGGAAAAGGAGGATTGGATTTTATGTCTGGCTTAAAATTCTGTCCTGACTTACAGTAAAAAGTGCATATTTATAACTCACAGCTCTAAGTACATCACATAAACAGTTTTACTGTATTTTGTACACGTTTTGTGAAGAACGGATGTAGAATTCACCGAGCCTTATGTACTGTGGGTTGTAATGAAAAGTCAGGAAAATACAGGATGCTGTGGGAAAAAGAAGTGTGATGTAAATGGAAAAAAATTGCATCTCAGTGGGACGTGGCCTGGACAGAGCAATCATTCTTAGTCCTCAAGTAATTTCCATTTCTCCAGGGAGCTGCTTTACAATTAATGTTCTTTGTTTATGGTACACTTAGGTCTTCAAGAAAAAAATAAAATACAGAAGTAGACATGTCCTTCATCAAGTCTCGCAGTGTGCAGGCCAGCAATTATTCTTATATAACTTGCATTGTGTGTGGTATAAAGCTCCCATGCAGTGCTGAGCACTGAAGGGCTGCTAATGCATTCACAGCACAAGTTAGGAGAAAATAATTCTGTTGAGTGGGGCTATGAAAAAAACCTCCCCTCAACTCTCCAGCCCGTCTGTAGCGATGAGTGGGCTTGAGGATTGAGGTTTGATGCTGTCATGCGTGCAGAAAGTGTCAATGAAACAGGAAGGAGCTCTTCTCTCCATCCTTCCACCCCTCACTGCTTGGGGAAAAGCTCAGGGGCTGTGCTCGAGAGCTGGGAGAAATTCTTCTGAAGGTTTGGATCAATTCTCATCATTTTTATGAGTAAACCTGCAGGAACTGCTTCACTTCCAGGCTTTTTGGACCAAGCATCACAGTTTGATTCCTGATCCCTTCTTTATTCAAACCCTATGAATGTTTCACAGCACTAGCTCTGAGCTCAGCTCCTGTGAAAAAAATATTTCTGTGATGCTGCTCATGCTTTAAATACATCATCTGTGAAGGCACAGTGAACTCACATCTGTCAAATGAAGCCAGTTACAAGTTAGAAATATTTCCTCAGTGCATTACTTGTTTAAAAGTTTAATTTTGATTCAAATGCCATAGTTTCAAGCAACAGTTGTCACACTTTTCATAAATTCTTCTTCTAAGGACTGTCTGACCTGGTTGACCCAGATGCAGAACACCTGATATTGTGAAGTTTCTATTACTAAAGGAAGTTAAGCTCACCACCACTAAGATTATCTATAACCTAAAAAAAGGAACTGATTTTAAGAAATAAAAGCTTCTAAGCCAAAATTTGATCAAAACACTTCTTCATTATAGGAGATTTGGATACCAGACAGAAAGAAAAGTTTGATGTGTGTGAGTTAAGGTTACTTGATCATAATTCAGTGAAATGCCCCAAACATTGCATTTCACTTCCATCCCTCCCAGCAAGCAGGACTTCAGTTTTATGCAAACAATAAGGAGAAAATGGGATTTCTGTACTGGGATTTCAACTCCCCAGGTGCCAGGTTTGAACTGGCCAAGCTCTCTCTTGTCTATCTCCCATGGAACAGGTTCATTTTAACTGATCTGACTTCAAGAATTTAAATTCTCAGAGCTTTGTATCTCTCCTGTTATTTGTAGTTTTATTCCAACCTTGGCTTTTGCAGTCCAGGGGTTCCCTGGCCAAGCCAGATTTTGCTGTATCCCGGTTTGAAAAAGTGACTGGTGTGCATTAAAAATACCAGATACAAACCAAAAAAAAATAAATACATTGTTTGTGGGGGAAAGATTCACACTTTTAAATAAATCTCATAATTTTTAAGGCCTGACTCACATTTTTAATGTTAGTGTTGGCAATAATGCTGTTTTTCTCCATATGGTTCCTTTTGAAAGGAAAGAACACTAACACTACCCAGTGGGACACTTATCTTGAAATTCAAATAGCAATGGTAGATATGCAAAAGAAAGAAGATGAAAAAGGAGACAATGCAAAAATCAAAAAATCCCAGGACAGATGTTTAAAGCTGGATTATATCTTGTCTTCTCAGGGATGTTCAATAAAATTAAACCAAATGAATTTGGATTTGAAATGTATTAGTGAAACCATAATAAACCATTTTATGTACACGCAGTCAGAATTTAAATGGCCTCAATTTGCTTTAGTGTAATTCACTTTGAAATGAGTGAAACTAAGTTACACCATCTCTATTTCTGAAGGAAAATTCATCCTCTTAGCAGAGCTGATCTGTGCAATTTGCCTTAAATTGACACCTTTTTGGTTAATTCAGCTTCTTTTCCTGAGTGCCCTTGACATATCTGGGAGCTAACAAAGGGATGAATGCTGCCAGATTCAGGAAGATTCTTCCTTCATTATGCTTACCTCCAAATTTTGCAGACTCCTAAAATACTCCGTGGAACACGCTGTCCTCCACCCCTGATGAAGTCAGTGAGAACTCAGCTGCAGGTGGTGAGGATGGGGCACATTGAGGTGTTTGTGCCTCTTCAGGCAGATGTGCTCCCAGTCCTGGCTGAGGTGGTTCTGGAATTCCACCTTGGGAGCCTGGAGCTGCCAGCCCAGGGCATCTTCCCTTCTCCAGCTGCCTGCACTGCAGAGATGTGGGAAGAGGAGATGGACAGGAACCATCCCAGGCACTGCCTGTGCCCCTTGGCTGCATCTGAAACCCAGGTGGCATTACCAATGCAAGCATCAGGGCAACAGAGAAATCCGTGTGGGAGTAACAGAGAGTAATATTTGTAGCCAATTAACCCTGGCACAGCGTTGAGCTAATGAGGGGTTTCTGCTTCCATGCTGCCTCCTGACTTCACGTGGAGCTGGAATGCCACAGACAGGTAACACCAGCTCCAGCACAGAGCCTGCCAGTGCAACAGAAACCAAACTGATTTTTGCAACTAATTTTAAAAAGCACTGACTGGTTCTACCATATCCACTGTTTCTCAATCAGGATTTCTGATTTGCTGATGAGGGGATCTCAAGAGGGATTAATGCATTGTCTGAATGAGACACCAGAGTTATCCTAATTTGGGTTTGTTGAAGTGGAAAAGCTGGAAAATTAGTCTCTCTCTTTAAAATAGCACATGGTTGTGTGAGATTTGGATTTAATGACTCAGGATATCATCTTAAGTCCTGCCCCACATTTTAGTTCTGGTTTGGCTTGATTTTATTTTTATATTCTCTAAGCTGCTTTCTTTCACTTTGTGCAATCAGATGAAGAATTTTTGAGATATGGAAAAGAAGATGCTGTCTATGATTTTAAATACTTGCACTAACTACTGTCTTGTTCTTCAATTTTAAGAAACTCATGTTTCATATCACTCATATTATTTTCAAAATCAGCCTTTTGGTCATACAGGTCTTTAGAAAAGGACTCTGATATTTATAAAATTTTGTTAAATGGAAGCAGATTTTGAGCATCTGTGGTGGGTTTGAACATCATGAGAATCACGTAGATCTCACTAGTATCTAACACACCTTTAAACTCCCCTGGTAAGGGGACAGTAGAGCTGGAGAAATTGCAGAAGTCTAAACTGCTTTATAACAAAAGTAGATCAATCTATGTGTGTAATCAGACAACAAGGTAAAAAGGTAAATTGATTTAATTTTGATCGCTCTGGTAACATAAGAAATATTTTAAACCAGATGATTTCCACAGCAAAATATTTTCTATCTTCCTTAGCAGGAAACTGGAAAGGAAAAAGCTCTATAGAGCCTTCAAATCTGGTTGTGGAGGGGTCTGAAGCTTAATACAGATTAAGCCTTGGAATAAAATCTTCCCATCCTTAATACCAAGACAAATTTTCCTAAAGCTGCATTCCCATTGGCCACATATCACACCTAGAAATGTGACAGGATCAAAAGTGTGACTTGATCCCCATTGGATAGTACTTGGGCAAAATGCATTATATTTAGAAAGCAACTGATATCACTTGTGCACCTTTTGAAACAATTCTTCGTGTATTTTCAGTGTGAGCTGTGTTTTGGACCAGCAGTTCTCACGCCGTGTTCCTTTGCTCTCATTCACCAGGGGGAATATATGGAACACTCGAGCAGCTCCCAACAAGCCCAGATGAATAGATGTGAGCTATCTATATTTTCGTGGGAGTGGGGTTGGGGTTATGGCATTTTCACTAGTGATTAAATGTCTTCCAAACCTATTCACGCTGCAGAGCTATAAATTATGGATTTTTCACATTAATGAAAAGAGCCCTTGGAGCCCTCTGGAGTGCATGGTTCTATTTTTACATTTCACTATCGGAGAATGAGGGAAGATAGGCCAATGAGTTTCTTTTTTTAAAATGGCAGGAACAGAAATTTGGCCTGTTCTGGCCATCATTCCAGTGCCAACATCGTTACCATTGTGGGAGACACACTCAGAGTTCATATTTGTTACGTCATCTCATCAGGGGGAATTTTGTCACTCACTTTGAGCTCATTTGCAGACCTGACCTAAAAAAAACCCCATACACAGCAAATCTGAAACTGCTCCACTATGAAAATGATGTGGTATATGGTCTTAGAATGGGGTTATAATTTGGAAATCAATCTTGAAAGTTCCCAAGAAATGGTGCTGTGTCTTATCATGTTCTTGTTTTTTCTGTATTGTTGCCTGTATCTTGGTTTTTGTGAATACAGAGAGGGAAGAAGGTTTAATCCCCTTTGTTTGCTTTTCAAGGAAGTTTCTGTCATCCTCTGGGTATTCTGAGGAAAAAAAAAAGAAGCTTTTCATTGAAGCAGAATGGAAAAGACCCTGCCATTCCTAAGGTGACTAGGATAAAAAATAAATTAAGAGCAAAAGCCCCAAATCACAGGTCATCTCTATTGATCACCTGGCAATCAAAAGGGAACATAGAATTTCATCTTCACATGATCTGTTTGTAAAAGAGTGTGTAGCTGTATTTGCATAAATAGTGCTCTCTCATCCAGAACTGATAAAAGTGAAAATAATGGATCCCAGAGAGAAAAACGGAATTAATTTATTCTTTTAGCCTCATATCACAACAGGTTTATTCTTTTTTTTTTTTTTTTTTCCTTTTCTTTTGTGACTTCTGAAGCTAGGTCTGCACAGAAGTAAAAACCACCGAGACAGCTCTGACTTCCAACAATTGGCATTTTGGATAAATAGTGTGAGAGGTCACCAAGCTTCAGCTCTCTGAAGAAATTGTATTGAAATTGGAATCCTGAAAGGATTTACTAATTTGCAGCTTCCTTGAGAAGACAGGGAGGTCTCTGAGTGAAAGCTCCTGTGTGCTCCTGTAGGCTCAGACAGAATTTCCACCCATCTCAGCATGAGGCTCCTTCTCAGAATGCAATATTCAGTGGTTGTTGTTGGACAGGTTATCCTAAAATGGTTTCAGGCACGTATAAATGAGTCAGGAGTGAACAACAGGAATAAGTAATTGCATGCAGGAAAGAGGCAGCCTTGAAGCCTTTGGGAATTGTTTAAAACACGCTGATTTCTCTACTTTTCTTTGTTTTCTGGCTTTGGGGAGAGGATTTTAAAATGAGAAATGAAAAAAAAAAAAAACAAAGCACCAGAAACAAAAACCCATGGAAAGAAATCAAGACATTAAAGTTGCAAAAAGCCAAAAGTGGCCAAGTCACATCTCTTGGAAAGAACAGAGGTCAGGCTCTCTTGGAGAAATCATTCTGTTAATCATTCTGCTAATCAAGGCAGTTTGAGAAATTGAAGAGATTAATTTATAGATTTATTACATTGTCTATAGCACCTTAAATCAGCCCTGGGCAGGAACAGACAGAATGGAGGACCAGACCTGTTCCAAAGCAGTTTTCATCTTGATAAAGCTCCTCATAGTTGCTTAAAAAATTACTCATCTTTGATGTTCTACAATGCCATAATTTGGGTAGGTGATAGACTGAACTGCAAACAGTGTTTTTGATAACTGCTAAATCTAAATTGCTATTTTAATCAACTGTAACACTCAGATTGTCAGCTGATAAAAAATGTGTGCAGAAGACACATTGCTGGTGTAAGTGCAGTGGTATTTAAAATCAATATAAACTGAGCAAAATTATGTTCCTTTTTGCTTTACTTCTTAGGTTTCTATGGAAACCTTCTTGTAGGTGGTCTGAAGAAATGTTAAAATAGAACAATAAATTGTGTAATTTATACATGCAAAGTAAATATCCTTCCTGAATTTTTTATGGAGGTGAAAAAATGATTTCATCATTTAATATTCTCCCTTGACAACCAAATTAACTATGACCCAGTCTTCTTGGGGTTTACTTTTCTGCATTTGGCTAACTTGTTTGACAGAGAAAAAACAGACATCTTTTCTGCTGACCATCTATTATTTATCTGTACTTTACTAAACTATCTTGATTTTTTAGAAACAGCAACCTTCACAACTTTTACCATGGAAAGAGTGTCTAAAAAGTTATTTTGAAACTACAGCTCTGTCAGCCTCTTCATGAACATGGTGTTCCTTCAGAGTTTTAGCCAGAAGAATATAAAATGCAAACCTATGTTGACACATCACTATAAATAAACAGTAATAGCAAGGGGCTAGGATACATTGTGTAGATGTATTTTCTTAATGATTCACTATTGTGTAGGATGAATTTTCACTTATCCTAAAACAGCTACATATACCAGGGGTGGCTACTTTGATATCCAGAACTGTCCTACTACATTTAGTGGGTTTGTACCTTCATATTCTGGTGTTTAATTTTTTTGTTTGTGTTCTTTTTGCTCTGGTCCCTGCCTTTGAAGGCTGGCTGTTAAATCTGCTGAAAACACAGTCTGGTCTCCTCTGTAGATATGCAGTGACTGTCATGAACAGTATCACTGTTGTGTTATCACATGTGTTATGTGAGGAAACATTTGGGGTGGCTGCTGGTCCCTCCACTGGGTTTAACCCCGTGGTGGAAATGAGTTTTTCCCAGAAAGGTGTTCCTGTAATCCACAGGCACTGCACACTCACTGTGCACACAGCTCCTGCTTTTCTTCCCCTCCTCACAGCTTTGGAAAACCTCTCCTGGGCCCTGCTAATAGGGCTCTCCATTCACTGTTAGATTATATTCCTTGTCTCTTGTGTTCTCCTCCTGCCTGGGCCCATTAATAATAAACCTCTGGAAATTGGTGCAAGTTTGAATTCTCACACTGGTGGCTGTGTGTGCATTTTCTCAGGCACTTCTTGGAGGTCCAGTGCAAAAGGTAATAGGGAGCCTCTTCTACCTGGCTCTTCTGTGCAAAGCAGCAATTCATAGGGGTTTTTATTCCTACAAACATGAGAAACTCTGTTAAATCTTTGACCCCCATCTGATGAATCTCCCTGCTGAGTATTTGCTGTTATATACCATTTCTTTCCATGAGAACTACAATAACAGGTGACATATGAAGCTGGATGCCATTAACCAAATCATTTGCTCACCAAAATGTGTATTTTTAGTTTAATTAAAGTTAGGATTTAATATAACTCCTGATAACAGAAAAAGAGGATTATTTTCTGGAGAATAATTGAATAGTTTCATTCTGCTATTTTCAAAATAGAAGATTTCAGCTTCTTTCAAATCATTTTATTTGAAGCTTAGGTGGCTTTTCTTTTCCAGAAAAGACTGATTACAGAGCCCAGGAGATATTTAATGTGCAGGGCTCTAAGAGGGTGCACCCCCTGTTTTATCCCTCTGTGCACTCAGCCCTGCCACAGCACAGACACACGTGCAGAGAGAGCAGAGGGCGATGGATGCCCTGAGCCCAGAGCAGTCCAGGCTCAGCTTTTCTCAGCCAGTCCCACACAGAGACATCTTCCTGCCAAATCTGCCTCTGACCCCCTGCTCCCTACCCTGTTACCTTCATCCATTCTGTGGGACAGATGAAACATTGGTTCTGAGCTGGCTACAACAAAGGGAATGCAGCAGCTGCATTCCCCAAACTCTGCTCTCCTCTTTCCTTTCTCTTTCCTTTCTCTCTGTTACCATCTCCTCACCTTCCCTAGTTTAAACTGAATCTTCTTGCTTCATCACTATCTGCAGTCCTTTTCCCTTTCAAAAAAACCCTTTTCAGTGCTCTCTATCCTTTAGATAATCTTGTGGTTATTTTTTTCTCACGGAGAAGCAGCAAAAGGGAGCTGTCCAATGTGCTGCCTCTGGCAGTGCTCAAGGCTGTGGCCAGTTTGAATTTGTGTTATTACAGCACTGGACAGGTAAACAGAATCAAGCTGCTTACTTTCCATTTGCAAAAAATTAATCCCTCAGAGCTGTGAGAACTGGTGACAGCAGAGACAAAAGCCTAAATGCTGTGTTTGCAAAACTCTCTGGGAACGCCAGGGGCCTTTGTCAATGAATGCCAGAGGGGCTGAGGCAGAAATTGGTCTCAAAATCATCTCCACAAACCATTTCCAAATGCAAACAGTGTAACTCTCCCACTGAATAGTGTGCTTTTCTTGTTCCAAGGGCCTGCAGCAGCATGAGGTTACACTTTGGAATTTGTGTAAAGGAGGGATCAGCTTTCTCTCAGCTGCTGTGGAGGAATTGTCCCTTGTCCCTCTGCTGCCCACACCATGGCTGCCATCTCCTGCAGCTCCCTCAGTGACTGAGCAGTGATTTACAGCCTCCCTGAGCTCCCAGCTGCCCTGTGGATTGGCAGGCATGAAATGCTGTGTCCTCTCTGACAGTGCAGGGGGTTTGGAGTTAAATGTCTGTGTGATATTTCTGACACCCTAAGCATGAAAAAGCAGGGCTCTGCAGGGAGGCTCATGTAAGTCTGTGCTGTGGAAAGGTTTCTTTTGCAAGACAGCTCCTGGTGGAACTGCCAGAACACACTCACAGTGATGTCCTGCCCAGAGATGCCCATGCATATCTACATCTAATCAGGAACTGGAGATTATGTGATTGATAGGTTTGGATGTTCAAAACTAGGTTTTGGTACTCAAAAATGTAGTCTAAAATAACTGAAGCACAAGCAAGTGCTTTAGGAATATTTTGAAGAAGCTGGAGGAAGCAGAGATCCTATCTGGACACAGGAAGTGGAGAATAGGGGGGTAAAGGACAAGGACCCCCAAAATGCTCTCTGAAGGAGCAAGGCAATGGATGGAGCTGCTTGCACAGAGCCTCGAGTGAGGCTGAGTCAGGGCTGGACAGCTCTGTCTCCTGAGAGCAGCATTTCTGTCTGTGACAGAAATACCTGAAAGGCTCAAAGTGCTGCAGCCCTCCCAGCTCCCCAGCCCTGCTGTGATGGGAAGTGGTAGGGGTGTGCACAATCCCTCCATCAGCACTGCCTCTCTGATGCTCCCTAAACGAGAATGATTTATCTCATCTCCACCCCATGATCTCATTTTCTCTCTGCTGTGATGCTTATGTCGAAGTTGTTCAGAATAATGGACTTCACTCTCACCTTGACTCCTCCATTTATGCTTCTGATGGGGATTATTGCTCTGTCTTGAAGATTCCCCTTTTCAATTTTCATGTAATTTTTTTAATCATTGTGTAATCTAGTTGGAAGATTGCCTAAGGAATTTGTTCAGATACCAGCTAATCACATTGGACTCAAAATGACTGATAAATGCACTAAATGCAAAAAAGCTACCAAATATACAAGGCTTTGCCAGATTAGGATGCACTGACAGTGAGTAATGGAAGCTGTTTGGAAATCTCAGTGAGTGCATTTATTAGTGGTTTTGAAATGCCTGCCTTTTCACAAAGATTAAAAAAGTTCATCATAATGATTATTCAGTTGCTACTTGAAAGCTAATGGCTAAAATTCTTAGCCAAGGGGATTTTTTTTTTCCTTGGGTATCTTTCTGCATCCAGGTCTGCAGGTGCAGGGATGGTTTGCTAACCCTTGCCCTGTTCAGTGTGGGAAAAAAAATGTTGAAAGTGTGCAGAGCCTGTCTGCCTACAGGGTTACGAGGAGCAGAATACCTGGTCAGCATGGAAGAGCATGAGGTTTAAATTTAATGTAGTTTGTGTGTTTCCATTTGAAAATTTGAGTTTTTAAGATGGGTCAGAAGCTGAGTGAAGAACTTTGGGAGCAGAAGCACAGTAGGAGAGACTGTGTTTTGATAGAGTACCCTGGAAAGAGAATGCAGTTCTGGGTTATCTCTTTAGTGGAACTCAGGGCAGACTTGCTCCTGGGATATTACTGATCAGAGCCATGGCAATAGAGCTCTGTAGAGAGATGGCAGGGATAGCTTTTTTTACTTCAAAAAGGAGTTTGCTGTGAAAGGTGCATCACAGCCAGGTGCTTAATATCTTTATACTATTGTGTTTGGATTATATGAGCACGAATAAATTATAATTAAATTATATCAAATAGAAAATTATATCATATTTTATAAATATATATTTATATTTTAAATAAATTATAATTTCGACAAAGAGAGGCCAACACACTTTCACGTTGAACCAGGAATAAATAAATAATGAGAGAGGCAAATGTTCAAATGTAGCAGTGACATCACATGCCCTGAAAGCTGAATCCCATGTCCAGCTCTAAATGAGTCTCCATTTCAAGAGAACCTCCAAAAGGTGAATTCTTCTGCTAGACCCAAGGCACAAATAATCATTCCAGAAATTGTGAGAAATGTTAAGCACTGACATAACACTTCCATCTCCACAGCACTGAGCAATCAATGAACTGTTGGCTCTTCAAACAACCCTACAAGATAAACCCTGGCTGTGCTCTGCCCTAGGGAAATTCTGCAAATGTCATGTGATGCCCTTTCAGGCAAACCAGTCTGTGCTTTAGAATGATTTCTGAGGCATGGTAAAAGTCAGGTCTGGCAATGTCTGTACAAAAAGATGACTTCCTCCAAGGGCAGGACCATCAATCCATGCTCCCAGCACCACAAACACTGATTTTTATGATATTGTGTGCATGTCCTCTTGTATCTTCTCTCCTTAAAAGTCTGTGCTTTCTGAGAACCTTTGAACATTGCTGCACAATCAATAACTACACTGATAATATTCTAAGTTCTGCATAAAGAAATAACTTAGGAGTACTCTCATATTTGTGCCATGTTAGTAAAATTTATCCTAAATTAAATGAACTTTGTGAAACTGCAACCATAAATATGAATTGGCTGCCTAATCCACTTTTTCCAACTCTATTTATATTTCTTATACTCCATTTCATAAGTATTCTAAGAAATTATTTCCCCAATAGAAGCAGCAAATATAAAACAAATATTGGAAGAGACTCTGGAGAATGTGAGTTTTAAATTGATGAAATTGATAAAAAAATCTAGTTTAGACTTTTTTAAATTAGAATACAAACATCTATTTTGTATGTCTGGAACTTCCAATCAATACACATCAGACTTTGAATATTAAACATCTCACAAAGAAGTTGAGTTGCAAATCAAGACTCACAGGTCTATTTTAGTTGTAGACTCTACCCATGAGAAGATTGCTTGGAAATTCATTATATTGCATGGAAATGGTGGATGCACAGTTGCAAAAATTAGAATTGAAAATAGTCACTTGTGCTTATCCACATGGGGCTGAACTGAGTTACAGTAGGGCCATGGCTGCAGTAATTTTTGACAGTGAAAGGGACTGTGGGATGCAACTGCAGAGACATAAAACCAGAGACATGAAAGCAATGGTGATTTCCCCCATGCCCATTTTTTTTTCTAGGTCTTTTGACCAGCTGCAAAAATTTTGTTGGCTGTACATGCAGTGCAGAGCACCCAAACCCAGGGAGACAAATATTGTCTGGGTGAAGGAGGCTGCCTGGTTTCATTCCTCTTGTCCCAGTTCCAAGTCTACAGCTCCCTGACACTGACTAACCAATATTTGATTGTCTGACACTAGGACATTGCAATATGTCTAAAACTTGCATTTTGCCCCATGCATCAAGCAAGCCAAGCAATATTACAGTCAGAGAAATAAGCACTTAGCTGTGAATTATCTGTTGCTTCCTCATAAAATTTCTGGTCAGAGCCAGTGGAAGTATTAAAAATGATATTGAGCAGAGCTGAAAAGAGTTTTTCAGTCTACTATAAAAATCGCAGAAATATATTTTTACTCATTTTAAAAATAGTGGGAATATTGCAGCACGACATGGCTGACTCCTCTTTTAGCACAAAAAGGCAGTAATGGAAGATTGCAGTGTTACTCTGACATGCCAGCTATCTCATTTCCTGCACAGTCCAAAGCTGGGTTTGAAAGTAATTAGAATGAATACAGAGCCAAGATTTTAAGTGCTAAGTAGTACAGCATTTAAAATTCAAGTATCTTGCAGTACAGAGAAAGACACCAGCCTGTAGAGTTTGAACAAATTCCATCTTCTGGGGACTCAGGTTTTCGTGTTTAGTCAGAAAAGTTGGGAATCAATAATATCGAAGAGATTATTAATTTTAAATGTCCATTTTTTATTACTTTATAATGTGTCAAAATGATCAATTCTCTTGCTTAACCTTTTTTTTTGCCACAGGAAGAAACAGTCAAGCAAAGCTGCTCATTCTTCCACTGTCACACTTTTCCTCATTTTTCCTTCCAGTGGATTACTTTTTCCTCTGAATAGTAAGCCTAGGTAACTTGCTGTCACTTTCAAAGTCAATTGAAATAAAAAGTTTAACTTTGGCCAGACTGTTTTCCATGAGGGAAATCATGGAAGACCATCCCTAGACGATGCCCTCCTGGGTATGCTTTAAATCAGCTCCCTTTAAACAGAGAAGGATCCGGCTCGTGCGAGCTCAGCTGCTGCAATGTGCAGTGTTGCCAACATCAGATGTTGCAAATGTCTGCCAGCCAGTTGGAAACCCCCAAAATGGTGTAAAGATTACAAGATGTAAAAATAACAGCTTTGAGGGTTTGGCCTTCTCCTTTTGGAGCTTTGGGCTGTTCAGAAAAACTGGCAGCAGTGGGTGCTGGGAGAGGGGGGAGGAGATTTCTCACCTACATTTTCAAACCATCTTTGTGGGTGGAACTTCAGCCAAAGTTGAATAAAAGCAGAAGCTAGGAAGTACCTGATATACAATTAAAGATGTGGCATGGAATTTTTCAGTTGGTAAGGTTTTACCTTTCAGCACATCTGCTTTGAACAAGTAGGACAGCTTGGCATGTACTCTGGCTGCCCTTGAGGCACTGTGGGCACTGTCTGTGAACTGAAGTGCATGCTGAAATTCCCAATTTCAACAGACTCATTCAGCTGTTGAAGTATGTGGTGAGGCAAGATGTTTGCCAGCTTGATTTTGGCACACACACTTGAGATTCAAACAAGCCACGGTGCCTTGGCCAGGGCTGGCCCAGGCCAGTGGCCACAGCTCCCCTTGGGCAGCACATTTTGCCTCTGCAAGCTCTGACATTGCCCCAGGCCCTGCAGTGCAGGTTCCTCTCATCTCTGGCCAGGCAGCTGTGTGAGCAGCCTGAGGAGGAGAAGGGGCTCTGTGTGCACACAAACTGAGGGACACAAAGGGAGGAGATAAATGCTGAGTGAGAAGGAGAAAGCCCAAAGGACTGAGACAGCTGTGCCATTCAGAGCTCAGAAGGAGCTCTCTGCTCCTTGAGTTATCTTTGCTATTTCAGACTTGGGATGCTGTGTGTGGGTGCCACCCAGATTTTAGCTTTATTATTCACTAAGACACAAAAGCAAAAACTGAGAAGTGGTGGAAGAAAGGGTCTCTAAAAAACACCTCATTCTCTATTGCTTTCCTTTTCCAGTTTCTCTTTATAACCTATTTTCAAACAAAGGCACAATGTTTTCTGTGCCCCACAAGGGAATATAGAATACTAATGAGCTGAAAATAGAGTAGGATGGCTTTCAGGTTTTGCAAATAAAAACCACTGTGTGTTTTTTGGTGAGAGTGATTGGGTTGAATTCTTTGTTGTTCATTCATACTTGGCAACCAGAGGGCATTCACTGAAGTTCAGATATAGGATGTGTATCTAGGTACCTATTTATCTTCACTGCCTGCCAGACTGCCACAGGTTGTTTTGTCTGTGAACAATAAATTTTAAGTGAGCCAGTAGGCTAATAAATAAGTTATCAGCACTTAGATGGCAGTTTCTGATCTTTTTGTAACTTGCTCTGCACTGCAGTTTTTTTACACTGGCTACTTTTACTAATTCTTAAAAGTAGACTCAGTCTCCTTCCAGGATCACACAAGGGTCTGTGGTTCTGGCTTGGGTCTGCCAATGGTGCTGGGAAGGTCAGGACCTCTGCAATGGGGTGTGAAATACCTGCTGCAGTCTGGAATAGGAGACATTAAATTCCCTTTTGCCTCAGTCTTCAGCTTAGTGCTGGGATTGCTGCTCAGTGAATTCCTTCCTGTCTATGCATCCTCACTGTCTGTGCATCCTCACTGTGTTTCCAGGGCAAACACCCTTCCTTCTCTTCCGTTCTCTCCCCTGAGTTCTCAGACAATGGGGATTTTTTAGAGTCAGGGGACCATCAATTCAAGCTTCCAGATTAAGGGACAAATTTTAATAATGGCCTGGAGGCATTAAGAAACACTAATGCATTAAATGTTGGAAGATAGCAGGAGCAGGAAAATGCTTGATTCAGAGATAAAGTGACCTAATGCTAATTACATCTGTTAAGCAATCCAAAATCATGTCACAAATTGGAGAGGACCTTTCCCAATTAGTAAAGAGTTCATTAAAAAAAGACTAAAAGCTAGCAGGAGATAGAAAGAGCTTGAACCACACATATATTTTGGCTGGACCTGAAAAGAGAAATGCTCTTGTATCTTAAGGTGTTTGCTGATTCTAAAAGCTTTTGTATCTAATTCTGAACTAAGTGTTAGAATCACAGAATATCCTGAGTTGGAAGGAACCACAAGGATCAGAGTCCAACTCCTGGCCCTGCACAGGACACCCCAACAGTCCCACATGTGCCTGAGAGCTGTGCCCAAATTCAGACAGCCTTGGGGATGTGATGCTTCCCTGGGAGCCTGTTCAGTGCCCTGCCACCCTCTGGGTGAAAAACCTGTTCCTGATCCATTGAGAGTTGCAAGAATTATGAACCTGTCTGCTGTTCTTCATCCATTTGCTGTTCTTGCTTAGGGACACATTTCTTTCTTGAGGAAGGGCTACTTCTTTTGCATGATAATGAAAAAAAGTTGTAAAAGGCTTACATGCATACCATGTCTTAAGAAAAAGTGAATGGACGTGCAAATTATTGTTTCTAATAGAAAAACTTCTTTTTCAAAATTCTGTCCAAACCATGAACAAAAAGACAGAGTGGGCCTGGGGAGTTCAGATGTCTATTACAGAGGAAATATTTATCAGCACAGGGTGTAGAAAACAAGTGTTTTGTGAACCCCCTTGTGAGAAGCTCTCCCCTTGGAAATTTCATCCTGTCCAGCTGCTGAGAAAGCTTACACAAGGAGGGCTCAAGGGTTTGCAGCAATGTTTTGCTCATGAATCTTTATATAACTCTCCCCTCCCATGTCTCTGACAAGTGTCTTTTTTGTACTGTCCACTGAGTAACTTTAGTTGCCTTTAGCACCAAATAACTGCACCAACAGTGAGCCAGACCATGCTGCCAGTGATTAGAGAGAGAGCTGGGTTTTAATGTCAACACCTTGATGTTTTCGTGGATTCCCAAAGATTTTGTGATCTCTGCTTTTCTCTGCAGTATTTGCACATGCAAGGTGGGCTCACAATGCTTACAATTAAGACAGACACAAAATTGCATACATTTATTGTGCACATGAACAACCACAAAATGTGCAGGCATGACAGAAGTGAGTGTGTGCCCACAGCAGGCTTCAGTGCTGGGATCCTGAGTGCTGCCATAGCACAGATCAGTGGAAACGATTGTGCTTAACTAAGGGGTGGTAAAATAGAAGAAATGCAGTTCTTTGTTTATTACTCTTTGATTAAAAAAGATGTGCTGCACCTACATGGTAATATATGGTGTAATTCTGCAGTCCTGCTCTGGCCAGACTCAGACATTAATCCCAAGGTTTTAAGCATCCCTAGTTTTCTAGGGCAAGCAGTGGAAACAGCAAGTTCTTAGCCCTTCTGCAAACTGGAGTCGATGAGTTTGGCTATAAATGTAGCCTGAATGGTGGCTTTAAAATCACACCATTTCACTGTTATCTTGCAGAGTTCAGCAACCTTACCTGATATAAAAACATTAACTGGCACATCTGTAGCCTGTAGATAAATTCATATCAATTTCTGGAATGCACTTGCTCTGTTTAACTCTTACTGCTATTTCCTATAATGAGACACCTTAAAAAAATACCCAGATAATCTTGGGATGTTTTCTGATGTGCAGGGTCAGCACATCAGGCAGTCTCTATACTATTAATGTATCTGCATGTGGTTTATATTTTGGAACCTTTCAAATTGCAGCTTTTGATCTCAATAATATTTGTCTTTACCCATTTCAAAATGTATAATGTATCTGAAAGTGTGGCTATCAGCTGGGCTGGTAAGAATATTTCTTGCTATTATGTCAAAATCAAATATAGAAAAGTTAGGTATCTCACCCAGTATCTAAGGAGAAAATGGAGCTCTGGGACTTCCATGCCTTGCTTTCATATTGGAGTTTCTCTCTAAAGGTCTTTGTAAAACATTCTGCTCCTCATGCTGGTGATATAAAAAAGTAGCAGCTTCATGTCTAGGCATAATCATCCTCCAAATACAGGTATTTCATTTTTTGATTGCACTTGCACAGAAATCAGAGATCAAAATAATAAATTTTGATCAAGCAACATTTTGCCTTCAAACATGACTGTTCCCAAATTAAATTAATTCAATTTTGGGCAAATCAATTCATGCTTAGCCTGTGGAGTTCTGTTGAGTTTAGATTCTCAAAAAATCAGCTGGAAAGGATGAAGGTTGAGTAATTATTTTTACGACTGGCTGCCCATTCAATTTCTGTTTCTCTAATGGGATTGTTCAGTGAGTATTCTACCAAAAGCGTGGAAATTGGTTCAGCTAATTCCCCTCTGCAAAAAAAGATGAAAACCATAACATCGTATTTAGCTGCTTGCTTCTTATACAGGTTCTGCCTGAGCCCTTTTAGTGCATTTTAATCTGTGTCACTGACTTGAGATAGTTCTGACAGAGGAAGCTCAGCTCTGACTCTCCATTGAGCCACATTTGCTGCAGCAAAACACCTACACACGTTCCTCAGTCCTGCTGCCTTGGGTGAATAAGCTTGGAGCTAAAGATAAACTCTTGCTCAAAGCTCTCCTTGCCTTTGACGTTAAGGGGGGCAGTTATTAACTTGTTGCACACCGTTATTACTTCATTGATCTGCAGTGAGTAGCAAGGATTTATAGCAAGTAGGGATCTGGATAAAGAGGTACCATGGGGAAAGGCAGGATGTATTTAGCCAGAATCAAAAACCTGCCAAGGATGGCTGGCAATCTATAATATTGCATTAACTAAAAAAAACCCCAAAACCGAAAACAGGTTAAAAAAACCCCAAAACGGCAACAAAAAACCCCACTAAGTAGGCAAGTTCAGAGCAGACACTGTGGGGGTATAGAGCAATAAACAAGTGTTGCCTGAATTAAAATCTTCTCTAAAATATTAGCCTGAGAGGGAAAAATTGTTGAAATTAACTGCTTGAAGTAGAGGGGGAGCTAATGAAATGGCTCTGGGATGAGGAGAGATGTACAGGGAAGAAGCTGGACACAAGCAATGCCCCTCACAGAAACAAATCATCTTCATTGCTGCCTGGCTCCCCACCTGGCACCTGCTGACCATGGAAACATAGCTCTGCTCCCCATTTCCAACCCAAATTAATGTTATTTTAGTTCCTTTATTAGTAGGAAGAATGCTGTGGAGCAGATTTATAACGATACAGAAGTGCTTAAATCCTGTTGTTAACAAAATGCCTTTGAAAGTCAGCTATTGTGTTCTAACCATTTAATTTCTCTGATTATAACTTGAAAGTTACTCCCTACTTAAAATAACCAGTCAAGCCATGAATAGGAAAAGTATTTCCTTACTGAATTTAAAGTCCTCTTTAATTATAGGCTCTCACTGGCTTTTGAATGTAGGATCTGTGGAGAGTTCAGCACATTTTAAGATAAACCTCCTGAACAAAAGGAGGAACAAAGCATGTCCTGTCAGAACAACAAAAAATAAATCTTAATCTTAAAATACAAGTCCTGGCTCAATCTTTACGTCACTCCTACTTCACAGGGCAAACTCTGCTGTGATTGGAGCAGATGGATCTCTTGGCCATCAGGCAAGAGATGAAATGCTCATAATCCATGAAGAAGAACAAATCACAACCTGCAAACTTCAGGGTGTGTCACGTTCTACAAAAATTATGAGAATGCTCAGGAAGTGAAGAGTTATCTCCATGAAAAGTTACCCCTGTGAGGGCTCTGATATTCCCTGTGGTCTATCATTCCTTTGTGACTGTAGAGACAGGGGTTTGCCAGCCAGAGATTTTTTTTCATATTGAGATTTGCAGTGCCTGGGCTGTAGGAAGTTGTGTGTTCTTTGTCTGCAATAAAATACAAGAAAGAGCAAATGCTGGAACTGCTATTTCCTTAATTACCAGCTACATCCAGTTAGACTAAATCCTCTAAAAATAGAATTATTTTTATTTAAGTTATCACAATAGCTTTGCTTAAACTAGAGCACATATGAGCAAAGCTTATTTAAAACCAGACCAATCTTTTTAATTATTCATTGTTCTTCAGTTACTTTGTAATGTGGGTGGAAAAACATTTGAAGTTTTTTTCTTAAAGAGGATAAATCTATATTCATCTTTATCTTAGTTTTCCCATTGCTTTTGAGGGCAGTAGTGAGTTTAAACTGTGTCAGCATTTGGCTAGGAGTGAATTGTAGAAAATTATTTTAATTGATTTTTATGTTTTGAATAATACTTTAACAGGCAATCATTGAATTTTGCTTATGCACAGAAACAAACAAAACTCATGGGGATGTGTAATGTTAAATCAGATGTTTTACATTTAGGCTCAAATCTATCTAATAACTTCTAAATCCACTTTTGTGCAGATGCATATGCAAATTTCCAGGGACTGAAGGGAAAGACTACTACAATATTCTAGGACATTTCTCTAAGTCTCTTTAAAATTTCATTTTAAAGCAGAAATGAGTGCATAGATGTCAGTGGGATGACACAGCTGCATAATTCCTCTCACCCCTGAAACCTTACACAAGCAAAGGGCAGGAGGAAAGCCTGGGCTCCAGGTTCCCTTTTCCCTTGCCCTGCATGGAGAACCTGCTGGTCTCTGGTGTGGATCACTCTGGTTTGAACATGCAGAAATTCAGGTTTTTTTTCTTTGTCCCAGGGCCCTTGTGGCTCTCAGGAGATGCAGCAAACACAGCAGAGCAGAGTTTGTCCACAGCCCACGTCACTGCAGGGCAGAGTAGGAGTCCCTGTGCTGATAATTCATCAAATTAATTCCCCCTTTTCATGGCCCAGGTATTGTTAAGAGTCATTAAAGTGAGGAGGGTTCAGCACTTTGAACTGCAGGCTTCACTTGGGATCTCTGCTAGAATCACACACGATGTAAATACTACAGGAAAATTCAAGCAAAGATAAATTCTCTGCTGGAAAGGAACATTTAAAAGCTATTAATTTAAAGAATCACCAGGGAGGAAAAGATTAGCTTCACTGGAAATGGAAGATATAAAAGATAAACTCTTTCCGTCACTGCAGTTCAGCAGCATGCAGGAATTGAAGGCAGATGCTGTGTGATTTATTATTTTTCTGTGTGGGTAGTTCATATATGGTCTTTGTAACATGCTGTAACTTTGCAAAACACATTTGTGCCTTCACTTTTTTTTCTGTTTTACCTCCTATGTAAATTACTTTTCTGTGCATTTAACCATTAGGACATTAAAAACTTTTTGCCAGTTAAAGAGAGGTAATATGAAATACCCCTTGACTCTGCTGTGAATCTTTATTGTGAAAACAGCTGTTGGATGTCTGCTAAATAGGGAATATCAATCATGTAATAAGAAAATAATAAATTTATTATTGAAGCATAACATAGCTACTCAGAAGCACTGGCTCTGATTCCTGTGTTGCCACTCTTGCTTTAAAACTTTGACAAATTGCTCCAAATTTTTGGGTATCTATATTTGATTTGTATCCCATTTGGGGTTTGTCTACTTAAACTATTTATCAGGGTAAAGACTTTTGCTCTGGCTTTCTGTGCTTTTTTGTTGTTGTTGTTCTTTAAAACCCTGATCTAAATTTGGGATCCAGGCACTGCTGTAGTTCAGTAACAGTGACAGATAACAGCAGCAATGTCAGGATTGAAAAAGGCAGTTCCTCTGGCATTTGGCATTTAATGTAATGTCAATATGCTGAAAGATTTTAAGAAAGTGGTCTGAATCATGCTGCTGTCATTCCTGAAATTTCTGTGCCAACACAAATTGAGAGTGGCGTGCATGGAGAGTATTTGGATTGAGAACTTCAAGTAAAATTGAATAAGTTTCACAAGAGCCTGCATTAGACTTACGACCTTCATAGGCATAATATCAGCTCTTGGTAGAAATTGTTCAATGAATGGTAAGGACAGAGTCTGAGGGATTTACAAGGATGACATTTGCCAGGACTAAGATATTTTATCAGTGACCTCTGCAAGAATGTCTTTAAGCACCACTGTCATAAAACTGATTGCAATGTGAAAAGGGCAAGACAGCAGGATGCAAAAATGCTCAATTCCTCACTGCTCTACAGCTTTTACAGACCAGCAATGCTGGGGTCAAAGTGAATTATAGTTTTGGAGTTAATTAAGAAATATATATCCTGAGTCAATGCAGGAAGAGTTTTTCTTTCTAGACCTGGAGAGTTTATCATCAGCAGAGACACCAAGAAACTTTCTGTAAGGTGACAGGTAAAGGATTCTGGTATCTCAGGAGCCTTGCTATGCCTACCATACACCAAAGAACTGCTTAACTTGAAGTCAACAGGACTCCATAAAATTTGTTGTAAGGCTGGTCACTTGTGCAATAGGATTGGTTCATAAATTCCCTTGGCACTCTCACTCTGCTCCTCTGCCTGCCCTGTGTGGGTCTCACCCCCAGATTTGGTGTTTCTGATGGGTGCAGGCACTGCAGTCCCTCCTCCAGTGGTGTCTGGGTGTCCTGCCCGGGCTCCAGGCCCTGCACAGCTGCATCCTGGGGAGATCTGTCCTCCTGGAAATGGGAGGATCCCAACAGAATCCAGAAATCTCACAAAGCAGCATCACAAAGCCAAAATTTCTGAATTAGCAGTCCAGAACCAGGGGAATATGACTGGAATGTGCCTGGTTCCCAGGCTAAACACAGTGCAAAGGCAGTGCTGGCATCACCAGCACCTTCTGGGAAGATGGGACTGTGCAAGAAACCACCCAGAAAAAATTTTGGGTAGCACAGCAGCTTCCAGTAGGGTCTCTATTGATATGATCTCTCTTTTGATGAACTGGTATTTTTCAACAAAAAGATAATTAGAACAATTTTATCATCTCTAATACCGAGCTGGTCCTGATTTTTCACTGCAGAAGGCTGCAGTTAGTTAGGGCTGTTCACATGTTGAGAAAAAGCACTAAAATCCCTCATTTACATCCTATGCTATTCAGTCATTTGCTCTTGACAAAAACCTCCAAAACCAATCCCATAAAATTTAATTTTTAAATTTTAAAAATCATGGGTTTGCTCCCTTTTGCGCTGCAAGTTTGAAATCTTTCTACAAGGCTGCATTAACAGTTGGGTTGTAAAGCAGTTTCTAGATGGAATCACAGCTGTTAGAGATGGTGACATCCTACTGAGCCATGCAGTTCGAACCCTCTGATGGGCTGTAACTGAGAAGTAAAAGATGCAGGCCCTTTACTTAAGGATCCTCCTGAATCAAATGCTGACAAATTTGCAGGAATGGTGGCATAGGATTTTGAATTCCCTTAAATAGTTTTGCCCTAGAGGGAGCAGTATCACCTCTGCTAATGATAGAAAATGGGGTTGGCCATGTATCCTGGCATGATTTATGGTGGAGTGCAGCACATTAGGAAGTTCTTTAGCCTTTAATTCCACCAAGACTTACAATCTCTACAACCAGAATTCTCTAAAATTAATGAATGTAGCAGCTGAAGAAGGGTGAAAAGGATGCACAAATTATTTCCTAATGACTTAGTTAAAATGTTTATCTTAACCTCCACAAGGGACCTTGCTTTTCAAAATTAAGGTTCCTCATGGAGAAACCAGCTATGGAATGGGATTGGCTAACAGATAAGAAATTATTTGTTACATTCCTAACAGAGAGATGAAGCCTTAGAGAAATGGGTTTAACCTTCTTTTACTTTGGTGAAGGAATACAATTTAAACTTCATCTAAATGTGCTTTTTCCCAGCCAAACGTGGGTACACTGCAGCATTCAGGTGTTGCCAGTGAACCTGGCTCAGATTTCTTCATCATTTTGTAGGTAACAGCAATGCTGCAGGCCAGACAGTGCCACTTCTGATACCTTTGGGACTTATTTATTGCCAATGAAAAACAAATGGCTTAATTTCAGGAAGAAAATCTGGTGGAAAAGCAAAAATTGGAACAGCATTTAACTCCTCATCCTTCAGCTGTAGTTCTTCAGTAAAACTTTGGTTGTTTGAGTAGCAGAAGCAAGGTGTGGTCTGGAAAACCAGCAGTAAAATATCTTTGGTGCACAAAGTTAATATTCCTAAATATCTAATTGTAGAATAGAAAGGCATTAATTTATTTTGGTGGCTTCTGAACATGAGGGTACTTAGTGATATATTGAACAAGCTTGTGAGAAGGCTGGGGGCTGCATTGGTGTGTCTGGAAATACACAAGAGAGGGTTGAACAGGCAGAGCCACACTCTTCTGAAAATATCACCAAATCCTCGGCTTTTAGAGGAGCTTCTCCCCTAAATTGCTGTCCCCAAATATCCTTAAATCCTTATCCTCCAGTGCAGGAAGCAGGGTATGTGCAGCCCTGTGACTGGACACTGCAATCTGCTGTCACAAGAAGCCAAGGCTGAGAGAGACAGTTCAGAAATGATCAGGTAATACAGATCCTCTTTGCTTTTTCTGTCAGGGATGGAAGGAGCCAGAGAGGAGTCTATTTTATGGCCTGAATATTCCTTTTTATGAGGGAGTCCTACCTCTTTCTCATTAAATGGTGCTGAGTCAGGCAGGTCTATGCACTGGGACACAAAAAATATATGGATGTTGTTTAAGAAAGATAAATATCCCATTTCCAGTGAAATTCATGCCTCAGCACGGAAGGATCCCAAAGGGGCCAGTCCCTACAGGAGTGAGCAGTAGGTTACCACAATTCTGCTGCTGCAGGATTTCATCCTTAACAAAAAGCAGTCAGGGCAAAACCCAAACTCTCTCTTTGGATGTACCTTCTCCAGCTCAGGTTTACTGCCCTGGATGCCTTCCCTCTTTTCAGGAGAGGAATAAACTGTACTGTTCCCATGGGACAGTCAGGCTTTGTGCTAATCCTGTCCATTATCCACTTATCACTACCTTTGCAGGTTCCTACACTCAAGGCAGAGCTGTGTTTTTCCTACACCAGTGCCCAACTCCGTGCCAGTTTTCTCAGTCTTGCTTTCAAGCTCTGTGGGAATTCTAATGGAAGCACTAAATCATTTTGCTGTGGAAAGTGAGTGTGCTTTTGTCTATTAGCTGTGATTAGCATTCACCCTGCTTGTTTTAAATGAGCACTCTGCTCTGGGATCCCCCTCCAAACACATCATTTTGCTCATTTTAGGTCTTGCTTCCCTTTCTAGTAAGTAGGTACCTTGAGAACTCCTCAGCTATCATAGCTCATTATTCCTCAAGACCGGGAGTTTATGATGAATTTGTACAATATTTATATAAACAATGGCTGACACAGTTTGTGCAAATTATTTTCCTTTTGAACTAAAGAATGGATCATTAGCATGAACTTAAAATCTGTTAGTTTATGCTTTTTACACATTGAATTATCATTTATGTATATGAGATATGACTGTAAAAGTCCTCCAATGATTTGCCTTGTTCAGCTCTAGGGATCAGCTTATGACACACATGAAAATAAAACCCATTGAGATAGATATTGATCCTTTCCAGCTCCATTCTGCCATTCCAGGGACTAAATTTATCAAAATCCTGGTGTGTCTGGGAATTTCTTGTTGGTAAATGGGCCTTCAGGGTGGGAGAGTGACAAAGTGGCAGCACGTTCTTGGCTGCTTTCTGCCTCCTGTCCTTGGACTGTGATCTGGGAAATGCCCTCAGCCACAGCAGATCCTTTTCTGCAAGAATATCCCTTTGGGGCTGTGCCAGCCCATGATGCACCAGAGCAGCCTCTATTAGATGGCTCCATGCCATGAAACCAAGCCAATCTCCAGCTGAAGACGAGAGAGTGAGTGCAGGAGATTTAAGGTCACTTTACCCAAAGCTCTGCCTGCTGAGGGCAGTTGGGAGCACTGGAGTTGCCACAGAAACCTGGTGACAGCACCCATTAAATGTGTTTGTTACGGGACTGAAAATGCCATTTGAACACAGCCATTTACATGGGAAATGGTGGCTCTGCTGATGGGCTGTTGCAATTAATCCCTTTGGGGAGAATCCACTGAAATGGATTCAGAAAAGGAGGGGTCAAAAGGAAGAATAAGAGTTTGAGTGGGAAGGGGACACTTTTCTTTCTTAGGTTTTTTTTTAATGCATGTTTTCTCTTTAGTGATTGAAGGCAAAATAATTGAAGAATTGTAAAGTGAAGAAGAGGTTTGGACAGGAAAAGAAAGGCTGTGCAGAACATCCAGGCCATGAGCAGTGGGAAGCTGTGCAGAGGTGCCCTGTGACAACTCAGGGAACATGAGATGTCAGAGCAGCAAGGTTTGGGCTGGGATTTTCTAAGTAACTCATCTGTTTTGCACTGGAGCAGATAAGCAACACTCATCTGACCCATTTTGTTATTTCACAGCAGTGAAGTCCATGTGAAGGTGACTTTACTACAGCCCAAAGCAGCAGTGAAGCACAGAGGGTTCTTCTCTGTGGTGGGTGAAGCTCAGAGCTCAGTGATCACTGCTGCAGGGACCCTGTCCAAAACACACATCTCTGCCACCATGTCACCTGCCCTTCATGACACCTGTGCCCATCTCCCCTAAATTCTGACCTCTACAGTGACAGCTGCATCTGGGAACCAGGGGATGCACCAATTTGGTCAGCACCAAACAGGCCTGCTTTGGATTAAATATTTACCAAAGTGTTTGCAGACAAAGGGACTGGAAGAGCTGTCTGCTCCATCTCCTGCTGTTTGCACAGTAAATATCCCAGGCATGCAGCTGTCCCCTACATATACAGGTGCTTTCAATGCAGGAAAGTATAAAGCCTGGGTTTCTGCCTGCCTGGGTGGGTCTCTAAGACACAAACAATTGAACTGATTGAGGAAATATTTAGATGTCCAAGGAAACTTCCATCCTTTGTTGCTCACATCACATTCAGGGAGACAGTTCTTCCACAGAACACTTGTTTTTGGAGGAGGAAAGTAATTCCTGGATGCCCAAATACCTTGGTAGGCTAGGCTTACATTAAAACAGTTATAATGTAGCAAAAATTGTGTAATTGTCAGGTTCTATGGAAAGAAATACACGGCTTGTGACTCTCACTGCTTTTCCTTTTTAAACTGAAAGCACACCAGGATGAAAGGCAAAACTCACTGGTTTTGCATATGGCCCCAGTCCCACAAGCTCAAACAGTGCAGCCTCTTCCCACAGTGGCTCTCTGCCAAGGTGATGGGCTACTGCCACGGCAAGCAGTGAAGCAGAAATAGCAGAACCCCTCAGATAACTCACTCAGCACTTGAGCTGCTGTTTAAAAACATGCCCTCAATCCTCAAGTGTGTAGCAAGCTCAGACAAATCTGTCCACAGCCAAAATTTTGTCCTGAACCCACGGTTTGGACTGAGCTGAGGGTGGCATTAGAAGGTACTAAATATTTATTTGGGGATTCTGATGATGCTGAGCATTTCTTTTTTCTTGTGGAAGCTCCTATCCCAGTGACCATAAATGAAGAACAGGACTTGCATGGAGCAGATGGTTCAGCAGATGGTGACTTGCTCCTTTTTTAACCAGGCTTTTGTGTAAATGAAGTGTGGCATGGATCTCTGTATGTTTTTTGACTTTGAGAGTGTGTATGTGTGCTTTTGGTCTTTAATAAGTATTTAGTTATGAAACCATGTATCATGATGATGACATGGATTTTACTGGCTTTTTAAAGTGTTAGAAAGTTCTTGAAAATGTGATTTTTTTCACTGATTTATGAAACCAACGCTGTCTTTGCCAAAGAGGTATTTTGGTTCTGATTTTTAATTAAATGAGATTAGCTACAATCCTTGACTGTGGGACTGGACAAAGCAAGATTTTATTACAGCCTTGACTTTATTTTAGTTTTTTCTTGATTTGTTCTCCACCATTTGGCTAAACTTTCCTCACTGCCCAGAGCATTAGGGTTGCAATGAACCTGAAAGAGGTAACTGAAGGAGGGTGAGGTGTGAGGTTCACTCTGCAAACAGTTCTCTCAAGTTGTCAAAAGTTCTACAGTCCCCAGCACCTACTTACCATTCCTGTGCTGGAGGTAACAACCCCCTCAAACATGCCAGCAGCACTGCTTCTATGTGTGCTCCCTAACCCATTTTATTCAGACATTAGATGGGTGAGTGAAAAAATGTGCTGGTGAACCATTTGTGCCTTTTTTAGACTGATAAAGGTTAAGGAAAAGTCACCCCAGCAGCCTGAGCATTGGCAGATCTGAGGCAGCATAATTTGTGCCACAGGAAATCTGAGGATTTGTCATGAGGATTAGACTGAGAGTGGCAGGATATTGCACTGGCACAGCTGGAACAGGAGAGCATGTCCTTTTATTGCCTAGGAGTGGTTAAACCAATAGTGTCTTCTGTCTTTTTAAAATTCATATTCCTGTAAATCACCTGTACATTTACTCCTAATTTCACATTATTTCTTAAGGCCACAGAGTGGCTTTCTAAGATCCAGCTTTGTGAGTTAATGTAATTGAAGGTGATTGTCCTGTCTCTCATTTCATGTAAATTTTTCTATCTTCTTTTAACATTAGGTGTTTGTTCCTTTGCTCGTTATTGTCCCAGGTAGGGGATTGTGGAGGCAGAGTGGTGTTTCTGCTGCCAGAGCTCACAGGTTTTGCAGTCTCTTTTAAACTACACTGAAATATATTCTGGGTTCCAAGACAAAAGATGAGCTGCTTGCAGAATTGTCCAGCTTTACTTTGTCTCCTGCTTGAAGTGCTTCTAAGCTGAATATAATGAAGATCTATTCTAAGAATTCCTAAGGGATCTCTTTACACAGGATCTGGAACTGATCCATGGGTTTCAACACTTTAACCAATGCACCGTCTAATATTGATTTCCTTCAGAAGTCAAAGCAATTTGTTTTTCTTCCCTGGAGACTTTGGGTTTCTACCTTTGGCTGCAGTCCTTGAATTAATATGGAAATTGAGAACATCACTTAGGACTAGTCTCACATGCAGGCACAACGTGCAGTCTCATGGAGCCAGGTTTTCATTCGGGCACTCAGAGGATCCCTCGGTCTCCTCTGGCAGCTGGACAACTCACACAGAGCTTTTCTCACCCTGCTCTGAGCTCTTTTCAGAGGAGCAGAACAATAAGTGACTTATTTCTGACCTCTTTTATTCCTTCCCTCCTTTCTTTTGGTCACTCTTTCTCATGTCACTGGAGAAAAAACCAGCAGAGCTCTCCGGAATTTTTCTTAGACTGGTGATGTAATAAGGAGCTGATTACAAACCAGAGGGCAGCTCCATGGAAAGCAGCCATCCCTCCCATCATTAATCCATAGTCACCCACAGGTGACTGTCTAGCAAGCCAAAAGTTTCAGATTTACAGCTAAAGCCTAATACCTTTCTGCTAATCAGCATTTCCAAGCTGCCAGTGAGTGTGATCACTGCCTGGGTGAGGCTCCCTTCCATCCCTTGGCAGCCTCAAGGCAGAGTGGATCTCCCTTCCTTTGTATCACATCGACCTGGAGGTGAAATCCTGGGAATCAGAGGTCCCATAAGGGTGTTCCACGCTGGAATTCCTGGTGTAAATCTCAGTATGGCAGAGGCCTGAGGAGCTTGTGCTGTGCACGTGTGGATTCAGTGGAGCACAGAGAGATACACAGCCCCACGAGGGCAGGGGCACCTGCAGCAGTGCAGGTCATCAAAATCCTCCTCCTAAATGACACCTGATCTTGTGAATTTGTCACAATGCCAAAGGAGCTGGAACAATTCCTCTGGGACACAAAGACACGAGTGCAGGCAGGATGTAACCCGTTAGGATCATATCCAGCCTCATTTGAAGGGTAAGGCTCTTGGTGGTGTTAAATGACAATCTGTTCTGAATTTATCCTGCCCATATGTCATCAGTAACAACCTACAAAACACACCTCTCGTTTTAGATCCAAGTTTGCATCTGTTCCAAGCAAAACATGGGCCATCTCCCTGTATATCCCTAGCCAGTCTATATTAGAGTAAGGAGTAAGCTGGAACAGGACAAATTCCTTTTGGTATTATGGGAAAATTAATCACAAGTCACTGTCATTTTGACCTGGCTTTGCATGAAAATAAAATCTCAGAGGAGAAAACATCTCAAAATACTTTCCCATGGTTCCATGACATGTGCAGGGTTACTGTAGCTCAGGTACTGCCCCTTAGCAGAAGCATTCTGATGTTTCAGCTGTGATTTGTCCATCTGTGGTTGGTTGTTGCTTCACACAGGTAAAGAGCATCTCTAAAATGAGGGTCCAAGCTGTGAGCAATCTATCCCCGGATACTGAGATGCCAATAGCTGATAAGGTTTATGAGAGGTTATAGCTTGAAAGGAACTGATTTATAATTGTTTTCTATTTTTAAATATGTAGCTGGACATGCAGTACGACCTACAGAAGCATCTGACAGGCTTACATGCTTAATTTACTTTGACTAAACCCAATGTTTAGGTGCTTCTATAAATCTTCCTGGCTGTTTGTCTTGATCTCTAGGCAAGTAAACGCTTTGGAAAGCTGAAGCAAAAATATTAGGGCTTGATTTTCAAAATCTCACATCTCACGTGACAGAGAATTTAAAATGCTCTTTTCTCAGCATCCTGAACTCTTGCAAATTCTGCCTATTTGCTGTCATAATTTGATGTACACTTTTTCACTAGTTTTGAACTTGTAATCTGAAAGAAGTCAAGCCATATTGCTTAGAAATCTGCAATCCCAGAATATAAATATTCTAACACTAGTATTTACAATTAAATGAGGGGTTTTTTTAGTGTTACAGCGATGCAGAAAAAAACCCTCTAAAGTGAAATTCTGCTCTAAATAAATCTTTTTGGTGCTTTGTTTGCTTAGCCTACTAATCTTCTATGTCAAATACCCTCACTTTACATTTTAAAATATCTTTTATGAAGAGAGAAGTCAAGGGGAAAAAAAAATCAAACATCTTTTCATATGTTATTGTCAAGAACAAAACTTCTGAAGGCTGGACTCTTCAGACTTCTAGACCAATGCCACCCCTGTGCCTTCAGGGAGACCCTCAAAGGGAGGCAATGAAAATGCAATGATTCTTCTGTTGCACAAAGTAGTAATATAGACAAATTTTCATCCTCTCAGATGCATCAGTTCCAGGAGGAGTAAAAGAGCAAAAGTTTTCTTGCAGAATCTGAGTGAGCAGCAATGTCAAACAGCCTTGTTAAACAAGAAGGTGCCATGAGAGCTCTTCAGAACAAGCCTATCTTAAAGGGTTTAAATGACTGTGTTTTATTCAATATTCAGAAGAGATTTGAATTTCCAAATATTTTTCTAAGGAATCTTTCTGCTGAGCTGGCACTGAAATTCCAAGTTGCAGAACCGAGGAAGTGTTTTAAGATCCAATTACAATGAAAAAAGAAAGAAAATTATGTCCTACAGAAATGCTGGCACCAGCACAAATCCAGCCACGTTCCCAAGCACTGCCTTTGTTAATAATGTTCTTTTTCACACTTTTGTGGTATGAGGTCATGCATGATGAATTTTTTGCTGGCATGAATATTAATGCCTTTTAGAATTCCTTCCCTTTCCTCATCATCCCCTCTTCCTGTTGGCGTGTCAATATGAATCAAAACTAGGCCAAAATTATTTTGATGATAAAACCTGGGCTGTGCCATAATTAAAAAAGATATTGCTGAACTGTGAAATATTCTGCCAGCTTACTGAGGGTGGCTGAAATGTGCTGCACCATTTCATCCATCTGCTCCCCAAACCACAAGTCTCCCTAGTAGGAGAGATGGAGAGACACTACGAGTTCCTCGTTGTTTCACAAGGCTATAGTTAGGGCTGCAAGCTCCTATTTTTGGACACTTTGGTGACTACTGTGAGAGTTTGTGTGATAAGGAAGGGAAAATTCACATCTTCCCAAATTAGCAGCCTCTCTGCACCCATTTTCCTGCTCTTTGTCCCATTTTGCACAAGACCAGCTGCCCCAGCGAGGGTACAAAGAAGGTGACAGCTGAATGTAGCCAGTGTGGTGTGGTGTAGGATCTAAATGGCTCCTCACAAGAGCTTCAGGGTGTCTAAGGGAATTAGGGTTATAGTTTGGCCTGCAATTTATTTCGTCTGTTTTGCCAGAATTTCACTGGTTCTCTGATGTTTCTCTAAAATTAGGATCAATACTTTAAAACCTGACAATACAGTCAGAAATATTTTTGGCACAATTTCATAGTTCAATAGAAAGTAAGGAAATACTCAGGAAGTTTAACAATCCCTATTTTCATATATTCAAATTCAAGTTTAGATTTTAAAATCACAGCAGTTTGATTTCATTTTAATAAGATGCCAGGATATTTCAAGAATCAGTAAGGACCTAGAAATGGCTTCTTATTAGATGATAAGCACATATTAATGTGACTTGATCCAGTATAAGATTTCCTAATTCAGAATAACCCAAATGCAATTTAAGCTCAATTATACATGAAAATGACTCAAGGAATGTAGGGTTTAAAATTTTTCAATAAATTATGTATAAAATTGAGCCATTCCACCACGTTGTTGTCACAAATGCAACATGTCAAGGACACCACATTAAAAAAAAACTTGTGGATGAATATAGAAAACACAAAGTATAATTAATTCTGACTGCTTTTAGACTCACATTTTTTCTGCCTGATTAAAATTTAACTGAAATAAATTAAAAATAATGGAAAAAAATTACCCAGCAACCCGAAACCTCTTCCTAAGCTTTGTGCACTCACTGAAGTTTTCCTCCTGTAGTTATGTTGACTTCAAATAGATCAGAGCTGTAAATTTTCCAGCAGATAAATATGACATTTTTGTAAAGGTTTGAATAGGAAAAGGTGGAGAATACAGTCTATCCTGGCAGAGCACAAAACACTTGGGGGGATGCCCAGGCAGGAATAAGGATGGACTGAAAGGAGCAGTGTCAGGCCAGCCCCTCTCACCCTGCAGAGCCCCTTGCAGCACACAGAGTTTGTCCCAGCCCAGCTCACACACCCCAGGATCTCTTCCCACCCAGCCTGGCCCCTTGCAGCACACAGAGTTTGTTCCCAGCCCAGCTCACTCACCCCAGGATCTCTTCTCACCCAGCCCAGCCCCTTGCAGTGAGATTTAGCTCTTGGTAATTCAAAATCAGCATGGTAATTCAAAATCTTTTAATAGATGGGCCCAGTCATCTCTCCCTTCCTTCCTTATCAAGCAGGAGCAGTTCCAGGGGTTTGTTGGTGCTCACTCCACACCTGAGAGGAGGAAAGAGTTTTGTGGCAGAAACAAAACCACCTGCAGTGAGGACGAGCTGCAGCCTAATTAAACTTAACTGTCCCCAAGTGCTTTCTTGAGAACAGTTGCTCAAAATTACCTAAACTAATCCACATTCTTAAAACCCCCTGAGGTTTTGTTTTCCTCTCCTTCATTGGGATTCTACCTTTCTAATTCCCATGATTGTCCTAATGTTGCCTTTGATTTATGCTGAGGAACCTGCAAGCAAAATTTGGCCACTCAGCATTAAGGGTGAAATGCTTCAGACAGCTCTCAGCCTAAGGAATGTTTCCATCTCTTGCCCACTAAGATAATCACAGAGCTCTCCATCTGATAGCACAAGGAAATTGCAAACTAAACTCTCTATTAGAAAGTTTTTGAGAATAACCAGAGTTAGGCAGTGAAAACAAAAGTTCCCACTGAATCTACTACAGTGGATTCAAAGACTCAGAAAGAAAATGAAAAAACTTTCTTGTTAATGAGAAAATCTAATTGTCTATTTATATAACTCCTTTTTTATTCTAGAGAACCTCATCAGTTCGGGCTTGACCTTCTCTTTCTCCCTATTTGCTCACCACTTACATATTTTCTGTGCAATATCTCACAATTAAGGGGACTGTAAAAGCAGAATTAGGCCCTGTCTAAGTGAGTAGCAATCTAACTATAAATGAGTAATAATCTAGCACTTAGAAAAAGCCTTCAAGAGGGCAAAAGATCACTGCAGTGTTGTATAATGACTGTCACAGCTGAGTTCAGGACAAGAGGAGGAGATCCCAAATGGAAAAGGGAGAATTTAGGGGCATAGATAAAATGAAATAAGAAAAATGTGATTTGGCTGTGCTGACATTTCAATATCAGCACATAATAAGAGACCATTGGAAATTTTCAGGAAGAATTTGTTTCCTTTGGAAAATGCTGATAAATTTCAACATCAAAACCTTTGACTGGGCTGTGTTCTGTGGCACTGCCCTCCCCAGAAATGAGACAAGGCAGAGAGTTCTGCCACATCCTGCATTGCCCAGGCCAGAGCTCACCCTTTGCCCAGCTGTGGTTTCTTCCCTGAATTTTAGGCACAGAACACAGATCCATTCTGCATGCCAGAATACAGAATTATCTATGCCTCCCTTTTTCAAGCCACTGTTAAAAAACCAGTTTAGGTACTCACATCCTCCATCTGACATCATCCCCACTTTATCCTGTGCTATGTGGGCACATCCACGTGATTCCCCACCCTGTCCCACGTGCTCCAAGGAGTTCTGTGTTCTTGAGAACAAAAAGGATTGGCCTGACACTGAAGAGCTGCTGGCCTGGAGAGTTTCATAGAGATGGGCCAAAAAGCTGCTTCTCAGTTATGCAAAACTTGAAGTGGACTTTCTCCCAATTTAGTAATAATAATAATATTAATGTTTAACTTCACAGGAAATGTCAAAACTTATATTTCCATTAAGAATTCATTATTTGCTTGGTTGTTTTTTTTTGTTTAAAAAGAATAAATTATTATTTTCTGCAAGAATTATTTCTTTGGTCTAATACCACAAAATTGAGCTTTTGTTTTTCTAACAATCAAGTCTTCAGACTTTTAGTCTTTCCAGATATTCAGAGGCCTTGACTCCGTGTGTGTTTTATTTAGCTTCAGGAGCAGATTATGGGTTTTATGAAGCCTTATTGATGCACATACTGGGCCCTTGCCCTCGTGTTTCATTTCATTAGTATTCCATTCATTTTCCCATAGTTTTAATGAACACGTAATTTATGACCCTATTTTTATCACGGAATTGCACTGGTATAATTTAATAATGAATTTCATCTAAGATGGTTAAACCATTGCAGAAAAACTCAGATTTCTTTTAGTTCAATTTGAGCAGTTTATTTTGTTTCATTTTATTTGAAATTGTTGGAAGTATTTTAATCTAGTTGACAACAAGCTACTCTTCTCAGTAAATAATAGGGTATTAAATCTTTTGCTTTGCTGTAATTACACTGGTAGGGAATCTGATTAGTTTATATGAATGCTGCTTTCTCATATAATCATCCTTTATACTATAAAATTGTAAAGAAACTTATAGATTCTCTTGCTTATCTGATGATCTATTTGAGAACACTTGGAAATAGAAAGTTAAACAGCTGTAAAAAAATCTATTTTATCTGCTTGGCTGCCAATTGTCTGTTTAGGAGAACCTGAACAGTCATGTAAAGGATGTTTTTTTCCATTTCGAACATATACAACAGTGGCCTTGTGGAACTTTTCCTAAGAAATACAAAATGTATTCCTAGGCATTGTATTCTGCCCTTGAAATGTGGGTTTATACAAAGAGGTAACACTTCTGCTCACAAAAGCAAAGGCTGGTGCCTTCTGCACTAACAATCATTCTCCAGCCTTTGCTGAGCACTCTAATGCAGCTCGTCCTCGTGCTCCCACAGGCACAGAGTTTGGCAATTGAGAGCATAAAGGAGAAGGTAAAGTGGAAGCAGTTGTGACCCTAACTGGTTTATGGACACCCCTGAACCCATTCAGTTCACTCATACAGAATGAACACTTTGTAGGAAAACATGGAGATGAGAGACAGAAAGAGGATAAACACAGACTTATGCATCCAACAAACCAGAGGAGATTCCCTATTTCTCAGCTGAAAAGAGCTGAATCCCACCAAATTCAGCTTCTGTTTAGTGGGATTCTCTGTGTACTTTGATCTAAACCACAGGAAACCACTAAAAATAATACAACTCTTTCCCAGCACCTCCTGTTGTTTTGACCAGCTTTGATCTCTGAGGCAGATGTTACTTGAAAACTTTAAAAAATAGATGTGTAGTTAATAGCAGGGGAGCTAAAACTGTGAAACTCTGAAGATGTAAGAAAGAATTTTTGATAACAAAAAGGACTATAACTTTATCTCTTCAAGACAAACAATAATATTTACCAGTTTTATATAACACACCTGGCACATTAAGTTCTACCTAGTTCAGGAGGATGAGTTTCTATGGCAATGCCAGATGCTCATTTTTGGAACATAAACTTCATTTTCAGGTTATGAATTGACCTGAACATCAGTAATTTCTTTTTGAAATTTTTCAACACATCAAGGTGATGCAAAGGTTTTGAAATCTGCTCTTCTCACTGATATTTCTGACCCACTGGAGGGTTTTAGGCAAGATTTCACCTCAGTGTATCTTAATTTCCTCATCCAGATATTGAGGATCATCATACCTCTGTATATTACTTTGAGACATGATGATTGCAAGTGCTATATAAAGGCAGTACTATTTTTATTACTTATAAAAATAGTAAATAATAGAAAAAATAGAAAAATAAAAATATTTTCTACAATACCTCTGCCTTGCTCATTAAAACAGTTTGGTTTTATTTCAAAGAGATAAGAGAATTAAATGGAACAGGGCAGTTTGTGGACATATGAGGTTCACATTTTTGCTTTTTGTATGAATTTATATTTCTCTGTGGATTTCCTGTATAGAAAATCTTCCTGAGAAGTTCAGGGCTCTAACCTCCCTTAGGCTGTAAATTTTTTTTTTTATTTCTCTGTGCAACAGGTTGGACCTTGTTTTCCATCTAATGGTATTCTTAGAAGTCTGTTTTTATCATTTCAGAGCATTGATGATATTTCTAAAGATGCAAACTATCAAAAAGCGAGACATTATTGTACCTAAAGAAAAAATATATATTCTATGTCTCCAGCAGACAATAATCTCAGCCAAATTCTAGCTCTGAGCCAGGTGAGATTTACTCTGTTTCTCTTCACAGTCAGCAGAGAGGGAGGTTTTGCCTGTAATTAGATCCGAGGAGCTGGACTCCCATTAAGAGTTTGCTCATCAGCAAGAGAGGTGAGTTCTTGTTGTTGGCATCTTTGCTCCTCACAGCTGGGACCCGGCACTAACAAGATGTTCAGGAGGTAAACAGTGCCCCGGTGACACCAGAGGGAGCAGGAACAGCAGCAGTGCTGTCCCAGGTAACCCTCCCAGCCCCAGGCTGCACTGATCAATCAGACCTGGAGAGAGAGCAGCCAGCAGAGTTTGGCTCTTCATCCCTCTCTGATGATTTTCTCTCTGCCTCGTGGTTGGCATCTTTTCGTTTCGACCTCATTAGATACGTGACTCAAAGCGTTTAAGCCTCGGAGCCCAGGCATACAAGCAATTAATTGTAGATTTATAAATGTCACCGGCTGGTCGCCTCATTGTTGGGGCACACAAAAGGCTATTCTGAACTCTGGATTCCTTAAGGCACAAAATCAATGAGTAAAATGGTTTACAAAATATGAGCCCATAGAGCTTTATGTCCTTGTGGTTCTTGCCAGGGTAAAATGCATTAGTTCCCTGGGGAACTGTGGGAATCACATTAATTTTCTCAAGAGAAGAAAATTTGAAAGCCCTCAGCAAGAACTCAGGAAATGGCACTTTGCATTTGATGCTTGGCCACAATAAAAATATTTATTCAGTGCAATAACTGTAAGAGAACATTTTAAGAGCTTTCCTTTTTCATTTTTCCACTCAAACTTATGTCAAACAGAGGGCTGTCAACCACCTGAAACACACGTTACAAAAACATGTCCAGAAAGTACAAGGAAATGATTCTTTGAGACAGAGGAAACTTCTGAGTTGGATTTTTTTCTTTTTTTTGCTGTTTCCCTTGTGACATTTGGAAGTTCAAGTATGCCATTAATGGTTTGTGAGGGTGAACTGGCCATTGACTCACAAATGGCTCCCGAATTTGCTGTTCCAGGAAACAGCAGGCAAAGAGAAGCAGCAGAGCCTGTCAAGCTGTTTGATCTGGTAAAATCTCCAGGCTCTACGCCCTGCTCTAACCTGTTTCTTATTACTTGTAGTTGAAGCTATTTTTGAGTCTCTCAGCAATCATATATTGCGTTATTTGCTACAGATCTAATTAAAATAATACTGGTACAGGATCTAGTTATGTTTTTTCCTTGGGAAAGTGTTTGCTTGAGCTGAAATAGGGGTAACATGGAGGCCACAGTGTGATACATTTCAGCCCTACTTTGTCACCTAATACCAGACTCCTGAGATGAGCTTTTCTCAAATGATTCTTTTGCTCTAAGCCACTGGCCTCAAATTCAGCAGTGAGCTGAAATGGCTGCTGGCTGAAAAGGTTATAACTGATGCAGATATCCACTGAAACTGGATTTTAGAGAGAACATTCAGTTTATACAGAAAGGAACACCAAATTACACCTCATTAGTCATGGGTACAGTTTCATGTAAATGTTTTGAAATAAATATAATTGTGAGCTAATGCATTTGGGCTGAAATCACTGCTATCCCAAGTGCTGTGACTTCAGTAGTGTTTGCTATCATCAAACTCTGACCTTCCTATATCAGTGTTATCAGAAAAGTCATGGAGAGCGATGTAGCTTTTGGAATCCATGGGGATTTCAGCATGTTTTGAGGAGGCCCCAGAACACTGGAAGTCACATTCAGAGAAGGATCACAGGAGAATGCAGAGGCCATTCCCTAACAATACATCCCTGTCCAACATCACTCCAACATATCCTTGACCCAGAGGCTTACAGATTACATTATGATGTCCTGACCTCTCCTGATTTCTTTTACCTTGTGTGTGATGAAGTCTGTAGGTTCTGTTGTTACATCTGACACAGATGGCCCAGCCAGAAGAGAGGCCCAGCCAGGAAGGAATTTCCCATGCTCGGTGTCACAAGGGGTGCAGCCACACCCCACAAAGATGTGGAGGGAGGTGAAACTGCTCTAACACAACTTTCCTGAGCTAATGAGTCTGCCTGGGAAGCTGCTGTTCTTCATTACCTCAGATCTGGCACCTCACCAAAGTGGTTTTGTTGCTGTCAAGCTCTCAGAGCTGTTTGCACTCAGTGTCCAACGCCGATCACAGGGATGGGTTCTCCTCACAGAGCACCAGCTGCCACGGAGAGCTGCCTGCAGGATTTCTGTGTAAAAGACATACCAAAATTGAGAGAAGTATCATAGATAAGCCTATGTATTGAAGGGAGGATCCTGAATTTTCTCACAGCCCATATAGAGCCACAGGGCAGGTGTTCCCAGGGACTGGGTGACAGGAACCAACCACAGGTGTCACCCAGTGTGGTCACATCCCTGGGGCACAGTCCAGCAGCATCACCCCAGCTCTGTGTGAGCTGTGGGCTGGGACTGCTGTGCTGCAGCACCTGGAGGCACAGCACAGGAGATCACCATTCATTTTTCTCTCCTGCTGTTTGGCAAAAACAAATAATAGCTGGAAGTAAAATGGTTAGCACAGGTTTATTACCTTTGAGGAAACAAATCACAAAAGGGTAAATTGAAATTAACTGAGTTGAACACAAGGTAAATCAATAGGACTATACCAGGTTCACAAAAAGGGAGGAATTTCTTCTATTCTGTGACCTTTTGTGAGGACAAGTTGGACGAAAAACACAAGAATGAAGAGAGAAGATTCTGAGCTCTTGATAAATAGCAGTAACCAGATGTTTTCAGCAGGTGCTGTAAGCCCTAAACAGTGGGATGGGATTTTACTTCATGGAGCCTTATCTTTGTAAATCCAAGAAAGGACTTAAACTAAGGCCAGATGGGTGCAGGTGGCCATGGGCACTGCTTCCAACGCTCAGTGGTATCTCTAAGTTTCAAAGCATCTCATTTGCTCTGTTGGAATGTGGAAAGAAAATTTCTTCTCAACGGACAACTCATCTAAAAATAACTCCCTTAAACAGATTTTCAGGCTTCTTTTTTGTATGTTGATAGTAAGGGGAAGTAGTTTATGACTACTGAGACAGATTTTGTTATTAGGAATTTGCATTTTAAGTTGAATTGAACCAGGGAAAAATTCCCTCTAAATTATTTTCCTCTATTTTTAATTCCCGTTTTGAATTTTAACTTCTTGATTTCAGGTCACCATCCAGGGCAGTTTATGTTATGGCTTCACAGTGTATTATAGCACTGACTACAGCTGCAAGCTTGCCAAACCTATTGCTGCAAGCAGCAGTTGCTGCAGTGTCTACTCTCTTACTAAAAACTGATTGAAATATGAACTATGAAATATAAAATTTTCATCTGTGCAGTGAATCATACTCATTTTCATAAATATATCCATTCATATATGCACCAAAATTGCAGAGGTTTCCACTCCTGAAATAAGATTCAACTGCTGTGATACCTTTTAATGTTACCAAACAGTTGTTTGTTTCCCAAAGCTAATGGTGAGTCAAGAGTAACACCAAGATGCAGTTTGGTAAATGGATGAATGCTGGGTTAGGATAAGGTGATTAATTGTACAGCAGAGATCACTTGTAGCTCCTGGGAAAATACAATCACCAAGAACAAAGACAAAGAATAAATCCCATGCTAGTGAAACTTCCCACATGTGCTTTGGATGCACTCTGGATGAGTTAAGGAAATAGCATAGAAAGAAACTGGCAAGCAAATTGTTTCTTGGAGGTGTTAGAATCTTGATGAAATGTGAAAAAAAATTGAATTCAACCTGGAAAAATGCCAGTTCATCTCAAGGAAAGGAGTTCATGTTGTACATACTTACTGTGATGGGCAAATCTGGGAAGGAGTAACATGAAGGACTGAGAAATTGTTGGAATGCCCGTGCCCATGCAGCATGAATAAGGAAGCATTGCTCATCTCCACAGAATGCTGGCAGAATACAGGTGCTTTAGGTAGCTCACTGCAACAAACAAATTGAAGGTCATTCAGTATAGGGCAGGAAAAACTACAGAGGGACTTCTGTATAGACAAAAAGGGAGGGTTTGAATAGATCAATATTTATAGGCTGGTGAAAAGAAGGTTAAGTGGTTGAGAACAAAGACCTTGCCAACAGTCTACAAATGGGATAAGCAGGAAGAAATAAGAGGAATTCTTTGGAATGTTCTAAGGCAGAAAGGAGGAAGAAATTAAAATTTAAGCTGAACATCAAGAAAAAAACTCTGATACGGAAATGAACTTGTAAAAATCTCACAGGGAACTATTTGAACCTCACTGCTTGAAGACTTGGACACTGTCTTGACCAAATATATTTCTGGGAATAATTCATTTCCATTAGTATCAGGACATGACCTTCTCACCAACTCCCATTAATCTATATTGTGTAAGTGCCTTATGAGGCAGCAGCAGGAGCTGGGCTGGCTGTTAATGCTTGGCTGGGGGACAGTAAACTCCAAACAAATGCAGCTCAGCCCCATGGCAGGGCCTGGGACCAGTCCCATCTCCCAGATGAGTCCATATAGCTCTGCATTGAGTGACTATCCCCTAAAGACTTTGAAACTCATAATTCATTTGTATTAGAATAGGATTTACAGTAATTAACTTTTTTATCTATAATAACTCCAAAGTGAAATGAGATTTTAAAAAACAATGTCTGTGTTTCCTGTTTGGGAGTTTGCAGATTTTGGCTTTCCTTCTGGACTGACTTTTTGATAACTCAATGACTTTCTGTTCTAGTCCCTAGGGATTTTCCTCATGGGAGCACTAAGTGTCTCACTGTCTTTGCCTGGGCTTCAGACAAAGCTCCTGACTGTCATTTCCTCATTTCTCTTTTGCCATGTGTGCCAGTGGGACCATCTTCACCAAAAAGGCTCAGTTGCTTCCTTGGGAAGGAGCAGTCTCCCTGTGGGCTAGATGGGTCTGTCAAACCTGGACACTCTTTTAAGGAATATTTTCAGGCTGAAAATGCCCAAATCAAACATTTACCTTGTTGCAACCTCCCATAGTACTCATATCCCACCTCTAGTTCAGGCAGGTTCAGATAAAATTAAAAGCCTCCAGAAAGCAGTTGTGACCTGAAATCACAGATAATGCAGATAAAAAGTACCAAAAGCCACTGCTGCACCTGGCACTGACTTCCAGCTCTGTTGGAAGTCACAGTTAGGTGTGTCACCTAAAGATGAATCAAACACAGATTTTCCACAGGAACCTTTGCAACCTAGCAAGAAACATAAGGCGTGTGGGGGGAAGTTTTTGCTGTTTGTGTTCATATGCTGAGACTACATTGCATGTTCGCATTCACATTATTATTAAATTTAGTAAATAAACATCTATGCAATTATATCCAAAATCATTTGGGATGAGTAGCACAAAGGTGCATAAAAAGGGCTCCACCTTTCTGGTGGTTTTGTGTTCTAGGACAGTGGAAGAAACCATTTTCATAGACGGCATCTTTTTAGTTTTCCAGTATGATTTGCCCTGTAGAAATACCCTCTGGTGTGTTTTGTTGGAGATTTTTTAATGTCCCTGTGGGAGTACAGTGTGTGCCTGGGAGAAAATAATGACTCTTAAGATGATTAACATGTTATTAAACTCTGGGATAATCGCTGTCCTGTCAAGTGTCAGCTCGTGCATTTCATCAGCCCCATGTGACAGTGCTGGACTGCTCATTGCCTTCTTTGATCTAAGGAGAGTGTTTTTAATGATCAGCTGCTGAATGTGACCCCTTTGGAACTGCAAACAGCATAAAGAAAACAAAAGTGGGTAAACATTACTGTCACCCAAAAAAATAATACTGTTTTTATACCAGCTGAAGTAAACCTAAGCTGACTCCTCATGTGGCAACGTATGGGTGGGACTGGTAACAGTGAACAGCTGGGGGATAACAAAGTGTGAACTTTGCAAGAAATACAGATAATTCTGCTTTTCAGACTGGCTGATGAGTCACATACAAGCACCTGCACAATGAAATGGACCAGAGCCATCTGCTACAAGTGCTTTTGCATTGGCCAAAAAGCTAAGCCCGAGTTTATGCCAGGGCCTTGAGTGTATGTCCTAATGGAGTTTAGCTGGATGAGTTAAGGGGTTTATGGGCTCAGCTCAAGATCAGCTTCTTCACTGCCAAGAACTGTTATGGATAAAACTAGAAGTGAGGGCCTGGCCCTGCTTTCCCTGGGTAGTTGCTGTTAAGTTGAGGGTTTAATATCATTTTCCCCATGTTATTTTGCAGCCCTGTTGCAGTTGTGTCTGCACTGAGCTCTGGCCTCCAGACTTGAACCTAGACCCAAAGCCACTGGCTGCTTGTCCAGCTGGAGCTGTCTCATCACTGAGGGCCCACTGGGCAACCTCTAGGCTGTGTCTGACCCTGATCCCTGTCCCCAGCCCAGTGCTGACACTCCTGTCATGCTCACCTTCTCTTCCAAAGGTGCCCTTTGCTGCTCTTGCTTTGTCACTGTTCTGATTTCATTCATCTGAGTAAATGGGTTAACTCTGCTTGGTTTGGGGCTTCCAAATAAAATAAGTGAAGGGATGTAATAATTGCTTTCCAAGGTCCATCACATTGCATGGTCAACAACTGAAATCAAACTCGTAAGTAATGGTGTGTTTTACCCCAACAGAGGAGTGAGACCAAAGGCAGATAAAGACACCCTGTGAAGTGGTACATTCAAACTACAGTTCACCTGCTGAGTGACTTTGATTTCTACCACTCTGCTGCTGCCTCTTTTCAGCTGTGAGAGCCACTGTACAAGAGAACAGTGGTTTTCTCCACTGAAAAATTCATTTGTTTTGTTTTTTGGGTTTTGCCAGGGAGCCAGCATTTAATCACTAAGATGTGTCATGCTGCTAGGCTGTGTGACAGCTTGATGCACCGAGGGATGCTCCCCACCGAAAATGTAAACAATTTATGCTGTGTATTTTTCCACCTAAAGAATCTACAGATTTTTACTAATAATGTCTTTCCTTTTTTCATGTTACAAAGCAGTGCCTGCATTATTTGCAATTACAAAAAAAAGTCTGCATTTCCATTCTGGTAGTGGTAGAGTTAAACAGCTCTTGTACTCTTATCTTTACAATATATATATATTTTTTCCTCTGTGATCATTATTTTAAAGTACAAAGCAATAATATGTTTACTTTAGGGAAAAAAAAAAAAAGGATTTGTATATCAGAATAGCCAGGCTGCTGCTTTCCCCTGCTCTTTCTCTCTTCTAACAGAGCTATTAGAGACCAAAATGACTGTTTCATCTCTCAGCTGTGTGAGGTGCAATTTCTGAAGTTCAATACAGAGGGTTATGGTCCATTTTAGGCACCAGCAGGAACTGTTGCTCAGAGCCTGCCATTACATCTTAGAGTTCCACAATAGCCCTTGTTATGTTTTGATACATTCATTTGGTCTTACTGAAAATATTGTGCATCCTACTCTACTCTCCCCTCTGCCTTCCCTGCCACATATCCTCCCTTTACATGCTGCTGGCAGAGTGGGGGTTTTTTTGACAGCACTTTGCCACAACTGATTTGTCAAAGACTCTGTAGTTTCTGACCACCTGACCCTGTAAAATCATCCTTACAAGAAGGCACTTCTATTTCTGGGTAGGGAGGGCTTTTCTTTTTATCTTGGAACTCAATGCCAAAATAACTCTCACAGTCTGGGGAAAATCCCTTCCCTCTTGAAATTTTCAAACCTCTTCTGGACTGCAGGAGTGAGAACTCTCACTGGATGCTGAAATTTATTTAAATTCACCAATTTCGAAGAAAACCTGTTCTTCATATTTTTTAGATCTACTTTGTGATCCCTCCCGGCACAAGTCAGGCTTTTCCATCTTTAAAGAAATGAAGTGCTAAATTTGCAACATGAGATTAAAAACCAGGTTAGAGAGGTGAAAAATAAAATTAAAAAAAAAAAAATTTTTTTTTTTGCAGGTCCTCCTGCATTGAGGACCTGACAATTATCTGTTCTCCTGGCTGCCACTAGAATTTCTCAGAGGCACATTCTGGCAGGGGGTTGGGGGGGGGGCAACCAGGCACTCCAACCACATCAGCCTGAAGTGTTACTTTTCAGGACCAACCTTTTCCTGGGCTATTAACCTTCTGTTTAAACTTCCAATTGTACATACACTGTCTGGCACTACCCAAGCTGTACAGCGTTTTTGAAAGTGCTACATCATTTCCTTGCAGCTTCTCAACGGAGGAAACATTGCATTGGAGATTTGATTAACCCCTGCTGTCAGTGAAGATACAGATTAGAACTCGAGTAGCCTGAATTGTGCTTACAAGGATTTTGTTGATGCCTTTTAATAGACAGTATGCTGACATTTTGTACAGATGGAAAAATCTGGATTTCTTTCTCCCACTTGCTGTTCTCCTACGCACGTACACACAGTCTCCCATGTATATATTTACCAGTTGTAGGAGGATCAGATCATCACAATTACAAGAGGGGAGTTTCAGACGACGGTGGTTTAGATTTGTATGTTTATTTCTCATTCCCAATCAAATCAGCACAGAGCTACATCTGCAATTAGTAGCAGCATCAAACAATTTCATTTGCATATGTAAAAACTTAATTTGTGGTATACTAATTATCATCCATTCTTAGGCCAGAATCACAAAGGTGTTTAGATGCCTAACTTATGGTGGTTTTTTTTGATTCCTTCTCAGGTAAAATCTGTGATTTTAGCTGCCAATATCTTTAAAAACACAATTTGGTATCAGTGTCATAAAATGTGCTACAAAAGAGAGATGCATGGAATGCATAACTTGCATTTCAGGTTGTCTCTGCATTTGATTTGGGACACGGTATTGGAGGTTGAGGTTTTTTTGGTTTGGTTTGGGGTTTTTTTGTAAGAGAGCAGTTCTGGCCCTTGCTGTACTTTTGGCAGGGGTCCCTTTCCTCTGCTCTAAGTCATGGCCATTACCTGCATGCATACACATCTTTATTTCACAGTAGTATTTCTTTTTTTTTCACATTTCAAGCTACCTCCTCCTGTTTCTGCTTTAGATTTTCATCTGTTTCAGAGCCTCTATTCCCTGTGATTATGTATTCTGTTCAACTGCCTTAATAAGACAAGAAATGAGAGGAAATCAACAGCTGTACATTTCTTATATTCCAGAAGCTCCAGCTAAACTGTGTCTGGACTTTGACACTTGATTACTCTGATTAAATCATAATTATAGACAGCAGGGAAAGCAAAGAAAGTTTAGTTATCAATTTCTGTCTTCCATGCTTGACCTGAAACCTGCTGAAGCCAGTGGGATTCTACAAAGTCTCCATTCAAAATCCCTCAGAGGCACAAAACTGCCCAATAAACCAGTGGCAGATGTTTTTGTCTCAGACTTCATAATTTCTTTACTGAGCCAAAAGGCAGACTGGAACACCAGGGACAGGTTTTACTTACAGATTTAAAAAATTTTATGATAGAAACAGGAATCCTCTAATACTAAATTACAAACCTAAAGATAAATATTGAATTCAGAGCAGATATATTTTTTTCCATGGCTTGTGAATTTACTTACAAATCATACCAGCTTTTTGGATTTAACACTGTGAGGAATTCACCAAATGTTTAAACAAACAAATATCATATACATACATCAGTTTGGCTTTCCAGTGTTCCATCTGGCCTCTGCTTTTGGTTGATAGGGAAAACAAACCTGATCTGTTGAGAGACTAATGAATATCTACTTATGGCTGTTACTTACTGGAATTATATCGACCAGATAATTCTGTAATTAACTTCTCTTTCTGTTTCTAAAAGTACTCCTTAATCACTGTATTTCCAAAAAAATTCTTATTAAGATAAGAATTAATTGGAAATCATATCACACCAGTTCAGCTTATCATTTTTATTAGAGATTCACCTGCTAAAGACAAAAATAATTTTGGTACATTTCATTTGTTTTCAAGGTATGCTTATGCATTAAAATGGGAGAAAATACAGAGATAATTAATCTGTATTGTGAATTTGTATTGCCAACTGTTTAACTCTTCGTAAGTTAATTAACGCAGTTTTAATTTTTTCGTTTTAGTGTAGTTTAAATAGTGACAAATTTAAAAGAAATGAGGAGGCTGCTAATTAGTTTCTGACGATGGTTATGTGCCTGGTTCATTGCAAGAAATTGAGAAAACAACTTCTGATTTTTGGACATTGCTTTTTAGGCAGTATTTATTGCATATGTTGCACAAATAGAACATTAGAGCTACTGATCATGAGATACATAAATAAGAGGTTGTTTTACCAGAAATAGAACTCCAACTGGTTTAGATCTTCAAAATATTTTTACAGTCCTCTTTGAACAACTTTTGAAATATCATACATGTTCTATGACAGTTATAAAGATGCAAATTTCTGGGAAAAGCATTTTATAATGAAAACGTGAATATTGGTCTGTTACAAATGAGAGACTTAATAACCAAGAGAAGTTGCATGCTTAAAGATCTCCTTGTAGTGCTTGCAGCCTTGAAGTCAAATATTCACACTGTACTTTGCTACACCCTGGAAATATAATTTTGAGCTCTAAGTAGTGATCTACTCTGCTGACAGGAAAGTTTTGATGCAGCTTTAAGGTGCAATCACTCTGCAACTTGAAAACCAGGATGACTCTCCCTTGCTATAAAGCAGGAGATGCTGCCAGTCTGTGGAGTGTTAGAAGCTGGAAAATACCTGAAAACCTCACAAAAACCTGTCTGCTCAGCATAGCTGCTGCTGAGCCCCCATGCATCACAGGAATTTGCTCTGCAGGCAGGATTTCTAGATGTATTGCAAGCTGTACAGGTGGGTGTGTACATATTGTCTGTGTCATGATTGCTGCTAAGTTGCCTGACTGGGGTTCCTGCCAAATAAGCAAACTTTCATTCAACACAGCCTGGTTTTCATATTTTGAGTAAAAAAATGTCAAGGGCGACATTTCCTCCAGTAACCTTTTCAATTTCACCTGAAACCTCCAAGCACTTGTCACTACTCTGCAGGCACAAAACGCTGCACTGGGTGCTCAATCTGAACTCACAGCGTACAAAGGCTCAGCAGTGCCACTGCCTGCAGCCTGACAGAAATCCACAGCACTCAGAGGGGGGTCTCCACTGACATTTCTTAACTATTATTTCCTCTGTACTCCAGCAGGGTCTAACTGTTGATTCACAGCCTGGGCAGTTTCCACAGTCTGTCTGTCTTTGCATATTTATAACGTGTGACTGACTATTCTTTGTCTCCATGTTTCTAGAAATCTGAGAAGTGCAAAGGTCCTTGACACCAGAAAAAGGTGCTGAGCACACTCCAGGTAAGTCTATATCACTGAAACCATACTCTCTTACAGACCATGCCAAAGCTGGACTGAACAATGAACTCTTTACAAAGGGAAATGCTTGAATGGCCATGGCTTGGGTTGCTCCATCACTCTGAGTTTGGGGTTGTCCTCACATTTCCTCCATCATGTTTAGTGATTACACATGCAGATATCTTGTTTTCCTCACAGTAGGGCTATTAACTGGCCAGCAGTTATTCTGTGCTTCATCAGTCTTGTGCTAAAATAATATCTTGTATATTGGACAGTCTCTGCTGCTTCATAAATTAGCAAGTCTAGGCAGCAGGACTGCTTTTGGCAGAATTTTCCATAAGTCTAACACAGCTGGAAGTACAATTCTTCATGTTCATTTTCATTACTACTATTAGCTTCCTCTTTCTTAGCCCAAAGGACATATTTAGTTGAATATTTCACTCCCATTTGCAACAGGCTAAAATTGATCTTCAAATGTGCCCATAATTTACAGAGAATAATACTTCAACATGTGCGATCTTGGAGAATCTAATCTTTTTGTCAGTGATAAAATGTGGCTCTGGGCACAAAATCTTCTCCTGCAGGAGATTTTCTTGTAAGCTTCACCAGTGATCTTGGGTACTTGGAAACATTTGAGAAGCAGCTTGACCTTGTCGCATTCAAGCTGTGCTCACTGGATTTGGATGAAAATCTGCTTAGTATTTCACATACCCACTTTGAAGTTCTATCATGCCTACCAGTGTTTGGGTTGTTCAGGGGCAATATCACTGCGAGTTTGACCCTGGGTTCAAAGCTGGCGTGGTGTAAATTCAGCATCTTTTTATTGTGGGAGTTAAAGGCTGCAGGATGGATTTTGTGAGCTGCCTTTTAGCATGCACTGACCTGAGCTGCCAGCAGATCTACATTGAGCCTGCTCAGAGACGTCTGGTTTCAATGTTTCTGGAGTGTTCCTCCTCCTCCAGGGTGAGATGTTGACTTGTATCCCTTTCTCCTGCAGAATCAGGACACTCCTGCCCACTCTGTGTTTACTTAGCAGATGGGATCATGCACTACTCATCCAGGCAGTTCCTAAATCAATGGAACAGAGGATTAACAGCATATGGAGCATGCCCCATCCTCAGGCCTGGCATCTCCTGAGCAGAGTATATAGCCCTGGCTTTATTCCAAACTCTTCCATTTATCATTATTCCTGTCTGAACTGTGGTGCCTGCTATTCTCTTTTATCAAAAGCATTTCCTATTGGGCAACTGAAGTAAAGCAAGCAAAGAATGAAAAGAAAAGCAGAAAACTTCCACCACTGAAAAAATGGAGAGATATTTTTAAAATCACAATGAATATCCAGGAAGTATCCTGTGAGAGAAAAGGATGCAAAAACTGGTGTGTGCCCTGGATGGGGTGGAACAACGGACAATATGTCACACTCCTACATTACTTCTCTGTTCTTTACTATAACCTGAAAAATAGGAACAAAAATTACATGTTCATGGTCACATGCTCTGCTCTGGCAAAGTTGTTTCTGACACTGGAATTATTTGGGGTAATTTAGTTTGCTTATTAAGATAATTTCAGGATGTGTTTGGCCCAGATAAAGAATAGATTACTTTAAATACAAAGTTGTCCTTCATGTTCAGGGGCAACAAATCTACCTTCTGTGTGTTAATGTGTTATAAATTACTGACTTTCCTGGAATGCAATTGATTTTATATAAAGAAGATAATGTCTGTAAGAAGAATCTGTTGTTGTAAGTGGTTGTGCTTCCGTAGTGATTTTTTTGCTGCTGTTTTAAGTCCAGAAGTTGTAACACACTGGAAGTCTTTACTCATAATGTCTAATTTCTTGTACACTCTGTGCGTGTATCTGCATATGAGACTGGAGAAATGCTTACACAAGCAGAGTTCGTGCTTCAAACAACTTTTTTTTTAGCTCTTGTATTTGCTAAGCAACACCAATTAACTCTTACTCAAAATACCATCCCCTCAAATAAAACTGCCACTATTTGCAGTTGTGCCACACGGCTCAGGACGCTGCACTTGCCACATAACTCATCCAGGAAAGGCTCCTTTTTGCACTGGATCCACGCAGGTGCATTGACCTTCCCATGTCAACCTGTGTCTAATCAGTCTTAGTATCTAGAAATTTCCATCTGGTGTTAACGGTGTTTCCCCACCATGGTAACCAGCAATCTAAGAGCACACCTGGTCTCATCCAGATCAGGAAGACTTTAAATCAAAATCTTGGCAGCTGTTTGGTACATAATAAATATTGTGCCTCCTTTATCTTCTTCTATATTGAAACAGAGGGGCATGAAATGAAACTAAAATATAAATTTGCCCTTCCAGTGTCTTCCCCAAGTCTGCTACACCAGTGATATCCCTGCTGGCTTTGAACTGAGCTTCTGAGACCAGAGTCTTTGATATGATCCTTGCCCTCTCAGTCATGCTGCTTCCTAGAGGAGTCCGTGTCCCTGATCTGCTGACAGCCAGATTGCTATTTTTTCTTCAGCATTGTACTGAGGGGAGAAGTGACATTATGCTGTTTGCAGTGGGTTTTCTCCCCCACCCACCTCCCCTTTTAAAATTAATTATTAAATGTGATGCCAGGGACAAATTATTCTTGGGAGCTGAAAAACTGTGATCCTTCTAATAGGCTTGGATTATTTCCAGCTGGTTTTAAGCACCTTTCTCCATTAGCTGGAGAGGTGATTAGCATGAAGAGCCTCCTGAGTGAAGTGTCTTTTTAGCATCTAAAGTTAGCTCTGGGGAGCAGGGCGGCGGAGCCCGGTGCCAGGCCCGTGGCAGTAGCTCGGTTGTGCCCTCAGCCCGTCTGTCCCGAGGGAATCGCCCGCATTTCCAGGTTCAGTAAAGCCAGGACACTCCTGCCCGCACACTGTGTCACCTGTGGGCTGTGCCGAGGGGCCCCTGGCCAGGGACAGCGCCAGAAATGGGGATTAGGAACACTGCAGAGATGAGCCCCGACCAATGCGCTGCCTCACACTCTCTCCTTTATCCACAGAATCACGGAACCAGTTGGGTTGGAAAAGTTTTCTGAGATTATCGAGGCCAACCTCGTGGCCCAGCACCACCTTGTCAATTAGACCATGGAACCAAGGGCAGCGTCCAATCTTTCCTAAACACCTCCAGGAACGGCGACTCCACCACCTCCCTGGACAGCCTGTTCAGATGTCTGACCACCTTCTCCATGAAGAAATTCTTCCAAGTGTCCAACCTAAACCTCCTCTGGAGCAGCTTGAGGCCGTTTCCCTTCGTCCTGTGGCTGGTTCCCTGGGAGCAGAGCCTGACCCGCCTGTCACGGACCTGCAGAGTGAGGAGGTTCCCCCTGAGCCTCCTGTTCACCACTGAAGCTCCCTCAGCAGCTCCTCACTGCACTTGTGCTCCAGCTCCGTTCCCTTTCTCTGCACTCGACTGCCGTAACTCGGTGCCGACACGGCAGCGCTGGCCAAGCCCCGGCCGAGAGCCGCCCGTGCTGTCCGAGGGTCGCTCCCTTGGAAGGAGCGAACACGCTCCAGGCAGAGCCTCCTCGAGCGGCCCCGGTTGAGGCGGCGCTGCCGGGCCCGGGACATCCCCGGCTTGGGCCCGGGACACCCCCGGTTCGGGCCCGGGGCAGCCCCGGTTCGGGCCCCGCTCTGGGCACTTCGGGCCGGGGCCGGCGGGGGCGCAGCGCCCCCTTCTGGCAGTGACTCCACGGGCACTGCCTGCACGGGCCGCCGCTGCCGAGCCGGGCAGGGTTCCCGTAGGGAAAATCTGCGTAATCAGCGCCGTGTGTTTTAATTATTCTCTCTTTATTTACTCTCTGTTTATAAACTAGAGACAGGCCCGCGAACAGGGCGGGCAGCGCCGCCGCCGCTCAGCGGGGTCCTCCCGCCCGCCGGGGGCGCTGCTGCCGCCCGGTCCCGCCCTGTCGCCGTTGCCCGAGCGGCGGTTCCCGTTCCGGGCGAGGCGGCGGCGTTGGCACCGGGATGGATCGGGAGCTGCTCCGGCAGGCGCTGAGCCACCATGGCCCCGCGCTGCTGTCGCTGCTCCGCGCCGAGCAGCACGACAACCCCGACTTCCGCGGGCTGCTGCCGCCGCCCGGGGCCGCCCCGGAGCCGCCTCGCGGGGCCCCGCCGGCCGCCTGGTGAGGGGCGCCGGGGCAGCGGCCGGGCGGGCCGTGAGGGGCCGCGGGGCGCGACTCACCGCGTTCTCCTTCCCCCAGGAAAGAGAGGGCGAGCATCGACACCGAGATAAAGCGCTTCATCGCCAAGAAGGCGGATCTGCTGTTCGCGCACTCGTGGAAACCCAACGGGCCGATGGAGGACACCATCGAGGAGAATGAGGGTGTGTGAGTTGGGGCGGGGGGGGGTTCGCTCTGTAAGGACAACACTTGAATTTGCGGTATCTTTAAAAATATGCTTAAATTTTTTCCTGTTGTTTTTTATAGGCTACGCGTAATCTTCCCGTTAGCACAAAAAAATCATATTTTCATATGTTTTGCTGTCGTCAAATATTTCGTGATCTCAGGGTGTAGCTTGGCCGTTTGTAACTGGCTGTGCCCTTGTTGCAGAGTGTTACGCTGTCATGCCACCCCTGGAGAGGTTCTTGGAGGTGCCCAGGGAGGAGAGGAGAGAGCTGTTCTTCCGTGACATTGAGCGTGGCGATATCGTCATTGGCAGGATCACGTCTATCCGTGAATTTGGCTTTTTCATGGTGTTGATTTGTCTGGGAAGTGGTGTCATACGGGAAATTGCAGATTTGGAAATCACTGTAAGATACAGCTTTGGTCAATACTTCATTTTTGACATCTATTTGTTGCCTCTTGCATCTCTTAATGGAGTGAAACGTGTAAAGGTGAAACAGCTTTGGGATGATGGATAGTGTCTGACCTTGTGGGCAGCTTGTGATACTGTGCTCAGCCAGTGAACAAGTCTTGCTGTGACCCACATTATTGGGTTGAAAAGTTCATAATTTATGGATGCATGAGTTTTCACTTGAACCAAGCCATATTTTAAGAATTGCAGTTCTGATGTGCATTAAGCTTAAAATAATCTTTTTTTGGCTTGATCTTTGGGAGGAATATAACCCCAAACCTATGGCTCCATTTATGACATTCCTGTTTTGTTGTGTTGCAGGCCCTGTGTCCTGTAAGGGATGTGCCTCCTCAAAGCAACCATGGAGATCCTCTGTCATATTATCAAACTGGAGACCTTATTCGAGGTGAGTAGCTGCAGAAGTTGTCAGGAATGGGTTTGTCTCGGGTTTGGGCCATTTCAGTAATTTTATCCTTTGCTGTATTATTTCTGCAGCTGCGCTCAAGGACGTTGACCGTTACCACGAGAAGCTGGCGGTGTCACTTTACAGCTCAGCTCTTCCACCCAACCTTTCCAGCACAAAACTGGGCGTGATCACCTCTGATGACTTCCCACTGCATTATAAGTAAGGATGTGCTGTTTGGCTGCACTTGCTGGGTGCTGTCACAGTGCCTGAAGAGCATCTCTGACAGGCTGGCTGTCCCTGAAACTCCTCAGTGGGCTTTCTGATTTTATTGGGTGATCACATCCTCCTTGCTGTTCCTCCCTCTAGCATAATTGTGTCTGGATATGTAGATGTGGTTGGCTTTTTAGCTTCTTTCCAAAAATATAAGGAGAGCAAAAGGCAGGGTGAGATATCTGTTGCTTTTCCACTATGTTAACAAACAAGTAAAAAAACCCCAAAACCTTGGGAGGCTGGAATATGAATTCCTAGCATTTTAAAATTCCCTTTAGAAGACGAGGACACAGCTGTCTGTAATATTTGTAAATTTTTTGTATGTCCTGGCGATAGAAGGATGGGTGCCCAAATAGGTTTCAGAAGCTGGGGTAAAGGACATAAGGGTCAGTAAATAGCAGGAAAATACATGCCTGTAGAAGAGAACAATTTGTGAGCAGTAATACAGACACCATATAGGCATTTTTATTCTAAACATAAGCGTGATAAAATAGGGTACAGAGCCTGAGGTGTCATTTGTGTACATTGGTGCTGTTTTTAAGGCGAAGCCTGGAAGTTGCCAACACAGGAGAGACATTTGAAGAGGTTTTGCATCGTTCCCCAGGATTTGCTAATCCATCATTAGTTGAATATTTAGCAGAAAAACTGGGGCTAAGTGAGTCAAATCCACCGTCTTTGCTGAGAAGTCTTCAAATGTAAGTGATTTTTACATTGTTCCTCTCCTGTAGCTCTGTGAAGATTATTCTAATCCATTGAAATAGACTTGTGAGTGGGAGTCCTAGACCACTTATGCTTAAAATTTTTACATTTTGACTTGCATGACTACAGCGTACACGTCCTTAAATATTTAAAAGCAAACTCCTCTAGAGTAAGAAATTTGCATTTGAAATCCTATTGCACTGAATAAGCAAGACACCTTACCACACACAGTGTTTGATATCACATACTTCTGGAATTTATTGTGTAGCTCTTGTCAGCATCTATGGATTGAAATCCAGGATGCTGACGTTTTAATCTCTTCTGACAGATATTTATTCACAATGTTTATTTTAGTAATAAGTTTGACCCCTTTTCTAAAATAAAAGTCAAATATATGCAATGATTGATGTTGTGACCCCTACGTATATTAGGCTGAAATCAGGTGTGGACTTTGTATGTTTTTGTTAAATGCACTGCAGTTGTACATTCTACAGTTGTAGAAGTTCAGCAGTTTTAGAATTGTTTGGGAAAAACTGGTTTCAGAAATATGAAAGAACAGACCTGACTGAGGGAGAGCAGTAAGGCATGGACAAATATTTCAGCTTATTTCAACTGCACTGCATACTGTAAGCTTAACTTTGTAGACTCAGACAGCCAGCTTGATGTTTTTATTTGTTTGTTCCTTAAAGTAAAAATTTCAATGAAGAAGATTTTGCCCCTGCCTTGAGGAAAAAGCAGTCTGCCTCTTGGGCCTTGAAATGGTATGTGATGTTTCTTTTTGTCAAAGCTTATTGGGTTACAGATAATATTTCTGCAAAGAAAACACATTGAAACAGTTTTTCACTGCACGTGTAGCAATGTAATCAGTATCTTATTGAATATAAACCTATCTGCCTTGTGGGAATGTGACAGATAAAGTCCTGACATTCAGTTCCAAAATGTGTGTCAGGTTTAAGGGAGTTGTTCTTAGAATACTTTTAATATCCTGACCCATGTTAGAGTTGAGGGCAGGATTTGTGATAACACTGAGCACACAATTTTCTGTTTTATAATTGAGTGTTGAATGACTTCATACTTGTCAAAGTGATTTAAGCCTCAGACTGTAGATGTAACAATTTGCTGTCTTTGGAAAGTTAAATGGAGCAGCAGCCCTGGATATTTATTTTTGCTTTTACACTATGCAGTGTATTTTGCAATGTTGATTAATTGCAGAAAAAATTGCTTATAATGTTAAATTAAATTTTAATTGTTAAGAAAAGTCTGTAATGAATTCTTCTGAGGATCAACTTATATCAATTCTCTTCTAATAAGTTAATCTCTTGGAAAACGTGCAAAAAATATTCAGGGAATATGAAATGTAAAACCTCAGGATATTTGTGTGAGATGAGCTGGTTTGAATGTGCACCATCTGCCCATATCACCTTGTGCCATCTCTCTAATGGAGATTTTTAGCTTTGGATATAATTAAGCCTGTTCAAGGTTAATGGTGATAGGTCACACATAGTTTTGTGCAGAAAATTGCTTAAACAATAATTGCATAAATGAAAAACAATATAATATTTTAATAATAATAATAATTTTAATAATGTAGTATTCTGCACTGTCTGCAGAAATGCTCTCAAGATATTGGATTAAAGACAATACATTTTTGTGGAATTAAGTCAATATCACCTAAATGAAATGCCAGTGTGAAGTACACCATAACAAGATCAGGTTTTAACCTGTCCCTTGATGGGAATTTGTGAGTAACAGAGGAATCTGCATAGACTAACTGTACATATTATTTTCTATAATTTTTTTCTCCAGTGTAAAGGCTGGGGTGGATTATTTTAAGGTTGGGCGCCACGTGGAAGCCATGAATGAGTACAACAAGGCTTTGGAAATTGATCCACAAAACGTTGAAGCTTTGGTAGCACGTGGAGCTCTGTAAGTCTGCTTGTTTCACTTTTTTCCCCTTTCGTGAAAGAGAAGCATCACTGCTTCATATACAGCTTTCTGTTGTTCTAGGTATGCAACCAAAGGAAGTCTGAACAAAGCCATAGGGGATTTTGAAATCGCTTTAGAAAATTGTCCTACCCATAGAAATGCAAGGAAATACCTGTGTCAGACCCTTGTGGAAAGAGGCGGGCAGTAAGTGTTGGGGTTATGAGTTTGGTTGGTTATTAACAATTTTTCTCGTAATATTTTCTTTAATACCATTCTAGTGAGAACGCAGAAGGGCATCTTCCCCTCCTGGCTATGTGTTTAAAGAAAAACAAAAGTCCTTGGAAATATCCATCCTTGTGTAATTGGTTTACACTTTGTCCTCTGTCCCAGTTAAAATCTTGGCAAAATATTTGAGGTTTAATCCTTGATATCCTTTTTAATCCTTGATACCCTTTCACTGGTAGGATACCAGGCTTGCATAAAGTCCTGTGACCTGTTTGAATATATTCCAAAAGGTTGAGGATTGTTTTATTTTTATTTTAAAGTTCTGTAACAAAATTATGTTCTGGTACTCTGCTGAAATATTGGTGACTCACTGTAATGCAAAATTTTAGATTTGAGTATTCAGGGAATAGGTTCTTTTAAGCCCTGTGTTATGAATAGAGAGAGACAATATTTTTGAAACAGGAATTGATATTTCAAAGAATAGTGGTTCAGGTCAGAATTAGGAGATGATAATGTCAGAAATACTGTTTTGTGTTGTTAGTGAGGTGAGCTGAGATGATAGAGGGGGTCTCAGAGGGATGCAGTGGTAGTGTCATAGTGCAAATAAGAAATACTTGCAAATAAGAAAGCCCTAAAGTAAGAAATAGCTGTCAAAATCTGTGTCCTAACTGTATATGAATTATCATTTGAATTTTAGGTTGGAAGAGGAAGAGAAACTGCTAAATGCTGAAAGTTATTATAAAAAAGCCTTAAGCTTGGATGAGACTTTTCAGGAAGCAGAAGAGGCCTTAACAAAACTCCGTAAGCACATGCAGGTGATTCTTTACTTTCTTTTCATATGGTGCTCTTGGTGACAATAAATGAACATGAAAAACCATATTAAATCATTTGAACAGGGAGGGGTTAAATTGGTGGTTTGTCTTATTCTCTGCTTCCCTACTCCACAGTAGATGTTTTCTAGTGAGCATTATGGCTGTACCTACCAGAAGAAAGGTACCTCTTGGTGACTCCACCGTTTTGAGATAGTAAAGAAATGTCAGACAGTAGAGACAGGGAAATAGCAAAGCAGGGATAAGAATGTCCCATTACACAGTGGGATTAATGAGGTTAATTTAAAACATTCTGTGACCGTGTATGTTCGAAGTGTAAAACACTTCCACAAGCCAAGTAAACATTGTTACCATAAGTCTGGCCAGACCCTTGGCCCTTGGGTAATTAGTGAGAGTAACACCAGGCAGAGCTGAGGCACAGGGAGCTCACATGAGAGGGAAATTAAAAGGTAATTTAATGGCAAACAACAGGAGGTGGAGGGTGGGCGGGCAGACAGTTTGAATATCTCAGCTTTCTCCTCTGCTGTCTGGTGGTTTTTTTCTCTCTTCCCTTGCACGCAGCATGTTTCCCAGGTGAGCCTGCTGGGTCTCTGTGCTAATCTAAGTTGTCATCTTTTCCCTCTCATTATCTCCTTTGCTTGTGTTGTCTTCCAGAGTGGGTCAAAGAGTAAAATAGAGCACTGAGGAACAGGCTTGTGTCGTTCTGTGCTTCTGCATGTGAGGATGTACTCAGGCTGGGGTAGATGGCCTTAGTCAGCAGTTCTTCAGTTGGTGGAGCCATAATGCTGACAGGATGTGTGGAAACAAGGGGGAAGAGGAGATAGGACAATCTAACAAAACTGACCTACACCAGAGATAAAGGGGTGTATGTTATTTGAGCAGTACCTGCATTTGGCTGCTTTAGAAAGAGGTATCAGTTAAAATGATGAAGAATATTCTCATCAAGTAGGAGATAAATGTTACTCCTTTGGCATTCTCCTGCAGTCATTGATGCAGCAGATAAAGAATATGACAGCTGTTGTTTGTTGCTATGCATGGCCTTGGCTGCAGTGAAGGGTTTCCTTTATTATAGCTGTTAAGAAGTTGCTGAGTTTTGAAAACTATGATCAGACTTCTGCTCAATCTGAATAGAGCGACTCTGTAGGGCTGTAAGTGGCAGAAGTCTGATCTCTTATGCACTTAAGTAGTTGAAGGATTATTTATCTGCTTAGATGCTCTCCTGCATTTACCTGTAACTTAGTACATAAATCTGATACTGTCCCTGCTGTGCTGAATGGCTGAAGCAGCTGCAGTGTGTTTTCCTGTAATACTGATTATGTGTTTTTCTCCAATGCATTTCCCTCTGAACGGAAATTGTTGCTGTGCCTGCCGTCTGGTGCTGCTCATCACCACCAACCCTGGAACTTGATTTCTTACGTAAACTATGCATCAAACTGCTCTGTGAAATTGTTACAAAACGGTTTGTATTCAAACGTGGCCAACTTGAATTCGTCTTCAACTGGGTTCTGCCGTGTTTCTCTTGTAAACTACAACAATGATGACACTTTCCCTCAAACTCTTCTCTCTGTTTTTGTTGTTTGGGGTTTTTTTCCTTATTTTTCTACATGTTGGTAATATTGGGGGTTTTTTGCGTATTCTATATATAACTTCTGGCCTCTGTGCTTCCTGGTGTGCTGGATCATGGGTACCACTGCAATGACTGGCCAAATATATTTTTTAATGGAATAAAAACTGCAATATGGTCCTTAAATATAAACCTGTCACAATGGCCAATACCAAATTCCCGAACAATATTCATTTTTGGTCTGGGAATCCTGGTAAAACATTCCTGGTGTATACATTTGGATGGGGTTGAATGGGGGTTAATACCCATGTTAACACTACTAATGTGATCTTTTTTATGATGCTTGGGTTCAAAAAAGAAATCTTTGGAAATGAGAGAGAAACAAGCTGCCAAAGAAGAGAGACAGAAAGCAAAGAAAATAGAAACAAGTGCAGAAAAATTGCGTAAGCTCTTAAAAGAAGAAAAAAGGTAACTGTTACATTCAGTGTACTGGTTATGTGGCTGTAAGGGCAGATGAGACTGTGAGCAGTCCATCTCAACAAACAGTAAGCTGGGGAAAACTTCTCTCTGGGTAAGCTGCTTTTCCCTCAGAATGTTTTTGTGGATAGTGTCCTTTAGTGCATATAACATTTAATGGAGAAGCACGTGGAGAAGTTTTTAAAGGAATACTTTGCAGTGTGACATAATTGCAAGGCATAATGCCATGTGAAATTGAGAAAGAGGTCTTTTATAACAAAGCGTTCAGTGGATTTAATCTTCATTTTTTGATATAGAAATGACATTTGAAATTGTCTTGCCAGTCAGGCTCAGTTTCTGTTCCCACCTTACAGTCCAAGCTGGGGTATGCAGATTTGCTTTCTATGTGTAGTTTTTGCCTGACACTGAAGGTTATCTCACTGGTTAATTATTTTTTTAGGTTGAAGAAGAAAAGGAAAGTATCGACTTCCTCCTCCTCTTCTTCATCTTCTTCATCCTCCTCCTCCTCCTCCTCCTCATCATCATCATCATCAAGCGATTCCTCATCAGATGTATCAGCTTCTTCTTCCTCCTCTTCCTCTGATCACAAGAAACGTAGGAAAAAGCGTCGGCATAGATCCGAGTCTGCTCGCAGCTCCAAAAAAAGCTCATCTAGAGCTTCTTCCCATTATAAAGATGAGAATAGGAAAGAGGAGTGGTATTCCCCTCCAGCTGATACCTCTGCTTCCTTTCTTAACCAAAGTTTTGAAGTGGAAAAGCTGCTGGAAAGGCAGGACAGCGTAGCGTGCCCAAAAATGGAGGTAAAAGAGAAAGACAGACACTGTTCTTTTTCGAGGACTTCAGGTGATGATGAAGACACTTTTGGAGGTAGGTCTGAAGATTCAAGAGATTCTTACAGTAGCTCCAGAAGTCAGCCAAGTCATAGCAAAACTGAAAGATACGGTAAACCAGAGAGATTTTTCTCCAGTTGGAGGGGTCCTTCAGGTTCGTATCATAAACCAGATTATAAACCCAGGATGCATTATTACAGGAGATTTGAAAGGGATGGAGAGTGGAGAAGAGAGCAGTTTAAGAGACATGGCTCAGGTCATGACAGGTATTACATGTCCCCAGGGTCTGACTACTCTGGCAGGTCAGGGGGGAAGTACAGGTCACATTCTAGGAGCTGCTCACATGAAGGTGACAAAGGTTATGATAGTGACAGGCAGCATAAAGATGAAAGTGAGTCTAAGAATAGGAAAAGAAGTCATGGAGAGACTGATAAAACAAAGGAACCAGATGAAGAAGTGTCGTTAAATGGTGCAGAACAAGCAGAAAGTGGTGTTAAAAGGAACCTGCCTCAGAACTTAGTTAATATATTCAATCAGATAGCTGAGTTTGAGAGGGAGAAAGGAAGTAAGCAGAAGAAACAGTGAAATACCTGAGAATACACTACTTGGATGAGTGTAGTTATGTGAACTTTTAACTTAGTATCTTGTGAGGAAATACACACAAAGAGTGAGAGAAAGGCAGAATTTTTTTCTGCATTTCAAAATGTCAATTCTGAAAAAATCATATGGTGGAAAGAGATGGAAGAATATCTTACATAAAATATCAGTTATTTAAAATACAAGTGCTTTTAATTTGAGGTATTTCTGTACAATGTTCTGCCTGATGGGCTGAAATCCCTTGATACCCCTGGGTGTAGTTAGCTGTGCTCACATCAAACACACACTTTAACAATTGGTTTTCCTTGTCCCTGGGGTACTACTGACTGTTGATATTCTTCTATCAAACTTAACTTCCAGCTGTAGAAAAGGGATAACAGAATGAAGTCATGTGCCATCAATGTATATAGCCCATTTGATCATTAAATTTTCTTAATTTTTCTTAATTTTTTGTGTCTGGGTTTTTGTGAATGTTGCTGGGATGTTTCATCCTGGTGCACTGCTACATGTGCTAACTCCATGGAACCCTGCTGTGTTTGTGAAGGCAAGTGTATAGCATGTTCTCTAAGAGTAAAGTAAAAAAACCCCAAAAACCCAACTTGAAGTAGAAGAGCAACTTTTGCAACACCATTTATTGTCTAGGTAAGCTCAAATGTGAACCCTTGGTTTGAGCTTTGGTGGAGATTGCTTTACAAGTGTTTGGAGGCAGCAGCTGTGTTGCTGAAGAAAAGATTACGTGGTTTACAGGGAGATCTGCAAATGTGGGTGGCAGAACCACACAAGGACAATTGTACTTCAGCTGCAAGTTTTCCAGGTAACTCCGTGGAGATAAGTTAGCTGCAAAAATTGAGAAATCTCAACTAGTGTGGCCTTCAAAAAATGACTTAAGGCCTCTTGTGTTCAGAAATGCCAGAGGTGCCTCTTCTGCTGGCTGGCTGTGAGCCAAGAGCTGCTGCTTCCTCAGGGGTGGGGATGGGCAAGGTCAGCTGCACCACTTTGGCTGCTGAAGCCGGACTAGGGGCTGAAGCTTTTGTACTGAGGCATCTGAAAGACAAAAATTTACTAATTAGGATACAGAAATCCCTGCATCTAAAACAGAGCTGCCAAGGGTGGCTCACAATGAAGTAGCCATGTTCATTCCAGGTGAAACCCCCTAAAAGACCTCTGGAGCCACCACCACTAAATGGCTTCAGTAACCCCTGGGAATGCTGGATCATAACTGGGTCAGCATGGCACAGGCTCTATTGGAGCATACCTTGAACAGGGGAAGAAGGTATCAGTAAAAGCATCAATATCTTCTCTATTTAATTAAGAAGGGGTGTTCACACAACCAAGTGTAAAATGTGGCTCAAAATTGTGCTTTTATAACATCAAACCACTTTTTTTTTTCAGTTAGAGCGCAGTAAACAAAAGTAAATGTAATTATTCTGGAATTACTGGGTTTTCTAAACCGTGATGGCTGCTGAAGTAAACTTCCTCATGTGCTAGAAAAATGTAGAAAACTTAAAGGACAGAGTAAGGAGAGTCTTCAGCAAAAAGACAATTGAGATGACCTTCAAAAGTAAAGAATTCTTTCAGTTAGGGACTAATTTTGCTGTTTAAACTTGATCTTAAAATAATCTCAAAGCAACCCAAGAGTGATAGAACTTACCTGGCAGGAGGTAGCGACTGTGGGGACAGAGGAGTTTGACTGGGAGAAACAGCTGTAGGAAGCTCCAAATTGAACTAGAAAATTTGAGAAGAAAAACCAAGTTGACCTGATGATTGTATAATGGGATTGGGATAGCAGGAGCATTTATAGTGCTTGGCATTTGAAAGGATGTTGAAAGCAGGTGAACAGTGCCCTGTTTTCCCATGTTGTGAGTTGCCTTTGAAAGACACTCAGTAACAGGCTGGAGCTCTCAAGATTTTGGTGGCAGTTAACTGGAAAGCTCACCTTGTCAAAGTACATTTGGAAGGATGCAGTCAAACCAGGATTTGCTTCTAGAACATCGACTATGACTTGGTCAATGGTTCTGCTGAAGCCTTTCAGTTCACGAAGATGAATGTCTTTCTCTTCCAGTGTTTCTATTCCATCTTCCCTCCGAGACTGAATTGCTTTGGATAGTTTGGAACACTTAACACAAATATTTTTAAAGCATTATTTTTATGAAAAAAATTTTTTTCAGACATCTGCTAAGTTAAAACTACTCAATTTAACCCACAGAAATAACCCACACTAGTAATTATCACTATAAAGTTAGAAGTTCTCATCAATAAACACACAGACCTGTTTTATAACCCTCACTAGTTTTGGCTTCTGTTCTTCAATGTCTTTCTTCAGCTGCAAAACAAGAGCTTGTTTTGCTTTCTTTTGCTCTTCAAAGAGGGCCTGCTGCTTCTCTACTACATCCAAATGTTGTTGCATGATCTGCAAATTCATTCAAACAGTAATATTAGTTTATAAAGCAGGTTTGGTATCCTTTCCCTTTTTGTATTTGTGGAAGGGTCTCTTGTCCTACTAGTTTCTAAAGGTAGCTCAAGCAATTAGTGCTAATATTAACTCGAAGCTTTCTGCCAGTCTACCTGTTTGGTGGATACAGACTTGGACAAAGAAACTTCCAGGTAATTTATCTCTCTTTTAAAGGTACTGTTAATGAAGTACCAGGTATGTCTTTTCAGATGTATCTCATAGTGGCTACAAACTATTTACTTGGCACCCTACCAACCTACCAGTACAAGCTATCCTGAAAAAAACCCCAACATTGTTTCCTGTAGAAGAGGGATACCTTTGACTGGGATGAATAAACTCAGCTCCATAAGGGCAGCTAGGTTTTTAAAATAAATAAATAAAACTTTAAAAAGTTAAAAGGCAGCAATAGGTTTGCTGTAACACCTCACTGTATCCCAGGACTTATTCCCTGATGAAGATCTGTGTCCCTTTACCTTAAGAAATAACATCTCTGAATCGAGCTATGTCCTGTGGTGGTAGCAAAAGCAATAGGAATGGTTGTTGACTGTAGGCAGTGACTCAGGGCTTAGAACAATCATGTGGATATGACCATGTGCCTTTGCTTTCTTCTGCCTAATAAAATTATAACTGAAATGTCACATATCAGAAATAAGTGTTGCTCTTTCTTAAGGTCCAAGTGGCTTTTTGATAACCAGGGGAACCATGAGTGAGTCCTTGCTATGGAGCCTGAAAACACAAGTTCTTGTTTGCCTGCATTTGGTGCTCAGCCTGCAAAGTTGCAAGTCAGCTAATTTAATCCTGTTTAACTGAGGCACCCTCAGTGCTAATAAAGCTGAATCTGTTCCAGAAAAATCCTGGGATGTAGATGCCAAAGGTCCCAAGCTGTGTGGATTTTAATCCGCAGTGCTGGACAGGATGGTGCAATAGTGGTGTGTACTGCATGTGACCACAGCTGCTTTAGTGGCTGCCAGAACAGCAGCTGTCAGTGCACGTGGGATTCTGAAACTTTTAGCTGTATGTGACTAAACACCTGAAGGTTTGGTGTGATTCAAGAAGATTCAAATAGTCATTCACTTTTTGAAAGGGGATGTAGAGCCTTCTAAAAATCATATCTTAATAAAAGAGCAGAAAAAAAGTTGTACCACAATTTCCAGTTATTCCTCTAGGATGCCTTGCATGGCTTTAGCTACATGCTACAGTCTTGTCTGACTGGAACTCTACTTGTATTTTACCTGGACATTTTCCTGAAGTTCCTTAATCTTTCTTTGTTTTTTCCTGTATTTTTCATCAGCATCCCTCTTGGTCTGTTCTAGTTTCAATTTTTCCTCAAGTTCCTCACCTGTGATACCAAACAATGAAGCAGCATTATTGCTGTGCACACAACTCAATTTTCACTTGAAAATAACTGCATCTCAGAATATTACTATATTGGTGTTGGCAGTATTTCAGTGCCTAAAGGTCTGAGGAGGTTTTTAAATACTCTCCTACTAATTCCAAATCACTGTGGAAAAGTAACAGACTTCATGGGGGAGAATGATTTAAGAGCTACTGGTTCCAGAGCCAGCAGAGGGCACAAAAGTTAAATAATAAGTATTATTTAGAATTAAGTTCTATTTTCTATTTAATTTGTATTTCACATACTTGTCTCAGGGATTGCCTTGAAAGAATTTTTGTAGTTTTTGTTCCAGTTTTTAAGTACAGACAAACTGTTTTGCATAGCTATGATTTCTTTTTGAGCTTTGCAGATCTTTGCATCCAAATCATCACCTTCTTGTTGAAGTGCTTGCTTTTCCTGTGCAGCCTGAAAGAAAACCCAATATTTCAGGTGATTGCAGACATACTGAAAATATTAAGATACTTATACAGAAAATATTATACAGTGATATTTAGGTGTTAAAACCAACTGAACTGAGATTTGGGTGCATAGGGAACTGGAAGGAGGAGTTATTTACAGCACTGAGGTATTTCATCCATGTGCATTTCATTATGGGTACCTGCCTCTCTGCCTGAGCTCACTTAGTCCTGCCCAGAGCAGTGTCTGTGCCTTGCACTGCTGGGGAACTACAGCTCATGCTTCACCTCTGCTTCCTTCAGCCACAAAATCCAGGATTGAGATTGTACATCACATAACCACTGAGAGACTCTTAGAAGTCATCCAGTTTGGGAATTAGTCACTTGTAACTCCTCATTGATCTGACCAGGAGATTTAAGAAAGCGCCAGCAGATGAGGTATTTCCTATAGACCCTTGGAAAATCTGTTACAGTGAAAAATCTCCATAGGTGGAGAGAGTATTTTACACACCCACAGTGACCACGTGGCTTCTGCAGAGGGTCTTCTGCTGTCCTGGATCTCACAGTAGCACAAACACCATCATTGAGAAATTTAACATTTAAGAGTAAGAAAAAGATGAACTTCAAAGCCAAGCTCTCAGCTGGAAGTGTGTTGATTTAACAGGAAATCAGAGAATTTGTGGAGATCAAAATAAACAGATTTTTGTTCAAAAACCAGGGTATTGCATTTTGGATAAAGACTTGTTTTTTTCCAGTGAAATGCTGAAGTATACCTGGGTGATTGGTAAGTGAAAGGGGAAAGCAGACATTCTTCAAGGTATAAACTCCATATGGTAAAATGAATACCTGGAAATAACTCTGACAGATAGAAGAACTTAAGGTCATGTGAGATGCCAATAAAGTTGTTTCCAGTTGATAGTGGATTATCACTTGGCCAGTAATTCTTCTGTATTTGTAAATTAATGAGCACTGAAGTGAAGTTTTCAAGCTGCTCAGAATTAAGGCTCTACATAAATTCTTGTGAAATTACTTTTATTACATTTAAATAACCAATGGTGTCAGATAACATAAAACAATTAGACTCACAGTAGGCAGTAGGCAAGGGGGTTGTCTAAGAGCCCAGGGAAATCTATAGCTTAAAAAATTGAATTATAATGAATGATGTTGATAAAATACCTTAATTGCATAGTAGGCCTGACTTTTCATCTCCTCTCCTTCAGGTGGCATCATGGAAAGAGTAAAAATTTCATATCTGCGTTTCAGTTTATCAATTTTCCATAGGCGATCTTGAAATTCAGCACTGATTTGTTTGGGGAGAAAATAAATGATTTGAGAAGGTTTTGTCTGGTAGTGTTTTGTGGGCAGTTCTTGCTGCAGCAGTTCAAATTCCTGGTGTTATTCCAGCAGCCTGTACCAGGAATTGTGCTGCTACAGGTCTTGGTGGTTTCCTGTGTTCTCCCAGCCACAAACATCCCTTGTTCTGGTTACCTATGTGCCTTTTGCAGTTCTAAATGGAGTCAAATCTGCTTGCACATCCCAGATTCCTGCATCCTGGGAGGCTGTGCCACAGTCCTCTCTCCATAGTTACAGATTTGGCATTTCACTGCCCCAGCTGCCCCCTGCTGATGGTACCTTAACATTCCCACTGCAGGATGAGTGTGAGGAACAGCCCCAAGTCAGACTCTGTGGAGGTACCCAGCAGCTGGGTGATCCTAAAGGAGGAAGGCCACAGTCTGTGCCCTCAGCCACACTCAATCACTCTAATTCCCATTGGGAGGGGGGTGGTCAGCAGGGCAGTGCAGCTGCTGAATGTTCATCTTTGGCTGAATCTAGATACTGGGATTTCAGGGCTAAAACCATCCCAGATACTTTGGACTGGTTATTACAGAAGAGAAACATTACTTCTGTGTCGTTGCTTTATAAGAGGGTGAATATATAATTAATAAGATTTAATTTGTTATATAGGATACATAATGGAAAGCTCATTAGTTAAAAAGAAGAAAAAGCCCAACCAAACAAAATACACCACAAAGCAAATCAGTCTTACTGTTTGAATCAAAGAAATTACAGTTTTATCAAGCAGTTGGGAATAAACCCTCTTTAAAAGCAACTTTTCTGTTTCATATACTTTAGCATACCTCCAGACACATGGTTTCACATGTGCAGATTATTTTGAAAAGCGCAGAGTTACACAGTGTTTACTGTGAGAAGATGTCTGTGGCTGAGGCTCCTCACTCACAGCAAGGCCACTGATCTCCTGTTCACTGAGGGGTTAAAGCTGCAGCCTGGGGGTCACAGGTGGGGTCTCTTGCTGGCCTCAGCTGTCTTGGTAGATAACTTTGAGCAAGATTTATTTAATCTTCCATTTCTCTAATGGTGAAGCTGGGTAAAGTGCTTCTCTTTTTAGAAAGTCCCCATAAAAAATGTACTCAGTCAAAGCTACAAGTTTAATTTCTATAAGAACAGTTACCTCATGCGATGTCGTTCCTGATCCAGCAGTCTTATCTGGGAATCCAGCATTGCCTTATGGATCCTGATTTCCTCAGATCTTTCTGCTATGACTTTCTTTAACTCCAATTGTTGCTTTTCCAGTGTTAGAACTTTCTCTGCTTTATTGCACAGAGTATTTTGAAGGCGCTTCAGTTCTAGTTTTAGGAGATTATCTTCAACCATCATCTCCTAATAAATGCCAAATGGTATCAAAATAAGAAATCATTGTTTTAATTAAAATTATTTATAATTTAGTAAGTTACTATTTATTCATTATTTTACCTTTAATATATATACAACTATAAGACTCATTTTGCTCTGCATTTAAAAATCACGTCATTTTCTCATTTGCCAACAGTTTAACATGGTGACTGTGATGGGGGTAGATTGTTTCCTGAATGGTCTTATACAAATTCATCAGAATTTCTAATTCAGGCTGAGTTTTTGGTTATTAGACTTTTCCTTCTACAACTTTTTCAGTTTAGGTGGTTTCAAATAAAATAAGAGACCTTAGAAGGAGCTTTCTGGAGTAGTTAATATCTCACTCAAACCATTAAAACTGTCTTGGTGTATATTCTAGATTCTGTAGATTCTGTCTGCAAATCATGTTGTTACATGAGCAAATATTGTATATACCAAAGCTTATGAAAAGCAGCAAGTGGTGAACCTCATTAGCATGCAAATATGTTAAATCATTCTTTTAAATTCTCCTATGATTCCAACTCGACCCATTTTTATCTGAGTGCTTTTAAGTCATCAGCTTCTTTTGTTCCCCTAAATTTCATCCCGGTTTCATGTTTAGGAAAAGAATTTTCATTGAGGAGGAAGTGCACCAGTTAAGTCAAAAGCAAAACTCTTCCCCCTGCTACTTAGACTCTGCTATTTCCTACTATGTTAGGGCTTCCTTTAGGAAGGCTAAAGCTTACTGCAGAAAAAACCCTGCAAAATTGGAGGAGTGGGAACTGTATTTTTCTGCTTATCAAAATGTGAGGAAAGGATTTGCATTTTGTTTCTAATTCCTCAAACTGGAATATAAATTGATTTAAACCATCTGTTAGAAAAAAATGCTTACAGTTTAATAGCAATACTGTGCCAAACTTATAAGTAGGCATCACAGATTGAGAGCAAAAACTCAATGTTATGTAAAGGCATACCTGAACCGTAAATACATTTTCTATTTTAAACGTAACTGTTTCTCAGGGAAAAAAAACCCAACATCCACTGACTTGGTGGATATTGTGGTATAACTAATGTGAGATTAAATTGATACTTCATCAGACTTTATGCTGTGTAGCGAGGAGAAGCAACACTTTGCCTAGTAAGATGATAGTGAGGAAGATGACTTCAAAGTTTGGGAAAGAAGTGTAAATTAGAAAACTTCAGAAAGTGTACTTTTGGATGCAATGATGTAGCACTGTGGAAGACAGATGGCACCCCAAACAAACAAGTGTCCTGTATTAGTAAAGCTGCAAAATAATACTGTACCTGCTTAATGTGTTTTGCTTTTCTTAACTCCTGAAGTGATCTCTCATTGAAAAGAGTTAGCTCTTCTATCTTCACTATCAAACCACCTGTTTCCTCTCTTGTCTTATCAATTGTTCTCTTGGTGATTTGGATATCATTCTGTTTCAAAATAAGTTATATTGAACTTATTTCAGTGAATGTAAATTGCAACAAAAACTACCAGTTAATTTTAAATGAGATGTATTTAAGTCCTGGAACCAGGAACCATCATCATGATATGTCCAATATGCTGCCCTGCAAAGTGCATGGCATGACCTCATGCAGAGTGCTGCATGGGGACTTTGGACAGCTTTAAATGCAACTGTACTTATGAATTTATGAAAACTATAAAAGTAATAACTTTACAAAACAGCATTCTCCTATTTCTGCATAGGCCTAATGAAAAACTCAGACATTTGCAAGAAGTGAGTCACACGTTGATGAAAGCTCAGCTTGTCTTTCCAACATTCAAAGCCTGTCTTCATGTTAAGGTGTCTCACTTGGGCAGTAATAATCTATTTTTCTGGAAGTTGTAGGGAATTTATGAAGTTTTCCACATGGGTTACACAAAGGTCAGGTTCCCTTTAGTCTAATACCAAATTCTTAATTACTAAGACCCAATCCACTTAATTTGCTGAGGTTTCTAAATGATACAGAGTCAAAATGATTTCAGGAAGTTACCTGCAGTTTCCTGTACAGTGACTGTAGAACATCATATGCCTTTTTCTTTTCTTCTAAGGTTTTCTTAAGTTCAGCAACTTTTCCTTCCAAAAGTTCTTTTTCATCTGAATTAACCTCCCCTTCTAACCGTGACAGCCGTCTCTGTATTTGCTGAATATAAAAATCCTGTTAAAATAAATTTGAAGAGAATTAATAGTCTGAGATAAGCAATAAACTTGGATCTAAACGTTGGCTTTAGGACAGTCACCCAATTAAGCTATTGTTTTTATAATAGTTTCTGGCTTTTAGACCTCATTAGCAAAATATCTTAGATGACTGATGAGCAGTGATGGTTTGGGGTAATCTTCTAGAAGAGTAACAAAGCACACTCAGCACAGGCTGCTGGAGGGAGGCTTACAATGGAGTTGCCATCTTGTTGCTACCAGTGGATGCTGATATAAAAAGAGCAAAATTTCAAAGTGATGCATAGGAAATATGCACATAATCCAATTAGTAAATAACAGGATTTTGGCATGTACCTCTTGTATAGCTTTAAAAATATACCCTGAGGTGTCTGTGGTTCAGAGGGATCAAAGTAAAGAATGGATTTTAGGAATTAGTGGGAAAAGCAGCAGATCCAAAAAATAACGAAACACACAAGTGCAAAATGAGGATGATACTTTGGCAAGTTTCAGTAATTTCAATTTTATCTGTACATCTAGAAACAGAAATTAATGCAGACTCCAAATGATACTGTATGCAGTAACATTTCCAAAATGGAAAACTGTTAAAGATTACAGAATTTAAGCAATGTGCTGTGAGTAGACTCAAGAAGCAATCATAATATGAAAGTACATTAACATTTTACCTGGTTATATATTAATTCTTGTTGTTTTAACAGGTCTGTGTCAAGTTTGCGCAGTCGACTCTTGAGATTTTTAAGGGATTTTTGACCTCCCTCAATTTCTGCCAGAACAATCTTCTCCTTATCACTCTGCACTTTTAACTCCTGAGACTTCTTGAAAAGTAGTTCCTTTAACAGTCTCATTTCATTTTCTTTTTCCTGGTGACAAATTGATCAAGTAGAAGAAAGAAGTAATTAATCACATCAGAATTCATTTCTGAGGGATTTGGTTTTATTAATCATATATAGAAAAAATATTATTATTGTATCCGTTAATATAAACATGGAATTTTGTAAGTCTTCAAAATGGTTGGCAAAAAACATATTTGACTTAAAGAGAAAGTAATACTTTTTATTCATTTTTTAAAAATCTAATCCTACCCTAAAATTACATGACTTTTTTTCCCAGTTTTAGGAATGCTACTCTTTTTGGTCTGTCAGAAAATTAAATTCCTATCATTCTTTTCAAAGAACTTCCTTACTGTCTCCAGCATCTGTGAATATTTGAGGAATATAATACAAAGCTTTTCAATGGTTTATTAAATCTTGTAATGCTGTGTGTGCATATATATGTGTATGTGTGTGTTTATCTAAGACAGAATAACTCTGAAAAATTGCAATTTCTAAAATCACTTCCTTTTTCTCAGAGGTAAGTTGCCGTTAACATCTAAATCAGTGCAGGAAATGAGGCTTTAGTTGGATAAAAAACAATGCTGAACATTTCAGATAACCTGAAATGGACTGAAAACAATGAAAATTGAGATTATTTTCTTTTTATAATCCTAATGAGGGAAACAATGTTATTCTTTTCCTCCTTCCTTCCACCTCTCCCACTCAAGAAGCCAAAGACCTTCCAAAGTCAGGCCATTTGGCATGCCAGTTTCCTCTGAGGTACATCCTAAAACCAGTGATGTGATTTCCCCTTTCTGTTCCAAAGGACTCATTTACATTTACCTCAAGTCTGGTACAGAATTTGAAGATGTACATTTAAATTAATATGCAAAACACCTGAGAACTCACTTTTCTACACTGATTAACAATATATTTATTCTGTATTTAATACGTACGTAACCATCTTGCTGGCTTAAATAATGAAGAAAGATAATTTAATGCCTTCTCTGAGGGTTTGTAATCACACTGCACATTCTACCCAACAGATTTTTTTTTTAGTTGAACTTACTGTAGGTGCAATTCCAAATTCAAAACTCAGGATGTAAAAGGCAAGTGTAAGTAAATATGAAATTATTATGGACTGTTTCACACGTCTATGGGCTTTGCATCATGCTTGAGCAAAGGAACTTTCTTCTGGAAGCAAACTTGTTTTTAAGCACATGCCAAATGCTGAGCTGTATTTCTGAAGCTAATGACAATTATAAATTCATCCACTGACACTGGATCATGATTTGACCTTCACTTCATGGTCTTTATTGCATATCTAAATTAATTTATTTAACAGAAATTGTTGCTCTCCCTTTAAGTGAGATTTTTAACATAGATAAGATGTTCAATAAGCCTCACTGTGCAACAGTGCCACAAATTGAAAGGGAGAAGTACCACAGAACTAGAGAGCAAAACAGTGACATTTCATCCACATTGTTCCTGTAAATATCTCTTCACAGTAAATTAACAGATGCAGCAAATAGCCATGTGTGTCTAATGGTGATGGAAGGGAGGCTTCTGACTAATACATTACAGACATTGTTCAAGAGCAGTTCATCCTAGCTAAAATATTCCCCTGCAGCTGTGGAGCTGCCAAGCTCAATGTCATCTTAGGTTATCCGCCACAGACACGGGTAAAGAAACCCTGCTAAGGCTTTTGCCACCCTGGAAACTGTCTTAAGGGGAAGCAAAGAAGGTTTTCATTTTAATGAAATGCTACACCATTACTTGTTTTCAAATTATCTGGAAAGCCAAAACAGCAAGGCCTGTAATTTAAGAAACTCTCTATAAAGGAAAGACAACCCATCTCTAGTTTCTGGAAGTATATTTAAAATATGTGATTAATGCCTGTGGAGTTAAAAAGTTTGAAAAATGACATTCAGTCTACTTCAAGGCATTATTTCACATGCATGCTCTAGGAAACACAAAATAGAGAAGAAAAAAAAAGAGCAGAGAGTGGTATGAAAGAGCATGCAGAGGTAGAGCTTTGTTGTTAGTCCTGTGGGACACCTGCTGTCACGTTAATTTAACCTGGTCATTCTAGAGCAATGAAAGCTTCAGTGTATCCAGTGCTCAGTTGTCCACCAAAATGTAAAAGAATATTTCTGTCATGTTCAGTCCAAAGCTAAGTAGTGAAAACACTTTAAGAGAATTAGTTGCAAAATGACAAAGCAGTATGAGCATTTCCTGAAATGCAGGAAAGTTCAGAAGATTGCATTACAACACTGCATTTATTCAAAAGCTCTTTACAGCTAAGCAGGTGATAATGATTTTTTTTTCTTATACTTAATTTGCAACCTAAGAAATGGATTTTTAATTTCATAAAAGTATTATTAGGCATGTAAAAAAATATTCACCTTAATACAGCTTGTATATGCCATTTCTCAGATCAAAATCTTTATTTACAAAAATGAATCTAAAGAGAGCCAGTAATTATTTAACAGTCCACAAGTTAGATGTGTCAGAGTCTCTTGTAGTAGAATTAAAATAATGAAGAGCAGACCAGGCCAGCCAAATCTGATTAAAAGATTTCTAAATATTTTTTAAACTGTTTGCCAAAATCACAGCTCTTTGCAGGTTTATAAATTTTGGTGGTGTTTTACTAGAACCATGAAGTTTTTGGTGGCAGTGATACTGAAAAGTCATCCTGACAAGATTCTCAGTCTTTAAAAACCTTATTGATGGGTATCAGTGTCCTGAACTAATACAGTTGGAATTACTAGGATCATTTACTTTCCTCCAGAGTTTTCTCAGCACAGACACATCAACATGCACACTAACTTCAGTATTTGATGAAATAGCTACAATGTCATATCAATACTTTCATTTCATTTTAATAGAAAATTTTAAAATTAAGGAGATAATTTTAAAGTATAAAGCTTGCAAATACCAATGACTCCTCATTTCTAGAAACCATGAAAAACATTTTACCTCAACACTTTTCTCTTCTTCTTTCAATATTTCTTCCAACCTCAAAGCTCTCTCTTCTGCACTGAGTGTCTCCTCAATCGCAAGCTTCAGTTTATAAGAAAGACTTGCATTTTTTTCATTAAGAAGTTTTAATCTAAACAAAACAACAGAAGTTAAATGTAGGTTGCCTAGACAATGCTGCCAAAAGGAAGCAGCAAATCTGACTGAGCAGCTGTCTCAGTCTAAAATTCAACCTATGATAAGCAAGGCCCTGATTTTTTTTTCCCCACCCTTTAAAAACAAGGATTACCAGGAGTATTTTGCCTCAATTACCCAGTGCCAAATCTATGCAGGACATGAAGTAACCAGAAAGGTGGAGGTTTCAGTCATTAACATTATTTAAGGTTCTTTTCTATCTCCAGGATTTGGTTGTATTACTAACCCTTATAAATGTTATCTTTAAAGGTCTGTTTCTTACCTGGCTTGTTTTTCCTGAATTTCTTTCTTCAGAATGGTTATTTCTGTTCTCAAAGACTCTAGATCAGAAGCAGTTCTGTTCACGATGGATTTCAAAGCCTGCAGCTAATAAATTACAAAATTGAGCAAGCAAGCTCTTATTTACTTTGGTACATGTTAAGATATTTAAAATTATATTTTCTTATTTACTGGAAGGTATTCCATTACTTTTAAACAGTTCTCTCCAAATGAGGAGTGTTGCAAATTCTGAGGCACTGTAAATTGTCCCAGCTAGTAAATTCAATAGACTACATAGTGTGAGTACTGGGAAAAATAATAATAATAATAATAAAGATTACAGAATGAATTATGGAGGTGCTACGAGCTGCAATTCTTGTCCACCAGCATCTGTATGAGTGGAACCATGGTTTTATAGTGCACAGCTGAGTTTGCATGAATAACCTTATATATCTAATAAACATTTCTATGTCAAACTTTGCTGGATACATAAAATTATTTTGATTAAGATCACTGTGACAAAAACACACAGATATTTACTTTGGTAAAAAATACATGACAGCATACACAATAGGATAGGAATACTTTACAATCAGTAGCTCTTTCATCTTCACAGTATCACTTAACAGCATAAGTTCAATTGTTTTTACTTTCACAGTGAAGAAAACTGATCAGAGCATGTATAGCAGGTTTCTTAGAGGTCAAAAGTTGTTGGCTGAACTGTCTCCTTCTTACCTTTTTTCTCACATGCATCCCACAGATGTTCTAATTAGGGGAGACTCTTCTATTACCCCATCACAGAGTACTAATTGTGAAAAACTTCAAGCCAGAATCTCACAGCTTGAGATGAAAACCGACCAATTCTACAAACCCTCAAGCTTGCATGAATTATAGGGTAATCTAATAGCCCACACCTTGTTTGAGCTACCTACAGTTTAATTAGGAGATCAGTCTATGAACCACCTGCTACAGAAAAGCTATCCAAAGTTAAGGCAACAGCAGATGCAGGGTTTTTCAAAAATCACTAAGCTTGCTGAGTATCCCAGTGTTACCATTTTCTTGTTAAGACAAAACTTACTCAGGTAATACAAATGTATCCCTTCTCAGCAGAGCCGCAAAACTTGAATTACTTCTTAGAAATACTTCTACAGCCATTTAAGTAATTAAGCAGTGCAGCTCATTCCCAGATTTAAGTGCAGATTTAGTATGGACAGTATCAAGCATGGCTTGTTCACAGGGCAGCCCTGTCCCACTGCCTCTTGATTAGAAAGCCAGGTGAAAGCACTGGGTGTTTTTCCTTGGAATACCAGGGCATCAACACACACTTCTGAGAGCATGGGACAGGAATTGTTTGGAATCTGGAAGAGATTTCTCTCATCTTTATACAAGGCTGCAGTCTACATGCTAAAGGAAAGAAGCCTCCTGAGGCATCTAACAGTGTTGGACCATTTAAGAGAAAATTCATCCATATTACACCTACACAACAGAGAATACATTTCAGTCCTGTCATCACTCTCACTGACAGGATTAAGTTGAGGGTTCGGATCCCAATAAACAGGAGTTGGCTGAGAAAAGCAACATTTTGTTGAATTATTAGGAGCCTAGTATAAAACCAGAGAAAAGGAAATGCTATTTCTGTATTTCCTGAACTCTTTGATCACCCTTACCTCATCCTGCAGCTGAGTCCTGCGAGTATCCTGAGCCTGGAACTCCTTTCGGAGGCTGTTTGCTTCCCGCTCAGCAGATAAGATTTTCTTTTCAAATTCCATGTTATTAACAGTTTCATTTACCAAAAAGCTAGTCTTCTCTCTCAGCAAGATTTCTTTGTTTCGGATCTCCTGTTTTATCTCTGCAATTAGCTATCAGGATAAAAACTTTTTAGATTTGCTTGCATTAGTTAAGATGTGTTAGATTAATAAAGGGTACAACCAGAAGATCAATTCCTCTTATGATTACTATTTGCCCTGAGACAGCCCAGTTATCATTCTTAAAATTACTTTATTCCATGGATACATCACACCAAACACTACAGTGGTTTTGTACAGGAAACTTCCAAAATATTCCAATAATTTAAAAACAAAAAGGCACTGTAAACTTTTATGAAAATAAAATAACTCTTGATTGATTTAATTGGAGGAGAAAAAACAAAAAAGCTAAGCAAAACTTTAGGTAGACTTGTAACAGATGAAATTAAACAGGAAAATTACTAGCATTAGCGATGCTTACTTTACTTACTTACCTGACGATTTATAGCTACTCAGTGAAAATTGTGCATTTTGAAAGGTTAAGTAAAACATTAGCTACCCAGAAAATTATACTGTAGTTTTGATGTTAAAAAAAAAACCCAAACCCCAGATATGGATCAGTTACAGCAGCTTTACCAAAGCACATTGATCAATCTCCTGATCTCTTTTTTGCATCTGACGAATTGCATTCTCCCACTGACTGATGACTTCTTGCCTTTCTTGATGAACCCTGCGAAAATCTTCAGCTGCTCTGTCAAGCTCCATCTGTTTAAAAGAAAGCACCTCCATGATTTCTGCAGTTAAAAATGTCACAAATAAACTAGGGATCTTTGAGAACCTTAAAAACAAACCTGAGCTGTCATGGTTTCTGTAAGCTCATTATCCAGGGCTCTGCGCTTCTGGTTTGCTTCCATGGTCAACTTTTCTATTTGAAGGTTTAATGTCTAAAATATGAAAATATTTGAAAATGAAGTATTTGAAAATAAATAGATAACATTTTATAAATTCTTAAAGCCCTGCTACAACCAGGGGTTAGATTATTGAAGCATCAATTTTATTGTGTTTTAGAAAACAAAAAATTGATGGTGTAGTCTCCCAAATTTTCAGTCAATACAAGTGGCCCTAAGAACCAAACTACAGCAAGGGCAAAGTAACCCTCCACTGTGTGTAAATGTGTGTGTGGTGTCCTTGGCATGCAGCAGTGAGAGTGTTTGTGTAAACCAAAGGTTTTGGGTTAAGTATTTAATGAGTAAAAATCAAATTTCTCCTCACTCTATTTAAAGGCTAAAAAGAATAATAACCAGGGTTACTTGTCTCTACATTAACAATATACTTGGGAATTCACCCAGCTTGGGAAATTTTGACTGGAATTCCTCTTTATACAGATATATATGTATATGTCTTTCATTATTCCAGGTAGCTTTATAGAAGTAGCTGTAATTTGTTCTCAGCAATATTAATAAATTCAGTTCTAAAGGGAAATACTACGTTATTCGTCCACACTTGGTTTAAATTTTTGAACAAACTCCTCTTAATTCAGTGCCACTGTTTCCTAGACTTTATTATCTATTTGTGCATGCTCTCAAAAAATTTAAACTTAAATCTTACCCAGATGAATAAGCAAATTATTATCTTCAGTTATGTCTCTCATTATTGTAAAACCTGTTCTCTCAACTTCAAAATGAGCCTCATATGGAAGTGCACTGTTGTGCCAAATGGAAACAAGTTTCAAAGCAGTGTTGTACAAAATCTTGTCCTCATTTTATCTGACTTGATAACATAACAGGGTCTTCAAGTGATAAAATGGTTCTTCCTTTGGTTTCTGAAAATTGCTGTTGTTTTTACTTACTCCTAGTTTCCCTTCATCTTCCAGTGTATACTTCTGGATTGCAAGAGCATCATTATCTGTACGATTCAATTCCTTTAGCCAGCTCTCCAGAAGTTCCTCATCCAAGTTCATCTGTTGTTTTAAGTTTTCCAGCTTCTTAGTGGTTTTATTTATAGTATTCTAATAAAAGAAGAGAAAATTAAAAGGTTTAATATCAAATGTCTAATATCCATTGAATAGTAATTAAAGCAACCAGCTCAAGCTACTGTAATCAGTTTACCCACATCTTGTCCACAGAACTGACAATTTTCTTTTTTATTACTTGTGTGTTATACTTGAGGATTGCTATGGGACAGCCTAGTCTTAAAGAAGAAACAAGACAGTAGGTTGCCACAAATTTAAAATGCAAATTTTAAATTTTAAACAGAAAAGTCAGCCTCTGGCAAGATATACCTATCTGCAGGGTATTTGTTCCACATCATAAACTGATCTGAGGCTTCCAAAGGTGAAGTTTCTCCCTCGCTCATTAAGGCCCAGTTGTTAGGCCTTTGTCCTACAGATCAATTTTCAAATGTGACCTCTTCACGTGACTGTGAAGAGACTTCCTGACACAAAAATGAGAGAATTTAGATCTGGCTGAACAGTGTGAGTATCTTCATCCTGCTACCCATTCTGAGACATTGGAGATTACAAACAGACTTAAGAAGAAAAGGAGCAAATTAAAAACAATATAATCAAATAATTAAATAATGACTAGAATTAAATAATTAATTATAATTAAATAATTGAATAATGAATAGAAAGGAGACAGTTCCAAACCCAGAAGACCACCTGTTATTGAATAGCATTAGATTACTTTGTAACTTAAACCACATCTTTGATCTTGAAATCATGACCCAAGTTTATTTTATGTAGAGAAGATTTGCCACCAAACATTTGATTTTTAAACCATTAAGAAAATACCTGTGAGAAGTAGAAATACAATGATATGGACGTGTGGCTGTGTACCTGGCATTAAGCACAGAATTCTTTCAATATCCAATTAATACTTGCTAAGTCAAGACTTGCTAAGTCTTGACCAGTCTATGCAGTAACATCCTCAGTGTCACTCTACTTGCCTACATAGGGAAAAGCCCATCCAGATCATCTACTACAGTTTATAAGCTTCAATTATAATTAGCTATTCTTGACTTATACTACTGTAGCTGTATGTGCAAGCCATAAAATTTTGCAATGTAGGTGTTCTCTTCGAAAAATTTCAAACCTTACTTCTTGAGAGCTTTTCTTTTGTCTCAAGGAAGTTATCTCATCTTTCAGTCGTTTAATGTCGTTTTTCAGACGTCCATATTCTCTCTCAGCAAGGGCTTTAAAGTGATGTTCAGTTTCAATTTCATTCTCTTTGGCTTTGTAAAGAGACTGCAGAATAATAAAATTTAGTATTTTAAAATAAGCAAAAGGCATAAATCAACAAACTTTTCAATACAATCAAATCCCAAGTCAGAGATGATTTCGCCATGTAAATGAAGGAATTTTCAGAGAAAATTTATTGGTTTGATTTTAGTATCTCAAATACACATATTCTTATATATACATATATGTACACGTTGTATCAAGTATCCACAGATCAACCTTTTGTAGCCCTAAAAACTCAATTCTAAAATTTTTACCCAAGATTCAGAATCTTAACATTTCAACACCAAAATCCTAGTCTCTTGATCAGCAGTGACATTACATCAGATCCAGAAGGCACAGCAAAAAATATTTTATTGTTCTGTGCTGAGACAGACCTCCCCTGCTGGCCTATAGCAGTACCTGGAGATTGCCTAACTTTTCTTTCCTTTAATTCAAATTAATGTTTGAATCTGGCCTAAAAAATTAAGAAGTTGTTCAGCTGCAGGAAAGTTCCTTAAGACTTTTTCACCTAGGATATTGTATCTGAAAGGTGTAAATCTGTCTCAAGACTCTTTAGAAATCTAAACCAGCCCTTTTGGTCAGTTAATTCAGAGTGTAGGTAAAGACTTAGATCTTGACTATCTCACTTCATTTTTCATGTCTGTGAATTAAGTCTTCACCAGAATTTAACAACTAATTCTTCACCATTATAAAGATTTTTTTTCCCTTACACTGGTGTTTTCCTTGATCCCTTTTTTTATATTAATATCTACAAAAGTCCCCATTCAGGAAGAATTCTAAAATGCACCCTTCTTGGCTTTTTCCTAGGTACAGTAATTTGAATGGTCTTAATGACCATCAAATAATATCATTGAGGTACATAGTTTAACTTTTGTTTCCTATGGAAATCCAGGAATAAAAGCCTAACAAATCTCTAACAAAGCTGACAAAATAGGGATACCAGCCACAGAGATACACTCAGGTTACAAGTCTGTCTGCCAAAAAGGATCTGCTAGAGGTGGTGATTTACCTGAGAGAAGGTTATCTCTTGCCTCACGTTTTTCAAATGAGATGTCATTGCTTGTATGCGTTCCTCAAAGTTGGCCAACTCATTCTGCAGGTTCTCTTTTTCCTTCTGCAACTTCTGCAGCTGTTTAAGAGTTAGAATCGTCAAGTTACTGTTTGCAGTTGAGTGCTTATTACCTGCAATTACCTAAAAACAGTCATTGCGACTATTAATGAAAAAATAACGTAAGAAGTGGCTGCTAAATTCCTCCAAAGCAGCGAAATGATGGATTTCAGGAGAAAACCCGGAGCTTTGCTAAGGAAAGGACAACTCGCACTGCTCCTCCTGCGGGGCTCGGGGGATGCGGGTGCGCGGGTCTCACGGGAGGCAGGGATGCCCTCCCGATCCCCGGGCAGCTCCGCGGAACCCGTGAGGTTTCCCTCCACCCCTCCATCCCTCATCCCTCCCTCCGGCCCCGGGGGAAGGGCGGGCTCCTCTCGCTGCCGGCAGCGGCCCCGCGCTCACTTCGTCCTCCAGCGCCTTGTTCTCGGCGTTGGCCACGGGCACGGCGTAGCCGGGCTCCCACTGCAGCTCGGCCAGCACCGAGGCGGCGGAGGGGCCGAACGGGCTGTCCATGGCTGCGGAGGGGCGCACAGGGCCGGGGCTGCGACGGGGACGGGGCTGAGGCGGCTCCGGGCGCTCGGCAACGGCGGCAACGGCGGCAACGCCGGGAGGAGCCTCGGGCGGCGCCGCCCCCGCTGCTCCCGCGGGCCGGGCCGGGCTGGGCCGGGCTCGGGGTGCGGCCTGGGGAACCCTGGGCGCGGTGCGATGAGCGCGGTTCTTTGCGGGTCAGCGGGCGGGTACTGGGCTGTGGTGTTCGCGGCCGTGCTGCAGAGCAGGGTGTGAGCCCCAAAGCCCCCGGCAGCCCCTCAGAGTCCCTCTGCCAGAGCCAGCTGCACCGGGTCTGGGGCGGGCAGAGGGGCGGCTCATCTGGCCCTGGGGACACCAAATGGGGCTGGGGCTGACACCACCTGCCTCTGGTGACAGCGACTGACAGGTGTCTGAGGGGGTACATTGTACATGTGCTGTTCCTGAACAGGCCTTTGGCATTATCTCCACCACTGACGGGTGGGTTTCCTGAGCCGCGCTGTGTTCAGGCCACCACAAACACTAATGCAACGTCCCTGTGAACTTGCCTGTCACCTTTTGAAACCATCTCTGCTTCTGGGCTGCAAATTGCCCTGTACCACTGGGTTCCACCATCGCAGACCAAGACACACACGACACTCTTGGCAGGAATCATCGAGTCCTTTATAGAATGGTTTGGGTTGGAAGGGACATTAAAGATCATCTGGTTCCAGCCCCTGCTGTAGGCAAGGACACCTTCCACTGGAGCAGGTAGCTCACAGCCCCATCCAACCTGGCCTTGAACTCCTCAACGGATGGGGAATCCACAGCTGCTCTGGACAATGTGTGGCAGTGTCTCACCACTCTCATAGAAAAGAACTTCCTCCTAATATCTAATCTAAACCAACTGTCTTTTAGTTTGGATGCATTCCTCCTTGTCCTGTCACTAAATGCTGTTGTAAAAAGTCTGTAAAAAAAAGGAAGCAGAAGCCCTCACTTGGTGACAATTGTCTGACTAACGCATCTGAAAAGACATTAAAGGAATTAATCAAAGCATGACTCAAAGGTGCCTGAGCCGAACAGCAATGAGCACTGACAAATGTTTGGGAGGTGGTTTGGAGGAGCAAGGACTTTGGAGTGAGATTTCTTACAAACGTGGGCCCATGGCAGACTATCAACACAGACCACAGAAGGCATTGGTCTTGCTACATATCTATAAATGTATTATGGGATATTTTTAGAGAAGAAAAGTTTGCTGAAGGACAGTGAATGTCAGGCCTAATGAGGACGCACCAAAAGCATGACTTGAAGTGTTGTGCAGATTATTGCTGCTCATTTCACTGATTATCCCCTGAGAACAGTCCTGCATTATTCTTAAAGTATTGAAAGAAAAAGAAACAAAAATGTATGGGGGCAACAGTTTTGTTTTGTTTTTTTTTTTTTTTTTAATAAAGGAATGGTACAGGGCTCAGTGCCTCAATCTACCTGTGAAAAAAAATATAGATGTCATGAGGAAGATCTTTTTTGCCTCTTGTGTTTCCTGGCATGGTTAGTTGTGGATGCTTCTAAGATGTGCTGAATAATATTTTTGAAGAATCAAGGAAAACGTGGTGTCTTGAGACAGTAATTGGCAGCAGGCAGCCTCCTGCCACCTTCCTGTTTGCCCTCTGGGATGTACAAAGTTGTGATGGCCAGTGTCCTGTGTTTTGATCTTGCTGTACTCTTTCCCAGTCTGCAGCTCAGTGATGATGTGTCTGATTGTGAGAAAGATGTGCTGACTACAGTTAGTGCCTCCCACAGGAATGTGGGATGATTGGACCTTCATTACCCATGTGGGCAAGACAAAGATGCAGATGATGCAGAAAGATAGCTGAGATATGTGGCCATTAAGAAGAATGGAAACTTCTATAGGCAGAAAATTCAGACTTAAAATAGATATAAATTCCTGATTCTGGCATACGTGGAGGAGACTTCTAGAAGCTGGATCTATGTAGCCAGATGTCTTTTCAAAATGAACTCTTAGGACCGGCAGCTCGCAGCACTGTGTCAGAAATGGGGATTAGCACAAAGGAATCAGTGCAGAGGTGATGCAAGGGTGTGATGACAAGGAGGGAGCCTCAGCTGAGCCTCAGCTGCTTGGCCAGTGTCGGGTGAGTGCCTGGCCTGTGCAGGACTGAGCCTTTTGACCCCCTCAAGGGTCGTGTGCCAAGAGCCACCTATTGCAGAGTGCAGTGAGGTGACCTGGCTCAATGGAAAGGTGGAATTCCAAAGACACTACAAGCTACTAGAGAGACAGCAGAGACTACAATGGCACATCCCTGTGTACATATTAGGGGGCCCTTCCTCTCCTATCCAAGATGAGAAGCTCCTTTTACTCACTATGTGTGAAGAATAAATGCAACTTGCCTTGCAGGAGGTTTAAACTGACACCTGTAATTCATTGTGGCTTTGCAGTGATGAGCACCTGATAATCTTGTATTACCCAAGCTGAGCTTGTGTGTGAAGGAACATGAGACCATATAGTGCCTGAGAAGAAGAAAGCAAATGATTGGAAAACTGTTATTAGGTGAGCAATCAGTCCTGTTCACTAAGCAAGGCTTTCAGTGAAAAAAAATGGTAATTTATAAACATATGCCTTAATGCATGCATGAAAGAAATCCAATTAAATAAATCTTGATGCAGTTAGTTAAATTACATACCAAACTTCTAAATTTTCGTCATCGTAACTGTACTGTTCACATATTTTTGAGTCCAGGTTTATACATAGTGTCTGAAAAGTATAAAGTGTTATATATGAGTGGAGAGTGTTACTTCACAATTTTCATGGAAATTCCACCCTCCTCACTTTGTCTTGCCTGGGGCTGACTAAACAAATCTGTATGATATGCTTTTGTTTGTATGGTTTCTCCCTTTTCCTGCCTGTGAAATGTGTTCAGTAAATGCAGAACTGTTTGCCAGACGTGCTAATCCACCAGATGGTGCTGCATGTCTGTAAATTCAGGGGGGTTTTGTAGGTGTCTTTTTAAAATAGCACCAGTCAGATATCGACTCTTCAGTTAAAAGGGAATATAAAATTCCTGTTCTTACACATATATATATATGCATACACAGAAGGTTGTTTTGTTTTATTTTTAAAGTTGTATCTCTTGTTTTTAAAGGTATTAGAGGAACAGGAGTACTTGTAACATGACAAACTGGTTTCCTCTCAACATTCCTGTTGGGTTGAATTTTCACTTATGTAGAATACTGTGCTCATTTGTTCAAAAGGCTTAAATGTAAAACACTATTTCTGGCCTTCAAAAGACTTAAAGCTCCTCCTGTGGCAGTTATAAACCCATCATTTTTGTTTGTTTATGCCCAAACCCCTTAAAAATTTATCTGTGTGAAAATAAAAATTTCAATTATGAATTTCTTTCTACTACATGATACTTCTAGTATATAAAATATGGGAAAATAATATTCCTGACTGTACATCTAAGCCATCCTCTGGAAAAAGACTCATTTAAAGGATTATTGGATTATTTATAACTAACCCAGTTGGTGTCAGTTAATCATTGTTGATAATCAATTTCCCATGTGAACCTGCAAGTGGCAGGGTGTTGGATAATGGGATGTAATGGCCCACACTGTATTTTCTCTTTCAGATGGATGCACACACAAGGCTGCTGGCACAATGGAAGAAGCAAAAATGGGAAGAGAGATTGAAGGGACCACACAAGTGAGTGTGAGATCAGGACACGCAGGAAGTCTGAAGGATGGAGGATCTGGCACGATAATGACTGAAGTATTGACTAAAAGCCCAATGTCTTTATTGAGACCTGGACCTCCTGACTTGGGAGGAGAAGCACAATTGCATAAAAAGGAGAATTGCTTGCAATTCAGGTCTGATGTGTTATCAGTTATGTTTACTCTATTGCTAACCAGTGAATGATATAAATTTACGACAATTTAATATATTGGTTTTGGGGACAGAAAAAAAGACAAATATGAGCCAAAATCAAATACTTTTGAAGTCTGAGGAAGCTTAAATTTGTTCTCTTTATCCTGTTCTACACTTTTTGCATAGTTGTGCTGGCAAAGGCTGCAATATTGCTGGTACAGTGCAGTGGCTTTTGTGTGCTGAAGATGGGCGTGAAGGACAAAAAAACCCCATCCTTTTGCTGCAATATCCATTTGAAAAGTTCCTATAGGACAATGTGCCACAGGGTAATTTATTTCACTTGTAGGTCCCGAGTTTCGGCGAGCACTGGGAGGGCAGCTGTGAGAGCAGTGCCTTTGGTAAGGCAGCGGTGATTTGCGGAGGGGCAGAGCAGCCCCTCCGTGCCCCGCCCGGCAAAGGCGCTGCCCGGCGGGGCGGGGTGCGCCTTCTCCAAACACTGCTCAGAAAACGTTCATGTAAAACCATTACCAGGTTTTATTTAATAACCTCCTAACCCTCTCTCTCTCTCCTCCTCCTCCCCTCTGTTCCTCTAATGCCTTTTACAGCTCTTGCTGCACAGCGTGAAGCCTCAGAGCTGTATTCATCAATGACTCACACCCTTGCTTAGGGGCCAATTTTCATGGAAGCTATACAGGGAAATTTTGAAATGCACCTATCTCATGCAGGGCACAAGATGATTTCTCTATTCATTACTATTCCAAAAGGACTTGTTGTCCTTTGGAAATGTTCACATATTACTTACATTTGTGTGTGCGTGCATACATGTGCAGAGCTAACTTGCCTTTAGATTTGAGTGGTCGAAAAATAAAAATGTATTGTTATTATCATTGACACTAGTCAGCTGAAGGGTCACTAAGGGCCTGCTTACACTGAGTGAAAGCAGACAAATGCTAAGAAAAATGCAGCATTGTGCGTTAGGTGAGAAAATTCTACAGACTCAAGCAGAAAACTTGTTAAAAAACACCCTTTTGTTTGATGCTATGAGTAGCAGCTTTCTGAGGAATTTGGGAGTAAAGCCAAGGACTTACTCTGAGAAACAAAACTGCAGTTTTGCCTCTGAAAGCTTTTTGTGTTGGTCAAGGTTATAATACCTTTCAAAAACACTACAAGAAAACATGTTCCTTTTCCTTAAGACACCACAAGTTAACTCAAGTTTGAACTTTGAGGGAAAGGAGAGGTAAAATCATACAAATTATTATTCAAAATGACCTTTCAGTTTAAAACCCATTTGACAGGAGGGGAATTGTTACTGAAAAATTACCAGTCATAGACTAATTGCATTCTCAGGGGTTACTAATTATATCCAAAATTACTTTAAAGAGTTTTGGGGAAGAGGCTGAGACTTACTGCTTAGCATAAAGCAGTTTATTTACGCATGTACCAAGTAGCTTACATCCCTAAGGGATTAAAGCAATTTCAATATTTTACTGTAAGTTGTTGTAAAAATTGTGTCATGCAATGATGAATCAGAAGTGGTACGAAAAAAGAGGGCAAAATATACTTTTGCTTTTCATAATTTTTCCAACAGGCGTTTCAAATTGTAATTCTAAAAATAGCTTTTTCCTTCACTTTGTTTCTTAAAGAGAATGGAAAAATCTCTTCCTGCAGATCAGGTCCATCCACTGATATTAATTTCTACCTTCTGTCTGTGCAGGTGAGTTCCTCAAGAATTTGTTAAAGATCAGATTTGGGGTTTCCTTATTTATTGATGTTGTTTTGCTAAATGAATTTTGCTAACAAAATTTTTTGCTTGACAGATGAGCTTTGTCCATGGCCTAACAAGACAGCATTGTCTTACAGGAATGCACAGAATTACCAAGCTCCACATGTATGTTACCTAGATCAGGAAAATTCACAGCCCTGTCAGAGCCAAAAAATAGCAGTGAGTCCTGTGAAGGCAGTAGTGTGATCCTTGTTCTAGAGATGGCAAAACAGAGGCATGAAGAGGTTAAGTAAATTCCCTCATATTGTCCAGAATACCAAGTTGGAAATTAGAAATTTTTTATTTGTGTTTTATTTCCAGGCACAGCTTTAGCACATCTGGGGAAGTAATGGCTGTGTTGTTTACAATGGGTAGCCTATATCCAGTTCTTCCTTCCCAAAGTCCATTTGTGCTGTAGAGAATATGTAGGGATTGTGAATGTACTCGTAAGTAGCATTCCACAGTTGAACTAATTGCCAGGCCAAGCGAGGGACCACAGTAAATGGGTGAATAATTTGATCCAAGATGGATTTGTACTCTACCAACACAGCCTGAAATCTTCTAATGCTTTTGGATTTGACTGTGAGCTGTTCATTGTTGTTTGAGCCTGTTCTTTTCTATTACCATATTTTCTCTGGATATCATTTCTGTGTACCTTATCTTTGTATAAAAGGCCACATCTTTACCATATTTCCAGGGAGTAGTCAGTAGAGCCATACAAAATTTACTGCTGTAGACCAAAATATGACAGATAAAGGTAGTGCATTACAAAGTTCTTGCCCTCAATCATGCAGAAGGCTCTCTATGCTTCTGTGAGCAGTGGCACAAGTGTGGCTGCACTGTAATGGGAGAAGGGTTAACAGCAAACCAAGACATTTTCTGCAGCAAAAAGAGATGGAATCTTCTCCAAGCAATTACCTTTTATGTAATAAACAATGTCAGTGGTCAATAGAGGGAGTTTTCTTACCCTAATCCCCTTCCATTTAGCTTAAAATAGAAGTGCTATTAGTTTGATTAGCAGGTTGGTGTATCATGAAGCCTGGACATACCTGGTTGCATGTTAAATTTAACTGCTAGCAGAAAGGTTGCTCCAGTAGCTTTTGTCTATGCTTACCATACAATAATGCATGCTAGAGCTTCAGTGGTGTTAGATTCAGCTTTTGTCAGATGTTTCTCTTGATGTGCTGCAGCCTGTTGGAATACAGAGTGCATTGCTTTTTATTACAGATTTTATTGGCATCATGAAGTTGTGAGTAGCTTCTCCTGTACTTTTAGCTTCTATTGGCCCTGAAAATCCAGCTCTAATTACTAATGGATACTTTCCAAAATAATTTCTTTCTGGTAAAAGATGCACATAATCTGTTATCATTAGATATCTGCTGACAGTACACACAGCTTGTGCTTTGGCTAACCCTTGAAGGAGGGAGAGGTTTGAGAAAAGCCAAAAGCTTTTGTGCTTATATGTGCTTAAGGTAAGGAGGAATTTAAAGATTACAACAGCATATCTGTCCTACATACGAGCTGTGGCTTTCAATGGATGTGATGTTCCTCATAGATGCAGTGAGATGTGACAGAATGGTCACACAGCTGAGCATTCCATGGCTGAGTAGCCCTCAGCTCAGTTACAGGACATAGAAAAACAGAGCTTCAAGGCACCATGTTTCCTTTGTGTTACATACAAACAGAACCTCTGTCTGCTGTCCTTTCTAGTGGAGTGCAGCTACTGTGATCTCTTTCCTGACCATCAGTTTTCTTGTGTCTTTTTTTTTGCTTCAAAAATATGTTTATTTGAAGTAGAGTTGAAGTAAAAAAATAAAAATGTGGCACAAAATTAGAACTAAAGGAAGTTAGTCCTACTTAATATTATGCAAGGTTATAAGTGAAAGCATTGCAAACTGCAAATCTTTTAAAATTTCTTTTAGTGTTGTTTTTATTCTGCTTTCATTTTTGTTTTCATCACCTTCTTTATAAAGAGTGTAATGCTAAAGCAGAGGAGTGCCATGGAAGGCCAGAGGCCTTCCAGTTTCAGAAGGGTGATCAAAGAGAAGAGCCTTAGCCTGACCTTAGCCACAGCCATTCCCAGCTCTTTGCTGAAATCTCAAGCAACTGCAATTTCTTCTGTTCCCTACTTGTGTTTGTGAATTCTCAGGGCTTGAATCCTGCTGCTTCTGCCTTATAAACTCCTGTATCTGTTGCAAGTTTAATAATTTTCTTTCTGTTATTGCTCTAATGAAGGAATTAGAACACTTTTAATTGTTTATTCCTTAGCAGTTCTGTATTTTGTGGAAGGAAATTGGCCTTTCTCCTGCCAGCATCCGTGGAGCCAGAGAATACCCCAGAGTTGTCAAGGCAACAGCTTTTGCTTGGGGAGCTGCAAAGGAGAAAGGGACAGGAACATCCTCTGGAGAACCAGGGGCTTTTGTTGCAGGGCACAGAAACATGCTCATGGTCCCTTTACTGCAAACACCATCTATGGGTGGGTCAGGGAAGGTAGAAGTCACTCACAGAGCAACACAATGAGGTGGAGCTTCTGAGAACAGCATCCTGGTGTACCCTCAGGTCTGGAGTCACAGGCCCAGACTGGGCTTCTCTTCTTGTTTGTTCTGTTGTGCAGGGTCATGTTGAAATACTGGCATGAATCAAGTGGTTAAAACCATTTTTGGGAGGGAAAGGGAGCTTGGTTCTCTTTACTACCTAGAACTTTTAGCAAGCAAAGCTTTTTATTTAAAAATTTTATCACTATTCAGTGCTCCAGAAGGGTGTCTGTTGGTTTTATTACTAACTGGATTCCTGTGGTGATCTTGCTTGCCTCTACCAGATTTGCTCCTCATGCTGGACAAACCTCACAGAGAACAAGATCCTTAGCTAGAATAAAGCACAGGGCTCACCTGAACCAACAGACATATGCTAAAATTTACCTGGTGCAGACTGTGAGCCGCATGATTTCAGCACAGAAAATGCCATTGCAAGAGCTCTAGAAACACATATGACCGAGCCAAAGTTCCTTCGTTCTGTCCCAAGGACAGGATCCAAGGATACTGTCTGCACTGTAGTATTTCTGGTATTTCTTCAATAGCCAACAGTTAAAAAATCTTACACCTGTATATTATAGGTGGAATACTCAATGCATGTTTCTGTGGAGGCATGAAAAATTATGCTTTTCCCATTACACATACAATGAGACTCTCAAGACTCTAACAAAGTATTTTGTATGGGGAGATCAGATGGCCCCAAGACTTGTTGCTGTGCTTAGTATTTGGCACGCAGTGTCACCCTCTTCATGCAGTAGCCACTTGATATCTCTGAAGTGCATATTTGCTGTCATGTTACTGCTATGTGCATAGTAAAATGCTATATAGGACATAGCATAATCTTGTTTGATATTATGATCCTGTAATTTACTTTAAAAAGATTAATCTTGTAAATACTGTAAAGTTATATTAGTAGTTGCAGTAAGCTGTTTAAGATTTATGCAGCGGCATTATTTATATTTATAGGCAGTGACCTTGATACCTTCTACTTAGAGTTGAGATATTTTTATGTTACTTTGTTTCTTTATTTTCTTGGCCTTGGTTAAAAAAGAAAAGCACCCTCCAAAAAATGAACAAAAACACTGTTAGATTTTTGATTTTCAAAAGATCTCCCAAACTTTTACAAACTGTGATACACAGAGATTTTGGAGGTTATTTTAACACTTATTGCCATTTCATGTAGTCGTTTAAGTCATTAGGGCATGAGTAAGGTACACTTAAAGAGACAGGACATTATCTGTGTATTAGCCTCTTTGAAGTACATTTTATTGTTCTATCAGTCATTTCAGAAAAAGGTTCTAAGCTTAAGAGCACAGATGAAAATATATACAATCCCTTTAAAAGGTGGAATAGTTGAATTTAGCTTGCAACATACTTGCATGAAATTATCACTTCTGTCATGTCAGCTGAAATATCAGAAATCCTATTTCTAATCCCTTCCATGTAATGTGCCACAGGGACACAGATACATATCAGCCACAAAGGGAGCCAGCACAGCCTTTCCGACAGACCCTGCGGGCTGCCTACAATTCCATTCCCCTTCTCCAGCCTCTCCACACACTGGTTGAGCCTCTTGCCCTTCCAACACCTAATGCACTCCTGACACAATGGAGGGAGGGCAGGAGCAGTGTGGTGAAAAATCAGACACTGCAGACAAAAACTTGACAGACTGTCTTCCTCCCAGTGCCACAATATGAACTGGCCAAGTGAAAAGTGATGGGCATTATCCTGTCTCACTGAATGACTTAAATGACTTACAGCCACATGCAGAGAAAGTCCTTTGGACTATTGCCATGGGGGTTTTTAATTTAATTTGCATGATAAGATGTACAAGGTAGGTTTTTACAGTTTGAGGCAGCTTCATTTTCCTCTGACTCTTGTGTAAAGTAAGGATAATTTCACCAAAGTCATTGGAGTAACTTCATTATCAAATGGATGTTGGGAGAGCACTTTCACAGTCCTTAGGCAGCTTTCCAGTCGTTGCTCCTCAATGCTCACCATAAGCTCCAATTTACATCTTCCCTGAGGCTGAGGGTTCTGGGTGTGCTGGGCAGTCATCCAGCACTGCACATCTCAGGAGAGATGGCTCCAGATGGATTGCTCAGAGTTGTACAGGACATAACCTGAGTCAACAGCCAGGAGTCTCATGCACACAAGAAACTTCTGTATTGACAGCAATCTGGAAAATGTAGGGGCTCTAATAAGCACAGTGTTGTATTTACAACTTTACAAATGTTGCCTCAGGTTCACTTGAATTCTTTGTCTTTAATATTCCAGGTTAGTACCTCTATCCTGGGATGCTGGCCATGCATCTCTTTCTTTGCTTTGTCACAAATCTCGACTTGAAATACTTTTCTCTCAGAAAGTTTCCCTAAAATGGATAAACTGCAGTGAAAAGTTTCACTTGCTGGAAGAATTCCCAGCAAGTTCTTTACAAAAGCTCTGACAAAAGCAACTGCTCTCTGCCTCCCTCTCCAGTGACTCCTGCTAACTTAAAAGCATATCCATGGGCTTGAGAAGAGCAGCTGTATCTGCAGAAGCAGCCAGAGACTAAATGTAAGCAGAGAGGAGATGGACCAAGATCTTCTACTTCTGCAATTGTAGCATCACACGGGAACTTGAGGCACCAAGCCTGGCTATTCCCTGTTGTGTGCTACAGCTCCTGGAGCCTGACCTGACCAGTAAATCCTTTCATTATTTACAATTTATACCTGTCCAAAAGGCAGGAGAAGGCTGCTTGGAGCCACTCACCAGTTCTGTCAGTGTGTGCAGCTGTTAGAAACCACACATGGAGCAGCCAGGAAGTATGACTTGAGAGGCAACAAAAGATGCTGCTTTTGTTGTATTTATCCCTAATGCTAATAAGATACTGTAAATAATGGCAAGCCAAAAAAAAAAAAAATCAGGTTGTTGCAAGTGCAACATACTAGAAACTGCTTTTTTCGCTTTCAGTGGAAATGCATTTAGCAATCTCTTCCCATTTATTATTTCTGATGGAAGCAAAATCTTACCACATAATAAGGCAATATTTCATACCTGAATCCACGTTCATCCTTCCAGCAGCATCCTCCATCTTTTCTCTCTTCTTTTTTTGGAATTTTGGTTAGGCAGCATTTATAGTAAAATAATGTTTTTATGAATTATTACTTGCAGAAATCAAATAATAATGTGTGCTCTTTTTCATTTTTTTCACCTTTGTTCTGATGTGCTAAAATCATGGTTTTTGGCAGTTGGAGCACTTTGTTGATGAAGCCTGAAGTACATGACAATATGAGTGAAATTCATTATCAAGCAAAGAGTGTGGTGAACTTTGCAGCAAATCATCACAAAGTAATCTTGCTTTTCTCTCTGGTCTTACTCTAAATGTGATTTGCACTCTTATAGAAAGGACTTTGTGCTGGTTTTGATGTTACATACAAATAATCTTGCTTTGTAAAATTCCCATTATGCCTGTTTACGTGTAGCAGCAGTGCTATTGATTCAAGCTGTACTGATTGGAAAGCAGAAGTCTTTAACGCTAAGCCCCATCAAAGTTTTTCATAAATTTGTGGCATTTTTCCAGCGTTGCTCCCAAAACAGCATAGAGCTGCTGGAAGGAAATGCTCCAGCTGCAGGGATAAGTGGAGCCAAAAAGTAACATCCAAATAGAAATTATCCAGTTCGTGATTTCACTTTGATCACCAGATGTTTGCCATGTGACTTCAGCATTCGAGAACACAGGAGAATGTGATGGTGTGGCACTTAGCTTAAATCTAACACAAGGGCTCATAGCTCAGCAATAGATACACACAAACAGTTATTGGCTTTTTCCATTTTTTTGAGAAATTCCTCACTTTATCATGATATTGATTACAGCAAACTACGTCCTCATGCCAAGTTTTTGCTTTGATTTTCCAATTCTTTAAACTCTGAATGATTGTGGAAGCAGAACAAGATACACTCCAGATTAATTGTATAGTTTACTCTGGTTTGGTTGATAATTTGTCTCTATGAAGATCCTGGTTAGTGACGTTAGCAAATTATAAAGAGCATATTCTCCACCTCTAAGGGCTTCAGATTTAGATTTGTATCCTTTTCCTAGCTTTAGCACTGGCAGTCATTTGATTTAACTGACTCCAATACAATGTACTTCAGAGAGATTTTTCAGCTTTTAGTTAAGAATTAGTTCAGGCATATCAAAATGCACAGAATTGAAAGGACAATTTAGAATTTTTGAGTTTTAACCCTTTATCACCTTTGTCAACCATCTCATACAGTGGAAAGCTCCATTTAAAATCTTCTCACAGTTTTTGCTCTTATTAACCTCACAGGACGGCTGATGCAAATTTTGGGTGCTTCAGAGATTGAAAAGTCTCTTGAAATGTCCATTCTAAACTTATCCAGGGTCTGTTTATAGCCATTTATTCTCATAATTGAAAAATTATGTGATGCATGCCATAGAATTTTTAAATGAATTTGGATAAATGACTCAATCTCTTTGAATGACTTATCCCAAAGCAGGAGCTTTCCCCCCTCCATCCTCTCCCACCTGGACACACATTTTTGTCTCTTGCTGCCTCAGGTATTTGCCAGTTCCTTCACTGATCTGTGTCAGTACCTTACTGTGCCTGGTTTTGAAGGGATATTTTTATGCTGGAATATTGAACTAGAACAGCTCAGCAAGTGGCCTGAGGAGCACATAGAGAGGCAGGGCCTGGCAGTTACACTTCTGGTTTAGCTTCCTCTGGAACTACAGCCTTAATTCTAGATCGATAAAGGTATGATAATTCTTTCTTTCCCAACACTTTGAATGATAATTCTTCCTTTTCCAACATTTTTACCAAATTATCTGTTTAGATTTTAAGTTCTGCAGATCAAAGACTGTCTTTTAGTGACTTGCACAGTGATGACCACAGTGGATCCCCACATTTGGATATCAAGACAGTGCAGATACAAGACCACCACAGAGCATTTTTATTCCTGCAAATGTATCCAGCTTCACTGAAAACAGATTATATTTTCTGTCATTTGCTTCCAGCTTAACATTTATCATTATATATGATATAATGTGAATTTTTAATTAAGTCGACTTCATTTTTCATTAGTGCAACAGCATCGATTTCATTAACCATATAAATTCCCACTTTTCATTATTACATGAAATTTTCTTACTTGTGAACTTCCTTGACCTACTTAGCAGTCCTACCAGCGAATTGCATTGATCCTCTTTATCTATTAACCTCTGAAATGTGTGATATTGACTTACAACATAGGTTTTAATGTAAGATGAAATAATGCCACCTATTATTTTGGAACCTGGACAAAAAATGTATTTTATAATAGGTTCTTTTATGTGAAACAAAGTGTTCTTAACATTTTTAACAATTTCTGAATGTACTGTCTCCACCCTTCACTATAGTATTTTGCATATATCTGGGATTTCTGGGTCTGTTTCTCACAGCAGTGTTGAGAAAATTTCATGCTTTCACATTTTTCAGCTGTAATACTATTTACTTTGAAGAGAACTGAATATCCTCTAGTATTCTGCCAGGTCCCTCTGTAGACTTCCACACTGAGGTAGTTTTATTTGATCCTTTTATGTGAAAGATTAAATTACCTTGTGTTGTATGGTGAGATACCAGTGCATATTTTCAGGGAATTATCTCATGGAATGTTCTGTGTTCTAAATTATTTGCACCCAAATCCAAAATGCCAGGGGCCTTTGTTTCAGTAACAGAATATCTGATTTTCTCTTGCAGTTCCAGGGAAAGTTCATTCCCCAATATTTACATATGTTCTCCATCTTCCATTAAGGACTCAACCCCTTAATTCTTACTTAGAAAAAAATATGAATAATTATAGTTATTAATGTTCAAAAGATAGAAGGATGAACTTACATTGAGTCGATTGCTGGGAAGGAATTCACTGAGAAATTTTGAATGTTCAATGGTTTTCAGGTATATGAGCTTAAACTGAACTAAAGACATTTATTCCAAAACTTTATGCAATTTAGTAATTCTTGACCTTCTGATATGTTCATTTAATTTATTGTATGGATGCCATAGATATTTCAGAGCATAATCACACTTTCTATGTTCAGACAAATATCCACCGTCTCCAATGAGGAATTTTACATTGTGATGTAGAGGAGTTTTGACTGAGGAGAGGAAACAGGATCAGTCCCACATGTTGTAGAGACTTACAAGCAGGAATTAATATGCAGCAGAGCTATGACACTGGCTTTAATTCTACTCACATTAATTTTCACTGTTATTATTAATTAAACCCTGAAAATCAGGGATTTAATGGAAACTCTGACAGACCTTTAATTATAGCATTTCAACAGACTTATAGTATAGGATGTCCTCTACTAGTGCACAGGACATTCTGTACTTGAGAGGGTATAAAAAGAAGTCATAGTTTTTGGTGTACTTTATGTTCAGAACATTTTTTAATTCTTGATTGGCTTTTACTCAGCATCTGGGTAAGTTATACAGGGTGAGTACTTTAACTGTAGTGTTCAAGAACAGTTTGGAAACAGAATTTTAAATCTTTTTAATGCAATTGCTCATTATTGTTCAAAATCATCTGTCATTGCTTTAGGAGAATGGGTTTCTCACCAGATATTTGTGTAGCAAAATCATTGTGCTCATAGATACATCTACAAGTCTAAATTATTTGTATTGCCAATTTCTGACAGGAAGGATGACCTTTTTTTTGCCCCATTTGTGTGCTATCTACCATAGTGGGGTCCTGACCAGAATTCCCATGTGTACCCATAAAATAAGCCATAAATTCCAGTCATTCATCCCACATCATTTGTCCCCCTGTGTCTCAAGTCTTTGCATTACTTGTGTTACATTGAAGTCTCACGATGAACAGCTTAGGCCTTGGCTGTGCAGGGTGAGAGTTCTATCAAAGTGATTTACAGACATGGAGTTGTCAGGAGGGAGAGGAAACTGTCAGATTTTGTGGGCATCAGTGTTCTGTAATGTTTAGTACGTCACAGTTCAATTTGTCCAAGAAAACAACCATATAATGAGCATTTTTTTGTGTGAAAATTAATATTATACCCCAGTGGCTAATTTTTACAATTTTACCACAAATTTTGCAGCATATACTTTCCAACAAAGAATGTTCCTGGATTCACAGGGATCTATGATAGTTGAAAATGTCATTGAAGAGTGGAGAGAAATGGATTTAAAGCTTTAACCTTGGAAGAGGTACAATGTAAAAATGAAAGAAGGTACCATTTAAAAATCTCAATCGCAGGGACAGATTTGAAATGTTTGTAGCTATTGGCAATAATTATAGCTAAAACAGTGAATGATTTTGGAGAAGCTGAGTAATGAGTTTTTAAATATTTTTGATAATGGTAGAAACTGGTGTTTAATCAGTTAGCCACCTGTTCTCTTGATTAGATAACCAAACTACAAGAAACAAGTAAAAATGTGTATGTTCTAAAATTAATAGGGAAAGGAATTTGAGGAAGATCCATAATAGAAAGTATTTCTACTTTGTTTGACTAATTCTGAGATTTCTAAATTTGTATAGTATACAATAAAGTTTGGATTCACTTGTTTTCTTTTACATGATCCACTTCTAGAAACATTTTAGGCAGCTAAAAAAGTACTTTTTGCTAGGAATCTAGTGAAAACTGTGTATTTGCATTGCATGTTCTATCCAAATGTACCATGCATGAGGTCTGTTCAATTTAGTTCACTTTTATAGATCTGCATAAGAAGGAATGTGAATCACTGAATAGAACCAGTGATTTACTCTGCATTCAAAACCATTACTGAGAGGAAACAGAATTAAAAACTGGATTACTTCAGGGTGATGAACACATAAGTGGCTGTGATCAGAAGTTCTTCTCTGAGATTCAAACAGGCACTCTGTTGTCTTTTCTCACATGATTACCCTGGCTGAGGCAAAAGTTACTGATGTGAATAAGCTTAAATAGAAACAAGAAAGCAGAACTATTCTCTTCTCCACAGCAGGACTTCTGCTGGCCATGCACAGAAATGGCTGAAAGCTCAGCTGAGGTTCTTCAGTGCTGGCCCAGGGGCTCACATCAACACAGGGCAAGATTGCCAGGACCAGAAACCAGAGGGATCACTGTGCTCTGTGCCAGAGGGAGAACCCAGTGCTGAGCAGCTCCTGCTCACCCTGTGTTCACGTGAAATTTAGAACCAGAATCCAAATTTACATAAACAAATTCAATCAACTCGGTTGATTCTTTTATTCTCTCCTCAGCTTTGTAATGAACCCAGCAGAGTTTCAGAGCTCTGCAGTTTGTTTGCAATCTATGACTATTTTTACCCCCACTGATGTTTTTTCATTCTACTGTCTATCCATAGCCTTTTTTTTTCATGGATGGGCATTTGAAATACCTCGTTGTGAAACCATTTGTCCTTAACTGACAGCCACATGCTCTCTCTGCTTTTATTATCCCACTCTGGCAATTATTCAGCCATCTTCCCAATTAGATGGGAAAACTAACCTTACCAAAAAACTGGATGGTTTTCTCCTGGTTTATTTCTGTGAACTGAAATCTGGAGGTAGAGGAAGAGCAGGAGGGCTTCCTATGGTGGCAGGGAGCTGTTGGGTTTTCAGTGCTGTAGTGTGAAACAACAGCCTGAGAGCTGGCCAGCATTGTGTGTCTCTAAGTCCCTCCTGAGAATGCAGTGTGAAATAAAATAATACCTATGGCAGAGAACAAATAAATATGCATTTTATGTTAATTTAGTGAAAAACTCCTCAAAAAATAATTGCTTTGAGTCATTAGGAAAGCTGCTTTTGTTTAAGGACTACAGAGATTTCTTAGAAGGACCAGCATTGAGTGGCTGGGTTTAACCAAGCACTGGGGATGTCAGCTCTGGGCTGAGTTGTTGTTAGCATTAGGAAATTGCCTGCTGTGTGGAAGGGCTTAATGCAATATTATACGGTGTGGATGCAAATTTAATGGGCTTGAAAATAGAGAAATTGAGCCTGAAACCTGTAGGGCAAGTCCTTGGCCCAAACTAACCCACATCACTTCTACGTAGAGTCAGTCTAGTCAGAGAAGTGGAAGGTATTAAACCAGTGGCTGATTAGAATCGACACCCTGTTACTTAAAAAGGAGATTTGGCTGGGCAGGTGACCACAAAGGCTTTTTGATGTTTTTTATTATTATTTTCTTTTTATTTGTATTTTTTTCAAGGAGCAGAGCAGCCATCCATTTAAATGCACACGAAATACAAACCCGAAGTGTTAAAATGACATTTAGAAATAGCATAACAGTACAGACAATGTTAAAAGAATGCAATTTGAGAAGGTGTCCTTCCTCACGCAGTAATGGGATTGCCACTGTTGCTCAGCACATCACAAGAAAGTTTTATCTTGAAAGAGCAAAATAATATCATTAACAGAAAATTAAACTTAAAGTCACCATGAACTATGGACTTAAAAGACCCTCAAGAAATGAAAACCAATTGTCTGTTGGAAAACCAGGAGGTCAAGTAGTCATTGACCAACCAAAAGCTGCACCGATTGCTGAAACGTACAGTACTTTCAAATCCAATTAACTGTTTCAAGCAGACAGTCCTCATTTTCTCTTTCATCAGGAAGGGAAATTTGCAATCATATATTCCAATGAAAGTTAAGTTGTTTTGATCTGATAATTGTCGGATGCATTTATCTTAATTTGTAAGTTTTTAATGCTAAAGCTCCAAGCTGTTCAGATATAACAGAAGTACTGGGAAATGAGGTACAAAATGCTGGAATTCAAATTAACCAATAAATATATTTTAATATATATCAGCAGGACTCTAGAGGATTCCATTAATGTTGAAAAATAGAAAGGATTTAGGTTAATTTGGTAAGAAGGCAGGTCAGAACGTTTACAACAGTGGCATAGAATTGTATAGAGATGCAAAATTTTTCAAGAGAGCAGAATTTTTTCAAAAACGCTGACTCTAGCTGTCACAGCCCTGCCTTGGTTAAATCCAGTGGAGAGATATGAGGACTTTCTAATTTGCTTTCCCTCTATTTTAATAATAGCTGTGCATAAGTAATTTATGAAAGGCCAACCAGGCAGTGGGCAACAGAAAATTAAACTCATTTTATCTGAAAGCAGGTGGATTTCTATATATCATTAGCATGCATAGAATTCTCACAATGTTATTTCTCATACTGATGGAATGTAACCAAATAATATATGAGTTTTTTGCTTATGCACGAGTGAAATTTTTAGATAAAAGTGCCAGCCCCAATGGCAATTTTCTGCAAAACGAAAACTAATTCTGCGAAGCTTCTTATTACTGGGAAGACTCATTTGGCTTGCATTAGAGACTGACATAAGTGACTTTAGGATTTTACTAACAGATTAGATGAGATGTGCTATATGCAGTAATATCATTAGAGAATGTAGCAGCAGAAGCAGAAGAGTTTGTGGCACTTAAGGACACCGGCACAAGTAAATTGTTTTCATTTATGACAAGCTTTTAAATGATTTTTTTTCTCCTGATGAGAATATGTTTTAGTTTTAGGTTTCCCTCACCCTTCCCTAAGACTGAAAAAAAAGCTTCTGCCTGAATTATTGCCCATATTATTTCAATCCCTGATAACAAATCTATTGTATGTGCCTGCCTTATCATCTGTATCACCTTGAGAGAGGCTAGATTTTTATGAAGAAAACAATACTAAAACTAAATAAATGCATTCCAGTGTTATTATAATCTAAATAAGGAGAAAGAAGCAAACCACATATTTCTCTACTTGCTGTATTTTCACTATTCATTAACAGAAATATATTTGGAATCTCTCCACGTATCATTCGAACTATTTTAAAATAGCATCAGATATGCTGCAATCATTTGACTTAAAGAAATGCAGCTTTCCTTTTCTTACCTCATAAAAGTCTGTTAGGAGTTTGGTTGTTTTTAATTATGATACCCAAAGGTACATCCTGCATAAGACTTTTTCCACTCTTACATCTTGTTTTAAAATAAGTGGCATTGGCCAAGCAGTATTTTTCTCTGAGGCAAGAAACAGTAAAAGACCATGCTAATTCCTATCCTATATAATATTTTTTATGATGCAGATGAAGGTGAAACTTTCCATCTTTATTTTTTTTTAATTCCAGAAGCAATAGTAGCAGCTACTGGGTGTTAGCAGTAGCTACTCTTCAAAGGTTGTATTAGCTTGTACTGCCAACTTTGTAGTTTGCAATATATTTTGTTCACATTTGAATTTCAAAAAAGAGGGAAGATATGAGTACGTTGTTGGAACCAATAGCACTGACCCAAGTTGTATGACAGAGATAGTCCTTTGTAACCCTGGCCCATGTGAGGTGGCTGTGTCCAGCTGTTCTTAAGCTGTTTATTCAGCTTCTTCTATCAACACTCATGTGTGTCACACTTACATGACTTTTTTATATTACATGACAATTTTATTGGTTTACTTAGATAGCAAAGTTTATATTGTCCTCCACAGTCAGTACTTTTACAGAGCTATCTTGACTACCAAAGGCCCTGAGGAGCAGGAAAATAAAACCCTGAGGTAAACTGCACAGTTGTAAATGTAGAATGGGTGTGTTTACTGAAGCTAATCTGAGCATGTAGTGCTCTGCTAAAAAAGCTGAGTTTGACCCAATGTAACCAATATTGAAAACAGGTCTGATACTAAAGAGAACCATAAGTTCTTTTCTCAGGGGAAATTCTGGTGTTGGCCATGGTGAGGCAGACACAAAATACTTCTGCTGGAGTCAATGGATTTCCTTGAGACATTGCTCAGCACAAACAGGGACAGAGCCTGGCTCTGCTGTGCCGTGGACTCAGCCAGTGAATTAAATCATAAGGATTAGAATTCCGGTGGTAATATTCAAATGGATACATTGCAAGGCTCTTTGCATACTCTGGTTCATAAAGTCCCTCCCTGTTGCACTTGCCACTGTTAGCAAATGTGTAGAAGAGAAAGAAGAATTAACTAAAGAAATAAAAAAAAAAAACCCTGGAACTTCTGTAGTGAGGTGTGTGGACACCTTGCCAGCATCTGCTGAGATCTGGCTCCTGCTGGCATGGGAGAGCTGAAATACAGGGACAGGAGTATGTCCTTATTCCAGATCTGTCCTTCCCCATTCTGTGCCACCCCTCCTAACAAATAAACTGACCAGTGGTAATTTTTATGTGATGCTAACACCTAGCATAGAAACTTAGGTCAAGATTTTCTGGAGGATCTTAGACCACTAAATCTGTTTCTTGCAGGAAGTTCAAGATGTGTCACATAGTTCTGACCATAAATACCTGGAAGTCCATCTTAAAGAAAGTTGGGTTCTCTGCCCCCACATTCTTGAATGGAAAGCTGATCCAAAACATCCCTCCATAAAAAAATTTGACCAACCAAATACAGCAGCAAGTTTGTTCCAGTTCTATCTCCTTCCTTTTTTACCTGCTCTAAGTCAATTTTTATAGAAGACCTGCACAACAGATCCTCAGCTCTGCCCTGCTATTCCATGGACTGCCCAGATACCTCCTGAGTCTTCTGGCATTATCCAATTGTACACCCAAACAAATATCTCTTAGAAAAGCCAGTTCAACTCCTTCAGTGCTAGGAAATGTTTTCTTCCTATATAATATTTCCATTTTCTAACAGTCTTCTGATAAATAAAAAAGGCCTACAAGACAGCCAGAGAGGGACTTTTGACAAGGGCATGTAGTGGTAGGACAGTGGGGGAATGGCTTTAAACTGACAGAGGGCAGGGTTAGATCAGCACTAAGGAAGAAATTCTTGACTGTGAGGAAGGTCAGGCCCTGGCACTGGTTGCCCAGAGAAGCTGTGGCTGCCCCATCCCTGGAATTGTTCAAGGTCGGGTTGGATGGGGCTCTCAGAGACCTGCTCTGATGGAAGGTGCCCCTGCCCATGGAAGGGTGTTGGAATGAGGTGATCTTTAAAGTCCCTTCCAGCCCAAACAGTGCTGTGATTCTGTGATTTACCTGTGATGCTTTACAGCCTTGTATAGTGAGGGCTTCAGCACTTATGGTGAACTGTGAGACTTCTGTAGGGTAGTGCAAAGTATTTAACTTGATTATAACAGTGATCAGAGAATCAACAAAAGAAGTGAGAACAGAGTAAGTAGATAATATGGTGGAAGAACATCAGAGTAATTTTTCACTAAAAGAAGGTGTACATTTTCCTCAGTTTGCATCTTCTTTTCTATTGCCATATTGATTCCCTACTCAGAACATCAAAGTCAAAACAAGCACATGGATATGTCTTTATTTCCCCTCATTTTCATTTAATATACAATATTTGAGGGCATTCGACTTTCTGCTTTTTATTTGCAGCCAGCAATCAAAAGGTATTTTCACTGTATTATTAAAAACTGAAAAATAAATACTATATTTTTAATCTTAAGCGTTTTAAAAATGGAAGGAGATACCAGTGAGTGTCAGTAAGTCTAGCTCTAAGTTGCTTGTGTTGACATACTGCTGAAGGCTAAAAACAGCTTATAGAGATTTTATTTGTTTATAGGGCAAATTATAAAATGTTCCACTGAAATAAGTAATGACAATTTTTGTCTACATAAATGTGCATGTAAATGTAATGATGTTTGTTGTCATTTCAACATGACTGCCATTATTGAAATAGAAGAGCCAGTACTAATTCTTGCTGTCATATTTCTTAAAAAATGAAAATAAGGCATTTAAAGAAGCGTCAAGGTTTTCAGTGTAGATCATTCATCTCCTGCATGCTCTTAGAATAACACCCTCAGCAAAACAGCCAGACAAAAGCTAACTAGAGTTCTGCTCCCTAATCTTTTTAAGAAACATACATTTGAAGATATTTTCCAACTTCAGAGTGTTCTGGAACTCAGCGAGACCTTAATGAATAAGATGTGAAGTTTTGTCATTGTCTTAAAGATTGTGTAACCTGGGCACAGGGTAAAACCCTGCAAAAGTCTGCCTTTGATCTCATCAGCCAAAAGAAACCCTTGTCTTTTTTAGCTGAATACTTGGATGTGCCGTGCTGAGCTCTCATGGTGCCCACCCTCCTGTGGGACTCTACAGGATAATAACTGACAGCAACATGCAGGCCAAAACCTCCTCAACACTGAGCTTCTGTGTGATCTGAACATAACACTGTTTTAAAAGCTCCTTGGAATTTGCTCCTTCTTTTCCCCTTCCCTCATCAGTCCTTGCCCATGGCCAGTTGGCTTCAGCATGATCAGGAGCAGAACTGAAAAGTATCATTACTAGATAATAATGACTATTTTTAGTAAGTTATATGGCTGAGTAGATTTAAGAGTTGAGAAATCTTGAATTCTAATCTTGCCTCTTCCACCAAAGTGGCACATGACCCCAGGCAGGGGTGGCAGGGGGGGTGGTGTCATCTGTTTTTTGAAGGAACATCCTAATTTTTTGTGCCTAAGTAGCCATGACTTTAAAAGGCCTGAGTATTCACACAGCTTAAAAACAATTTCAGCTTAAAACTGCAAGCATGCAAAGTCTTTGAAATGAGATGCCTCACATGTTCCAGAAATGAAAAGCTGAGTTTGAAGCATTTCCTTTTCTCTGTGCCTCAGTTTCCCCCAGGTTCCAGCAGAATGAGACAGAACCTATGAGAGGAGGGTAGGAGGGATACTGATTTCCTAATATCTGTGAGAGGCTTTGAAAATGTGAATGATAGGAAATACTACCATGTGCTTTCCCATTCCAGGGGCTCACAGAGTGCTGTGCAGTGGGACAGGCAGCACTCCCTGCACCACACTCGAACACATTCAATGACAATTTCTGCAAGGTAGGGGCTCCCTCTATCCAGTGACTTTCTGGAGCAGCAGAGCACAGTCAGGGATACAAGGCTGTTTCCCTCATGGAGTAGAAAGCTGGCAGATGAAACTGTAGGTTCAGCTGAACCCAGGAGCTCTGTGCTGTGTTCTGTCTAGGTTAATCCAACAGAGCTTTTGCTAACTATACATCTCTAAGAGATAAGCAAACACAAAGCCAGCAAGCCACACAAAGTTATGAGTCTTATTTTGGGGAAACAGTTCTGATAGAGGTCCTAGACATAGCTCTGATCATAAAACTCAGGAGAAATATTGGAAAAGTTTTCTTCTTCCCTTTTAAATTGATTGACTCCCCAGACACTGCTTTAATTATTCATGCAGATGATGCGGTGTTTTGTGCAGCAGTTTCTGGGAATGCAGCACCACGGAGTGCTCCCTGATTGTTACTGTCATCACAAACTGCCCACCATCCTTCGTCTTATGTAAATTTAATTCCAAACACACCACTTCATGCTTTATTATCTCACAACAGCAATTGCATTTGGCCCTTTGATTCATCTGTGGAGAATGCATTATGAAGCAAAGCATAAATATCATAAAATGGTTCGTTCATGGGGCTTCTAATTTCAGGAACATCACAAAATGCTAATTCGTAGACTTCATACTAGCACAAAAAATATATTTCAGTGGATGTCGTGAGGGTAAATCCCTGCTTTCGTCCTTCACTTGGAAAATGCTGCAGCTTAAAGAAACTTAAAAGCTCTAATAAAACTTAGAGCAAACTAACTTGCTGGAGTGTTCAGTTACACTTCATTGTATTCTGAGTTAAAAAAAATGCAAAGAGGCTTCAAAATAATCCAGGAGGGAACTAAAATAAAGAAAGAGCAGGTTGCATTTTCTTCTCTTTTCCCTATCGTATATTATGGGGTGCAGTTGTTTTCCTGTTGGTGCAGTTCTTCTTAAAAAGTGGTGAAACTGCACCTACCTGGTCATTTGCTGGTGGTAATGGTACTGAACCACAGCAAAACCAACTCAATTTTACCAAGTCAAGAAAGAGAAAAGGCAGTGCCTTTAGGCAGAAGCCAGTGGCATCTGTGTGCATTTCCAAGTGGGGACTGTGTGGCCAAAGCAGAAAGTCTGGGCTGGGAGAAAAGGGTATATTGAGTAGAAAAGATTAAATATTCTGCTTACAAACACCACTCTTGTTTAGTGCTTTTTGATGTGTGTGTGAAAACTTCACCCACAGATGTTGCTCCATCGATCTTTCCCTGTTTCCAAAAATAATCTGTTTTGAAGATGCATGGACTAGGCAGATATATAGGTTTATTTTGGCTTGAATGTAACACCATAAGTAGCAGAAAAAGTTTAGGCAAAATTTCCCAGCTGTTAGAGGTGAGTGTGGGGTGAGGCTGTGTGAAGGAACCAGGGGATTGAGGTGGGCTGCAAAGCTGCCTGGGCATTTACTCAGCCCATCAATAGGTGTTAGTGCCTTGTTGGAATTTATGAAGTGATCTTTGCAGAAGATAATTTCCTTTTCAGCAGGTACCAATCCAGGATGCTGAATGCTACTTTTTAATTTTCTGACTCATTTACACTTACTACCTCTTTTTCTGCATTTTAACAAATATGTCATGATATTTAGTGTTTGTACCTTCCCAGCAGCAACCAAAGGTCATTTCTGAGAAGCCCTGTCCATATTGAACAGCTCAGTGTGAGCTGAGAGAATTTAGTTCATTGGAGAAAGCCTGAATCCCTGGGACTCCTGCCTGATTCCCTGAAGGAGCAGCCTTAGCCCATCCCCAAACATGTCACACTCCTCATGTCTCCTTTGGTCCACTCACCTGCCTTGTGAGGATGGAGGCTGCATTTTAGTCCTGTTGGCCATCCATCTCTGTTGATGGTGGGCAATTTGGGGCCTAAAGATCCTTCACAAACACCAAAGGACCTTGTGAGCTTCTGCTTTTCTTGTCCATTAATTGTAAAACTTTTTTCAAATCAGAATTAAATCATTTTGTTACACAACAAAATTTGTCAAGTGTTTTTGTGTCACTTTCCATGTCTGGTAACTAGCACAGCAAGTTCAGCCTGTGGGTGTGTGTATGGATATGGTTCTTTCTGGGGAAAAAAAATCAAATTTACCTAATTTGTTCATATTTCTGGAAATATAAATCTGAAGTAATCTGCTCTTAACCATAATTTTAACATTAAACCCAACATTGTTTTCTAGCCCATGCTCAGAATTACTTGAAAATTAATTGTTAGATTATTGACTGGTGCAGACTGAACCTCCTTTTGCTGGGGTGCACAGAGATCCATTGATTTGTCTTAGTGAGGATATGGTTCATTGTAACTCAAGACCATTTATGAAGCAGGGCCACTGTATTCCTCAGTAGGAATTCTGATAAAAGCACATCTACTCCTGCTCTCCTGCAGTCACTTGTATTTAAACATGTAAGTGGGAAAACATTAACTAATCCAGCTTTTAGTATTTTTAAGTGGAGATAATAGAAATTGGAATAGGGCAGAAATGGAATCCTGCACCTAGCACAGGCAGCACTATTTTTTTTAGATTTTGGATCATGCTTGCTTAGGATCAGAACATTTCTTTGTGTAAAGTGGCAACCTTGATTTTTGTAATGGCTATCAAAACTGTTGAGTTTGTAATTTTAGTCTCTACAAATCGTCATCATTATTTACTCTTAGATGAATAATTTAGATATTTACTTTTACGAAGACTGGGAGGAAAATTGAGTCTGTATCTCCAACAGCAGCAGAGACTTTGTAAATTGTATTAGGATGGAGTTTCTGAAATCCGGTCAGTGCTGTAGATTATTTTATATATCAATGGAAAAAGGTGAAGTACATTTATTGCAAGGTGCATTTAAATTTTCAAACCTGTAGGTAAACTTTAACTTCTTAATATTAATAACATTGCATTGGTAGGAAAACACACTTGCTCACCTTGTGTTTTTATATTTTCTTTAATTTTGGATATTGCAAACAACATAGGCATGGAAAGCCATAATAGCCCATGATTTCTAATATTGGGTAAAGCACAAATATAAAATATACTTGAAGCTCAGCTCTAAGTAGATTATAAACATTTAATATAGAATGTTATCATAATATTCAGAGCACCAAATTGCAGACTTCTGTCACCCACTTTCAGGCATGCTTCTGAAGATCATAGTTAATTCTGCTGATTTATGGTAATGCTGTAGCACTATCATATGCAGCATCAGAAACCACTAACAAGCTTAGTATAAGCTTGGACTGAAATGGTTTGAGGTTTAAATTTCTGTAACGATTATAAACTAGAGGGAGTGAAATCCCACTTCAGCAAAAAAATAAAAGTGTCTTGTTACAATTCAATATTGCATCCTCTCTCTCTCCCCCTCTCATTCCAACCCCCCTCACTTTCTCTTCTCTCTTTAGCTTCTCTGAGGAGCCATATTTGAGAAAAGTAATTTTAAATTGTGACTGGCATTTTTAAATTTAAAAATAATCCTTTTTGTATGGTAATGCGCTTTATAATTAGGAGACACAATGCCAGCATTTATTAGAAGTAGAAAAAAAGCTCAGCTGAAAAGTATTAAAATCAACTAGATTTTTTTTGCCCATTTCATTTGAAATGATAGCTATTTATAAAACAAATCTGATGACTTTGCCAACCCTTTCCATAAACATTTTTAATAACATGTGTCATATTTGACTGTCTCAGGGATACTATGGACTGCAATTACCATAAAGCTGTTTCAAAACTCACTTTGAACATAGGGTTAACAGGGAGGTGTGCAAAGAGAAAACATTATGAACCAGAACTTTAAAGAATGTAAACCACAGTGCTGTTGCCCCAAAATCCAGTCAAAGGAACTGCATGAACTTGGATCTGTTGGGAATCTCCCTTTGGTTGTTCCCTGCACACACTGGGCCCTCTCTCCTGTGCCTTTGTGAGAGCTGTGCTCAGGCACCAGTTCTGGAAAAGGGCTGGTGCTCTACAGCAAATACAGAACTCAGGAACCTTGTCATTGGTTTAGACAATGCACTGCCACTTTCCAATTCCAGATTCCCCACTCCCATCAGCCAAGATTGCTTTTTCTCTCTCTAGCTATATGAAAATGTAAAAACCGCCCAGGCTGTTGAGAGGATTTGAAATGTTTATGTTGTGGACATCAAATCTGATAGCAACAATGAAATAATTTCTGAGTATCAAATCTTAAAGAAGGATGGGTTTAAGTTATCTCAGTTTGGGCAGGTAGAAAGATTACAAACCACCACTGCCATCCCTGCCATCCTCCATTCATCAAAATTAAGGTCAAGCAAAACATTGCAAGGAAAATCTACTACATTTCTCCTATTTTTTGTGAAGCTTGTACTGAATTGTTGATTGTTCTACCTTGGTGCAACCTAGTTGATTTTGTAGACTTCTGTTAATTGTTTCTTATCTATTAGAAAACAAATCATTAGGAAACAACAGTGATAACTTTATTATATTGGGTCAAATTCAGGCATAGCTCTTGATGTCAATGGGAAATTTGTGAGGGCAAGGAAAAAATCCTTATCAGTTCTTTGCAATTTATGGAAGATGAGCCACATCTTGTTTCCAGCAATCCTAATTGTACCTCCATATTTCCTTTCTCATTCCAAATGCTTAAAAAGAGGTATAGTGAGTTAAACAAAACTCCTAATCATTTGCACTGTCACCTTTTTCCCAGTAAATTGTAGAATTTTTCATCTGAACCCAACAGTAGCTGACTGTATGGCAGTGAGTTTTGCCCTCATCATGGGGAAATTGCTGCAGCCACCAAACATGTCATACATTCAGAGTCCACAGGAATCATGGGCTCACACGCTTCAGCACATCTCCTGTTTAAAGGGGCACATGGAATCCAGTGACTGTGTGTTGAACAGCTGAGAAAGGGATTCAGCTCTTCTGGGATCTGGAGCTGTGTCTCCAAGTTGTTCAGTTGCTTTGCACCTTCTGCCAAGGCTACTAATGCATCCAATGGTGAAAGACTTTACTGTAAAAACACATCTGATGGGTCCTGTTTCTTTTTCTCCATCAGCCTAGCAGAGATGTGAGAAGGAAGCCACCAGGTTCTGCTAAGATTTGGGAGGGCTCATCATCCGGTGCTGAAATAGTGACTCCACACGCTACAGCTTTCTTTTCAGGATGTCACTCTCCCGCCTCCACACTCACCACCAAACAAACATAGAAATCTACTACTGTTCTCCCCATGCACTCCATTTTCTTCCAATCTGAGAGCCATTTGTGTGTATAATTGAAAATTAGCAGTGCAGCTGTTTGAAGAGAGTAATTTATCACAGCACATTGTTCGCTCCTGACACTTTAGACCTGGCTCTAACAAGGCAGTGGTTGCTGGGGGTTGAGCTGCAGAAAGTGATTCGGCTGTAATGCCGCGTTTCCCCTGCTTTGTTGCTAATTGTAGCCTCTTTTTCTCCATTGAATTGGGAGTTGAGTAAAAGAGCTTGTTTGCTCTGTGCGACGAGGCTGCCAGGGCCGCTTGGGCTATTATCACAAGATACTCTTGATCTTTTGAAAAGCAGGAAATAGAATTTTTCTCCAACAGGGAAAGTAATTTGCGATGCGTCCATTAGTTCTTCATTAAAGCAAGATTAAATTGCACGGCAAATCACATCTGTGTTTGGATGATTAAAGGGTGGCATTTTAGAGGCCAAAACTAATTACTAGCCAAAATGAATGGGAGTGAAAAAACAGTCATGTTTTTACATTAGATAGTGTGGCTTGTAATTAGATTCAAGCTAATTCCACTATTTCTTCTCATTTAATGAGATGAGCCTGTCCTCATCTTTTTCTAGGCCATGCTAACAGCCCCAAATGTATAATTTTGATAATACTGAGAGTTTACTTTATTGAAATTTCTTAGCTACCTGCCACAAGTGACTGTTCTGTCTAGTGGTGCTTCATTATACATCAACACAAGCTACTCTGCATGGCCCAAGCAATATCTCAGGCAATCTCTGTACATTTATATACGTGTACATTTACACAGCTATGAGCCTGTGTGTCTGTATATGCACACACATATAAATCCAATGCCCATGGTATGTGCACACACTTTTGTTAGATGATTACAGAAACGTTTGAAAGAGTATGGAAGAAAGGAAGGGAGCTCTTTCCATATCCAGAAAGTACAAATCTCCACATAAAATTCCTTTAATTATGGAGGTTTGTGGAGGCAGTTTTTCTTCAGGCATAAGAAGAAGGAGGTAAATAGGGGCATCAAGTGGTGAGTGATTGAAATAACACAGTTATTTCCTAAATATAAAACAAAATGAGGTTTTGCTTGTTATTACAGCAATAACTCTCAGTAGATCATTGGAAGTGATAGCTAATTCTAAATGGCCAAGTAATTCATTGACTTTAGGATATATTATGTTCCTCAGATCAACATTTCTTTTTTCTCATAAAGACACGCTGCCAATAAAATGTGGTGCTATTTCTTCTCTTTTTGGGTTCCTGTGTTGAGAAGGAAGGAGGTGTAAAGGGCCACAAATTGGACAAATATTAGGCCCAGAGTACAGATATTGTCCCTTGATTCTTCTCCTTGGGGATTCTCTAGAAAACAATAGGTTTTTAGCAACAGGGGTTTTTTAACAATAGTTACCTGTTCCATGAAATTTCATTGCAGTCGCTTCCTGAGAGAGACCCAGACACAGCCAAGTGTGTTCATAGACCTCAGGAAAACACACTGCTGGGGGGGTTGAGAGGTACCTGGAGCAGGGCAGAGGGGCAGGAAAAGTTCCAAGACTAATTGATAGTAGGCCTGTTCTACAAACTCTTCTGGCTGTTGGTTTATTTTTGCGAGCTAATTATGGGTATGTTAATACCTTTAGTGTAAGTGTGTAATCAGTCAATTGCAGGGACTTAAGTACCCTCTTTTGAGCATATATTTGATGAATAAGTGGAGCGTGTATTTCCTTTTTCTTCCAGTTCCTAAATTGGTTTTTTTTTTTAGAGATCACCAATGCCATTCTAAAGGTAATTTGCCCTTGTCTATCCTTACTATTCCCTGAACTTTTGCTGTTGGCCACAGTCAGGAGACAGAACTACAGAAGAGACCTTTCACTCAGTCCAGGCTGGCAATTCTTATGTTCTTGGCACTGTCTGGTGGATTAGTCACTGCAGGATGCCCCAAATATACCATCATGATGGACTGGTGAAAAGGCAATAAACTGATTTATATTGTAGAGCTGTACTTTGACAAAGTACAAAGTACTCACTTGGGCAATATCAAAGAGTTCCCACTACCTTCAAAACGCTTTTCATCCTCACTAAGATATTAGGGCATTTTTTCCTAATTTTCCTTTACATGCCTTACTGTATCCTATGAAACTTAGAAGAGTCAACTGTGGTCTATTTGTTGTCTGCATTATTTTCACTGGATCATTGATTTATGTTCACTGTATCAGATTTCCATTAAAGATGATACTTCTAAATAAGAACCATGAAACTGCCTCCTGGCACAAGACCACAGAGGCCATTAAGCTCACTTCTGGTTAATTTTTAGAGATTTGGGGTTTCTTCTAGAGAAGCAGTGATCTATTCCAGGATTGCCAGTTTCATCTGAATTTACTATGGACATTATGCAAAACAAATTGTGGAAGTAATCCAGAAGTTCCAGCAAAGGAGAAGGTGAGCTTCTTGACTGCAAATTGAAAACACAGAGAAGTCAAGTTCCCCTTGACCATGGAGTCCTTTCCTTCTTCCCACTTAGGAACTTTCCAGCAACTTAGCCAAAGGAACTGGCTTCGTTGTGTTTTGCCCCGTGACAGTTCTTTTCAAAGATTACTGGTAATTGCATCCCCAGTCTGCTAGTTGTTGCTTTTGTTTTCTGAGATTTCCAACATTATTTTGGGTTATTTTCTTAAATTTTTCTGTTTGTTTGTTTGATTTTAGTCTGATTAGAATGACATTTTAGTGACTCAGGTCTCCACCATGTATTAGTTCTGTTTCCCTGGAGATTGGGTTTGTGTTCTTGACTAATACTCATGGCTTAGTTTTAAAGATTATTTAATATCAATGGAATAATCAGGAGTTGCACTTGGAAGAGTTTTACACAACATTTTAAAGTTATAATACTATTCTATTACATGCATAACATAATAGCCACATTACATCTTTCTGCTGCAGTCCACATAGATCAATAACACAGATGAAAAGCTTTGTGTTTTGAATGTTTCCTCTGAAATACTTTCCTCTATTCTTTTAGGGACCTATGCCATTGCACCTGCATTCGAATTCTCCTGATTATAGGGAACCTTGCTTGCTAAAACAATGAGATAAATGTGTTCATTTATCATTGCTTGTACCCAGAAGAACTATGACTGACATTCCTGCAGGTATTCTGGCAAGCTAAAAGGTTTCTTACAGCTAATAGGAGGGACTAAGATTCACTTGAAGACAGAAGGGTTCTATTTTGCTCTAAAGACAACCTTTATTTTCTAAATTGGGCATTGCAGATTTCAAAACTTTTCTAAGCCCTCTGCTGACCTTGAACATTTCCTGCAATAGTGGAACAAAAGTCTGCAATAACAAGCATTACATACTGCTTCAAAATCACTTACATATTCTGTACTCTTGGCTTCCTGACACAGTCCTTTAAAACAGTGTATGGAGCTGTGGTGGTTTAACCCCAGCCAGCAACTCAGCCCCCCACAGGTGCTCATTCACTCCCCCGCAGTGGGATGGGGGAGAGGATCAGAGGGTAAGGGTGACATAAACCCATGGGTTGAGAGAAAGACAATTTAAAAGGTAAAGCAAAAGCTGCATTCTAAAGCAAAGCAAAACAAGAATGAATTCCCCACTTCCATGGGCAGGTGTTCAGCCATCTCCAGGAGAGCACGGCTCCCTCAGCTGTGAGACAAATGCCATCACTCTGAACATTCCCTGTTCCTTCTCCTTGCCCCAGCTTTAGGTGAAGAGCGTGATGCCACACGGGCTGGGATATCCCTCAGGTCAGTTGGGATCAGCTGTCCCAGCTTTGTCCCCTCCCAATCTCTTGTGCCCCCCCAGCCCCCTCGCTGCTGGGATGGGCTGAGGAGCAGGAATGGCCTGGGCTCTGTGCAAGCCCTGCCCAGCCAGAGCTGAAATATCCCTGTATTACCTGCACCATTTCCAGCACAAACCCCAAACACAGCTCCACACTAACTGTAAGTTTTGCTTATCAATCATCCAAATCTCTGTATGCAAATAATTGTCCAACTTCAGAGGCTGAAAAGCTAAAGAGAGGATAGAATACAAATAATATTTTTTTATCCATAAACAGAGGATTCATCAAAAATTAAAATTAAAGCAAATAATAATAAAAGGCCAGATGATCTTCCTTCTCCATATATATAAAGGTCAATCATTCAAAACCTCCAGTTGTTTCTCATTGTCTCAGAGAAAGAAGAATAACTATTGGAATGTTAACATGACTGCATATCACTGTGTGTATACATGTATAATTATAGAAATCATTGTATATGAAGACCTTACAGTCTAAAAGGGAAGATAAATATATGCAAGATTAGTAGATCACTTTATACATTCTAAAGATTATCAAATCACACAAAGCTACCACATTTCTGATGGGAGGGATAATATAATCATAGATTATACTGAGTTGGAAGGGAGATAGCTGACAGAGGAATTGGTAACAGTGACTTCTTAATCTTCCTCATTATCATATTTATTTGATTGTGTCTGTAGGATGGTGAGAAGTTTGGTCATAGCCCAACAAATACTGGGAGTTGTGAAGAGGGAGTTGTAAGAAAAGAGGTTTTATGGCCTGCAGCAGAAGGAAAGGATCTCTGGGCAAAGACAGCAGGAGTGGTAGGAAGAGGAGGAATAGATCATGAGGACTGCAGCTTTAGCAAGACAGAGACAAGATTTAACTGGAAGCAAGGAGAGGGAGCCAGCACCATGTGACTCTCCAGCCAGTGTTTGCTGCCACTGCTATTGCAAAAGAAATCTCAGGAATAAAATTTTATTTTAGGCAGAATAATTTATCTAAGTCATGATCTTGGCATTTGGTGGAGATACTATAATTATAAAAACTTGATCAGATCTTCCAGTAAGAAATCCTGTACGATGACAAGTAATATTCAGGTCACACTTCTCCTTTGAAGTTTTAATGGCCACTACAATTTTATGTTAGTCACTCACTCATGTTTGAAGTAGGCGTGCAAAGCCTTGGCTGTCTCCATTTGTCTATAACTACTTTAGAAGCTTCTGAAGGCACTGAACTCATAAAACTGCAGGCTTCAAAGAGCTTATTCAAAGATTCCATTCTGCTGCTGCCATTTATCAAAGGGATACTTTTAAAATATATAGCTCTTTATAATAATTTTTTTTTTAAATATAAACCTGACAGTGGGGATGATTAAAACAAAATCTCCATTGGCTTCAATGGCAGCAGAACTGAGTTCCATAGCTTTAAATAGAATATTTATATTTCTATAAATAATGTTATATTAAGCAAGTTCCCAATATAATGAAGCGCAATTCATTTTCCATTCTTTTTGTTCACACTCTCCCCTCCGCCCCCAAATAATTTTTTGGAACTTCACTGCGTGTTTAACTTTGAACTTTAAATCAAATTTTAAATTTAACCCCACAGTACAGAAAAGGATTGTCTCTCCTAAAGAAAATAGAAACTCACTGTTTCTAAGTAGAATTAATTCCATTTTCTGATGCAAACCTGAAGGGTCAGTAGAATGTTAATATTAAATTATCATTTATTTTAAAAACAAATCCTAGTATATTTTATTTTATTCTGTCATTTATCAATTCCATGATAGATCTTTCTGCGTTCTAGGCCATGATTGTAGATAAATCACATGACACTGAGTTATTTTTTATCCCATTTAAACAAGAATAACAATACTTACCTACATGGCATTCATGGGACATGGTTTCCTGTCCAATCCTCTTCCTCAAAACACAGCAGGAGACCTTCCATTGACTTTATTAGATGAGCTCTTTAACTCCTCATCTTCTGTAAGGAATCATGGCCTGTGGGGAAAGTGGTAGTTGAAATCTGTGGAATGGGTATTATATCAGCTGAAAATTATTTTGGAAGTGCATCTTTAGGGTTATAAAGTGCTCCTACTCCTTCCTTAATCCAGCTCAGTTGCTTGTTTTGTTTGCTCCAAGAGAGGACATCATAACATCACATCTGTTGCCATGGGAATGGCTGTGATTTTGCAAATTCAGCTTTGTGTCTTCATGAGATCAGGCAGAACAAAAGAAATGGGCAATGGGGAAAAGCTGTTTTTTAGGAACAAGGGCAATTTGATTCTAAATTCAGGCCTAAACCCTTTGTCTTTATTGGGGTAACTCCCCATTGAGCACCTTTTGAAGTTACTCCTTTTCTGTTGTTACTTACAAGGTTTCCCTGGTTGCTTTGGGAAGGGAATTCCACATCCACTCTGCTTGAGCATTGCCTGGGAGAGTGATCTGATTTGAGTCTCTGGACTCATAGTGCAAGTAAATAAAATAATGATATTGTAAACACAGGCAATAGCACTTCACTTTTCTTAGTCTGGAGTAATTCTTCCATCTTTCCAATTACAAATTACTTTATTCTGAAAGAAATTGTCTGGTTTGGATAACAATTATTTTTCTAAAATAAAATTATTACTATTTCAGACTAAAATTCCCTATGACAGAAAATGCACTGGAATACCTAAACTACAAGTATCTGGTAGATGCCTTGTATACACAAAACTTCAGAATCTGGATTTTTTTAAACAAGTGCGTCAAGCTTTTTTTTCCTTTTGCATTGTTTCTTTATCTAATTTAAGAGAGGAAGAAATTTGAGGGTTGCACTACATCTACCAATCATTGTTTCCAAAGTGTTATTTTGAATTCCTAGCTATTCCTGGAATGCATAGTCCTGCTTGGAAAAGCATGACTCTGTTAATGGCCTGCTTTAGAAGTAACACAATTGCCAATCAATAAAAATTGGCACAGATGATATTTGAGAAATACAGACAATCCATGGTCCCCATAGTGCAGTTCTGAAATATCAGGGTAAATTATGGGCTTTCTGGGAGTGTTGTACAAATTTCTGTTTCATTTTTGCTGAGCCATTTAGGAAGGTCAAAATAATGATATAGTCCTGCACCTAATGTTTTTGACTGGACTTGAGCAGCAGTTAAAGAGTTTACCTCTCTCTGGAGATGGTTTTGACAGATTTTTTTTTTTTTTACTGGATAAACAAAACTAAATTGCCTGAGACGTACAGTTTTGCTTTCAAAATAATTTTGACAAACTACTGGAACTCTAGGCCTTTTTCCTACACACACAGTGAGACCCTTTATAGTAAACTTGAGGTATTTATTTGAAAATCCAAAGTTTTGTATTCTGTCATAAGCCATGAAAGGCTCTCTTTGGGAGACTGACAGTATTGTGAATGCTGAATGCTCTCTCCAGCTTTCCCCTCTCCAAATGTTAAGTTGAAGATGTGCAAGTTTGGTAAACTCTGGGGTACAAGCTCTTGTTCCTTTGATGAAAACTCTGAGATGTAATTTATAATCCATTTCTTACAGAATTTGATGACAAAGGGGCTTGTTTTTAAAGTGGGACTTACCCAAATTTCCTCAGATGTCCTCAGATGTTCCCTGTGGTTGCAGTGTGATGTTGGAGGTGTGGATGTGCCATAGCTGTGCACACTTTCAGCTCTCCAAGTTCCTGAAGTCCTGTCTGGAAATCAGCCTCTGCATGGTGCTGTCTCAGGTAAGACCAGGAGGGCACATGGGCTGGTTCCTGCTCTGGAGGCTGTGGCAGTTTAGACCTTTACAGAGACAGAGAAATAACTGATTGTGATTATTTTTGTTCATTTCCACCCATTGCAGCCAACAATGTCTTCTTCAGCCATCAGTCATAGGATAAAGTACTGAAATAATCCCAGGGGTGGGAGGTGGCACCTTTTTTGTTTGCTGTACAGTGGTTTTAAAGGGAAATGTATTTCAGGGCACCTTTAATCAGCATTATCACTTGACAAAAATATTTTTTCTCTATAATAAACTGTTGAATAAGAGCATTGGTTCTTATGGTTTGAATCTGGCTAATGAATTTGTGTAATGTGAGGTTGATCAGACCAAATATTTATTGTAGACAGAATAAAGAGGCCAAAGCAATTATTGCAGTAAATTGACAAAATATTTTGAGAGCTACTGAAAAATTCTTCTGTCAAAAAGATGGTGTTAGCAAACAGGTACAGACTTGAACTGCATTCCTTAGAAGTGCACACCTTGGCACAACTGCAGAAAATAAAATGGTAGAAAGAACGACAAACAGGTTTTCAAAAATATGGAGCAACTCTAAAATATTTCAAAATTGCTCCATGAAAAGGAGTGCAATAATGTGCCTATCTAAACTGGCATAATTGTATCAAAATTCAGCTTTAATTTTGCTGTTTATTTCAAGCCCAAAACCACTGTAAATCTGGCTTTTTCCATTTATAGCATTTTTTTCTAATGAATTGTACCACCTTTCTTCACTTTATATGATTTATTTATGTAATGCAAAGATGCACCACACAGGAAAAATTGTTGAGATATAAGAGCAAAGCCACATCTGAACAAACAGCTTGAGGACAAAGCTGTGATCACAAGGGAACAGTTCTCAGTGAGGCTCTGAATATATTTTCGAAGCAGAATTTTGTACCTGATTAGTTGTTGTATTTAAATTTCCAAATAAATATTGCTATTGAGTGCAAGATAATTACTAGAGGCATTATGAGTCTGAATGCAGTGTCAAAAGCAAAGGCTATGCTTGTTTAATAATGTAAACAAAAGGGGAGCCCTTATGGCTGAAACACTTTGAATCACATCACAAGAAGATGAAAATAGCACTTGAAATGATGCAACAGGGATCCAGTGTGAATCTGGGTTGAATCTTTGATGCAGAATCAAACTATCAGCTCTGTGCACTGGGTAGACCTCCTCTGCTGATCAGGATTTGAATGTTTTTCTTAAATCTCATAAGCACTCTCTAAAGTTCTTTGTGTGTTTTTAGCAAAAGATTGACATAAATTCCATTGTGCTGAACTGATAACACCAAGAGAAAGCTGAGTTGTCAAAATCACACTGAATAAGTTCAGACTGCTCCTAAGGTAAAAATAGCTCACTGTTGAAAAAACAAGATGAAGACACAAAGATAGTGGCAGATACCCTGAGTGCTTTCTGAAATGCAAAAGTGTTGTTATTTAACTAATAAAAAAAGGTATTATTCTCTGAGTAGAACCAACAAAGTGAAGGGGATCCAGAAGTGTTGCAGCCATTCTTAGTCGTTATTTTTTTCCATTTTTCTCTTTGGACTTAACTGAGCCCAACTGTTAAAAGCCACCAAAATGCCCTGATCTGAATATTATTCAGCAAATTATCTCTGGCCTGCTTCTGTGAAGTAAAACTTATTAGTCTCATAGTTGAGAGATAGCCTGTACTACACATCTCAGGGACCAAATGTCACGAAAGGATTAGAAAACTACAAAAAGTTGTATTCACTGGAAAATTTAGCAGAGCACCAGAAGGAAGTTGCACACAAGGTGAGCCTTTAAAAAGAACCATTCCACCCTGCTGGTTTCACATTCCTGTCAGGCTGAACCTTAGGGACAGTACAGCTGGCACAGGAAAAAACCTTCTGGAAGTTACAGAAACAAATTATTGATTATTTTTCAAACCTGAAAAAGAACAAAAAACCCCCAAGGAGTTTGTATAGGATGAATCATTCTACCAGTGGTGCAATCTTCTGATCAATTCTCATCTTAAACACTGAGTTAGAGTGGAATATGCTGAATAACAAAGGCTGACCATAACTTGGCCAAGATGGGATTCCATGCAAGTTCATAGAGAATGGATTACAATTTGCAACTGCCTCACTTTTGTAATTCTCTATTTTATCAATGGAAGTATAACACACCCTGGCTTTTGCAAATACTAGGAGAAAATGCAGCCTAAATTCCAGAGAAATTGGTAAAAAAAAAAAAAAAAATAAGGCAACAACAGTTTTTTCTTAAAGAGAGTGTCACTTATTAGAATTACCAGACCTGAGTGGATGAAGGAAAAGAAGTTGCCAATGCCTAAGAAAAACAAGAGGTCCCCAAATGTCATCATCACAAACCAGGAAAAGAGTGATAAAAATGACCCATATTTCTAACTGGTAAAAAACACCCCAAGATAAATTTCAGGCAGTGTTTGCTAACCCAAGGCAGACAAGAATCTCTTCTTATAAAAGTCAGGTATTATCATTCACTCCTGGGTCAGTTTTATGGGAAAGATTGAAACTCCTCATACAAAACTCATGACAGTCTACAAGGGCATAGACAGGATGAGCAAGACGTTATTACAACTGCTGGAAGCACTCATTATGTCGTTTACACGCCTTTTTTTACATGGTTATTCAGATATAACTAAGGTTGGAAGATACCAACTCGTTGCCAATGCTTTTGTTACATCTTTAACATCAAGGCCACTTCTAAGCTTGCATGGGAATATTTTTTTTGCCTTATCTCCCACAGCAATCACTATTCAGAGTGACAGCCACTTCAGGAGACTGCTTTTTAGACCTTTGCTTACACTAAGCAATTTTTATATGTGCCTATCCAGCTTACAAAGTTCCTATCCACCACTGTCCTATTCTGTTCCATTTTTTGGGAATGCCCCAAGGCTCCCCTTTCCCTCATGGTGTCAGACACCACGGATGTCCTCCCAAAGCCTGGACATGCCCAGGTCTGAGTCCTTCCTTCCAGCCCCACAGGGACTCCTTCCATGCCCACACCACTGACTCTTCATACTTTATACATGTTGGACCCTTATGGCTTCTTCCCTCCACATTCCTCTCACACCATTATTAATTCTCTTATTTCTACAATGGGAAGACAAGCAGAGATGAGATATTTTGTTGTCACTCTGCATGATGCTAATAGCTTTGATCTGTGGACAATTACAGATCCTATGGTAGCCTCTGGGTCTGCCAGCTCAATATCTGAGCTTCATACATTCCCTGTTTATCTTTTTTTTCTCATTGATTCTGCTTAAATCTGTAAATACCTATGAATTTATGCCTAGGACATTCTTTGAGAAATGGTGGAGCTGATTGGATGTACTATTCAAAAGTTTCCATGTTACAGCCTAAAAGACAAATGACAGCAACCTGAGAATAAAACCCTGCTCCATTTGGCTCCCTGTTATCTGCAGTAGCTTTCCTGGGGTGAGCTATTTGGAGGATGTACAGAAGCATGTGTGACTTTCATGTTGCTATTAAGGCGAGGCCATTGTGCCAAGAGCTGTGACGAGTTTTCACAAAGACAGTTTGAAAAGACAAAACCAGGACACTGGCTTTGCTTCACAGGTGGGTGAAAGAAGGCAAGGGGCACAGCCAGAGGAACTAGGAACCAAGAACAACCAGCCAGAGAAGGTTCTGTGATCAAAGTCCAAGAAAAGGGTTTTTTTTTCCATGAAATTTGCCATTAGAGATATTGAGGAGGCCTATGTATTAAATTCCTGAGTTTTGAGGCACTGTAATAGAGCTGTCAAACAAAGATATAGAAAGTGCCACTGTTTCCACGAGACATGACAAGCTAAGGATTCCCAACAAAGTAAGGCCACCTGAAGAGGGATAATGAAAGTGATTACATCAGCAAAGAGGAAGGAACAATCCAGGTAAAGAGTTGGTGGATGTTTGATCTTGGAGGGTTGCTGTTACCTCCAGTGCAGTCATCCAAAGCTGTCTAAAAATTAAATAGGCTAAAAGAACAAGAATGCCTAGGATTTCTTCCAGGAATTTCTGTAGTTACCTACTAGGCATCAAAGGAGGCTTCTTTTGAACCTTCAAATATACAAGGAGGTCACATGCATTAGTGACTGCAGATTTGGCAACCTATTATTCATTATTTTCTTTTATTGATTGTTTTACAGTCCCCAAGGCTTGTGTGTTGCTTTCTGTGCCACCAAAAAAAAAAAAAAAAAAAAAAAAGTCTTGAGGTTTTTTTACAGGAGTAACAGCAGCTGTCTCTCCTTGTTAATGACAATAGTAGCATATTTTTCCCCTATTAATTCTAATTAGGGGACCTCACATGAATGTTAAGTCAAATTTTTATAATTAATGATGTCTGATAACTGGAAAAATAAAACAGGTTGACCTAAGATAATCTCTTATTTAAAGATGACTTTTAAAAACATGAAGTTGCAACAAATTAATTACTTGGATTAACCACTTCGTTAATTTTTTTCAAAAGAAAACGTGATGACATGCCACGCTTGGGTTATGCTGGCATTCAGGACAAAGAGACAAGCCAAAGCAGTGATAAAATTGTGGAAAAGTAAGGTATCACTCACAAATATAAATAGCCACTATTATAATATTTAATTATAGCCACATCAGAAAAAATAGCCACTATTATAATAATTAATATAATAATAAAATAATTAAACAGATGCAGTTAGAAAAATAATTTACTTGTTTTATAACTCTAGGTGGCAGCAGTGGAACAAAATAGAGAAAAATGTATGATTATGATTATACTTGCTCCCTGTTAATACAAAATCCATTAATTAAATATTGCTGATGCTGTTGCACGACACAGTGTTACTTTTACACTCTAGATGGCAGCAGCATCACAAAATACAGAAAAATAAGATTAATTGTACTCATGCTGTGTCTAAGAATGCAGCCCCTTCAAGTTTTTGGAGGTTAAAGTTGGAGAGGTCGAAATGCAGATTTCCTGTAGGCATTTCCCACCACAAAAGAAGAAAAAAAGCCCTAACAGTGATTGTTAAATATCATGTACAATTACAGGTAAATCACTTCTGAAGCAATGCAACGTTTTGCTGGTCTGGGTTTTCCTAATGGAGAATGGATGTGCAGAAAACATGAATGACAGCACCTCTGCAGGTGAGTGCAGTATAGTGATCCTAAAAAAAAATCTGTGCATGTGCATACCTGTCATGCTTTTGTGCATTAGGAGAATTACAATATTACAATCACAAAATTACAATTACAGGCTTTTGCCAGAGAAGGCAGTAACAGCAGCCATACCACGTATTCAGTCTTACAGGTGTAAGTTTCTGCACACATCAGTTGACAAGGACTTTGTGTGCATAAGGCTGGGTCAAAAGAATTCAAGGTGAAAAGAAGGCATTTGCTTTAGAAGATACAAAGTTTTGGTAAAACCCATTTGGAATATGAAAAGCATCATAGGTGCCAGCTCAGCAGAAGGCTGATCTGGGGCCAGCAGCAGGAGAGGCTGCAGGTGGAACCACATGAATTCATCTCTCCTGCTTTTTTCTCTCCTGATGAAAGAAGGTCCCAACTGGATGAAAAGCTCCAGCAGCCCAGTAATACCCTCATATTCAATCCATTCCCTGCCAGGGGAGGTTACACAGAGCATGATTTAAGTGTCCGAGTCTGTTCATGCCACTGTGGGTATTTCCCCAGTGTAACTATGCTGAGCTATGGCCAGAAGAGCCAGCATCCAGCAGAGACTGTGAGCAGCAATGTAATGCACCTCCCAGCCTAAACATGGGATATTAGGGGAAATCCAGTGTGTGAAGGGATTTGTTTGGGGAGCTCACTTTGTCCAGCTGGCTCTGCTGTATTATCCTCAGACTCAGAGGCTTCTGGAGGGTGCAGAAGGTTATCTCCTGGTCCAGTTTTCTGGTGTTAGGGGCACGTTTTGTCAGGAACAGATTATTGCCCAGTGCCATGGCAGGGTCACACTACGGGGGTGGTTCCTTTGCCATTTTTGGGGAATGTGCCTTGTTCAAAGGTACAAATCTGTGCTGGGATGTCTCACTGGCATCTCTTAGTGTGATCCAAGAGGAGGACTATGAAAGAGACCCAAACACTGATTAGGTGCCCATTAGGTTTTTCCTTTGTCCTTTGATCACTTAACATTCATTCAATATGGAAAGGTTCTTGTTCTGTGATGCTTAATTTAAGAATGGATTTTTAGTTAAATGATTATTTTGTTTTAAAAAATATTACATCTGTCTAGGAGAAAAAGATTAAAGAGGGAAACTAAAACTGGGATGGTATCACCAGTATTAAGCTAAAGCAAAAGTTAAGACAGTCCACCTACTGAGTAAATATAAACTGAAGAATTTTTTAACATAAATGTATTTTGTAAGCTATTGGTAAATCAGGTCTGAATTAAATTATCAGATCATCAGTTCCAAAGACTGACTATAAACTTTAAATAATGTATTATGAACTCTTTGATTATAAATCCTAAAGAACTTCATCCTGTGAATCTGTAACTCAGAAGTTATATAAATATTTTGACAGAGAAATGAAAAAAACCTTTAGTACCTGAGCAAAACTCTGAGAAAGAGATCAAGTTCTCTTTTCAGTTCCTCTGCGGTAGCTAATACCTTCCTTTTTTAAAAAGTAAGCATACCCATCTATTATTTCAGGCTACTTAAGACTATTGCAAAGTTTTCTGGCACTTTTCCCAGCTGAACTCCAGCAGCTTTTAATAAACAAGCCTGACTGCATTTTCAAATCCTAAAATTAAATTGAAAATATTTTGGATGTCTCTCACCAAGGAAATCAAGGATAAAAGCAAGTACAGAAAAAATCAGGTACTGAAGACTGAAGAAAAAATTCAGCTGTATTCTCTGTTCTTACAGTCTCCTGGAAGAGGAGGTGAAGCAATCTCAGAGCTGAGTGGTGGTGCTGGTCCTGTGCCCCTCACTCGAAGCTTCCTCACAGCCCAGAAAGGAGCCCATGCACTGGGGTGCTCAGGCTGCTCTGGAGCTCTGCCAGATGTGCTGAGGTTTTCTATTTTCTGTTGCAAGCCAGTGATGTGTTTGAGATCAGAGATTTCTGAGGATTCAGCTCAGCTTAGCTCCTGTCCTGTAGGGACAAGTACCTGCTGGGAGGCTGTTCCAGGAGACAGCAATTCCATGGAAATAGTAATTTTTCCTGTTAAAGTGAGAGTCCTATTGAACTTAACACTGTGGCATTTATTTGGCCAGATGTGTATTTGCACATCTGCTGTAGCCAGACTCCCAGACAAAGCTGTTCCACCGGTGGCATGAGAAGGCACAATGACATAAGGGTTGTATCTTTCACCTGGGCAAAAGCTCTCTGTTCCTTCTCTGCTTTGAATAGATTCCTTCAAGGCTTGGACAACTCTTGATAGCAGAGATCCCATTAGATGGTGCCAGGTAATTTGTTGGTGAGATGAGGGCAAAGACAGCTGCTGCCTCCTGCTTAGCATTATTAATACATGTAGTAATAGGAGTAGTGTCATTTTCTGCCCACCATTAATTTTTCAGGTGAATAGCAGCCATGTACTGCAGGAGACCAATCTGCAGGGTTCATTGTTTTATTTCCTCACTCTTGCAATGACTTTGAATATTTCTTTAGAAGGAAGTTCCTGTGCCTGAGGCCATAATGTACATACCTGCTGTCTGACCCACGGTTCAGTTGCACAGAGGAAGGACTGAAGATATGTTCTAGAAACAATACCTTGGAGTGGAGTAATGCAGGAGGAGGAATGACACAGGAAGGCTATAGACTGAATGTTTTCTCTGGAGAGAAAAATGCATTAAGACACAAACATTTGCTGCATGTGCACGAGTGCCCGTCTCGCTGACACAAAGCCACTTCACTGAAGTGCTCTCTCAGCCTGGGAGGTACCAGCGCCAGCCACAGAGCTAAACTGCTTCTTGCTTTGTGAACTCCTGCAATGATCAAGAGTAGAGGTGTCTTCATTTACTGAAACGAGACAACAGCTCAAGATGCTGAAAAGCACTGGCTGAGATTGTCACAGAACCCTTGCAGCAGAATCTGGTTTCTTTGCAATGTTCTCCATCACTTCAGTTATTTTTTCCTATTCTTTGTAGATAATTCCTGTGGTTTCTAGCACACAGTCCCTCCCCCAATGCATACTCTCACACTGTAGGCTACACCATAAATCCTAAAGAAAGTGATTCACCAGCTCCTTGGACTGCCTCTGGCAGACTTTCTCTAAATTTAGTGCCTTGGAAATATCACTAAGAGCAGGGAAATTCTCCAGCTAATATTTGAATTAAAAAGAGATCTTTGCTTAATAGCATATGAAGGTTATGTAGTGAGAAGCACTTTTCTGCAGGTAATATAAACTGATGCTTAGTATAAATGATCATGGCAAGATCTTTCATTAGAAGTCCATGAAATAAAAATAACTCAGATAAAATTATATCAGGAAGATAAAGTACCTTTTGGGTGAAAGCGCTGTGCTGAAACAATCTGTCACATTGATCAGCATAATGTTTCTGACAGAACTGCTCTGCTCATTTGAAATCATCTTCACCTGCTTTTTCCTCTGGTGGGATAATGCAGAGCGGGGCTGTGCAGCCTCAGGAGCTGGGAGCTGGATCTGCTTTACAAAGCCCTGTAACACATCCTCTCTCCTCTGTCCAGCTCCAGGCTGTCCCCTCTCCCAGAGAGCAGCTCCATCCTCTTTCACACATCTCAAACCTCACCTGGCACAGCTCTCCTGCCCCGTCCACCCTGCCCAACCTCTTCACGCTCCACCTGCAGCAGCTCCTTGCTCATCTCCTGAGCAGTTTCCCATCACCTCCATGTGTGAGCAGCCAGACTCTCCATGTGGCTGACCAGGCAGCTCCATTTCCCCTGAAAGGCCCTGCTACAGACCTCATTTTCTGCATCCATAGGCAGCAGCTGCAGAACAGAGGCAGAAGTAGGCAAAGGGTCTGGGCAGGGAAGGTGAATGGCAGGAGCTATGGTGGGAATAACCCATGGACTGATATTGAAAGAGCTGTGTGCTGGACTGCAATGGACTGAGTGTTTTCACAAATGGAGAATGAAGCTGGCCTTCTCCAGCTACAGGTCAGATGTAACCTGGCTGAGATGATGGTCTTCTTCAGTCCATGTAAACATCAAAAATTTCAAGCTTTGCACTGAAGAGCTCAAACCTAGGAGAAGAAAAAATCTCTCAGCATTTCTTACTGAAATCAACTGTTATCTTTGAAACATGAACAAGCTGCACCAACAACACTCTCAGCTGAACACGCAGATTCTTAGTTTGGTTTTGCTGAGAACTAAAAATTAACAATTCAGAATAAGTCTTAATATAGGCATGTGTCTGTCTGGCACGTGCAAGATTTTTCTCCAATACTTTCTCTCTCTTAATGCTGCAAAAATCAGTAATACCAATGACTGATTCAGCAGCAAATACCTTGAACTTTGGAGGAGTGACTTGGCACCTGAGCCCAACACTGCTTCAGAAGGACAGTACTCCCCTGGAGCTTACCAAGCCTTCCCTCAAAGCTTACATGTCAAAATGTCACCAGACTGTATTACCAGAGCCTTCAGGAAAAGGAGAGTACCAAAGTAAGATTAATTTTCTAGTTTACTAGAATAGTAAATAGTTATACTTTCTACAAAAGTATTTCTACTTTTATAAAGTTATAGGCAGATATGGTTTTTTCATTAAAAAGTTAAGCCTTTATGTTCAGTCTTACCTGCTGCCTTCGAACTGGATTTTACTTCAACAATTTTTTCCAGATTCAAATAGGTGAGTGGGAGACCATTTTTTTCACTTTTTTTGTCCTGTCAACAGAATTATATACTACATTTCATGTAATTAGATGTGTACATGAAATGTATTGAATGAAGCTGGGTAGATGATAGAAGCTGAAATTTGAAACACAGAAGTCTTGACAAACTGCAAGTAAATGCATAAAATATGTATGCACATGAGGAACACTGGAAACACAAATTCTAACTACAGTTTCAGCTCCAATGTTATGGCATCAGGCCTTGGGTTGCAGGTTTTCCAAGCCCAGTGGCACAAAAAATGTCCTTTTCTTTTAAACAGATTGAATTTTGTGCAGAATCATTGACAGACAGTGGCAATACATCTACTCTGTACAGAAGAATATGTAGACAATCAAATATGAAGTATAATCTCTTTATCAAAGAGAAGACAAAGCTTTGATGTCAACAGGAGTCCTTCTGTGGACTTTGATATAGAATTAATTTCAGTAATCTTAATTATTTTGCCCCATCTTAATATCTTTATTGCACCATGAAATGGTGTTTTCCTAAGAGAGAGCAAACAGTTTGGGGATTTTCTTTTCTTTCTTACTCAATTTTGTTTTGGTTTCAGTGGGAGTATTTGTTGTTGGTTGAGATGCTGACAAAGAAGTCCTGAGGGACAGGAGAGGATGTGTGTGTCTTGGAATGTAGATGCGGGTGGCATATTGGCCTTATGATGGATGCACAGACTTGAGAAGTGATAATTCACCCCAAATCCCTGCTTGTAATATTTTGATGTATTATGACAATATAATCTTGTGTATTAATAACAGATTATAATATGTATATTTATGGGGTAGTATTTAGCCAGATGAGATTTGCTTATTTAAATTCTACTACCTGTGTTTGAAACTGATAGTGGCTTTTACCTAATGGTACTCCAAAAAGCACATTTTAAATTCAGACTTAGTGTTTTTGGAGAACTCTCTCAATGTTTATTTGTTTCCTCCATATTCTCTCTTCATGATTTTTAGAAAAATATATTTCATCCAAGAACTCTGGTCTTTTAATTTGGTGATATTCATTTCATTTAGTTGTGTGCCCCTTTATGCAGTCTTGATTTAATATGTCATTTTCTTCCTCTCACAGAACAGGGATGAGTGAGCAAGAACCAAAACTTTTCCGAAAACAGAAAGAAAGGCTTTATTATATAAAGCTTAAACAGAAAAGCAAGAGTGACAGGATTTCCATATAACTGAAAGATTATCTTCTTTAAATGTGTAACTCATGTTTGCTCTTTATGGGCAGATTGTTAGACTGTATGTTCAGCTCTCTCAAGAGGCATTTAGGACTTCAAATGCAATAATAAATTATTTTCAAGATAGAGACAGCAATGAGAGATTCAATTCCAAACCAGAGATGTGAAACTTCTGTGGAATTCTCAAACATTAAAAAGCATAAACAACAGCTTTATTTACTTGTGTAAATAAACAGCCAAGCAAGGAGGTAAAACACAAGATCGACAGCATTGGGAAGAGCAGCTCCTTTTTCCATCTCCAAAGAGATGTGTCTTACATCAGAGTTATTGCTTGTTTTCTTCCACATCACTTGGCTACCCCGGTCCCCTGAGAGGCCAAGGACAACAAAGCAGGGCAGATGAGAGCCCTGGTGTGTGCAGGCCCCGCTCCTCCTGAGATAACTGAGGTTACTCCTGGCAACCAGGAGGTGACAGGTGACACCCATCATCTCAGAAAGGAACCCATTCGTTTCCTCAGAGGCCAACACAAAGCTACCAGATGGGAACAGTTTTCTGTCACTTGTCTATCAAGGCTGGAGCACAGCTCTCACCCTTCTGTGACATCAATTTTATGCTGAGAGCACAGCAGTCTCAAAAAACACTGAAGAGCCATTTACTTGTGAAGTATAAGAAACATCTGTCAGGGGCTAAAAGTGTTAAAGAAATGCTTAACCGTGCATTGAGTTGGCAGAATCTTAGGCTCAGACTACAGGAAAAAAACATTAGCAGTGAAAGTCCACAAGATTTATCCTAATTTATCAGATTACTTCCTCAGAAAGTCTCCTTTTGAACTGCTCTTCAACAGAAGAACAAATGTGTAGACTTCAATGCTTAATAAAGCTAAAAGCTTCTCCCTGGGGTAATTGAAATTTTTCTATCAAAGGGTAGATAGACCTGGTTGCAGCTGCAACAAAGAAGAAACATATAAAGCCAAGTGGAAAGCAGTTAGACAGCATTGGTGGTGTAGGACCATTGAACATGGTCTTGCTAATTGGAATCTATAGCACAGGACATTCAACTACATGCTGGGCAAATGACCCTGAAAGTTTCAAGTCTATCTAGTATTAAAAAAAAAAAAAAGTTCAGATGTAAAAATAATCATAGGAATGATGGATTCTGTATCCTTGAATGGGCATAACCAACCAGAGATCTGGGTACCTGGAAAATTTCTTTTTTAAATAAGGCCCTTTGAGTCCCATATATGCATCTACTTTCACAAGCATTTCAAAACCCGTCTTCTAATAATTTCACACAGAGCTTTCAGAGCAGCAATGTTCAAAAGAATGAAAGTAATGAAACACAGCAAAGTTTTACATTTTTATTTCTGTACTTTGGGAAAATTCCTATTGAAGACAGAAGGCGGTTCAAATTGGAATTGCTTTACTGCCAACAAAAATGTGTGACTCTTGATCTAATGAAAAATTAGAGAGATTGAAAAGCAGAAGTAGACTTAGGAAAGATTTCAGTTACAGCAGGATGCAGCCCTTATTGCATTTGTAGTTCAAACTGTGATCTCTAAGGAGATCTAAATTGCTCTGGAGTGTGGAATTTAGGGTATTTGAGACTTTATTTTCTCAGAGGAACAAGTATGGGTAGCTAAGACATCAGGTTTTATTGTCACACATTTAGAAAACATATGTTATTTTAATTTAAAATAAAATGTCATTTAATGATGAAAATGTTAAATTCTTAAAACCCTTGTCACGTGAATTAAAAGTTGCTCAAAATGGTTCCAAAAAGTGGAAATTGTTAATTTTTTTGAGGCTTCCACTCTGATAAACTCATTTGGATAAGCATACTTTTATTTTATAACGGAAAAGCTGTTGTATTTGTGATTGTTATTGGTATGTAACAACTTCTAAATAGTTGTTGCCACATGCTCTGTACCTTTGTGAGCGCTGAAGTATTTCTGGGAAGTGAAACAGCTTCAACAGCAAAAGCTGGAATTACACTTCACACTAACACACCAGGATGTCAGAAGAAGCTGCCTACAAACTCTGTGTCTGTGCTTAGGTGTCCCTCAGAGGTGAAAGACCCAGCTGAGAAGTGGAGAATCTTACCTTGGGTACAACACCACATGATGCAGCATGTGGTGCATTCTTCCCATGCAAATACGACTCCATTCCAGCTTATTCCAGTGTCCTGGTGGGATGTGGCATTGACTGGGTGCTACAGACACGGGCACACAGTTCAGGGAGTAAAGAACTGCAAGCAAATTCCTGCTCCAGGATGGCAAAAAGTAGATTTAACTTGGGTATTCAAAATACCAGTTACCATTGGATAGGAATTAATCTTATGGGTCTCTATTGTTGATGTTGGCAACCATCTCTTCTACCATTCTTTTTTAGTGAGAAAAAGCATGTGAATATCACAAGTGACCATCGTGTATTTTCATGTATTCCCCAGAAGTGTTCTTTCTCTCTTGGTTTCCCTCATCTATTGCTCATTTTATATAGCCTGCTTCCTTACCTCATCTTTTTCATTCATCAAACCCTTTTTCATGAAGGCCTGGATTTTGAACTTTTCTTCCACCGTCGTTTGAACTTTTCTTTCTTCTGTTGTTCTTCTCCCTCTATTCTTGACTTTTTTATCATTTTTCTCCTTCTTGTTTCTTTTCGTCCATTTGCACTAATCCTCCTCAGCCCCTCCATCTGCCAGATCTAATATGGTTGCAATAAATCACTTCTTCTCCACTGTCTAAAGCAGCATTTTAAATGCTGAACAGAGGAACTCCCTTCCAAAATCCAGCAAGAAAAGTCCAGGGCTGGCCATATCACTCCACTGAGACAGAACGAAACATACAGCTGTGGTAAGAGCAGGTCAAAGCAACCTCAGCACCTGAGGCTCAGCTGATGAACCTTATGGCAACAAATCACTGGTGAAATCACATGCTGCAGTGTCTAATATGCCAGACAGCCAACAGCATTTGGCATCAGGGGATCAAACAACTGAAAAAAAAGGATGTGGAAGCATGCCAGAGGCATGACATCCTGAGCACTCATGCAATAATTTTACTGATTAGATCAAAAGAATGGTCAGTTTTGTTGTATTTATCAGAACTGTCAATTTTATCACCAAAGTAGCTTAATGAGTTCCCTTTTTCATCTCAACAGACAGGCAGTCTGGGAAAACACTATGCTATAAACAGAATGGTATTTTTAGAAAGATGGAAAAAAGAAAAAGGCAAGAGTCCAGATTTTATCCCACCCTCTTCAATGGCATCTGTGATACAACTGGAACACACGTACCAGAGGAAGGTCACCTCAGTTGAAAGAGCATTTACAGAAGCCACAGGAAACATTTGAACTTCTTGATAAGTCCCTTCACTGAGATACTCTCTGTTCATATTGCCTCACCCTATCTATCTACCAGCACAGATGGGTTTGAGGGAAAGTAGATTTGTATGATATGAGTTACCAGCTACTTCTTGCAATCATCAAATTCTGCATGTTTAATCCCTTACTCTGAGTATTAGTATTTAATTTCTTAAATCAGTGCCTGTGACTAAAGTAATAGAAAAGGTTCCCCTGATTTTTTGAGGGAGCTGAATGCAATCCATATTAGGAGAACAGTTGATGTTGAAATCCCGACACTGACATATCAACATTCTAGTGCTTTGTTTGTAAAATGCTTATCTTTGCTCCTGGGGGACTCAGGCTCTGTATTTATCAACAGTTTCTTTATATGTGCACACAATGACAAACATACAACAAATACATATATATGTAATTTTTATATGTATATGTATATGTATAATATATATCCATTGCTCTAAAGGTGACACTTTTCAGAGAAACCAGAAAATACATGTACACAGAATGCTTCACATTATTGTTGTGCCAACAAATTTGAAGAAAACTTTCTTCTGAACTCCTTCCTTTCCAGAAGAGCACAGATTAAGCCAGCTATTAACTCATTCTTATATCCTTTCCATTCAGATGGTACATAACACACCTGTCTAAGTACTTTGCTGTGTTGGAGACTTCAAAAGTAGAGTGTGTCAAGACAGAAACCCACTTTCAGAACTCTTGACAGCAGAGTGCCTTGAGCTAACAACTGATCTCCTTTTGAAATGAATTATTTTGTGCTTTAGATTATATCAGGTAATCCTCTAGGAAAATATATAAGCTGTTCAGGTTTTTTTGCTGAGTTTCACACAGATGCATTGCTAATTTCTTCCTACCTCCAAGTTCCCTCTGTTCCCTCTGCTCTCTCCCAAACTGCATTTCTACATTGGGATTGACGTGCATCCCTTTGCTACTTCAGGTACACCTTAGTTTAAGTGCTCATGTTTTGTGTTTTCATGTCCTGTGGCACTAAATTTTTCTATACCTCAGATCATCTATGGTAGCAACATGCCCACTGTCCACTCTCTTTCACAAATTTTGTTAGGGCTTCATTGCCTTTTTTTAGAGGAGGCCCTGACTTTAAGAAATTAAACACAAATACTCAGAAACAGGGATAAAACATGCACATTTTGGTGATTGCAGGAGTTAGTGAGTAACTCACATCACATATACTTACATTACCTGAAACCCTGCTCTGGGTTCAGTCCCACACTAGAAATGCAGGTATCTCTTCATGTGACATTGACATGAAAAGTTGGCCCAGGTGTCAGGTCAAAACAAAGGTAGTCTGAGAACCAAATAAGGACCCCAACTGGGTCAGTTATAAAGAAAAACATTGTTTTCCTCTCCTGGTTTCCACTGAAAATATTCAGAAGAGAGAAATTATCTGGGGTTAAGTGGGTGGCAAGAGCGATAGGAAGGATGTAACTCCTAACCCTTGTAGATAAGAACTTCTGTGCTTGGACACCTGAAGGTAATTCTCTGGCAGGTTTTCCCACACCATTACATCACCACAACTGCAGAGGAGTACCAAGGTCCCTCTGGAGCTCACTGCATTTACTTCCTGGCTTGGAACAAAGTCAGGCACAAGGTTAGTTTGGACCAGCTGCATCCACACCAGCATTTAAAAGAGGCAGATGTGAAGTGATAATGAAAATTAGAGAAACAAGCCAACCCCATGAAAAGTTGGACTGTGAGTGGATGAGCTTCCGCCCATTGCACAAAGTCCATTAAACAGCAGTGTTCTCATTGGAGTTCATTAAAATTTCAGTGAAATGATTCTGCAGTTTCTTTGCACGGTGCCAGGATGAATATTGAGTTTACAGCAGGCATTGGCTGGTGCTTCTCATTGCTTTTAGAATGACATCAAACTTTTCAGTTTATTTTCCTTACTTTCCTGTGCTGCTGCTGACAAAAATGGGAAGACCAGTCCAGCAATGGTAAGGCAGAAGTTCATCAGTGTGAAAAAAACAAGGTTCATATGTTGTCATTCAGCGTGAAATTACTTTCACATAGTAGTCTGTTGCCTGGATGTATGGGTTTTTTTTTCTGAATATGCACGTTATCTTGTGGACTTTGAACAAATGAAACCTGAATGATATTGCTCATCATTACTTCAGCATAAAAACAGACTGTAATCAAAACCATTTTTAATATTGGTTTTTGATGCCTTCCTTATATAATTTAATTAGATCAGCGACTTTTTTAGATTGCAGTAACAGGAAGTAGACTATCAATAGCAAATACCTACTGCATTCTGTGAATTCTTAACACTTTTTATCCTTCTAAACATAGATTTTTAACCCTATACTTGCAAATCATTTTAAGTTCATTTTGTCTAGGCAGAAAAATGTGAGTGCTATCAGCTATAATACACAAAAAATAAATTGGCTCCAAAGGTTCTTCCCTTTAAAGGTAGGTGTAAATGACTGCAAAAGCTCATTTACAATAATAGGAACACTCATGATTTATTCTTTCTCTGATTTCCACACCACAGAGAGGGCTTAAAACTGAACTGCACAAGAATGTTTTTACATACACTCACTTAGCAACACCTTTTGTGGGTCCTATTTTCAGAAGTGGTGTCTGCTTACAGTACTTGCAGATGTGGCTGCACACGGATGTGGGGTTCAGCAAACCTCCAGACAAAAATTCATTCACTGGCAAAGGTCAGGAGTGCAGTTGTGAAAGGCTGATGAGCCTTTCTTCTTCTTCAGCTCAATATTCAAATAGGGCAAAAATCACAGTGAAGTATAAAACAAATCAAATCAAAACAAAAGCTTTTCTAAAAGTTTTCTACAACTACAGGCCCTTTATCAACCCCAACAGGATGATCTGTATCGAGGCCATTTGTCTTTATACCAGTGTTCTACCACAAGAGATCAGATCCTCTGTTCCACTTGCACAGGTTTTCTGGAAGTAATTTTACAAGTTTCACAGACTTCTTTCTGCCACCCAAGTATAATTCATAGAACAAAGAAAAAATACACGTAAATGAGCAAACTTGGAAGCAGGTAATTTTTTCAAAATAACTTCCCCAAGACTTTTGCTGAATTGTAATGTGGCTTTGTCATTTGGTAAGACATGTAATAGGTATAATAGATAAAGTCGTGTATGTAATATTGTATTATGGATTTGATCTACTAATAAGAAGCTACCCAAGGGTGTCTCCAAGATTCCAGAGTTCCAAAACATATTTGCAACTGAAACGACAAGGCAGAGCAGGAAGATGGCCCATCCATCAAGGGTGGACCCTCACTTCAGCTCCTCAACATCCGATACCGATCTTGGTGGAGATCCTGGATGATCAGATCACCCCTCCCAAGACCAATTCCAGAAAAACTATCAAGTAATCTTTTCATGCAGACGGGACTCCTTTGGAAAATTGAGAAACACAGCATACCTGGACTTTCAATGGACTTGGCCTTAGGGTGAAAAAACTGTATAAAAGCCACAGGCTGAAACCTAGCAGTGTGGCAGAATTCGGAGGGTACCCTTGTACCGCCACTCTGTCCACCCAACTTTCGATCGATTGTTGTCCTGTTTTTATTGTGGCTTTTAGTTCGGTGTTGGAAATTTTGCTAATAAACCCTGTTATTTTTGAATTGGCTTCTAATAATTTATAACAGACATGAGGCCCATACGATCTTATATCTTTCAAATATCCACCCGTGTTGTTTGTCTCCACTAAGAATTAATGATGCATAGTGATTTACAGAGCTTCTTAGTGCTCCCTGTTTCCTAAGCTTCTGAGAAGGTTGGAAGTCTGTAGATGAATTCTCTCATAGTCATCAGCCTTCTGCCAAAATTTCAGAATGGGCAATGGAACCAAAAAGGTTTTTACCCACTTGAAGGCGAAGCTAAATTAATTTTTTATCATTATTTTGATTTTTATGGCATGAGTTGCTAAGTGTCAGCACTTCAGTGAATGGAACGTAAGACCCAAGTTGTTACATTGTAAGAGCATAAGTCTGAATTTAGTTGACCTTGGGTTTTGCCTATTTTCTTAACAAAATATGCTAAGAAAGGATGCTTCTGGGTTTTTATTTTACTGAAAGGTAGGAAATGTGCTCAGAAAAAACAAGAAATGACCCTTGTTCTGTAGCAGAAAAGGCATTCAAGTTATTTGGCAGCAAAATAACTGATAGTTTAAAACAACAACATTCTCGTCAAACAAATTTTCAACCTACTAGTAGTGTAAGAGGAATATCCATGTGTGCATCTTTTCACAACTAATCTTACTTTAAGAGATCGCTATTCTGAGCAGTTATGTTGTTGATTTCAGTTGTCTCACTTTTGCTCAAGTCTTTGAAAATTGCTAAAATTTTTCTGCTTTTGGCTGAGGTGAACATTAACAGAGTCTGATAGCAGAAGGTCCCTGAATTCCATTGTGACCTTCAGTTTCACAATGATTCCATTAATTCATGTATGAACTAGAGCATACTCAATATTGATTTAAAAATTGACAGTGATAGGAATCTAAAAAGGCTTGTATATTTTTCCTACATGGATACTTGCAGATTCTGTACAAAAATCACTTTTTCAAAATATGAAAACTCTGCTATGATACTATTTCACTGTGTGTTACATTTTCAATGGGTTTATGGCTTTTTCCTGGACCCTTTCTAATATGTCCACATACTTCCTGAATTTCAGAAAATGGCATTTGGAGGGATAGGAGTGTGGGTTGGTTATATATTTGTTGAAATCAATGCTTGCAAAGTTTTCTCTGCTGAAAATGTGGTTTATATTGCTCATGCTATATCACCATCATAAATGCTTTTTCCATCCTAAATAAAGTAGGCAGGCATTATTAACTTTCATGAATTCATTTTGAACGGCTGTTTCAGGAACTTCTTCAACCTCCCATTGTAAACTTCTTTCCACACTAAGTTGATTAATGGTCAGTCTATACCTTTTGAGGAGCCTTTCTGATAGTCATGTTCTCTGTCTTTTACAGCCTCAGTCTCTTATGGATCATTATCCCCTCTGTGTGCCTTGATGTCTTTGATGGCAACATCCTAATCCTTCAGTGTTTAATCCTTCACCCTTCATTTTGCTCACTCGAACAAGGGAACCCTTCTTCTGCTCTTTGCAACCCAGCGTCCCAGAATCCTGCAACTTCTTACTTTGTGTCCTTCTGGTGTGATGCAGCTTGCTTTGCCTCCTGAGCTGTGGAGTTTTCAGAGAGGACAGAGAATGATTCAACCAGATTTACCCAAAGTTTCTCCTGGACCGCAGCAGCTCTAGGAAATGAAAGTGGCAGTTTCACTGTCAGTGTTGAGAAATGAAACAAAAAACATGAAACGAAAGTGAAACCTTACAAAGTCTCATGAAAAAAAATATAATAGCTACTATCAGAGGAATTCTTGAGTTCTTGAATCTGGATCCTCCCTTTTCTTATTTCAGTAAATGTTTAAAGCAATTTAATTTAATAGTTACTCATCATTTACATTCAGTGAAAACTAAGAACAGATTCATCATCTACATTCTCGCTGATGTGCTGCAAATTATTATGGCCTACAATCTGCTTAAGCCCTTTTCTACTCCCATTTAACCCAGGCACAGCAGTCTGCCTCAAAATTAACATGTAAACAACCCTGTCCCTTTAACCACTATCGTCCTCACACTTCCAGAAAAACAAACTTTATCAGGCAAATTCAGATGCAGATTGCATTTGCTCAAGCCAGTCCTCGTTATCACTAAAGGCCAGAACTGTCCCCCAGTTCTGCAAATGTGGACACCCAGGCACCTCATGCAGTTCTGGAGTAATTTTTTTAATCCACATCCTGTTTTTATTCCTAATGACAGCAGCTCATGCATGGTTCATTTCTAGTTTGGGGTTTTTTGCCTCAGGCACCATTTTTTAGCAGCTGACATTGAGACTATCTTGGTAGCTGAATAAACGAACCTCAGTCTATTCAGTCTTGGGGTGATGAAAACTTTTGGCGTAGAATTTTTGTAGCACAACTTTTTGCTTCTTATTATCTGGTTCCATTACCCTGGAAGGTCCTGAGTGGCCTCTGCCAACAGGAAAGGAGGCACCTTTTTTTCAAGAACAGCTCCCTTGGCCATGTGTGGCCTTGGCACCATGGACAGAATAAATTGTGGGTAATTTATAAAGATTAAAACAAAACATAAAATAAACCCTCCAAAATCAATGTGGAATAAATATTATGCAAGATTAGGAATATTCATGTACACAGCATGGGAAAAAGTGTTCATGCTATTGAAGCCATATCTTTCCTTCAGTTAAGGCACATCAGGATCACAGAACCATAGAAACGCTGAGGTTGAAAAAGACCTCCAAGATCATCAGGTCCAACCATCAACCCAGCACCACCTTGTTCACCACTAAACCATGTCCCCAAATGCCACCACTACACATTCTTTGACCATTTTGAGCATTGGCATCTCCTTACCCAGTAGCCAGATTTCTCAACACTTTTTGGGCTTTACTGTCTAAAATTCTCACCTGTCTTACAGATATGGTTACAGCTGGCACAAAAGCAAGATTGACATGAAGAAACTAAAAATGAAAACATCTGATGGATAAAATATTCTCATGGACTCCTGGTCATTTGGGTCTGATGGCCAAAGGGTAAGATCAGCAGAAAGAGCATTTGAAAGCATTGCTGTGGAAATGGCCTTGGGCTGAGATGGGAGATTCAGATTAGATATCAGAAAAAAAATGTCCCGGTTAGGATAATCAGGCATTGAAACAGTGGTCCAAGGAGATGGTGGTCACCATCCCTGGAGGTGTTTAAGAGGTATTTGGATCTGGCACTGGGTGATGTGGTTTAGGGGTTACGGCTGTAGTGCTGGGTTGATGGTTGAATTTCATTATCTTAGAGGTCTCTTCCAACCCAGATGATTCTATATTTAAACTTAGCGCAAAAACACATGGATTTGGCACAGGTACAGGCCGTTCATCAGGCTCTGCATGACTAAGCTTATGTGAGCATCCAGCTCACAGCACAATTCACGTCTCAGTGTGTTGTGAGGGCCAGCACACCAGAGGCATTTTTTATTTTTTATTGTTTCTGTCGACAGCAGCGCACGGGGAAAGCAGCCAGGCAAGGCAGCCCCGGCGGGGTGTGAGCAGGGCAGGGCAGGGCGGGGCAGGGCGGCCGCCCCGCGGCCGGTGCTCCGTGAGGGACAAAGCCGAGCCGGGCGCTGGCTGTCGGGCACTATCGTAACCGCCCCGGGCGGCGGCTCGGGAGCCGAGGGTGCCCCCTCAGGCGCGGCCTTTTGAGCGGCGTTCATTGCAAAGCGCGGCCCGCCCCGCGCCGTGCCCGCACCGCATTGTCTGCACGCAGCGCCCGCCGCCCCCCTCACGCGGCCGCACCCGCGCTCCCCCCTCAGCCCCGCGCCGGCGGGCGGGGAGGTAACGGCGGGGAACCCTTCCCGGGAGCCTTTCCCGCAGGGACCGCCCCGCTCCGCCGGCGGCGGGGAGTCCTCCCCGCAGCGCCCGCCCCGCCCCGCTGCGCTCCGCTCCGGCGGTGCCGGCCCGGCCGGAGGAGCAGGAGGGGCCGGAGGCGCGGCCCGGCGGGCGGGGGGCGGAGGGGGCGGGCGCCGCGCGCTCCCCCCGCGGTGACAGTTTCTAGAAGCTCGTCCCGGCGTCCTTTGCGGCCCCAACATGGAGGAGCTGACGGTGGAAGTGCGCGGCTCCAACGGGGCCTTCTACAAGGTACCGGCGGCGGGGGCGGCGCGGGCGGCTCCGCGCCCGGCGGGGCCGGGGCCGAAGGGCCGCGGGGGAGGGGACGGTGAGCGGGGAAGGTGCCGGGGTGCGGGGGGTGCGGGGCCGGGGGCGGCGGGGATGGAGCGGAGCGGGGCGGCGGCGGCGGGGGGGCGGCGGTGACGAGGCTGGTGAGGGCTGCGCGCAGGGGAGGTTCGTGTGTGGGGAAGGCAGAGCGCCGGCGGGGCCGGGGGGAGCAGATGCGCGGCGCGGGGATTCCCTGAGCATTGATTTTGGGAAGGGTGGGTGGGCGTGTGGGGGGATTGGTGTTGGAAGATGCAGGGGCTTTTGGGTGGGATGGGGTGAGCCGGGTCGATAATAATGATTTTAAAATATTTAAAATAATTTTTTTGAAGATCTCGAGTTTATTTATGCCTTCAGAAATCTTCCTTCACCATCACCCTCCCTGGAATGTCAGGATGGTACAGGATCAATGCAGAATACTCTCAGCTGTTGCCTGTCAGTCATATTCCCCTAAGCCTGGCTTCAGATGTTTAAGAATCTCAGCTCTTTTTATGGCAGTAGCTCCTGTCTTCCTCTCCAGAAGGGCTGATTCCAGCCAGTATTGTGAGCACGCAGCGTGGCTGTGTTTTGGGAGGATTTAATCTCGGGACTCTCTTTAGCTATTGTGCCTAACCACACGCATAGTGTGGCATTGCACAGGCAGTACTGCACTTGGTGTGGAGCTGTCCCGTTTGATTCCCCCTCCCCCCTTCAGAATTTCCTGTGTGCAGCTGTGGATTTGGCTTGGCAATCATGTGGTGACTGTACAGTATGTAGAGGCAGTTGGGTGTAAGGGATTGTAACCAGCTGACTTCAGGAGTTAGTTCTTTCAACTGGCCAAGACAAATGGGAGATACCCTTATGAGGAAAGAATGCAGTGGGCTAAACTGCATCCCTAGTAGGGAACCCTCTGAAATTTTTACCAAAATGAGTAGGTGATACATTTTATACAGTGGATAATTTTTTTGTTGAACCTGAAGTATCACACGGAAACCCACGTCAGAATCATTTGCGTCTAGAACAGGATGCTCCAGAATTGATTTTTTCCCCCCCCTGAGCATTAAGAAGCCCAGAATTTGGAAGCACTTTTAGCTTTCCATTTTATACCTTGTGATCTTGGACAACTTTCCAAATGATGGATCAATTGCTCTTCTGCTTAAGAGGAATGTCAGACACATGGGAGTATGAGGTGTGCTGAATTTTTGGCCTGAAGGGGTCTGTGTGCACAGAATTTGCTACAATAAGCCTGATTTAAAATCTGCAAGGATGGCATCTCCTAAATCAGTAAGAATTATCAGCCTTGGATTAGCACTGTCATGTGTTTTGGCCCTGTGAACAGTGACTTTAAAAAGCAGAAGTTTTAATTAAAAATGGCATAATGGGTTTGAAATCAATGAAATGAGGATTAAGTCCAATGATGGCATCTTCATGGTGGATGAGGGCAGGTCAGAATGATTGGATGCACAATGATCAAAGCCCCAACTCAGAGCAATCCACTGTTAATGTGGAGGGAGAAAACCACACACAACCCCCATAAAATAAACCCAAACCAAATCATTTAAACACAATTTTCAGAGGTTGTTCTTGTGAGCTAAGTGCAATGAAGTGTGTGTGTTAGTGACTCCATTTTGTGAGTCTTACTCTTGAGGAAGGCTGAAGTTTTGTATTTATTTTGGAACTGGGTAACACTCCTGGGTCACTTGCTGTTTAAAGTGACCTAAAGCAAAGAGGTGTGTCCATCTCTTTTAGGAAGTGTCCTATTTTGGGCACCAGTAGCATTGATCATTGCAAGATAATGACAAGAGGCTCATCTTTTCTAAGCTGTTATGGAAAATGGCAAAGGTTTTCTGAAGAGAAAAAGCATAATTTGTAAGATGGGATGAGATTTGAGGTTTGCCTTTAGAACAGTCTGAATTTGGATTAATTAGTACAGCATAACCCCAGGTAAATGAGATCAGAAAGACCCTGCTATGCCAACAGAGATAAAAACTAAAATAATTATGTAAACAATAACATTAGAGATTTTCTTTTAATGAGTCGTTTCTATGATCTGCAACGTAGCTGCAGTAGAACAAATGAAGTGGTTAAATCCAAAAATTGGAGCATTATAGTGGGTTTTCAGTACTTACTAGAGGTATGACCATAGGAAATGGAACTCTTTATTATAGTTTCTTTAGTTCCTCTAATAATAGCTCTTCAGTTTTAACAGGGAATTCTTCCTAAGTGCAGGAAGAACTTACATGATATGTATACATTATGGTTGTAATAAATTGGTATGGAAAATAATATTCTTTATTAAAATTCATGCATCATGAAAAGCATTTTGAGTTTTCATGTATCAGTGGGCAGTTATGGTAAATCCCAAGGTAACTTAAAAAAATTGTAAGAGAAAGCATGTTATGATCTAATTTTAAACTTGTATATCTAAATGACCAAACTAATTTGTGGTTTCTTTTGTTTCCTGTTTGCTTTAAAGAAGTAAGATAATCTGGAGAACAGGACAGCATTTACTGTATATTTTATATCAGGTTCTCAGCCATTACACAGCAGAGCCAGCGTTTAGCCACTTCCTGCAGCTTAGAAGACTTAGCATATATCATACTTCTGAGCACCCGTTGTCTTTGGAGAACAGATGGCACTGATGGGGCTTGAAATGGTTATGGGCTTCTGAAAAATGGGAGGTTTGTGCTGTGGAACAGGGGAGAACAGACAGGATTGCTGGAGACTACTAGTTATGGGTTTGCATATATTGAAGGTGCTGTGAGGGCTTCCTGAGTAGAAAAGTTGATGCTCTCTAGTTGAGGACTAGATGGCAGGAAGGTTTGTGTCTTTGGGACATTAGAATAGACTTTTTCTTTTGTGTATGGGATGGTGAAAAATACCTAGATTTCTTTGGTTTCTCAATGTGTTGAAGAGAGTGAAAGCTGAGTACTCCCAACCTTGTCTTGGCCTGCCTGCAGTGTTTTCAGGATGATGGTTCACTGTGTCATTATGATGATGAAGTAATTCACAGAATCACAGGTGGCTGAGGCTGGCAGACTGTGGGAGTTCACCTGCTCCACACCTCTGCTCAGGTGGGGCTACCTAGAGCCATTTACCCATGTTCAGATGGCTTTTGAGTATCTCTGAGGATGGAAACTACAACCTCCCAAACAACCTGGGCTTCTGCTCAGTCACTCTCACAGTAAAAAAGAAAAAAAAAGGAGCTTCCTGACATTCATACAGAAATTCCCATATTCCCATTTGTGGCATTGCCTGGACCTGCCAATGGTGGAGGGTCTTGGAAGAACAAATTTCAGTTTTACTCAGTGTCTCCATCAGCCTTTATGTGCTCACTTGTATGCAGATGAAAAGCCCTGGTGATGCACATGATTCATGATTTCCCACCTCAGCTTCCCTGAAATAGGTTGGGCCTTACAGTAAGACCAAGGTACATAAATTGCACATCAGATCAATTCCTCTGACTGAGTCTTTCATGGCATTTGAACAACTCTGGAAGATCCATTGTGTTTTTCCTTGTAGGGACATAGCTGTGCTGGAAAATGGGCTCTGGTGTACTGCAGGTCCTTGTGTTCTTTAAGTTCTACAGTAGTAGCTGTTTAGATTATGCAAGGAGAAAAAAAACCCATGAATTAAAATGGAACTCAACCCTTAATTTACAGGTTCTGAAGTGCTTCCTTGTTGGCCTGTTCCTCTTTCAAGAGGTGCAGTTCTGCTAACAGGACTAAGCAAAATGCTGGTAGCAGGAGTTAGCATTGGCCTCAAGGCAAGACACAAGCCAAAATATTACTAAGGGGAAAAAATGATGAATGACAAGTACACACCATTTCTCCACATGTAGAGCCAAAGCTTGATGAGTAACTCTGTGGGAGTGAAGGCTTATGCATCAATAAAAATACAATTATTTTTTAATTTTTTCTTACAGTTTTTAATTAGTGGCTTTGCAAACAACTTGAGTTGCTCTGAGTGGTTTTTAGCTTGATGGTTATTTCATTAGGAGTGCAGCTTACACACTGTTCATACCCAATTACTACACCAGGAAACTGTAACTGGAATGACCTTTGTTTTTTTCTTTAAAGATCTTAACTGTGTTATAATTGTCAGCATTTTTTATTACATCTAGCCCTACATCTGTATGGGTGGGAAATTTTAGACATCTTAAAGTTGTTCCTGATCACTTGAAAGTTGTGTAGAGTCTTGCAAGAAGTAGCTGCAGTTAATGTTGCTGTTGGTGAGCTGTTTGCTTGAGCCTTTCCAGCTGATAGAATGGAGATGCCAGAGAGAGTGGTTACTGATTGCTGAGGTACATGATCAGTGGGGGGTGTCTTCCAGAAGTTTTGTCCTTTTGGAGGATGCATATGAAGAAACCAGTGTAAGAAATGAGTCGTTGAGACTTGTGTGAGTAAGCCGAGATTCAGTGCTGAGGCCCTTGCACAACTGTCAGAATAACCCTTGAATTTACATGCAGTTGTGATTGTGGGTGGAAGTAAGTAGTAATGTCATAAATTAAACTGTGCTTGCTAAAACTGAGGTGGTAGTTCAGGGTATTTTTCTTTCCTGATACCTGCTTGTAGTGTTTGTGTTTTGCAGCAAGCCGCAGCTGCTTGCTTTTATCAGTTCCTTGTATAAATAGGTGCAGCTCATCACTTATAATGAAAACAATACCAAGTACAGTCTTTCTTGTCAAGGAATTTGATTATTTACAAGTTTCCTTTGTTTGCTTTATTTTCTTTTTTGTTTTTTTTGGGGCTCAGCGTGAGATACATGCTTTAGCAATAATTATTTCATGTGTTTGTTACATGAAACAGTTGCGTTTCAGTGTTAGTCAGAAATACCAAGGGTTCTTGCATCTGAAAAGGAGTGAAAGGCTTGGTAATTGGATATAGGCTGCTTGACCTTTATGTCTCTGGTTCAGAAACAGTCCGTGGTACCAGATGCCGAAGTGTTTGCTGTTTGAAATTGGCTCAGCAGTGGGTAAGGTGATATTAATACAGTTTCAGTGTGCAGGTATGTGTGACTCAAAGGCCAACACAGTGGCTGTCCCTGGAAAGAAAGTTTGTGGCTAAACTAACAGCACCTCATTTTTAGATTGGATCTCCCTACTTGGGGGTCAGATAAACTTACAGAAAGTAGGATATGGAGGGAACTTGGATTGCATCTACCTGTTTTACAGATTTTGTGACTTTGCCTGGAATTGGATTTAAAAAAAAAAAAAAAGTCGCGTGTGTGAATATGCACACACAGACATACAGTTCAGTGTAAGGGCACTTCAGTAAGTCTTGATCCGTTTATGTTATCAGCAGATCCTAATCCTAAATCCATGAGCAAAACCCAGGTAAAAGGGAAAGAGTGTGTGTGGGTGTCTGTTATGAAATGAGGAAGTCTCAGCTGCAGTGATTTTGGTGCAAATGATTAGTTGAGAGTTTCCTGCCCCGTTGTTCACCCTGCACACCCTGTCCAGCCCCAAGTGAGATTCCCTGGGTCTCCCATCGCTCTGCAGGTGCTGGTGTTGGGAGCCCAGCTCCTGCCAAGTGAGTGGCAGGGACAGGTCTGATCCCGGGAGCCTGTGGAGCCAGCAGGACATTAATAGCCCGTAGTACAGTACAGTCTCCTGCTCCTGCTGAGCGGGGCCGCTCCAGCCAGGGCATACATGGACTGCCAGAGCTGCAGCTCCCAGCACACACGGAGTGACTGACACCAATATCTGCATTGGCCGAAACAGAGGTCTGGCAAGATGAAGTCATGTCAATTTTTCTTCTTCTTTCCCTGTGCAGATTTGTGTGTGGTGTACAACACACACAAAGGTTATGTGTAAGCACACTTGCTGATACTGCGATTCCTCACTCTTTTTGATACCACTGTATTTATTGATGAGGTGTTTGGTGGTCTCCTGTTAGCTCTGCCTCGTCACCTGAGGTACATGAAATATGTTAGGAACGTAGAACTCTTCAAACTTAGAAACTGGCATTATCTGTCTTAGGTAACACTGCTAAATTAAATTTCAGTAACGGAGTACCTTGTTCATTAGAACAAAAGTTAAGGTGACAGGTCATTACTTAATTTAGTAGAGAATGTTTTTGATACAATATCAGGCATGACTAGTGCAAATCTATTTATATAGGTTACGTCACAAATAAAGAACTCCTTCAAAACTCCCTGATTGAAATCCAGGTTATTTAGTTTTCTGTTTTATGTTCATCACATAATTCTGGGGAAATCCTTGTGAATTTATAGGATATACTATAAAGTCTGTTTTGTATTGGGAAATACCGAAATACCCTAATGTCCCAGGTCTTTTTGTAAAACCTTTTTTTTTAAAAATTTAATTATCATAGGCTCTATGAAGACTTCTGTAAAGACTACACTAAATCTCATCCTGACATGCATGAAATCTCCTTCTGGTTTTATCTGGAAGTTGTAAATGACAGCTGATAGTGTGTATAGGCAGGGTTGAAGGTAGGAAAGTCATGTGCGGGAAGTTTTGCTTTCAGAAAATGTTCTAAGGATACTTTCAACATCCCTTTTGACAGTAATAAAGTAATTTCTTAGAAAACTATTTGAACGCCATTTTGAATTCTCATTATTTTTAGTTGTATTACAAATGGACCATACAGTCCATAATACCTTATAGTCTGCTGTGCTTCAGTTGCTGTAAATGTGATCTCATCCCCACAGCTGTAGAGAAATTGATAATAGCCAGAAGTAATTGTATACTGTTAGACTCTAATCAGACTTTTTCAGGCCTCACAACAATAAAATTATTTAGTAGTTATGTAATTTTATTTGATGTTTTACATATGTGCATTTGTGACTTGAAGTGCATACTTGATAGATGTTGTGCTTGATTATACTTGGGAGTGAAAGAGTTTGAGAATACCAAGTGAAAAAGCTGTGCAGGTAATTCCAAGGCAGTTGCTGCCTACGTGTCTGCCAGCAGTGAGTCTGCATTACGTTCTCCTGTGGGAGGGAGGAGCAGTGTGCACACTTTGAACTGAAAGACTTCCTTCTGTGAAGGAGTTCCTGAAACCCACATGGTGTTGTAAAATGTACAGACTCTTTGTTGGAATTTGGACTTTAGATTTTATTAAAAATTGTCCCATGTTTCTGTTTATGCAGCTGACGTTTGTGCAGTGTCAGCTGTTGGTCTGCTGAGAGCCGTATCTCTGCATTTCTGTTCCACTTCAGCTTTGGCATTCTTCAGTGGGACCTTAGCTTGGAAATTGGTTGTGACTATTAAACCTGTCTGTAGCTTACATAGAAACCCACACTTCACCTGGTAATGGGCTAATTGTCTTAAATCCTCAAGAGTCAGTGCAGTTGGATTCTTCTTAATGAAATCTGTAGTCAGTGGATTCATGACTTTGTTAACTCTACAGAGCATTAAGTTCTAAATGTTAATCAGATGTTTTATGGTACCTGAATTGGAATCTCTTGATTCTGAAGTTGTGCTTTTCAGCAAAGGAAAGAACTGAATTCAGTTTGGCAGAATAAATGTTTAGCTACCATAGCCTGACCGTACAAACACATTGAGTGCTGCGAGAACACAACAGGAATAGAAGATCAGGTTCAGCTATGAAATAAAGTAGCATAATGAGGCAGAGACTAGTATTGAATCACAGACTCTTGGAATGCAGATAAATGGCTGTGTCTCATAGAGAGTTAATCTCTCCCTGTAAATACTGCTGTCTATTGATAAGTTGTCATGTAGCAGAATGCTGGACTACATGAAGTTGGTTCTCAGTGCTGTGACTTCAGTGTTTTGTCCTTGTATAGAGTTTGAATGAATTGTACTAGAGAAATTGCTATTTCCTGCACTGTATGCCATGTTAATTTGTCCCTGTGCTGGGGTATGTTTGAAGGGAACTGTTGGTAGCACAAATTCGGTAGAAGTTCTGCTTTATCTCTGTTACTGGCTTTAGGCAGTAAAATTTTATATGCTCTTTGCATATTTAAACAGACATCACTTTATACTCCCATCCAGTTCCCTTGAAACTGAAAGTCCCTGATTCTGGGTGTATTTTACTCTCAGTGTTCCACTTGCTTACCTTTCAAAGAAGGAGATTTGCCTGCCTTCCCTTGCAGTGGCAGGATGGCCTTTGAGAGGGTTTATTTTATTAGGAGCACACTAGGTGGTTCAGCAAGATGACTTCGGTGACCTGCTTTGTTGAGGGTTACCAGTGTGCTTTCTTCTAGAACCAGTCTTTTGTGTTGCTGACAGATGGGTTTGAGGGAAGCTCAGGGAGCAGAAAAGCAGGTTTTGAGCAAATGCTTTCAGAGCATTGGCCGAGTATGAGCTCAGGTAAAAGGAGATTTGTTTTTATAGGCCCTTTGCAGCCAGCTGTCAGTGTGCGCTCCTTTACTGTCCGTCATTACATGGAGGCATTGACTGTGTCAAAATTTATCTTTCCCTGAGCTGACACATAATACCTCAGTGGGCTGGTTGCTCCTTGCACAGCTGATACGTTCTTCATCCTCCTCAGCTGGCAGTTTCTTAAATGGATATAACCCATTCAGCAGGTTTCCTGGAACTTCTCTTAACATGGCTCTGCAGCTTTCTTACTCCTTTAAAACTGCAGGGTCTTCCTTGACCACCTCTTTTGGGCAAATACCAGGCTGGAGCAAAGGCAGGAGTAGTGTTCTTTTTAACTTTTTTTAATTTTTTTTTTTCTGGCATGGCTACTTTACTTAATCAAGAAATGTAGCAGCTTAATTTCTGCATGGATACTTGGGTATAACTCTATGAGGTGGATCTTTAAGATTTTGGTATAATGAGTGCCCCCTAAATGTGAGCACAAAAAAAATCCATGAAATATTGTATTCTCTTTGTTTTCCTGGGAGGTCCTACAGGCACTTGGCCTCATCCAGGCCCCAATTTAGTACCTGAAAGATGATACCATAACTGGCTGTGTGGCAGCCTCTAGTGCCAAATGTGATTCAAACTGGCTGCCGGACTGTTCAGGGGGACAGTTGTTTAGGATTCAGTTTGTGTTGAGAGGAACACCAGTGAGGTAAATAGTGCTGTGCACAGGTATTGAAATAACTGCCCTTGCCTGGATCTCTCTCATTTTGTTCCTGTCAAACACCTGTGCACACCTGTGGGCAGAGTAAGAGACTCGACATAGTGAGTTCAGTTGTAAATGAGCTGGTCAGATTTGAGCAGTCAGTGGGAGCAGTCCTTGTGCTCTGCACGGCTTGGAATAGCCAGCTAAGAATATCAGCAACCTCGTGCAAGGAGTGGGAGTGTGTCTTGGAGCTTTCCAAGATTGGAACTTCAGCCTTAGTGGTGGTCTTGGCTTGGGTTCAGGCTCTATTGAAATTGCTGCCTCTTTGATTTCACATGCATTCTTGTAACAAAAATTCTGTTTCTGTTTTAGGGATTTATCAAAGATGTTCATGAGGACTCCCTCACAGTTGTATTTGAAAACAAGTAAGTATTTTATTTTTAAAATAATTATTTGAATATTAGGTTAGTTCACTTTTGTGCTTTTGCTGTTGGTTTTTTTTTTCTAATTGTTTTGCCTTTAAGAGGAAGCAGATTTCATTAGGTATAGTTCTAGAAGTACAGGCTCACTACTCTGTTCAGCTTCCATGAACTGCCACCTTGAATCTGTATCAGAATTCAGTTCATCAGTTACACAGTCCTGTACATTCTTTGGTATCTTTAGTGATGCCCATAGATGTGACAGCCAGATTTAATTAACACAGGAATCAGAGGCACAGGCCTGATACTCTTACACAAAAGCAGGAAAAGATGCAAAATACCAAAGTACTCAAGTGAGCAATTCTATGTCTGCTCTCCAGAATGCTGATCAGTATTCTCAACCAGAGAAAAGTAAAATTACTCTCATGGCGATTTTTTCTTTTGACTATTAGGAAGATAAATATACATATATATCCAGTCAAAAGACCTGTTCTTTTTGAGTGGAAAAGAGTGCAAATCTGTTAGCAATTTCTTGAAAAAGAATTATCCATGAGTCCCATTTCGTTTAATACATAAACACAGCAGTGCTGCTGGGAACTTGTAGTGGCAAGCCAAGGATAATCCATGGGTTGGTAAAGTACAAATGAGTACCTGTTGTTCAGCATTCTGACTGATAACACTGTGGATTACCTGGGAGATTCCAGTGCTAATTCAAAGTACTCTGTGAACTACATCCTCTTTTCTGTTCCCCTTCCAGTTACTAGGTGGAGATCCTATAAAATGTGTCACCTTTTGATGTGAAAACTGTTATAAGCTTTGCCAGCTCTAACCTGTAGATTAGTCTTTGAGCCTTTTTTGAAGAAAGATTGCTGGGTAATGAAGGTAATGTTAGGGAGTGTGAAAGTGTGTCTTTATAAACAGTATTTATAATCCTGCTGACATAATCCCAGGTGTGTATGGGTGTAAAAAGAAATCCTTAGAGGGGGACATAAGTAATCCTGGGGTTTACTCTGCAAAACCGAATGTTTGTTTCTTTCTAACCTATGCTTTCTAGTCCTTCTTTTATGAAGAGAGTTAGAAGATGAGGTGGCAACCAAAATTTATACTATTACTGTTTCCTAGGTTTTCATACAATCACCCCAAAATCCAACAAACAAAAACATTAAACCCTTCTTTCTATCCATGGTCTAAGAAGATGTTTCATCTTCAATATCCATATTACTTTCTAAAGAAAAGTAATTCTCTTTGCGTTTAAAGTATGTACTTTGATGTCAGAAACCAAGTAAGCTAAAGGAAGTGCCAGGGGTTCGCAGCAGGAGCTGAATTGTTGGCAAACGCATTTCTAGTGTTTAGTATCCATATTATCCATGTGTTCTACAGAAAGTCTGGCAGCAGCAGCCATGTTTCAAAAAGGATGGGCTGCAGCATATGTAGAGTGTTCTGTTGACTAAAAATAGATCTGATCAGGAAGTGTGTACACAGTCAAATTATTCTGTGACGTAAATCTGATCAATTCGTATGCTTTTTACGGAGTTAAATTCATAAGGCCTTTAGTGGAACCGAAATTGGCAAGAGCGTCCTGTGCTGAGAGCATCGGTGTTGTGATAGTGATTATCACTCACAAATACACACGTCTACCCCACAATAGGCAGTCTAAACTGTCACTTTGCATTTTCTGCTATTGTTAGCCAATCTTTATCTACAGCTATTGTAGGGTTCCCAAAGTTAAGCGTACCAGCACAGACTGCTAATGATGATTTTGTGGCCATAGCAACACTCAGTCTCTGGGCAGGTAGCCTTAATTCTTTTACGAGACATTTTTTGAGGGTAAGGAGGCAAGGAATGAATGCGGAAGCTTCAAGAGCTGTAAACTTTTATTACTGTTAGATGGAAAATTGGATCTTGATGTAGTTTCATAGAGGCTTATTGGAGTTTGAAGCAGCTGTATTGAAGGAGGCTTCTGTGTTGTAAGAAGCAAGAACCTCCCTTTTTTGTGATTTGTGTCCTGTAGCTTAGGCACCAGTTCTGTCAGATTGTTTCAGTAGGTAGTTTGCAATCCATCGCAAGTAATTTCTTAAAATATCTTGGTTTGCATTTCACCAGTGAGATGCTCCAGTTTGGGACTTAAAAAGTTTTGCCACCAAAACTTGGACTTATACTCTGAGAGCTGAGCCTTCTGTGCGTTTTTCCACTGTGCACTTCCTCCATTGGCAGGGAGGGGATGGAAAAACCCTTACCATGAGATTAGTAACTGTTATATTTGCAACAAGGACAATTTAATTGCCAGCCCTTCACCATTTCTCAGAAATAGAATGTGATTTAATTAACATTTTGTGGCCAAATACCTTCCAACCTAAACAAAAGCTGTCCATGTCATAGAATCCTAAAAGCTGGAAAGGCTGACACTTGATCCTCTGAGATCAAGTCCAGCTGTTAGCCCTGCACTGTGGTGTTCACCACTGTGCAAGTGCCACATCCGTGTGCCCTTGGAACACCTCTGGGAATGGAGATTCCACCACCTCCCTGGGCAGCCCATTCTGACCACCCTTCTAGTGAAGAAATTTTTCCTACTATCAGTCTAGACCTCCCTGGGCTGCTCTGTCTGCAGGTTATTAAAAGTCAGCAAAGCAAATGACTTGCAGTAATCCTTACTGTTACAGGTTGGTTGATTCTGATTCTGTTGGTGTCTGATGTGAATCAGATGGGCAGAAAGTATGGATGTTGCAATGCTTTTGACAGATACCATTAAAAGTCCCTCAGACATTGTAAATTAATATGGTTTTTTTGAAGGGTCTTTCCCCTGGTTTTAATTCAACCTTTCTAGAGTCGTTTGTCGAATTTCTGACTAAAAGTGGGGAACAGCTGATGGCATTCTGTGACATTCACAGAGTAGAAGGAGAAGGAATTTCAGGAGAACACAGTGGATTCAATTACTCCAGTAGTCTTCATAAAATGCACTGGAAACATACACTTCTAAAATAAAATACTTTTGTGCAGCCAACTATAGTAAAACAAATAACCTTGCTGTACTAGAAAGTAAACCTTTATTTTGTATGCCTAGAAATAATTGGTATTGATAAGCAGATATAAAGATGTTTTGATCTGAGTCTTTTACTGAGGAACATCAACAAGTTTGCAGGTGGGAAGTTTTGTTAAAGATTTGAGCCGATTTTCCTGATACGCATAAAACTTTGTGGTAAGTACTTGAAATGTTAAATATGAGGTGGAGAAATGGATGAACCCCATAGTGGACTGCAAAGCTGAGCTTAAATCTGTATAAGGGCTTTATGACATGAGCTGTAGGAGTGTTAACTATGTCATATATCTTTCACTGTGGTTTTACAAAAGCAATTAGTTAAATTTTTCAGTTAATTTAGAAATTTTATTGTTAAATATCTTCCCAGATACTACTTTTGTCTTGCCATGATTGTGTGGTTCCTCTGCTTACGTGGTTTGCTTTCTAGCAATAAGGAAACAGACCTCATTATATGGAAAGAATGAATTTTAATGAAACTCAGAATTCCAAAATTAAAACGAAGAAAACAGTAGGAAAATTTGAGAATTAATGTGTAATGCTTCTTCACCTTCCAGTTGGCAACCAGAGCGTCAGGTACCCTTCAATGAAGTCAGATTACCACCACCCCCTGATATCAAGAAAGAAATTGGTGAAGGAGATGAGGTGGAGGTGAGTGAATGCTCATGAGCTGTCCTGGTGTGGAGCTCATTGTCCATTCCAGGCATTGGTGAGGGGTGTAAGGGCATTACCAAGGTGAAGATTTAAAATGGACCATGTCTCTACCCATGGGTTTATTAGAATTTCAGTGAAGCTGTGACATTTCAGTTTTCCCACAAAACTGCCAGTGGAAATTTTTTCAAAATCTGAAACTTAAAATAGCTGAGAAGGTTTTAATTCTGACACAAAATGTAGGCAGTTTTCTTTTTTGACCTGGAATGTAAAATGTTGGAAATCTTTGATATGAAGATGTAATAAAGCTCCTCTGATAACAAGAGTTTTAACCCAGATGAAATACCTGATTCAGTCTGGGACGAAATTGTGTGAATTATGGTGTTCTACTGAGAGAGAGAGAGTGTTAATAGGAGTGATGTATTAAATCTAGAAATCGAAATAGCATGTTCTGTTCCCTGCTCATTGTAGTATCATGAGTGATTCAGTTTAACTTTTGGGGGGGTTTTCTGTATTTGTCCTCAAAGTAATGAGTTTCCTTTCCAGAGGATACTGTTGTACTTTTGGGCAGCTTTCTAAGAAAAAACATAGCATAGGTGCTGTGGTTTTCTATTGCTTTATTTGAAATACATTGCCTTTGTCAGAGTTGTATGTAAAGGGTTATTTTCTATTTCCGTGCTATTGTAGAACTGGTTGAGTCTGCATGCAAAGGACTTTGGCCTATCAGAAGTGTACAAGGAGCAAATGAAACTTAAGGCTGAGATAACTGGGTTTCAGAAGTCCTCTGTTCTATATCTGATCGTGCATTAACTTGGTAGTGCTTTTTAATATGGAATATGTAATCATGTGATGACTTGGTTCATTTCAGTAGTCCTTGGTTTATCAAGTAAGCCGAGGACAAAACATAAGTCTGAATTGTGGAGTTGGTTCTATGTGTGTACTTCCAGTTTGAAGACAGTGTTTGAATTTACTGAGGAATTGCACTCAAAGAGGTGTTTAGCCAAAGTTTTATCTTCCTTTATAAATTTCCATTGAATTGTCAGTAATTATGCAAAGGAAGTCTGTTCATAGTCCTTGTAGTGCAAGAAGGATGGGAGTAGAATACTGTTCCATTTTAATGAAAATTAGAAAAGTTGTGTGGTTCTTTCTTCATTATACATGCAGGTAAATGAATTATGTTTGTGTGTGCTTTCAGAGGTTCTTACTGCTTTCATTTCCAGGTTTATTCTAGGGCAAATGACCAAGAACCTTGTGGCTGGTGGCTGGCAAAAGTTCGAATGATGAAAGGAGAGGTAAATTATTTTAAAACTTACTGATTTCATCCTTTCATGTTAAATACAGTAACTAGAAGTTCATTGTCGTGAAAAAACTCTGCATAAAATACTACAAATAAAAAACATGACAAAAGCAAATTATAGAGTTGTGACCACTTTGGAATGACCTTTGCTGCATTGCACAGCAGAGGGTCATGCCCTTAGAGCTGAGCAAGTGACTTCCATTATCTGCAGTTTAATTGCTTGAAGGATTGAAGGCATGCACAAGGACAGGATTTCTGACAAACCTGTTTTGTGGATTGAATTTGGTGCTGAAAATGAAGTAAAGCACCTGTTTGACCTGTGGTTAAAACCTGTTTATAGTTGGTAAATTAAGCTTGCTGTAGCTATTGCTGTGGGTGGCTGTGGGTTGGTTTTTGTGTATGTGTTTTTACTGAGTGTAGGAGAAGGACACTGCTTGTTTTGCTTTTACATCTGTCAAGTTTTTATTTTACCCTAAATAAATGGTTGTTTGCATCTGCCAAGTAGCTTACAGATTCAGACACTTGACTGTATAGAGCTGTGGCAGTGTTTGACCCAGTCTCATTGAAACTTTATTTTGTGAAATGACAGCAAGAGAATTGAACTTCATAGTGGGAAGAGTGTTATGTTTTGATGCAGATTCCTAAAACCAAAGGAAGCAGTATTGAGAAAAAATAATTTCCCAATTTCTAACAGTGTTTAAAAACTATCAACGAATATCAACTTTTGTTGAGCTCTGTAAGGGCAAGGTGGAACTAAACACCTACCAGAGGAAGACTGTGTGTGTAGACACTTGTGAATGAACAGCTCATTAAGAAATCAAGATAAAAGGAGACAAACTGATTTAAATGATAGCTTGTCATTTATAATTAATAGGCTTTTCTTAAATGTCACAGAAATTTGAAATTTTGGTATCAGTTAGCTTACTGTGCTGCTTATTTTCAGAAAAAGTCACAGAAGAAATATTTTTTACCAATTTTTAATTTCCTAGTTTCTACAGGAAAAAAAAAATTCACCCTCAATGTACAGTGTAGGATTGTCAAATCAGTTATTTTAGGGAATTGTCCCTGCAAAGAACCACACAGTTCATATTGACTTCTTTGTACAGTTCTATATTTAGATTTTTTTCTGTAGACTTAATACTAAATTCTGAAACAAGCCATGTGTCCAAGGATTTGTTGCTTTGTGATTGTTCTGGTATCCAGAATTATCTTTAGCGATAGAAGTTGGGTTTTTAGAGCATGTAGTGGTGGATCTCTTAAGTTTAGTTTAGTGTTTATTGTTCCTTATTATTACTTGGGGTAATAATGATACATTGATACATTTCAAAGCAGCTTTGTATAATTTGGATGATACTTGAAATTAGAAAAAAATGTCATTGCCAGAGAGATTTACTTTTTCCAGATACTTAAGCAAATTGTATTGAGACAAGCAGACCCAGTTTTGAGGAAGGAAGAGGTGAATGTACTGCTGCACCCCTGAATTGCACCCAGGTGGGAGGAAGGGGAGGAGAAGGCTGCATCCCTAACACACAGCCAGGCTGCAGGGATACTGTGCACACGAGCTGCTTTAAACTTACATGTGTTGGGTGGGAGCGTAGGAGTAGATTATTGGTAACTTAAATCTTCTTAGTTCTCTTGCCTTCCTAAATTTGGCAGTGTGTGTCAAAAAGATGGAGTTTTTGTATTGATTTTGATCTTACATGATTCCCAGGAAGTTTGCCCTTTGAATCAGTGGATTTGCCTTGTTTGTTTTAGTGTTGCAGGGTAGATATTTCTGTGAAGAATTATTCTTTGTTTGATACTTTTTAGAATTAGAGCTCCAGTAAACATTTTGGATTTTGGAACTTGAACTGAACTAATGAAAATATTTGAAGGAGAGGTGGGCATGAAAAAAACCAATTCAAGATGCTGTTGTGGGGGACTGAGACTATGCTGATAACAGTGAGGGAGCACAGGGGTGCTGAAATATGTCCAGGCTCATTTGTGTAGAAATGTGTCATTGTACCACCTTAGTTTTAGAGTTTTGTTTATATATTCATATTTTGTGCTTTCTTGCTGATGCTGATAATGTTACTATGCCTTTGCTGTTCCTTACTGAAGTTATTATTTTTCCAAAACCTCTTTCCCAGTTTTACGTCATTGAATACGCTGCTTGTGATGCCACTTACAATGAAATTGTCACTTACGAACGACTCCGACCTGTGAATCAGAACAAAACTGTCAAAAAGAACACCTTCTTCAAGTGCACAGTGGATGTTCCTGAAGACCTGAGAGATGCGTGAGTAGCTCTGCACACTTCAAGAAGGCTTTTACTTAATGGAAGGGGAAGCAAAACCCACTTGGCTTGTGTTTTAGAGGCTGATTTTCAGATGCATGAAGAACCTTAAGGGTGGCTGGGGCTGCAGTAGCTCATTTAGAAACTGCTGACTGGGACCCCTGCTGAGCTTTTAGGGTGAAGCTAGAAGGCAAGTTCTCAGGTGGGAACTTTGTGCTTGTACAGGTGATTCACTTCACAGTGGGCCTGCTACTGAGGCTTTCCAGATAACCATGGTGCCATAGAATCCACAGGGAAACCAGAACCATGTTGAGAGTGTGAACTTTCCTGTTTCTGAACAGTCCTTGCCATAAACTACTGAATGTTCTTGGATCTGATCATGTTATTACATGTTCAGTTTTGATGCAGCGTGTTGAAATAACAATCATTTTGTCTCCTTAGGTGTGCTAATGAAAATGCACATAAAGATTTCAAGAAAGCTGTGGGAGCATGTCGAATTTTTTATCACGCTGAAACTGCTCAACTAATAATACTGGTAAGTAATTGCTTCTATGTAAATGTTTGGTGGGGGTTAGGTTTGTTCCTTTTTTACTTAGAGAATTTTTCCCCCTAAGTTGCTAGGAGACTAACTACTGGGTGCTTATGGGTGCTTGACCAAAACAAAGAGGTGGCCAAAACTCGGGAGAGGGAGGTAACGCGAGTTTTGGGGCAGGTAAAGGACAGGGCTGGGGGCAGCCTCGCTCTCTTGCTCTCGGCGTCCGAGAGAGGATGGCCAGGCTGCTGCTTGCTGCGGGAGGAGTTCGCTGTGACCACGGGGTCCGTTCCTGAGAAAATCTACCATCATCTGCTCGTGTGCCCCGGAACCCTGAGCTGCCTCCTCCTGCCCTGCTGGAGCTGGGCCGGCCTCTCCTGCCGCCGCCGTTTTCTTCTGGTTTTTTCGGCGCTGCTTTGGGGCTTTTCTTCGGCATTGCTTTGAGGCTTTTTGCTGCTCTGTGGCCCCGAACCCCCGTGCCCTGCCGGGATATCCCTGCCGTTCCAGCTACCACCGCGGAGCTTCTGATGTATCGCATCCACCAGCCCGGGATTTTTCACCGTTCCAGCTTGGTGCTCTCAGAGTCAGAGTGCTTTGTGTGAAGCAAGGCGCCTTGAGGTTCCTGGTTCTGTTTTGTTGTTAATGCTCTAGTTGTTATTGTTTGTTTGCCTTGTTATACATACTGTTATACTAGTAAAGAACTGTTATTCCTATCCCTATATCTTTGCCTGAGAGCCCACTTAATTTTCAAAATTATAATAGTTTCGAGGGAGGGGATTTGGATTCTCCATTCCAGGGGAGGCTCTTTCAAACCAAGACAATGCTATATGAATTCTCAGTATATTATTTATAGGAAATACATAGCCAGCTCTGTGTGTGTATGGAAAATGGTTTAACTTGTCAAGCTATATAAATTGTGAGAAATTAATATAAGTAGATGTGTTTAATCTTTGGGGGTAAAGCCTCCAACGCATACAACCTAAATTTAGGAGCAGCTTTGAGTCTCATTGTTTGTATGATTTTTGTCATTCTTAGCTGAGTTCTGTTTCACTGATTTTAGCAGGTGGCTCAGAGGTAAATCATCGTGCTCCACTCTGAAGCAATAGCTTTCCCCCCAAGGAATTGTTCACTTAGATGCCTCTGTGGTGGTTTTCTTACAACATAGGGTTGTCCCAGCTTTAGTTTTTCTTCATAGCTCCATTTACTCAATATTATCCACTTGAACCTCACTCTGCAGGATTGTGTTGTCCTTGATTATTTCCTGGCTCTCTTATTCACGCACACAGTGACGAGTATGTATATGGTAGAAAGATTTGTTTGGGCAACATCAAGGGGAAAGGGTTACTGTGTAATTCAGCAGCAAAGTCTTTAATGTAAAACATGCTGTGAGTGAGAACAAATAGTTAGTGATGCTGCTGAATTTCTCATGCTTTGTTTTTGGGAAGAAGAATGTTTATGTAACTTCTGGAAATTGAGATCATGTTTATGCCTTAGTTTCAGTAGGTTCCTGATTTATCCTTGAATGTGTATTTGCTTAAAAAGCCAAAACTTAGGTTCCCTCTCTCCTGTAGTCTGCCAGTGAAGCGACAGTGAAGAGAGTGAACATCCTCAGTGACATGCACCTGCGCAGCATTCGCACCAAACTCATGCTGATGTCGAGAAACGAGGAAGCTACAAAACACTTGGAGGTAAAGCCACAGCTTGTGGCTCTTGTTGCTTGAAACTGAGCTCAGAGCAGCGCATTACAGAGAGTGCACGTGGATGAGTCTGCCTTTGTTTTCCCTTCAGTGCACAAAGCAGCTTGCTGCAGCATTTCATGAGGAGTTTGTAGTCAGAGAAGATTTAATGGGACTTGCTATAGGAACGCATGGCAGTAACATACAACAAGCCAGAAAGGTCCCAGGAGTTACAACCATTGAACTTGAGGAAGATACCGGTACTTTCAGAATCTATGGAGAGGTAAGGGGGAACTTCATATGAATCCTTGGAATATTTTACTCTGTATTTGCTTTTAGAGTGGTGAGAGCTGTACCCAGAATTAAGAACAGAAAACACCTTCTGAGTTTTTGTGTGTCTTTGTGTGTGTTGACACTGTGGCAGCTTCTGCTGCATATATTTGAAATACAAGCCTTTTTGGTAACCTCCCTAAGGTGTGTTGTGTCCTGATCACTCCATTTTGCTGTATATCCTGGGTCAACCTGAGAGAAGTATCATTTCCTGCTATTTTACTTGATCATGGATTGGTTTGGGTTTCATTTCTGCCTCGGAACCTTATTGGTTCTCCTCTTCCCTGCTCTTTCATGTGTGTTTTGCTGTGTGCTGTCTGCTCCTCTGGCCTAGCCAGGTGTGTGAAGTGCTGTATCTACTGCTTCTAACTCTTTTATGTTGGCAATTTAATGCTGGCTTTGGCAAAATAATGATTTGCTCCAAGTTGATTCCGTTTGTGTGACTCTTCTGAATCTCACAACTGCCTTGAAGTGTAGCTGGTTCTTGGGCCAAAACAAGGATCCATTCAGGAAGCAGAAAGCTAGTGACAAAAATGCCACTGTCACCAGGGCCCTGTCAGAAAATATTTTGAGGGGTTTTATCCCCTGTCCCTAACTCTACAGGTGCCACTGAGTCTCTGATGTGAACACTTCTGAAAATCTGCGGTTGTCTCCTTTTCCAGGAATCTGAGGTCTTGAATTCTGCTCCATCTATGTCTGGAGTAGAACCTGGTTGTGATCAAAGGTTCATATGCAGTTGATCCTATGGAGGGGAGGTCAAACTTCTGCATTTTGCAGTATCTCTGAAATGGTGTCCTTTTTTTTGGAAACCTTCAATGTTTCCAGGGTATCAGGCTGGCAACAGATCATTCTTTGATCTCCTACTGCCAGTAAATTGCATCTCAGTTCCTGAGGAAGAATCAGACAAGTTTAAATGCAGTGGAATGTCCAGTGTATTCCAGTTTTGATCTCCTTCATGTGAATGATGTGATGCTGGAACTTGTGGAAAGGTTATGACTGTCACCAGCCTCTTACAGAGGTGCACAGCAATGATTATAAATACCAGATGCCCCCTAAATAAAAATGCCTTTAGGCACATCCAGCCTTGTCCTTCGTAGAAGTGATAAGTGCTTCTAAAAATGCCAGGCAGCTTAACTATTCCACATGATAAGGGTTTCAGCATCTGGCTACACTTGCCTATTCTTTTTGCCTCTCCTCGGCTGCAGTGGGCAACCAGCCAGGCCCTAATGGCTGAATGCACAGGCAGAGAATTTCAGGCTGAGATGTGTGGGAGTAGTGAACCAGTGTTGTTGACATAGCAGTCGCGGTCTGAAGGTTTCCCATAGCTGATGTTTTGCATACAAATAAAAGTTCACTGCTTAGGGCCAGACTCTTTGAGGGAAGAAACATGAAGATAAATTTTAAAGATGATTGGAAAGCTCTGTGGATAGAAGGAATCTAAACTGTATGGCATGCTGTTTATGCATTTATCCCTGTCTGGTCAAGGCCATTTTGGTTTCAAGACCCTTTCCTGGTTGCCTGAAGTTCTGACTGTGATGCCTGTACAGATCACAGACCTGTGAACTTCAGAGCTTGGACAGTGTAGTTTGGGCTATTTATGCATACTTGTGCTTCCCAGAGAGGGAGAGCTGTGTCAGAAATGGCAAAGTTCATCTTAGACCTTCACTACTGTCGAAATGGAATTGCAGACAATTCTTGTGCAACTCTTAACACTGGTAGGTATAATGCCGAGTTTAGAAAAATGTACTGCATTTAATTTTTCTATTATACTCTTTGGTAGCATGGATATGTCTTGATTGTTTGACCTACTGTGTGAAATAATGAGAACATCAGTGGACGTGTAGGCTGTAATTCAGAGTTAACAAAGGTAGTTGCTAGTGACTGGAGTCCTTTGAGGTCTTTAATCCATGTTCTACTACAAGGAGCTGCGAATACCTTGTCTGAGTCAGCTTTATGTGCTCACTCATGTTGGGGTGTGGGTGAGTTACTCAGGTTGTACTCACGTAAAAATCCTGGATGCTTGTGACAGGTTTGGAGAGGCTGGAGAGCTGCAGCTCTGGCAGTTGTGTATTTCCTTGTCGTGTCTCTGCTTCTGTAAATGCATTCACTGTTCCTTCATCCTTATTTGGGAAAGAATTGATAAACATATGCGAGGCAGGAACTCTGCTTAATTGTGACTCTTGTAGAATTCATTGAGGATGAGGAATTGCTAGTGTGTATCAAGTTAGATCATTTGAGTGTTTGTGCTGGGAATGCAGCATAACCTCTGCTCCTCACAGTGGCTTCCTGCTCATCTGCTTCTTGTGCTTGATCACTGCTTTCATTATCTTGAAATCCAATTTGTCAATGTTTCTTTTGCCATCATTTTGACCTCTGCCAGAAGTAGAGGTTTATACATTTTCTTCTTCTAGGGTTTGTCTGATTTGATTAAAAGGTACAGGAGCTGGTGGTACTCTCATTTCACGTGTTGCCTAAAAATGACAAAGGAAGGGGCTGAGGCATTAGTGTAAAATGGAAATTGTGCTCTTAAGCTGTTGTTACTGACCAGATGCTGATATTCTTTCCTTAATTCTACACTTCTGTTGTTGCTAATTCAAAGCCTTGTTTCTTGTTTCAGCATCTCAGTTAACTCAGTTGATTGCCATCATTTAATAAAGCTGCAAGAGAGCATTTACAGGAGTTCTCCCCAGTAACCAGAGCCACTGTCCTATCTTGGAAAGTATTGTAGATGAACTGTGGCCAGAAACCAGCATTCTGGAAATAGAGTGGCCTGGTTGTAAAATCACTTGCAGTGTTTGCCTAAAGCCCTGTCCAACCTGGCCTTTGAACACTTCCAGGGATGGGGTATCCATTTTCATGTCTCAAAACATCTTGAAATAACATGAAAAAAAAAAGTTTTATTCATTACTGATGCTTTGCTTTTCTACTCGACTTTGTCTCTGGGCATTTCATTCGATTATTCCTTTATGATTTAGTTCAAAACTAGATTAATCTTGTCTTTATTCTTCTCTTTTTGAAAATAAGTTTATTTGGAAGACTGGCAGCTGTTGCTTTAAGGTTTTGTTTTTATCATGCTAAATAAATTCCATTTTTTAAAATTTATTTCCAGACTGCTGATGCAGTAAAAAAGGCCAGAAGTTACTTGGAATTTGTGGAGGATTTTATTCAAGTTCCCAGAAATCTTGTTGGTATGTAATACTGCTAAAACTTGAAAAGTCGGGAAAAGGGAGCCTAATCATAACTTTACAAAGAGGATTTAGATGCCAGTACAATATTTGATTTCTCCATTTAAGTAGAAAGTGATTAATCTTGTAAAACTATATGTATTAGAATTATTATGAAATTGGATATATTGTTGCTGTATAATACTTTGTCAGAATTTTAGCGCTTCAACTGACTTAATTACAGATCACCTAATTTAATGGTAATATTTGAAGTTCAGATTCTAGTGAAAAAAATACGCTTTACCAAATTGACTTTTTAAAAGTGCTGAAACCAAGTTCCAGAGTTTAATCTGGGAATGCTCCAGCTGAGCTGCAAGAACGACTTGAGACACTTGTCCTGTACTGCTCCCTCCCGGGTTGAGGTTTGTCACAGGTGGTGGTTGGGTGCTGCTGAGCTCCTGTATGAATCAGCAGTGCTCATAGTGTCAGCCTCAGTCTCAAAATAGACATTTTTCCATGTTGCAGCTTCATGAAGGTGTAACGTAGTCTGGTAGATTCTGGATTGAAATCCACCCAGAGCTGTGAGGTTAACTGTGTTCCACTTGAACACACAAACATCTTCCCCTAGTCTGGTTTTCACAGGGAACTTTATTCCTCTTCCCTCATTCTTTTATCCTGCTTTTTACTCAAGTCTGGCAGCTCCCATGCTCCCCATGCCCAGTTTGTGGGCAGTGTGGGCATGGAGGCAGTGTTAAAGTTGGAGGTGTTGTACCTGACTGAGCAGCTTGGATTTTCCAGAGAAGTTAAATCCCAAGCTTTAACCTGCTGTGGTCTGGGGCTCAGAGCCTGCATATTATAAATTACACAATTTCAATAATTCATGTGCAAACTCCTATAACTTAGACTTTCAAGGGTTTTAGAACTTGACCAGATTAAGGTGTAATGGGGTTTCATTTGTTCATTTGGGTGTTTTTTTTAATATGACTTGTGCAAATCTGATGCAACTTGATGACTTTCTTATCTACCTAATGTTAAAGCTTATTTTAACATTTACCAAATTAATCACTAGTTTGTATATGAACAGAGCTTTTTCTGCAGTCTTGTTCAGTAAATCTGATTAATCCAGGGAATTTTGCTAAACCTGATGTTCTACAGGTTGAGTTTTGGGGAGCATTTGGAGAGCATTCATTAATGTGAATATATCCCCCACACGAATCAGGGCAGAATTCACAGCAGTGTGTTTAACTGAAAATGCTGCTGTTAAACAATTACAATGCCAGTTTCTGGTGAAGGCAAATGTCCTGCGCACATTACCTGTGGGCACACAGATAAACAGACAAATATTTAGCTACTCTTAATGAAGACACACAGCTCAGTGTAGTGCTCATCAGTGACTCCAGTACAGAAAGATAAAAACCCAAACCTGCTGAGCTGTTTGAGCTGTTGAGGAAGGGAAACAAAATTTTAATATTTTTTGCACATTACTTTGTATCATGTTGATATTTGCTGTAAAGAACATTATGGAGTACTCTGTCACACAGTTCTGGCTTTTGCCCTTTTTTTAAGTTGATCTGCCTCTTTGGTCCTAATTTAAACATAAATGTTCTTAAGTACCATATATCTAGCTGTGATGAAGAAATGCTCCCACATAACTTTAGTCTAAGAGCTAAAGTCTTTTAGTACAAGAGCCAAGGAGTCACTTTTTTTTTTAATATTTAAACATAAAAGTTCTGAAGAACCTTTTGGTTTGGATCCCCTGCATGATCTCAGAATAGTATTTTAAAGGTAATATGGAAAGCACTGGTTGTAAACAAGTCTATTGTGAAGGCAAAAATTTTTAAGAGGCTTCTTCAACAAATGTATGAGCCTATTAAAATGCTGGGAAAGATTCAGTGAGGGTACATACAGAGTCAGGGGATCCAAATAATATTGGTACATAAATTTAGAATAAGAATTTGCAAAAGTCTTGTGCCATTTTACTCTTAGTTTTACTCTTGGTTCTATTTTGAAGCCTGTGTGCAGTGATATTCATCACCACTTGTCATTCTGCATATAGAGAGTTTAATTTTAAAAGTTTTTACCCATTTTCTCTGACATAGTGGGGGGTATTCCTCGGGAATTTTATGTATAAAAGAGCAATAAACATGTTAAAATACTTCGCACATGGGTGCAAAATTAACCATTCTTGCCCTCTGAAGGAAAAGTTATTGGAAAAAACGGAAAAGTGATTCAGGAGATTGTAGACAAGTCTGGAGTCGTCAGGGTGAGAATTGAAGGAGACAATGAAAATAAGCTGCCTCGTGAAGACGTAAGTACTTTATTCTTTCCTGCTGTGACTAGGTTTTTACTTTCAAGTTGAGTTGTATTTCAAAACCTGTGGATATAGAGAGCATTATTTCTAAACTGGCATCTTGCAGTAGATTTTATATAAAGTAATTCAAGGAAGGTTTTTGCTGCTGAAGTATGAGGGGTTTTTTCACTCTTTTTCCTGTATGTACTTGGGCTACATAACTAATTTGGGATTGGTAGTGTTAAAAGTGTCCACATATTTTAAATAGATAAGAACAAAAGGTAAAAGCTTGTAAAGGTGCTTGGTCTTGTAAAGTTGGTTTAATGTAGCAACTTCTTGGCAAACTGTGGATGCTTCTGTGCTAAACACACCCAGCATTTGTTGCATGGGGGAATATGAACACGGGATGTCAGGTTACCTCAGCTCCAGAATAGGTTCTTGGGAAAGCTGCACAGTCTGAAGCTGCTGCTGGCACTCCACCCTGAGCTATTTCTAGATGTGTGTGTAGCCAAAGGCTCAGTTGCTACCTTTGTTTAGCTCACTTTGGTAATTTAAAACAAATCTCTTTATATAATTTAAACAGAAAGTGTGATTTCAATGATAATGTTCTCCCTGATAAAAAGCTTTGATGCTTTGTTCCTGTAGGGAATGGTACCGTTTGTATTTGTTGGTACTAAAGAAAGCATTGGGAATGTCCAGGTGCTGTTGGAATATCACATCGCGTATCTAAAGGTGAGTGTGCTTCGGGAGGGAGAATCTGTAGGGAAAACTTGGGTTGAAGCAACAGAATTTTTGAGCAACAGCTTTGGTGGGATTTGCAGTTGTTAAACTGTTCCTCTATATATCAGGATTTAAAGCTTGGTGCCTTGAGCCCAGCCCTTGCCTAATGGTAAATACCTTGTGATGGTTACTTAGTGCTGTTGGGGTAGAAAGAATCAGGTTGTAAAGAACAGGGCTTTAAGGGACATTTGGGAACTAACACAGTTTTTTGTCTGTGTTCAAGTTCTGCTGTTCTCAGGTTAATGCTCTGTTGAGGTAGGATGGAATTTCTAATTAAGCACAGTAATACAGTGTGGTATTAGAACAATTACCTGTTTAGATTGGGTTGCTTTGTGATGTTAACAGAGATAATGAGTTTGAATTGTGTTCCCTCCTCAGTTTGCTTTTTTTTTTTCCTAAATTTTACTGGAAAAATTTGCTGAGCTGTAATCAAGAAAGGTGGTCATAGTCTTAAAACCGAGTTTCCTGCATAGTGGTGGAAGTTTTTAGATCTTTTCAAAAACTCAGAGATAACTCATCTTGAATTTCATTATTTGTAGTCCCCTTCAGGTGGTGTTAATTCTCCTACAGGAATGATTATTTTCAATATGACTGGGTGAAGGATGGTGTTTTGTGAGAGACATTTGTCAGCAATCTTTCCATGGTTTTTGTTTCATTGTACGTAGGAGGTAGAACAACTAAGACTGGAAAGGCTCCAAATCGATGAACAGCTGCGCCAGATCGGGATGGGCTTCAGGCCTTCCTCGGCTCGAGTTCCTGAGAAGGAGAAGGGTTACACCACGGACGAGAGCACCCTCTCCTCAGTGCAGGGCTCCAGGTCCTACAGCGGGCGGGGCAGAGGCCGCAGGGGCCCCAATTACACCTCTGGTTACGGTGAGCACCCTTGAGCCAGGCCTCAGGGTACCTTTGAACCCAGAACTGTCTCTGGATTTCTTTGTGTTGAGCGTACTTGAGTGAGGATAGGGTTGGAAATTCAGAATTGCTGTTTTATTTGGTTCATAGCTCAAAATACCTCATTAGATTTGCAGTCTTGAAGTTGAGTTTAAAACTGAAAAAATTAACAAACTAAGTTCTGGAAACATCTTGTCCTTCCATGTTAGTTACTTAGTAAGTTATGCCACAAAAGCTGGGAAGAGAGCTAGAGATGCTTTTCAGGAGACATTAATTAAAAAATCTGAAATGAGCATTATCTATTTTGATTGAGAAGGAGAAAATTTGCTTGTCTGTGATCATGGCCATCTTAGCAGCATATTTCTGAAAAGTCAACCAAAATGATTTAAAATGGAGGCAGCACAAAATCCTGTGGGTTTTTTAATTTGGTCAGGAGCTAACTGGATTTTTTTAAGGTGTAGTGAGGTATTCTGATGCATTTCTCAATTAAAAAGCACTGTTCAGTTCTTGACAGGTGTGCGCATCTCCAGCTTGTCCAAATGGAGACACTGCATTTCTATAAAGACATGTTTCACAGAGGACAATATTATTTATTCAAGACAGTAAATTACTCTGGATAGCTACATGTAGCTCATTTCTGTTAAAAAAATTCGACGTCTGTCTTTTGCTTTTTACAAAGCTATAGCTTCCTGGATCGTGCCAAGTGTTAGTTGTGTTGATTCTGATGATGATGTTTGTAACTTCATTTTTTATTATTTCCCAATGATCTGACTGAACTGCAAGGAAACTTGTTCACTTTGCTTATATATACACACTGTGATTTGGAAGACTTTTTTTTTTTCCCCTCCCAAAATGGCAAGAATCACATTTAAGCCATATGGGTTTAAAACTTCATGTTCCAGACTGGGTAGTAAGGGGTGTTCCTGGATACCTGAAATGAATAACAGCTGTTGGGTTTTTAGGTAGTAAAAAGCAGTGTGGGTTTGGGTACTGGGAGATGGCTGGGTGTTACGGATGCTGTTAAATATAAACAGTGAAATTGTTCAAGCAGCATTACAGCATCCAGAAGGGGTTGCTTAGCAACAGCCACCAGCTATAAGGTAGCAAAGTTGTCCTTGGGAATTTCAGAGAAGTTGCCTAGAAACTGCACCAAATGCCTGCAGTGTGTAGACAAAAGAGAGGAAACACTGCTAAATCCTTGGTTTATCTGTGTACAGAAATTACAGATTTGGTGATCTTTCAGCCTTTGTTTCACATGTTAGTACAATCAAACTTAAATTGAGAATCTTACTTAAGTAACTTGTAATTTATATTTTATCTGTGCATATATTTTTATATATGAGTATATATAAATCCTAAAATATATCTATGATTGTATACTTGTGTGTGTATTAGTATTTATATATATATGTATTTATGCATTATATTGTTGTTAAAAATATCATACATATATAACCAGCCGTGCTGGCTGGAATATTTCTGTGAGGATATGAAAGCAGAATATAATCCCCAAATTCATATTAATTTCCAATTTTCTTTTCCTTCTCATACAAGGTACAAACTCTGAGCTCTCTAATCCCTCTGAAACAGAATCTGAGAGAAAAGATGAACTTAGTGACTGGTCCTTGGCAGGAGAAGATGACAGGGAGAGCAGGCACCAACGTGACAACCGGCGACGTCCTGGGGGACGAGGACGTAGCGTGTCTGGAGGTCGTGGGCGTGGGGGACCTCGTGGTGGAAAGTCGTCCATTAGCTCTGGTACTGTGTTCCAAATGGATTTTGAATTGATATTTTCTTCCTGGCCATTTTCTGTATAACCTCTTACTCTTTAAAATACTCAGTTCTTACATTATGATCTTAATACTTTGGGATTTCAGTGCAGTTGTGGTAGCTGTGTCATACAGCGGGGTTTAGATTTTTGTTTATTTTCTATTCACATTGATCCTGATTTCCTTCCTCTACTGCTCACACATAATAATGTTATTAGCAAAACTGGTAAATCTTTGGCATGTTGCCTGTGGCTGCCTTCTGAGGTAAGCTTATGTTTAGATATAGAATGAAAGAAGAAATCATTGACTTAAAGTTAGGTTTTATTAGATTCTTGCTAATATAAGTATCAGAAGTACTACAGAACCACAAAGTGTAAGGTGTGTTTTGTATACTTGGCAGTTTTGAGTAAAAGATCTCTAAATGTCACCTTGGAAATCTTTGTGTTGAAATAGTGCAAGTGCAGATTGGGCTGCTGTGGTGCTCCAGAAGTGTTACTGTTGGGTTAGAGTCAGAGGATCCAGTTTGAGATCAAGCACTGCAGCTCTGTGTGTTACACCTTGGCTTAAGATTGCTTTGTAGTTTAAAGCTTTCAAACCGAGCTGTAAGTCAGCCTGGAGATGGTAACACCTCTCTACAGTATCTTAGACGGCCACTTTCTGTTTGTTTAGTGCTTAAAGACCCGGACAGCAACCCTTACAGCTTGCTGGATAACACGGAGTCAGACCAGACCGTGGACACGGACGCCAGCGAGTCCCACCACAGCAGCAACCGCCGCAGGAGGTCACGCCGGCGAAGGACTGATGAAGATGCTGTTCTTATGGATGGGATGACAGAGTCTGATACAGCTTCTGTTAATGAGAATGGTTTAGGTATGTAAATGGTTGGATGGTAGTCCCAGAGCAAGCTAAGAAAAAATGTGTTGTCCCTGTAAGTGTAGTGAAGCCCTTGTTTGTTTTTGTAAGTGATAAATCGTTGTTGTGTTCAAGGTTGCTGTCTGATTAAAGAAAGACTCCCTCCGTGGCAGTGCCATGGAATCTTCTGTTTACTGAGCTCCACTAGCCTTTTCATGTGCCTTTTTTGTAAAAACGGTCTGATGGAGACACCAAAGACTTGACTTGTTGTTTCCCATTGGTACTGCTGCTTTGATAGAAACAGTACTGTCAGATCAACGTTCTGTTTTGTCCTTGGTAACCTCAGTCTTGGTGTGGGAAAGCTCCTTAAGTAGCTGTTAATTTGTCTCAACCCAGCTTCTACTTAAGAACTTTCCTTCAGTAAATTCTCTTGATACTCACTGGGACGAGAATACAATCTGTTGCTTAATGTAGAAAAAAAAAATGGGTTATGTTGCTAAAATTTGACGTATGGTTACTTAATAAATGAAATCTGAGGTCATTAAGTACGTGCCTAAATGTTTTAATGAACCAAGAACAAAATGTAAAATCTAGCTTTTGTGTTACTGTGTATGCTTTCAGTATAAAATTTTCGTTTAGCTTTTCTGTCTTACTTAGTCTCTGTCTTTAACAGAAACCATTTTAAATGCCCCATGCTAAAACTGCTGAAGAATTTATTTATTTTATGATCAGAAATAGTTCATTATAAACTTTGCAATTGCAGATGATAGTGACAAAAAACCCCAGCGACGCAATCGTAGCCGCAGGCGTCGCTTCAGGGGTCAGGCAGAAGATAGACAGCCAGGTAATTCGAGTGGAGCTGTGGGTAATCTCAGGTCAAAAGCATGAGAGAATGTTGTGTCTGCTGTTTTACATAGAGCTGCATAATATCAAAAGGTTACTCAATAACTAATAAGACTACTAGATAAAGATGAAAGACATTTCTTCTACTAGGAAAACTTCTAAAATCTGTCTAATGAAACTAATTGATGTCTAACTTTTTGCTTGGACATACAAGTTACGCTTCTGATCCAGTTCTCACTGAAGTCAATGGCCCGAGTGCTGTTGAGTTCTGTGGTCCAGGATCACGACAAACCTGAAGGTTCATGGTCTGCACTTACTGCATCTGTGCGCTTGCACTGACTGGGACACAACCTTTTCAGCACTGGCTGAGCAGCAGTGTTGGAGGGGCAGGAGGTGGGTCCTGGCAGAGCTCAGTGAGGGAACTCATGTGGGGTTTGCCAGCCCCACACCTGCACCACACTGCTGCTCTCAGTCCTTGGCTGTTGGGAATAGTTTAAGTCATCTGCAAATTGAGGGTGGGAAGGAGGAGGAATTTAAGTGAAATTGCATGTTTCCAATTTTTTGTTGTTGTGGCTTGTTGCATTTCTTTTGTGTGTACTAACACTTGAAATGTTAAAGGTGAACTGGCTAATTATCAATACAATGCCCTGTTAAGAAAATGCTTGTACATACACGGCACAGGGTAGTAACAGAAGGTCTTCTAGATTGACAGGTTCAAAATTTCACCCATTATTTGTCTTCCTTGTATCTGTGGTGCTCATATAACATCTGATTAAGAAGAAAAAAGTTGTTTTATTGCACTAAAACTTGGGGGAAGGAAAAAATCAAACACCCCACCCTCCTAAAAAACCTCAAACCCACACATTTCTTCTCAACATTCCAGTTTCGTAGCAGTGATACCGTTTTGTAAGGGGCAGAAAAAGAGAGAGGGATTTCAGCTTTTACTTCTAAAAAAACTAATTTCAGCCAGCAATGTAAAGGAATGTTAGTCATTTATAGAAAACCACAGGAATTCTTCTAAATCTTTAGTATTCTAAGAACATAACCAATTTTCCCAAACAAGATTTCTCTTGACATCTTTGTTAAAATGCTGTAATAATTTAAAGTTTTCATAAATACCTAGTGTGAGTGAAATTAAGACAGAAGGAACTCTTCCCTTCTTCCTCTCCCCCAATGCCAACCACTGCATTTCAGTCATTTAGCTGTATCATTTGATTTACATTGCTGTATGTTATGGTGCCTTATTCATAGAGGAATGTTAAGAATGCACTGTGTGCATGAACATGCTTCCTATTTACTAATATTAGAGGAGTTGGGTACAAAACCTCATTTTAAAGAAAAAGTACTTGTGCAAAAACTCCTTTGGCCTTCCCAGTTCTGGAAGGACCCAGATGTAAGAAATCCAGTTACTGTAACAGAAAATTAATCTGTTGTAGTTTGCAGTCTGATTTGGATTTCATGCACAGTCATTCCTAAATCCAGAAAAATAGCTCACCTGAATACTTGATACACTAAATATAAATTACTGTTCAGTTCAATAGGTAATGCTTGCTAACCCTAATGTGCTGTAGCTCGTCAGAGATGCAACTTCAAATATACACTTGTAGTAGTCTGTATTCTAAGGCTAGAACTGAGTCTTGGGGTGGTTACAAGAGGGCAGGATCAGACAAAACCAGGCTACAGAGCCTGTGCTGAGGTTCGGTGAGAAGAGCTCAGAGAGGCCCTGGCTGTCCCCAGTGAGCGCAGCTGTACCGGCAGGGACGCGGCTCTGCTGCCCCTGGGCCGGGCTGGCTCTGGCAGCACCGCCTGTGGCCACACCCCCACAGCAGCCACACCGAGCCAGGGGACAGTGCTGGTGGCACAGTGCTGGTGGCACTCCAGGACCTCGAGGAGGGCAAGTTCCCTCCTCAATCACTTTGTGACATACCAAAGAATTGATGCCACAGCATCCTAAGTGATTCCAGGCTCTGACCTGCCCCAGTTCTGGGCACTGTTTAACTGTCTTCATTTCTAATTTCCTTAGTGTGAAATTCTTCACTACTCAGCTAATAAAACCCCAGTGACATACACAGTCTATAGTTAGAGTCTGCAGCCAAATCTCTTCAAACTTAGTACAAAAAGCCCTTCTCCAATAAATAATTGCAATTGGACTAAAATTGGTTTTATTAAGAGTCCACCTTCAGATCATTGTTACCACCGATTTTAGTGAAAACTGTTTTTAACAACAGAAACAAATTGATCCTTGCTGTGTGGTTGATAACCTGTAAGTGTGAAGGCCTTTTGTGAGATGTCTCCCAGTTAGAGCATAACTTGTGCAGAAAAGACTTGAAGGTTCATGCTGAATTGACTGCTGATGTGAGCATCACTGTGATTTTTTTCCTTGAACAGTAACAGTAGCTGATTATATATCACGAGCTGAATCTCAAAGTAGACAGAGAAACCCTCCAAAGGAGACAGTAGCCAAAACCAAGAAAGAAACGGTAAGATTTTTTTAATGTGCATTTCCTTTTTTCTCCTCCCTTGCAGCAGAACAGTAAAGGAATGAAGGCTTCAATTTGCTCACCCTCATTTGACAAGTGCATTTGAGTTCAAGAGCAAATCATTAAAAGCAAAAAGGGCCCAGACTAAACAGAACTGACAATGATTTGTAGACTGTTGTTGCAGATTTTAGGGACCAGTTAAAGTCTGTACACCTTTTAAAATATTACACTTAATAATGTTGCATTATGTAATAAAATGTGAAAATTGCCCATGGTAAATCTTGAGAACTAATCCTTAAAACACTTTAGGGATAGAGGATACTATGCGGCATTTTTAGTGACTTGTATAAACTATTTTAGAAGGAATTGATTTTACAAAGATTATATGGTTTTGATCCTTTTTCCTTAAAGGGTCAGAGTGGCATTACATTATCCTGAAAAATAATCAGAACTGAATAAAGCAGAATTTCTTTACTTCTAGTAAAGTGCCAATGTATTGCCTCAAGTTATGTAAGAAAGATCCTTTAACAAAATGTCATCTTGCTGTAGACTGCAAAAGGCGTGTAAAGCTCAGTTTTTCAGTAAACTCCTTCATGGGCTTAGACAAATAGAAATAAGGAAGCATTGTGGGTGTGCTGGGGGTGACGTTGGCATGACCTCCTCAAAGTGGCTGATACAGAAGTATCCCATAAACGACAAGGTAAGTGATCAGATGCTTTAAGTGGCAGGATACAGGCACAGACAGACAAGAGGTGTTCCCTCTTGCAAAGCTGCTGTGTGAGCCAGAGGGAAACAGATTATGCTCTGTATTGTTATGGAATTTCTAATACTCCCCTGTTGTTGTTTTTGCAAGGCAAAAGATGCGATTGACGAGAACAGCCCTTCTGAAAAGGCAGTGAATGGTCCTGCCACCACCTCTGGGGATGAGCCTTCTAAACTACAGCACAGCCCTGATGAAAAGAAAGTCACTGTTCAGGAGGATGGAAATAATCAGGAAGAAGCAGTGCTGAATGGTGTTTCATAAACTGAAGTTCCTAGTTTACAGTTCTTTTACATTACATTTAAAATAGTGCTTGTATAAGCTTGCCAAAGATAGAATATGGATCGCCAGTCTTGACACCGCACTTTCAGTTCCTCCATTTTGGAATACAGAAAGGGGAGGGATCCTGGAGAAATCATATGTTAAACATACTTTGACACCTACTGTGTTATAAATATATCATCAGATGTGCCTTGAGATAGTATATGTAACATTTAAATAAACAAAATTGCTGGCTATAGGAAATGTTATTTTGTTTTCAAAATACGGCAAAGATGTGAGGGGGATCCCTAACATAATACTCTTTATGAAAGCATTAGCTGCTTTTGTTACATTTTTAATAATATGCAACCACTTCTTCACCTGAGGAATACTAGAAAGAAATGCAGTCTAAAATATTTTGCACTGAAATGTAATTTCTCCATTAGTTTAGTCTGGAAACTGGTCTGTTTTAATACATGTTTTTTAAATGCTGTATGTAGAGGAAAATCTGCAGACCACTGGAATGCATTTGTTAAATTCTCATAATCTGCAGGGATACTGGGTGACATTGGCAGTGACTGTTCTACATTGAGGCTTTGTTTGGTTTATTTATTAAACTGTACAGTATTTAAAAATCAAACATAGCTTTAGTTAACACTAAGCTGAATTAGTCATGTCCATTAAGACATAACCTGAACTACTGAAAAGATCAATTTCCAGAAAGTTTATTCTGTATAAACTACATATGTTAGTCCTTAGTAGAGTATTTTTATTTTTGTTTTGGTTGTTTGATGTGCAATATGTTTTTTTTGTATGCTGGTAGTAAAAGAAAATAAACTTTGATCTTCCATCTGTTGACTGTTTTTATCAGAAATTTAAATTACTATTGACTTCAAGGTTTTCAAGCTGTTAACTAACAATAAAAACCTACTTGTGAGGCAGCTTGAACCTCAAACTCTTTTTCGTAAGAGTTTCTAACACACTGATCTTCCGTTTATTATGGCAATGTCAAACATCAGTTAATGATTCTAAATCCAGACTCCTTATCTTGGAGAATTGCATAACCTGACTAACATATATAGGAATTAATGCAGATGTTGTTTCTGATAAGTTAAAGCATGGCACCCTCCCATCTTTACAGGTACATGAGCCAGAGCAAGGAAGCACAAAACAGGTGTGGAAAACCGGGTAGCAAGATGCTGTGAGAAGTCAGGGCAAAGGGCAGCATTGGAGCTGTACTGACTTGAATGAAGAAAATTGTCTTGCCTGATTTTGTCAGAAGGACAAAACCAAGAGTTCTAAACCAGCTGCTCTTCCTGACAGGGCTGCAGCCAAGCTGTCCCAAGCTGGGACCTGCGTGTGCACTCTGTCATAGGACTTCACTGTTGGACACTCAGCAACAACCTTCCCTCTGGGAGAACACACCCAGTTCAACCTTGTAACTGAAGTGTGCACAAGTACCTCAGCTGATGGGGCAGGCACAGGAGTGGAGAAAAATAAAAAAGAGTTATGTTTAGTAAGTTAGTAGTGTTTGGCTGGGGAATACTTAAGTACAGAAACATTCTGCATATGGCTTGGCATGTGCTGACTCTAGAACTGCATGGTGGTGTTCCAGCTGTCCTTCACCCACCTTTAAATTCTGTAGCAGAGCAAAATGATTGCCTTTCTGGGGAGGTTTTAATATCACCTATTTTATCCTTTCTCCTAAAGGCACCTAATGCAAGCCTACTGTTGTAATGCTTCCTGAACTGCCCAGAACTCATCCACAGCACTGCTGTGGCACAGCAGGCAGCACTCACAGCATGAGATGCTTCCAGCAGCACTCCCAAGTCCAGGTTCTGGAGCGGAAGCTTTCAGCCCCACTGTTTATGGCCAGGTGGGCATTATCTGCCACAGGTGCTGTGCAGTGTTTTGCTGTAGTGACAGAAACACTGGGAAGATTCTTGGAGTACAACAGAGCTCCCTGACCCCAGCTGAGATCCTCAGGAGCTGCTGGGCCTGAGAGGCTCCACAGGGCACAAATCCAGCTCAGGTGTCAGTGAGTGATGTAAAGAATTCCTGTTTCCTAATCACCATAAATGCAAACCTCTCTGTGTGAGCTCTGGCTTTGTAGTGTACAATAATGTATAAAACTACAGGACTTCTATTAGAAATATGGAATTTATTAAATGCTATAAAAACCTGTCAAAACTAAAGCTTACTAAAAAAATCTGGGACATTCCAGATCCATCAGCAACGTTTAACCAACCTTGTTTTTCACAAGGCAAGGACAAGGGAGTACATTGTTTCCTGTACTTTATTTCTCCAGGCAGAGACAACCACACATCTCTCCCAGTTCCTCCCCTCCAATAAATCCTCTTGGTTTTTCCACCCCCTTCCCAAGCAGGTTCAGTGTGCTAATTTTAGCAGATGGAAGAGCAGCAGCGTGAACTTTAAACAGAGCCAGTTCAACAGAAATTAGGTAACAGCACATGAGTCTACCTGTGCCTGGTAACACACATTGGCCACACCAAGTTACTGCTCTCAAGCACTGAAAATAGTTCTGAGTGGCAGATTTTGCTGTTTAATAGAGAACAGCTATGAAAAAAAATCTTTAAGCTTCACTCCCTCACGTATTTCCAAAAAAAGTGACCAAGTGGGGAGGGAAGTACCTCACTGATTTGTATTTCCAGCTTCATTTATATTAAGTCAAAGACTGACAGTAGAACTTTTCTTAATCCATTTATCAAAAATAATCATTTGCAGGGACAAACCCTCTGAATAAGGTGATTTTCTTTCTCATTCATTTTTTAGCTTGGTCTTCTAGTAGATCCTTAGCTTCATTGATTTTGGCTGCTACATACGGAGATCCACCTAGAAGAAAGAGAACCTCAGATCAGGTGAAGAAACCCAACATTTATCTTCTTTGTTGATAATAATGTCACAGGACACAGGAGAAGAGTGTGGTCTGAGTTTCTGCCAGCTGAAGAACAAACTGGGTATGACAGAAGGCACCTGAGTTCACTCAGTCACTGCAGGAGCTCGGTGTCAGACCACTCGTTCCTTTAGGCTGCTTTCATTTTACTGGAGTGGTTTTTTCCTCCAGTTTTGTCAGTCACAAATGAATTGGGCACCACTACCTTAGCACAGTCTGTGGTGAACAGAGGCACAGAACTAACAGGTCTGCAGATAACCCTGCCCAGCATGAAGTGCTGCTGTACCAAGGGACCAGTTCAGTTTTTAAACACAGCAAAAAATTATTTAGGGAGACTGAGACAGAATTCACAGTGAAATGCACCAACACTGTAAAGCCATGAGGTACAATGACTGTGTTGGTAGCATATATGCCATTAATTGCACTGTAATGTTTTACTTGAAGATTAATTTAATGTGTTTAGGTCATGTATAACACAAACTGCTATTTTTAGCTTTTGCATATATTCAGTAACGTTAATTTTGAAGGTAACTTTCACTCAATATTATCTATGAAAGGCATATCCTCATGGATTATTTTGGATTTTGGTGCATGAAAGTAAGGAATTCAACAGTCACTTTAAAGGAAGCCATTTTGCCTTTTAAGCAATGATTAAGAAGTTAAATGTCAAACACCAACACATGATTCTGACTCACTGAAGAGAATTTAGAATAGGTATAGATGCTCTGAGTTACTAACTTTGAGCATAACTAGATTCTGAGCCTTCAGAGTCCCACTAACAGGAATATTTCATAATTTAATGTCTCCAGCAGCTGTAGAAAGCTCAGTATTTGCCATTTATGGTGAACTCCTGAGGCATTCACATGAACTTACAAGTGATATATATATAACACACAAAAGGCTGCTCTGGGTTTTCATCTAAAATTAAAGAAATTTTAAGTCTCATTTTAACGATCATCTTCTAACCTGGTATTCACAGAAGATAGAGCAGCTAACAAACTGACCTGCTGGATCTGTCTGCTTGCTTTTAAAACATTCACACACAAAAATACGCTCTAGACCCACGTGGATTAAGGCACCCTAAGATTTGTTTTCACTCAGTTTTCTGTAGGTTTTTTAGTAGTTGAGGTGGTTATGTATCACTCACTTCTCCCCTACACAATTCTATTCATCTGTGTTAATATTAACTAATCAATATGACTTATTTTCCTTACCTTTATCTGGATGATTCAGAAGCATGATCCGTCTATGAGCTTCTCTAATTTTATTTTTGTTGGCTGTAGGGCTTTGAAAGAGAGAAGAAAAGCTGACTTTAAGGGATGCTCATGAAATTCCCCACATGTGGTGTCACACAAAGGTGTCTGAGAACAAGTGAGCACTCTGTCTTACCCATAAATCCTCTAGCTAACATGTATGTTTCTCTTTTCCTACCACTGATATGTAGTGTCTGAATCTTGGAGAGGCTTTCCACGGCTTTTCCAAAACACTGAATGCTGAAAAAGACATGCTACAGCACTCTAATGGGGTGGGGGCCATCCACACAATTAAAAAGAAACAGAACTACATTGTAACATTTTTACTGGGAAAACTTCCTAAAGGCTGTAAGACAAAAAAATTTGCTTGATTTATAAAGGTGGAAAAAAAAGCAACCACAGAACCCTAAAAAACTTCACAGTTAAAAGTTCTTATGTGATAGATTTGTGTACTTGGCCCTAAGTGCTTTGGCAGGGATTGCCACCATGGTCAGATCTACAATGTTCCACAATAATGAGTTTATCCCAGATACAAGAGGTGGGTTTGCAGCACCTTCACCCTGCATCCACCTGAAACTCCTCAGCACTGACAGGAACCACAAGATAGCAGCAGAATTGTGTTCCACACCGGGTGAACCCCAAGGCTTCCTGAAATGGATTATTTGGCCCACGTGTGGCTTTGGAGTGTGCGAGGGAATTGCAGATGTCTGGATTTCCACACAGAATTAGCTTTGACCAAGCTAAAGTGAAGCAAAGAACCCCCAAAAAGCACAAAAAGTCCTGAACAGACACCTTCTATTTCCTGACCTGGCAGTGGCACTCCCAGGGGATGCTGGGCATTGAATGCCAACCTTTCCAAGCAAAGCCAGCTGTGAGGAGACACCACTGCCTGCTGTTCACCTTTCATTTCTGAGAAATTTCCTTTACCTCACTCCTAGTATTAAAGCTGCTTCTCGTTTAGTCATTTTGGGTTCAAATCCACCTCTGTAATAACCACTGAAGCCCTGAAAGAGAAAACTTATTAGTTTAAAACACACTAATTTCTAAGTATCAGTTAAAACAACTCATTATTGCTTTAGTAGCTGCTGAGCTTTTAGTCTGTAAAAATAGCAAAACTTCTCACTTGTAACAGGAAATTCAGCTGAAGTAGAGCATCATTATTTAAATAATTACTTAAATTTGCCCAAACAAATTCTTTATTAGCCAATCACCAGCAGAATTGCTGCAATTAATTATTACTGACAAAATACAGGAGAAAATACAGCCACGATATACAGAAACAACAGTCTGTAGTTAACCCACCAAGTAAAGTTTTAAATAAAAAGACGGTACTGATAAATATAAACTTACAGGTTTTGGTAGGTTTTGAAGGGCCTGTTTTACCTGTGGCTCCATTTGCTTCATAGCTTTTACTGCATAGCGACCTTCAAGAGACCAGCGTTGACTGAGGTTAAATATAGTTCCATGAATATTTGGCAATTCAGTGCAACTAGTAACTTGTGGATTAGAGCGTGGAATACACTTTTTTTTGAGGCATAAAATAGTAAGAACTTGGACCTTCTGTCTAATTACAGGCATTAACACAGGCTCTCCCAAAAGAGTGTCCCGTATCAGCAATTAAACTACCTCGAGATCAGCCCTGAAGCACGGTAAGTACCACGGGGCGTGCAGGTACCGCTGGCTGTTCAGCGTCCGCCCGAGCCCACACACCTGCGAATCCGGCTGCCGCTATGGCCAGGCCGACCGCCACCATCGTGCTGGCCTGCATGGGAACGAACACAGACACGGTTTGTTTACCGAACGGGAAGGGCAGAGGCGCCGCCGGCAGCGGGCACGGCGGGTCGGACACGCCGCCACCAGCCTGACAGGGCGCAGCGGGCGTGACATGGCTCAGCAGGCCTGATACGGCTCAGCGGGCCTGACACGGCTCAGCGGGCCTGACACGCTCCGCCGGGGGCTCGCCGCTCCCGGGGACACGGCGAGGGCAGCGGCGCGGGGACCCCCGAGCTGTGGGAGACGAGGGGAACCCGGCCCGGCGGCGCCGCGTTCACCGCGGGACCGAAAGCGGAGCCAGCGGCCTCTGTGGGGCCCCCGCTCCGCGGCCGAGCCGAGCCCGCGGGCCCTCGGGAGCGGCCGGGCCGGGCACCGGCGGCGCCCCTCACTCACCATGTCCGCCCCGAGCGCGGCCCGGGCCGCCACAGCCGCCGCAAACCGCGGCCGCTGCCGTAAAGCGCGGGGCGGGGACGGCGCCGGGAACCGCCCCGGGAATGGGCGGGGCCTCAATGTCCAGGGCGGGGTCTGAGGGGCGGGGACATTTATAGGGGTGGGGCAGGGGCTGAGGGGCCGGGTAGGAAGAGGGGCTACACAGAGCTCAGAGTTACGACGTTGTAAAAGTGTGAATATATGCCTTATTGTTAATGTAATCAGGCGACCCTGATCTAGAGGCTTCTCGATCGCCAGATTCGCTCTTTCGCTTTTTTAAAAAATACAAGTAGTTTTTCAGTCCCTCCTGAGGTGAATGTGTGCAGTTCTGGGCTCGTCGATACAAGGCAAGGAGCTACTGGAGAAGCTCCAGACCCCCAGCATGGTTTGTGGTCTGGAGCATCTCTCGTGAGGAGGCTGCAGGAGCTGGGCCCGTTCGGTCTGGAGAAGACAAGACTGACAGGGGATCTCATTAATTCATATAAATATCTCCAGCATGGCGGCCAAGAGGATGGTGCCAGACTCTTTTCTATGTTTCCCAGCAACAGGATGAGGAGCAGAGGCCATAAACTAAAACACAGGGAGTTTCACCTCAACATGAGGAAAAGCTTATACACACTGAGGGTGGCAGAGCGCTGCCCTGGGAGGTCATGGCTCTGCCTCTCACCTGGACGCGTTCCTGTATCGCCTGCCTTGTTAGGGGAGGTTGGACTGGATCATCTCCAGAGATCCCTTCCAACCTTGACAATTCTGTGATTCTCCCATTTGTCCCGTCTTTTATCCCGGTGATGCGCTCCCGGTGTCTGACGGCCCCATTCCCGGTGCGCGGAGCCCTCTCCGCCTCCCCCCGCGCTAATGGAGCCTCCCCGCCGCGCTGTCAGCGCTGCCCGGCGCGGCTCGGCGGGGCAGGCACCGGGCTCTGATTGCCCAAGATTGCTACGGAACGAGGGACAATTACAGGCATGGCACTCGTGTTTCAGTATTATTAATAACATAGTGTCTGTCATCTGTTAATAGCACGGCGTCGCACGCAGCACAGCAGAGTGTCCGTCTGTCTGTCCGTGGCTCTGGTTCGAAGGTGCAGTTTTGGAAACTGAGTGACCCAGCAGGGACACCACGCCAGCCTTTAGCCCTGAGGGCCTGTGCAAATGTCAGAGCTGAAGGCTCAGTCCTGCTTTGTGACTGACACTTAGTGAAAGCTTTTCTGCCGTCCCCTGTGCTTGCAGAACTTGTCACTGACCTCGGGGACTCCCAGGGGACCCAGTCGCCAAAGCCAGCTGCCTTTTGGCTGCTTAAAGTCTGGGATTCACAAGCCTTGACACAAGCAGTTTGGTGTCAGAGCTGACCATTGGCTAAGAAACTTGGAATTTTGCTGGCTCTTGCACTGGAAGACAGAATTTTCCTTCCTTTGTGTATATTTTTCTGTGAGTAATGAGTTCCCTTTGAATGTATCCTAATTTCACTTTGTGCTTGAATTGTTTTTCTCACTAAAACTTCAAGTGCCTGATTTTATATCTCCTAAGCTGATGTTTGCAGGTGTCTCCTGCCTCTTTCCTTCCCTGTCATTCTAGTAACACTACAAGGAAATTACTTGCTTTAAAAGGAATGGAAGAAAAGTTTTGGTTAAGGTATTTGCACTGTTGTACAAGTGTTTCCTGAGGTGGAAGTAAAAGGAAACTTTTATACTTGATAAATGAATTTAATCCATTCATGGCAGAGCACAAGGCCCTGACAGCCTTTAAGATATTCAATTAAGGAAAGAGGAGCCAGCAAGGAGAAAACAGCTAGATGATGTACTGGGGGAAAAAAAGTCCCTTCAGTAAAAGTGAAGGTGTGCAGGTCCAGTATATAGAAGAGGATTTGGTTTTTAAGATGGTTTATTCTTTGTCACCTTTTCTATCATAAAAGGCCGTTCCAAAAACCCAAAACCACCAGAACAAAAAAAGAGGGTAATGACTTTACTAGGGTATGACTTGGATTTAGTTTTTCATATCATCTGAACAAATAAGGTTTTTGCATGAGGTTTAATTCTTCCTTCTTAAAATAACATTTTGCTAGATCCAGATCTTGGTGACCTTCAGGAGAAAACTATCTGAAAGGGAATTTTATTTTATTTCCTTCCTCTTTCTCCCCAGTCCCTGTTTAGAGGAACTGGTACTTCTACTGACAAAGAGGCTTTTGCAAATTCATATTTCAATGTTCTTTCAGGAGTGAAATTTCTCATTTTTGGAGGAAAAGGACCAATGTAATGAAATGTGCAAACTGAACTGGGAATGGATTGATAATGTACCTAATTCTTCTCCTATGAAAGCCCTTTAAAGAAAATCCAGAAAGGGAGATCTCAGAATCTTAAGCAAGCCTGTGCTTGCTTAAGAGATTTCATCTTTACTAAGGAGAAAGGAAAATTAATGGGAAAGGCTGGCAAGAGTGGAGGTGGGATGGAGGAATTTGCATTATTGGTACATGTAATATACCAGCAACTGGACAAGACTGAGCTTAGGGGTGGAATAATTTGATTTTTATTATTAGGTGAAACAATACAGCATATCAGGATGAAATGTCATAATTCCTTTAAAGCATGCTGTATGTATTTTTACACTGAGACAACTCAAACTTTGTTTCTTCCCACAGTTGTGCCTCCCTCTCAGAGCCAAAGGAGAACTAGATGTGTCCCAGCTTAAACATCATGGAGAGTGAAATCAAAGTTCTGTTTGATTTGCCTGGTGAGTTTATTTTACAGCACCTTATTCCTCTGCATCTTCTATTGCTCAGCTTTGTGGTGGGGTATGGAAGGTCATTCCCAGGGGGAAATTGGTAAGTTCTAATGGGCTCAAGTGAAACAGGTGCACTACAGTTTTTATCCCTTCTGCAGAATGTCTGTATTTGAAATCAGGAGGGAGGCAGAATTATTCAATGTTTGAGAAATACACTCTCAGTTGGAGTATACAACCTTTTATTTTGCTTGTGCTCCTAAACTGTTCCCTTTCTACAAGCCAGAGAAACCCTGAAGCCTTTGTAATTTCTTCTGTCAAGTGTTTTACTGTACTGCTTTCTTCATGTTTCCACTCTGGGGTTAAAATGCCTCAGGACTGAAGATTGTATTGGAAGCTTTATCTTATAGGATGATCCAAAGCAGCTGGTACATGGTACATAAAGAAACTTTGCTGTTTAACACACTCTTTCTGCAGAAATCTGGCTGTACTTTCACTTAACTGTGTCTTCCACAAACTGAACAGA